>OX465274.1:102309523-102990944 GCA_949987645.1 Tachina grossa | reverse complement strand
ATAATAATAATAATAATAATAATAATAATAATAATAATAATAATAATAATAATAATAATAATAATAATAATAATAATAATAATAATAATAATAATAATAATAATAATAATAATAATAATAATAATAATAATAATAATAATAATAATAATAATAATAATAATAATAATAATAATAATAATAATAATAATAATAATAATAATAATAATAATAATAATAATAATAATAATAATAATAATAATAATAATAATAATAATAATAATAATAATAATAATAATAATAATAATAATAATAATAATAATAATAATAATAATAATAATAATAATAATAATAATAATAATAATAATAATAATAATAATAATAATAATAATAATAATAATAATAATAATAATAATAATAATAATAATAATAATAATAATAATAATAATAATAATAATAATAATAATAATAATAATAATAATAATAATAATAATAATAATAATAATAATAATAATAATAATAATAATAATAATAATAATAATAATAATAATAATAATAATAATAATAATAATAATAATAATAATAATAATAATAATAATAATAATAATAATAATAATAATAATAATAATAATAATAATAATAATAATAATAATAATAATAATAATAATAATAATAATAATAATAATAATAATAATAATAATAATAATAATAATAATAATAATAATAATAATAATAATAATAATAATAATAATAATAATAATAATAATAATAATAATAATAATAATAATAATAATAATAATAATAATAATAATAATAATAATAATAATAATAATAATAATAATAATAATAATAATAATAATAATAATAATAATAATAATAATAATAATAATAATAATAATAATAATAATAATAATAATAATAATAATAATAATAATAATAATAATAATAATAATAATAATAATAATAATAATAATAATAATAATAATAATAATAATAATAATAATAATAATAATAATAATAATAATAATAATAATAATAATAATAATAATAATAATAATAATAATAATAATAATAATAATAATAATAATAATAATAATAATAATAATAATAATAATAATAATAATAATAATAATAATAATAATAATAATAATAATAATAATAATAATAATAATAATAATAATAATAATAATAATAATAATAATAATAATAATAATAATAATAATAATAATAATAATAATAATAATAATAATAATAATAATAATAATAATAATAATAATAATAATAATAATAATAATAATAATAATAATAATAATAATAATAATAATAATAATAATAATAATAATAATAATAATAATAATAATAATAATAATAATAATAATAATAATAATAATAATAATAATAATAATAATAATAATAATAATAATAATAATAATAATAATAATAATAATAATAATAATAATAATAATAATAATAATAATAATAATAATAATAATAATAATAATAATAATAATAATAATAATAATAATAATAATAATAATAATAATAATAATAATAATAATAATAATAATAATAATAATAATAATAATAATAATAATAATAATAATAATAATAATAATAATAATAATAATAATAATAATAATAATAATAATAATAATAATAATAATAATAATAATAATAATAATAATAATAATAATAATAATAATAATAATAATAATAATAATAATAATAATAATAATAATAATAATAATAATAATAATAATAATAATAATAATAATAATAATAATAATAATAATAATAATAATAATAATAATAATAATAATAATAATAATAATAATAATAATAATAATAATAATAATAATAATAATAATAATAATAATAATAATAATAATAATAATAATAATAATAATAATAATAATAATAATAATAATAATAATAATAATAATAATAATAATAATAATAATAATAATAATAATAATAATAATAATAATAATAATAATAATAATAATAATAATAATAATAATAATAATAATAATAATAATAATAATAATAATAATAATAATAATAATAATAATAATAATAATAATAATAATAATAATAATAATAATAATAATAATAATAATAATAATAATAATAATAATAATAATAATAATAAAAATTATAAATAAATACCTTGAAATATTTTTTATTAAAATGTAGTGATAATTTTCACCACATGGGCTTTCCGATAATATCAAATTTATGTGGAACTCTTTTTGTGATTTTGTGATGTAAAATGGTCCAACCACTTTTTTCAGCTTGTTGTCATAACCGAAAACATTTATGCTAATGTCAGGGTTTTTTCTCTCAAAAACTTTTATATCCTTGACATCGTTTGGAAATGTCATACCCTCGAAATTCAAAATCCTACCCCATTCCAGCGTAATGTTTGTAGCAGATATGTTTCCTATTCTATACGTTGATGGCAGATGCATGTTGTTTGCAGTATAGAAAGCTGCTATCACACACCATTTAAAACAATATATGTCATTATTTTTTATATTGATGCAAGCTTTATTCTTCTCTAGCTCCACAGGTGTTTTTACGTGCAGAGATCCTGGAATTGGTGACGATTTACTGATGTTTAAGTCTAACCATTTTATTTGGATTAAAGTCCATCCAGAATCTCTTTCTTGGAACTCAGACATCTTTGTTCTTATAGATTCTATCTGAGTCCTTAACGTATCACCTATATCATCTGCTCTTGTCAAACGAACCATTTCCGTTATATGAAACATATCGTCCTCTGGCGTTGCAGGATTCGCTGGTAATTTGTAGCGAGCCGTCAATTCCAAATTAAATTTCACTAAAAAGTGTACAGCTAAGCTACAGTTTAGCAATTTCTCAAACATTACGCTTCCATCTCTTAGGTATTGTTTGACATTTAGCTCATTGTCACCTTTGGGGAAGCGGTAGGATTGAATGCGACACTTAAACGCACTTTTAATCATAACAATCTTGTTCCCAAACAATTTATTTAGATTACTTTTATGGTAATCTTTTCCGCAGTGGTTGAACCATTTGCTGGAACTTATTTGCTCATTGCAAGCATCGCATCTTAGCAGGGATCCCTCTTCAAGCCGCTGCATTTTCGATATTGTGCAATCATCAATGATCTTTCGTTTTGCTGCTTCTCTTGATGTGGATGGAGGTTCCTGCTGTTGATCCTGCTGGCACTCATGGAGCTTAGCATGTTCCTTGTTCTTAAATGTGGTAAGAGGTACATGGCCGCAATATGTACAGGGCCTATGTACCAGTAAATGGTTATTTAACTTAAGCATACGTGAGTATACATTTGAGCAAATACTGCACTTGAAACTCATTTTTTTAAAGTATTTTCCACTTATTACGTATATATGTTATATTTATTTTATTTCGTATATTGAAGGCTTTGTTCTTTATTTGCACTTTGGTTACACTCTGGTTACACTTCTTCTTTTCACTTTAATAACGACGATCAATGAAATCGATGAACGAAACTTGACTGACTAAGTTTAAAATGTTCCACGATTCGACATTTATACTAAAAAACAAAATCATCAACAACAATAACAATAACAACAACGTAATACAAACAAAATATCAATAGATAAGCTAATGCACATAAACATTGCATTTGTTCCCTCACTCCACATACATACATACGTACATATTTACATACATACACGTGTAACGCTGTCCAAATTCACTACATTTTAAACCCTTTCCTATTCCACTCACGATCGTTTACTTATAAAATCCTAACCCTTATTAACATATTCTCTATTCGCACATGCACTCACAAATCTAGTAATTCGTCTCATTTTTATGCATTTCTGAACTAAAATGTCTAGCAAATTTTAAAATATAATAAATAATAGAATTAACATATGCAAATTATTAAACATAAATATCAACTAGAATTTCTATACGAACACCGGCCGATCAAACTCACATAAATTATTACATCCCGTTAACTTACATATAAAATGCTAACCCTAATTAACATATTTTCTTTTAGCACATGCACTCACTAATCTAGGAATTCATCTCCTTTTTACTATGAATCTCCGCACAGACATTTTGTCTAACAAAAAATTAACAATATACAAAAAATAATAGAATTTACATATGGAAATAATTAAACAAAAATATCAATTAGAAATTTTATACGAACGCATGACATGTGCTTTTACCAACTAACTAACATACATACATACATACATATGTATGTATGTACATATTTTCCCCAAATCATCAAATACTTTCTTTTCAGTCTTTCCTGCCTACATACAAAACAACATATTGCTAGCCGTTACCATTCTCAAAACATTCGAAAAAAATAATATGAAAAAAATTTCTATTCTTTTTGTGCTGCAGTTCTCGTGTATAAATATAACACAAAATACATATTCAATTCCAACTAAAATTCATGCGTGCATACTTTAGGCGTTAAATGCAAATCCCAACTCCACTTACGACCTGAATTACGATGTCTCCAGAAAGCGTTCCATCCAATACTTGTATTGCAAACAACAATAACATTAGAAAAATTTTTTGTTGTTTGCAATACAAATATTCGATCGAACGATTTCTGGTGACATCGCAAGACAGGCCGTTAGTGTTCACCATCATAAGCCAAGCCTCATTGATCAACACTTAACCAACTCATAAACCGTTATTATTTTCTCCTTTCTCCACTACTGCAATCTAGACTTATTTAGCACACAACACTCATCCAACTCCCATTAAGATAAACTTAATTCGCTTTTGGTTAAGACAAGACCCATTGATCAATACTTAGCCAACTCACCAACCGTTATTATTTCCCCACTTCTGCCACCTAGACTTATCTAGCACACAGCTGATCATCCAAAACCCATTAAGATAATCTTAATTGCTTTTGGGGTAAGCTCAGACACATTGATCAAGACTTAGCCAACTCACACACAGTTTACCTCTTTGCAGCGCTGCCATATGACGTAAGTATACTCCATTTACCCAATTCACTATCGATGTGAAGAAATCGTACTTTTACAGCGTACCGGGACTCAGGGTTGCATATGTTGGTACTTAGTACTACATATTTTTTTTTGCTATTATGGTGTAAAAGTAGCAAGTACGCACATTTGCAACCAATTAGGTGAAAAATTATGCAGAAAACAAAATGTTTGCAGCACATGCAAGTTTTTTAATATATTTGCTTTAAATAATGAAATTAATTAAATTATTTTATATTTGCACATGGATTTTCAATATATATGCAAAATAATTATAGTATATTATTATTGTTACAGTGTATGTGTGGGGAAAATCGGTTCTATTCCATTCGTTCTTAGTAGATCGTGTGGCAGCACTGGAATTCATCATGGCGTCAGTATTTATTCTATCCATTCCAGAAAATGAAGTGTGAAGAAAAATTATAAAACGCTACAATTGAAAGCCGCTGGAATTTATTGTGGCAATATTTCGAAAAGAATTTTGATGGTGTAGTAAATTCGGTTGAAACCTACTTGAAAACGCACGTTAAGGGTGGCCCGACGGGAGGTTCTGGTATTCATTATGGTACTTGGGAAAGTGCTGTTTACGGTTTGGCTCATTCCGGCGAGTTACGTGGAATACGCAGTCAATTATACTGTGAAAGACTTCCCAAGTTTCGACCTGTTCTCAAGCGTCGCCCCCTCATCTTTCGTTCTGAAATTGTCAACAGTGTTTGTTTGCCATTTCCCGGTTCTGATCGTTCGGTAGTGATGCGTTCCCAACGTTTCCTTTATGAACAAGAGCGTAAACGACCCATACAAATGCATGCTTACGTAGCGCTTGGATCATATTTTACGGCTTCTTTGGTGGCATTCTTTGCGGTTTTATTTGGCATTCTCACCAAATTCTCCATTGGTCGTCGATTGCTACTTAAGTATCCAAAAATTTTCTCTCCGGGCTTAGTATCACACGAAGGGCCGACAGAAGCTGCCATGGAAAGAACATCCTTCTTAATTGTCATGAAAGCTTTGGGGTTGGCCGCAGTCGGAACGTTTGGCAGAGCCTACAGATCAATACACTGATCCACCAACGAAATCATTAATGGTTAAAGTAAGTGGGCCTAATCCTGGCTATGGTTCCACTTGTGTTGCTTTGCTTTGTTGCGCGTCAACAATACTTAAACAAAGTAACAAAATGCCTGGTATCGGTGGAGTACTTTCTCCTGGTGCTGCTTTTTCCAAGACCAGTTTAATAAGTGAATTGGAGAAATACGAACATGGCATTAAATTTGAAATTATGGCCAATAAATAAACTAATTTTTGATGGGGCATTTACATAACTATGTGTGTTATTTATTATGAAATGTTATACCTATACAACATATTGAATTAAATTTCCTGTTATATTTATAAATTTACGTTCGTATATACTATTTTTATTTTTTTGTGGAATTTTTAATGCATTTTTATAATAAAAAATAAAGCTTGCATTCTTTAAAAGATAATCATGCATATGATACAAATCGAATAATTTGAAAAGGTGTGCGTTGTACTAGGTTCCATTCGAGCATATGTACGAGTATATATCGCACACAATCAACAAGAGGGTATTAACTCGAAATTTTCAGTAGAGAATTTATTATTTTTACCTTGAATAAAGGCTCAAATCAAAATAATAAATTTTCTTAGGAAAATATAAGATACATTTCCATGTCCACTTCTCTATTAACTCAAAATAATAACTTTTTTTGATATAAAGGTAGTCATTAGACAATCACAAAAATGGTCTCAAATGCGGTTTCAGAGATGAAAGAGTAATCGGAATACGTTGAAATTTTTAAAGTAGATAGATTTTGATGTTGTTAGTTGATTTCATGCAAAAAGTGAAATATTGAAAATTTTGAGTTAATACCCTCTTGTTGATTAAGTGCGATATGTATGTATATTATGCTAACAAAAGTATTGGTATGTGCATTTGAAAATAATGAAAAATGTTGTCTCTTTATTTGTGTTAACAAATTTTCATATCGCTCGAAAAGTTTCTGGTAGGCCAATATTCAGTACTTTTGTAGTGATAAGGTCACCTGTATTACCGAGGGGACACAATTTCATCTATTATTTCAGTTTATTGAATTATTTTCAAGGGTCCTGGGAGAGTTCAAATTATCGAGAGTTTCAAATTAACGTGTTTCATAACACATTGAAACTTCATTACAACGAAAAACTTAATATAATGTATGTTTTATTGAGTTCCTTGAGAAAACCTCATTATTGCAAAGTTTTTCATACAAAAATACACTATAGGTATAACAAACAAATTCTGAGCAGAAAAGACTCCTTCGAATGCCTCAATATAACGAAATCATAATAAATCCTAAATGGTAAAGTCCCGTTATAAAAACAGCGAAGTCTAAATATATTTACAAGCACATTTGTAAGGCCGACAACGAACGAAGTACTCGTATAACGAAGTATTTTCGGAACCCCTTGGAATTGTAAAAATGATGACACTATAGAAGTTTCCATACCCCCAACAAGGCATGGTGACATACATGCTTGTGACATTTACGAGGACGTTGCCATTGTTTATGGCTATAATAACATAAAGAAATCTTTGCCTGCTTTTATGCAAATTGCAAAGCAATATCCGCTAAATAAACTTACCGAACAGTTAAGAGAACAAGTTGCTCAGGTTGGTTTCACTGAAGCTTTAACCTTCACGCTATGTTCTCGAGATGATGTTGCTCGTAAGCTGAATAAGTCAATTGAAGAAATGCCTGTGGTTCCTATATCTAATCCAGACTTTGGAATTCCAGGTGGTAAGAACCACACTACTGCCAGGTTTGCTAAAGAAAACGGCGGGATTTGAAATAGTTCATGGTTTGTTGTATCGTGTTATGCAACTGTTGGAAGTTCCTTGGAGGTCAGCCAACAGTGCTATCAAAAATAGTTATTATTTGCAAGCTACGGAAGATTCATCATATTTCCCCGGACGTTGCGCTAATATAATGTTTAATGGTGTGGTAATTGGAAAAATCGTTGTATTGCATCCTTCTGTTATACAGGCTTTCGATCTAACGACTTCTTGCTCTGCAGTGGAATTCAACATTGAAGCATTTGTTTAAGTACATAATTCTTTTATTTATTTTATAAATATGTATGTATTTAAAGGATTCTTGTTAAATGACTGAATATCCTTACTGACAAGGAATTTTTTAATATCATTGGTAGAATGTGAAATTCTTTATATCGAAGTTTCACTGTATATATGTACATACCACAGTACAGTATGTTCATACTAGGGTGATCGATTATTCGACTTTTTTCAGAAACCGGTTTTCGAATAGTCCGATTATTTGAAATTATGAAAAACCCAGTTTCGGTTTTTACAATTCAGGAAAAACCGGTCAACCGGTTTTTTTTTCAGTAAGAAAATTATTATACAAAAGCTTTGATTTTAAATTGCTTTAATCAAAGTGCCCACCTTTAAAAAGTAAATATGGACATTTTACTTTTAAAATCATATTGTTTTTAATTTGTATAATTTGGTTTTAGTGTAGGTTTCCACACTACCGTTGAGGTACTACACTCAGTGCGTTGCCATTTATTTTGAATGGCTGGCTCCCCAGTAGGCCTACACCATTTTAAATGCATACAAATGTGTAGTAATAAGAAATTTATAGCTCTGTTATTTTAGTTTTCATGGCTTGTTTGTGTGTACATATGATTAATTTTCAATTGCATTTCATGCATAATACAATTTTATTGATTTTTTTATTGTATTTCGTACCTTTGGTGCCAAGTTTCTTATTGTATTTCATGCATAATACAAATATCTTTCTATTGATTTTGGCACTGTATTTCATAGCTTTTAGTTTTTATATATATTTGTATTTCATGCATAATACAAATATTTTCCAAAGCCATTTAGGTATGTGATGGAAAACGGTTGTTTTCAAAATGACTTCAAACCAGTCGTTTTGAAAAGCCAACCTTAAGCTACTGACTTTTAAGAACTACACTACAATATAGTAGGGATGTGAAAAAAATTTATCAAAAATTATTGCAAGAATTATTAAAAATTTTAATTATTGCCAAACCGACTATAGAAAACATATCACACCTTTTATAATTTTCAAATTTGTTTAGTGTCTAAATCGTTTTTCATCACATACCTGATTGTATATATATTTATTTATTTGTTCATGGCATATAGTTGTATGCATATGTACATTTGTATGATACATTTTTAATTGTATTTCATGCATAATACAAATAAATATGTATCTTTGAAAGCCATTTTTTTAAATATTTCTTGAATATTTTCTTGCTTATTTTTTCTTTTTTTTATTCTTTTATTACTATTTTGTCCTGAAATATAATTGCAATATAGCTTATTGTAAAATTTTATTTGTACATATTTTACATATCTTAAAACAATTAATGTATACCTCTTTAACACATCGTTCGCACACTCTATAATCACAGGAGCTACATTTACTTTTTGAAATTTTAGTATTTCCGCAATGGCAGCAAAATTTAGAATAATCATCAGAGTTTCGGACTAAAATCGATTTGATAGTATTTCTAAATGTGTCGGGAGAGGGTAAATTAAGTAAAGATTTGCCGTTTAAATAGTTTATGGAGAACATTATAACAAATACACCACAGCTTATACTATCATTTTGTTGGGTTCTGTTTGTTATATTTAAAAATTTCCATGTGCTGTATTTAGGATCATATGAACAAAAATCTTTATAATGCTCTTCTCCACTGAAAGTACTCATGGAATCAATAAACACAAATTCTTTCGAAGCAAAACTCAAAATACAAACTGTAAAATGTTTGCTTCGTAAAATTGGTATAACTATAAATTTCGGATTACATAATAGCAGTCTATTTGCTTTTTCAAAATTAATTTTATTAATTTGACATGGAAGGCTGATGACATTTTTGAAATTCTCTTTTATGAAAGATAGCATCGCACAATCTAACACAAAGTTAGTCAATTGATTTTCTTTTGCTAGCGACTTCCAATCTTCAATGTCTAATACATTCCAAAATCCAAGATCTGATAATTTTAATTTTGGGTACATTTCTTTAAATAAATCATTATACGTAAGGAGCGTGTATTTTATAGCACATTCTGGTGTTGAGGAATTCGTTTCCATTGTGTGTTCTTTCACTTCATTTTTCACACATTCAGGCATAGATAAAAATTTTTTTGGTTTCTTGGCATTTAGAAGATGCTTTGGCTTAATAGCTTTCTGTGTTCTTGCATTCTTTTTCTGCCATTTTTCTTCAGGCTCTAAATATTCTAATAAATCATAATCATGTTCCTTTGCTATTTGCAATAAATTAAATTTTTTATCAACCTCATGATTAATATCTTCTTCGTTACTTGTTTGTACATCGAACATATCATATTTGTAGCGAAGCTCTTTTAAGGTACTCATGCTGTCCTTTCGATCGATTTTAATAAAATCACCGGGCCTAACTGATTTATTATTCAATAGAATATGCTTCTGTAAATAAAAATTAAATTCTACTGGCGCATTACTAATATGATCGCCTGAAGGATCAACTAAAATTCCCATAATGTTTGTCCACATAGGTATAAAAGGGCAATATTTTCTTAGAATGAACATACAGATGTCTTCGTTATAAAATTCTTTTATATTATAACTTATTCCCTTGTACTCTACAATATCATGTACAGTGTTATATATATTTTCAAACACTTTTTTAAAAGGACTACGAGATGCAACGGACTCCAAGTTATTTGCTGGGTCATCTTCGAAAACAGTTAAATTTTCCAAATCACTCTCACTAAATTCCATTATATCTCTCTTCAAAATATTGTAGCTGTTCTTAAATTCCTGACCTTTATGTGGACTCAATAGAACAGTGAATATATTTTTAAACCAATATTTGCATTGGTCGATTGTGTTCAAATCGAAAGCTATAGTTAATGCATTTTTTAATAAATTTCTTAATGCATTACGTTTGCCAATCTTATTATTTAAGTCTTTGCAAATTATATGAATGTAATGAGCTTTGCACCACTGTATTATAACCTTTGGTCTGGAAGTTAAGTTCGGATTCTCTAGATGATTAAAGCAATCGCTTAGATAATCGGAAAAGTTTTGATTATTGCAAGATCGTAAAATTCCTCCAAGCAGTGCCGAGCTTACATCTATGCAAACTCTTTCAAAAAATGGCCACTTATACTTACGATCTTTACAATAAAGCTCCAATTTTTCAAATATTAAATATACATCGGTAATAGTGTGCCGAGACAGTATTCCTGTTACAATTGGAATAATCATTTTTAGCTTTTTAATCCGTATAACAATTTTATAAATTAAAATTCTTCTTTTTGCGCATTGAATTTGTCTTACACTTTGACCAGTAGCATCAAAATGAATTGTATAATTTGCGTCTTTTAGTATTTGTGGATTTTTGGAAAAAGTTTTATCTTCCCAGCAATGTATGGTCAATGGTGATGCTATATACTGTATATATCCTTTATAGCATCCTTGTTGCATTTTGTAAACATCGATAAAAGAGTCCGGGTCACAAAAGGAATCAAAATTATGCTCGGACTTGCACCTTGTATATTCTGAAAATTTCCGCTTTGAGCTATTTCATCAGATGCTTGAAGAATTTGTTCTTTTCTGTACAAATACGCACTCTTATTTTTCAAATCATGTTTAACAATGGCACGGGTAACACCTCGAACTTGTGGAACTCGTATTTCTCCTACATGATTGGGTTCTCCCAATCTGCAGACAACAACCGTACCATCGAAAGATATTTTGAATCGATGTCTACAGCAATCTTTGAAAGGACAGTAAGTATATACTAACATTCCACTGACTAAGCGCTTTACGCTTTTCATTGAAATAATGCAAGAATTATTTACCTTAGCATATTCTTGTCTAAGTACATCTATAATAATTTTATTTCGACTTAGTTTAAGTTTTTTATCGCCCTTAGAATTAAAAATCAAATCAGGATTGACTTTGAAACTGCACTCCGGGGCCTTTAGATCAAAACGCTGAACTGGTTTTACATCTGTCCCTGGAAGTGGGATAACCGGCTTGATAAGTTTTTCTTTTGGGTCAGGTTTTTTCCTATAAATTTTGTACTTAGATAAATCTAAATCGTTATTTTCAGTTTCAAACGGTCCTAAAATGTGACCTTGTCTTTCTGAAGTGTCTGAATCTTCAAAATTAGAAGCGATGTTATCATTTTCTTCAACGCTTTCACTTTGAAATACAATTTTATTTATTCCTTTATCATTTAAAGCTTTGAATTTTTCATTAACAATATCTGATAACGTTAGTTTCATTTCACTCATAAGATCCTTGAAAAAATCTTTTAATATTTCCGGATTGTTACAGCACGTCTCTTTTATAATTTTTTTACAACCTGTTTCTTTTATATATTTTGTACTAGGACCCGGAATTTGTAATAAGACGGGGTTATATTCTAAACCTTCTATAGAATTTTTATTATTATTTATTTCATTTTCGATAAAATTTATGAAATTTCCATTCACCAATATTAGTGGATTTTCGCTTTCATTTCCTACATTATCTCCCAAAAAATCTGCAGAAGTATTATTCATTGTGTTCAGGGTTGTTTCTTCAAATAAAGAAAGAAGAGCAACTGCAGCACATTTTTCATCCTCAGTATAACTTTTGCTTTTAGTATATACTGATATTACTGGATGTACGTTTTCATTTTCTGCATTATCTTTAAAAAATCTGCAAAAGTACTATTATTTATTGCTGCAGTGTTTGGGGTTGTTTCTTCAAATAAAGAAAGAAGAGCAACTGCAGCACAATTTTCATCCTCGGTATAACTTTTGCTTTTAGTATGTACCGATATTACTGGATGTTCGTTTTCGTTTTCATTTTCTGAACACTGAAAACGGTTTCTTCGCAAATTTTGCATTTTTTTTAATCGTTTCAAAATTATTTTTCGGTTATTATAATTATTAGCCATTTTAAGACGAGTTGGCTGATTTTTATTGTATGCCGCAAAAATTTTATCAAAAATTTCACTATTTCGGTAGCATTGCAGACTTCCGACGTCTGATTCCGAAGTTAATTCTAACATAATGTTTTCAAGTTTGATCCTATTTAAAACCATTTTTATTATATATGTTTTAAAATAACAAGTATTACTTTCTTTTAAGTCTTTATTTATGAATATATATAAATAATTATTGAATTTTAATTTAGCAAAGATCAATTAAATATATTTGATTAATTATAATAATTATAACTAACTTTGAATTACACGTGTACCTATTATTTTGAGCACACTTGTAATAAATGTATACGTATCTATATATATATATATATATATGCATATATGTTTATATATATATATATATATATATATATATATATATGTATATGTACCTGGTTTTTGTAATTATTGAACTTTAATTTAGCAAAGATCAATTAAATATATTTGATTAATTATAATAATTATAACGTGTAATTAACACGTGTACCTATTATTTTGAGCACACTTGTAATAAATGGATACGTATCTATATATATATACGTTTTGAGCAGAGGCAGCCGAGGACGGCATCATGGCGGCACACGTAGCCGTGGACGTGGACGCGGACGTGGAAGATACGGTGAAGGACATACCCTCCCATACCAGGTAATCAAAAAAAATTTGTGTTACAAAACATATTAACATACAATTTTTATTATTTCAGATGCCCTACCATTCTAACGTGTCGCAAGAAATGGAATGACATTCCTATAGCCGTTTAGAGGGCTCTTTCACCTATTCAAAACTGGTCTTCTTTTTTTCACACCATTAAATTTACAGATTTTATTCAATGGCGCACTTTTGATTTTGGCCTAGTATGAAATTTTACTTAAGGGTGGTATACCCTCTAAATGGCTAAAATGCCAGGAATGACATTCCTATAGCCGTTTAGAGGGCTCTTTCACCTATTCAAAACTGGTCTTCTTTTTTTCACACCATTAAATTTACAGATTTTATTCAATGGCGCACTTTTGATTTTGGCCTAGTATGAAATTTTACTTAAGGGTGGTATACCCTCTAAATGGCTAAAATGCCAGGAATGACATTCCTTTAGCCGTTTAGAGGGCTTTTTCACCTATTCAAAACTGGTCTTCTTTTTTTCACACCATTAAATTTACAGATTTTATTCAATGGCGCACTTTTGATTTTGGCCTAGTATGAAATTTTACTTAAGGGTGGTTTACCCTCTAAATGGCTAAAATGCCAGGAATGACATTCCTATAGCCGTTTAGAGGGCTCTTTCACCTATTCAAAACTGGTCTTCTTTTTTTCACACCATTAAATTTACAGATTTTATTCAATGGCGCACTTTTGATTTTGGCCTAGTATGAAATTTTACTTAAGGGTGGTATACCCTCTAAATGGCTAAAATGCCAGGAATGACATTCATATAGCCGTTTAGAGGGCTCTTTCACCTATTCAAAACTGGTCTTCTTTTTTTCACACCATTAAATTTACAGATTTTATTCAATGGCGCACTTTTGATTTTGGCCTAGTATGAAATTTTACTTAAGGGTGGTATACCCTCTAAATGGCTAAAATGCCAGGAATGACATTCCTATAGCCGTTTAGAGGGCTCTTTCACCTATTCAAAACTGGTCTTATTTTTCACACCATGAAATTTACTGATTTTATTTAATTAGCGTACTTTTTCAGAATCAAAGTATTTTTCTTTAATTGTTTACATAATTGTTTGACATATATGATAGTTAGTAGTTTCTCACCGCAGTTTAA
The DNA here is from genome assembly GCA_949987645.1 of Tachina grossa. NCBI lineage: Eukaryota > Metazoa > Arthropoda > Insecta > Diptera > Tachinidae > Tachina > Tachina grossa. Next base: position 102,976,158 of record OX465274.1, on the reverse strand, counting down.
ATGCAACACTGTATGAAAAAATTATGTGGAATGGAACAGAATTTCTCTTATCCACCACGAATTATTTCAGCAGGGTTGAAATAAATTGGTTTTGGCTACATTTTTTGCAAAATTCAATACTTTTTTTCCTACTACATTTTTTTTCAACTGTGGGTAAAAGGTGGAAGAAATCGGTTTGATTCCGGTGCGATTTCTTCACACGCGTCAATTCACTGTTCTTTTACACACTTTTTTCATCTCACTATGGCAGCACTAACACCACTATTTAGCAAATACACACTCCTTTTACCCTTTTTCACTAACATATGGCATCTCTTATACCAGTGTTTAGCAAAGACGCAAACCTTTACTGCTTACAGCGCCTCTAGTGGTGAATTCGTCGTTATCTATCGTTATCTACCGTTATCTATTTTAATTGCTTTATGGGTCAACAAGCAATTCCTATATACTGGTATCGGTAAAAGTTACTCGTATCGGTCAAAAATACTCATTTCTTTTTGGCCGCAACAATATTGAACATCACGCCATTTAACAAAATTTAATTTCTTCGTATTAAAGTAAACTTATATTTAATATATGTATAAATAAATAAACTGAGTTCGTGAAAATGGGACCCCCCCCCCCTCCAAATCAAGTGTGTGGTTATACTATATAAAAAAGGATGATAGAACTGCGAGCTTCAAAAAATGTTTTAAGAGTGTGCGTTATTGCGGCAACACATCGAATTTGCACAAACAATTAAAATGCCATCCTGGCGATGAAAATATTTCAAAGTAAGTACTACTATAAATATTATTGTACGTATACTTCTAAGAATCTGAATGGATTCTCAATTTAAAAAGAAAGCAAAAAGAAAATGATTCCGATGTCGCAACAGGTAGCCCGTCTACTACAATAAAATCGGCGTTTCAAAAAATATCTTCACAGAAAGGTAAGTACCACAATACCTTACAAATACTATTTTCTACATATGTAATCATTTTCATTGTTTCAGAAGTTGACATAATATGTAATAACATAAATATGTGTATTTTATATATTATATGCAGAGACATGAAGCCATTTAATGTCGTTGAAGGAGAAGGTTTTTTAAAACTGATGAAGGAGCTAGCACCCTGTTATAAAGTTCCTTCTTCAACACATTTTAAAAAGTTGCTCTGTATCAAATACGACAGTGTGAAAATAGAGTATGTTAAACGAATAACAAACACAACTGCATTTTGTTGCACGCTCGACATATGGACTGAAACTATGAATGAAAAAAGTTTTCTGGGTGTTATAATAAATTTTTTAGAAAAAACAACATATACAAGCGCCAATATTGCAACAAGAGAACTGGCATCTAATCATACAGCCGAGAATGTTTCCACTATATTTTCTGGTATTTTAGAAGATTGGGGAATTGCATTGAATTCAGTTACATGTGCTGTTACAGACAACGGCGCTAATATGGTTGCCGCGGTAAAGAAAATTCTAGGAGACACAAAGCATTTGCCTTGTTTTGCTCACACTATTAATTTAATAGTTGAATCAGCAATAATGAATTCTTCTTCTCCAGTTACTGATGTTATTAAAAAAGTTAGAGAAATTGTGAAATGGATTAAAAACAGTGTAATTCAATCGGACAAGCTTAGAAAAATTCAGATAGATATGGGGGTACCATAAGGATGCACAAAAAAATTCATTTTGGACGTTAAGACCCGCTGTAACTCCCTATATTACATGTTAGATAGATTTATAGAAATGTCGAAAATTGGTTCCGAGCTTCTGCTGGAAGCTAGCATAGGTAGTCCTGAAATGGTGACTGGCCACGAGCTCGAAATACTAAAACAAATAATCCAGTTGTTAAAACCATTTGAGTATGTCACTAAGGAGTCTTCAGGCCAGAATTATGTGGCTTTATCGAAGATTATACCAGTGATAAATTGTCTCACATCAAAGCTACAAAATTTTTCTTCCTCGATAGAATGTGTCACCCAGATACAAAATAAACTTTTTACTGAATGCAGTAGAAGATTTGGTATGATAGAATACAATACCTACGCAACGTTTGCGACCATTTTAGATGTCCGCTTTCAAAATCTCCACTTTCGGAATCCAAAATGCGTGTGGGAGAGCAAATCAAAAATTTAAAAATATTATTAGGGAAGACACTTCATTGTCAGCCAGTGAATCAGAAGAAGAAGCACCTAACGAAGACTTTGATTTTTGCTTACACCACAAAAATCTTGCAACTGGCCAGAAGCGGCATCGCGCTAATCCAAAAACAGATGAGGTGTCAATATATTTGTCTAGTCCTGTTTGCGCATTAAAAGCCAATCTTCTAGAAGAATGGGAAGATTTAAAATCTGTTTTTCCAATGTTATATAAGCAGGCACGTTTGTATTTACACATTGTTGGCACCTCCGTGCCATGTGAAAGATTGTTCTCGAAAGCTGGTGCAACAATCACTGTCTCAAGAAACCGTCTGTCTGGAAAACATCTCGACAAATTATTATTTTTGGGAAGTGCATCTAAAACTGATGTTTTTTCTTAAATCTGTTATGTATGTACTCTATTACGACGATCTCATATGAATTTTATTGCTATGTTCTATGAAAACGATGTTTTTACTTTAATTTTTTAGATTTGTATATATTATACTTATGTTATTTTTTGTTTGTTCTGTTTTTGTTTTAAAAATTTGAATTAAAGCTCTTACATATTCTATGTAAGAAGATGCAAATATGTACATAAATTTGAGTTTTTAATGATTTCTAAAAAACAATTTTTTTTCGTTTTCATCAAAATATTTCTTTCCGAAAATACGAGATGTCGAAAAAATGAAAAAATTCGAGAATAAGAACTTTGCTATGTGATTTTAATGTGCTGAACCCAAAACCAAATTTTTGCCCGTCTTTTGTACATACATGTGTGTATACTGTGTGTATTTGCTTTTGTTTTCACTGTTTAAAATCACATAAAGACCTTGACCGATACAAGTAAGTATCGATGCTTTTTATTCGATACTGAGTAGGTATCGATACTTTTGAATCGATACCATATCAAGTAAAAGTTTCGATACCTTAGTGGTATCGTTTCATTCCTAGGTATAGGAAACCTATCATCGACTGTGTTCTCATTGAGTTTTCTATAATCGATAACAATTCTTAATTTTTTTATTCCAGAATTATCCTGTTTTTTTTTGGCACAATCCATAAAGGACTATTATACGGAGAATTGCTTTCCTTGATAACATTTTGTCGAAGCATATCTTTGATTTGCCTCTGAATTTCATTTTCATGAACCTGTGGGTATCGATAAGCCTAGATAATGGTTTATCTGTCGTAGTGACTATCTCATGACAGATTTCGGTTGTTGCGGATAATGTGTTGCCTTCCACAAAAAACAAATCCTTAAATTCATTCAGCAATTTCTTAATGGAATCTCGTTCCTTTTGACTTAAGTCATTTATTCGGAATTTACTTTGTACGTCCTCACCTTCTAAGTGCTGAAGACTTGTTACCATATCGAATGCCAATGGACAATCATTCTCTTCAAAACACATTCTATCTCCTAGTATTTCGAAATAATTTTGATCAAGGTTTATTTGAGCCTTGAAAGCGACCAAAAAATCTTGACCTATTATAGCATCATAATTTTCATTTTTGAAGTCGACTATTTTCCATGAAAGAGTACCTCTAACAGGGAATTGGGAAGGTATTCGGGTAACAACGCAACACTTTACTTCTTTGAAACCGTTAAGAGTTTTAATATAAATAGGTTTTTTCAAATTCTGTTTCTTATAAAGGGAAAATGTGTTTGGTTTCACTTGTACTTGCCCCGGTATCTATTAGGCATTTGAAACTCTGTTTTCTCATAGACAAAACTACTATTTAATTTTGAGGCGGTTCCAAAAAATTTGTTTCTTCATCGGAAATTGTTTCAGCTTCCTGTAAGGAATCAATTTCCATATATTCAGAATTATGAGACCTTTCTGAATTTTTATTAGTATCAACACTCATATGTGTCAAACGTGTTCGGGGTGAGCTGGGTTTTTCATTGTTGTAACCAGAAGAATTTAGATGTTTAAAATTTCCATTTTCCTTTTTGAAATTTTGTGGTTGACGAGAGTTAAAATTACGATTGTCATAATTGTTATATGTGTGATTTTGTTGGACTTGATTACTGCCATAATATTGTTTTCTATCATTTTGGTTAAAGTTTTGAGGTTTGATTTGATTCCCAAATTTATTATAGTTGTTTTGATTAATTTTAAAATTTTTTTATTAACTTTATGTCTACTGTCAATAGCTCTACTGTCGTCAAGTAATCCTAGTTTTGTATATTTAATGATAATATCGTTTAATGGCAAATTTTGACCTAAATGAACTCTGAGTGGTCCATCGATTTTTTTCAATTAGGATATTAGCTAAATCCCTACCTACATTTTCAGATCAATACAAAAGAGGTTTATTATCATCGAATTCATAGATTTCACTTACTAAGTGTTTAGCCTTCTCAAAGTAGGCAAAACAACTGTCTTAAATACTTCTGCATATGATATTTTTGGTCTGGCTTGAATCCTTAATTTCGCTTTCAATTGATCCCAGGAAATGTCTCCTACTTCTCTTATATATGTTCCAAATTTAGCCGTAATTTTTTCATTGACAATTATTTGTTCTCCGAATCGTATTAGTTCTTGATTGTTTTCACAAAGTCCTATTATCATTTCCACGGATTTGATGAAACTGTTAATGCAACGGTTGTTATCCAGCGGTCTAATTTGCCGAAATTCTTGAATAACTTCTTTTGGTGTCATTAAGAGCAATTTTGTGATATAAAATGTTGATCTTGTTGTAGTATTTGCTGTTGCTGGGTTTGCTGTAGCTGTTATTGATGAGCTTTTTGCAACACTTGCTGAGCTTGTAGTTCTTGTTTTTGGGCTTGCTGTAGCTGTTATTGATGAGCTTGTTGTAACACTTGCTGAGCTTGTAGCTCTTGTTGCTGTTGAGCTTGCTGTAGTTGCTCTTGTTGTTGGTATATACATATTTGCTTCTTGTTGCTTAAGAACCATTTCAAGTTCTGTTATTCTTTGCAAACTTTCATCCATGTTTATCGGACGATTCTTGTCAAATTTTTTAATTTTATTTAGTTTTGTTTTTGATGGTATTTTTATTTGATTTTCCTTTTGTTTTAAAGTTCGAATGATGGAAAAATATCACTTTTATATCATCGTTGAATTACTATTGAGTCACTTTTGTGCTGTGTAATGGAGTTTCTTTTCTTTTTGTGCATTTTAGAATCAAAAAGTTTATAACGTACAGATTTTATTAATTTTGTATTAAATGCGGTTGATCTCTTTTTATGTTCTTTTAATTTATTCTTTTGAATAAATTTCCGTGCCGACTGCACCAATTACGTTTATTTATAATTAAGTTTCTTTATTTAAGTGAATCTTAAGACTAAAACTTAAAAAATATTTAAAATCTAATATAGAGTAAGCAACGTAAGTATTTTATGCTCACGTTGCTGTCTAGCAAAATGTGGGAAAATAAAATGTAACTTGAGGCAAGCAACGTACTTTATGTTTACGTTGCTGTCCATCACAATGTGGGAATAAAATTTTAATGTTTCCCTACATCTTGCCAGCCAATATAATTAGTTTAGGGATCGGGACGTAACTCGCGTACCTCGCAAAAAGTTGAACATTCTTCAACTTTCCCGCGTTGTATACAAAATGACGATTAGTGCTGCCAGATTCATTAGCTAAAATACACAAAAATTATTAGAAATTAATTTTTTTGTTAAACAATGGATAAAAAAAATGCATTAGATTTATAAAGAATAATAAAACGTAAATGCAAGACTAAAAAATAGCCAGCAAAGGCTTTAAATTTTATAACGAAAAAAACCTCAAAAGCGTGTTGTGTAACTTTCCATTTGTACAGCGTTAAACGTTTAACAAGCTAGAAAAGCGTTGCCGCGTAACGCGTGGCACCTTTATTCCAGTTGTCGACATCGACGTCACTTTAAAGCGCATCATTCACGGTCAAAATGCATAACCTGCATTATAATAATATTAGTGAAATTTGGTTTGTATGAGTCACACCCACAATGCTTGAATCAAAATCTAAATTTTTGATTTTTGCACATGCATGTATGCAACACAACCATAACAAGATAAACTACTCAATTCATTGGGTCATACGAAGAACTGTCAAATTCTATACGTAAAAAGTTTTTATATGTAGTTTGACAATTGCCTTACAATTAGCTTGTAACAAGATGCTATTAATTTATCGTGCCATGCATGTACGTGTATGCTGAGTTCTTCATGTACACGTATACGATACTTGTGTCATGCATTTTGAGCGTGAATACTTCGCTTATCACAATACCAAAAAATTGAGGCTTGTATACCCTTTGTCGAAAATTACTGACTCCTGTTGGCAGGTTTATGCTATTTTTTATACCTTAGGTAATGGAAATAGATAGTCAGTTGGACAAAATTGTTCTCTAGAGCGAGTAAACAAGCCTCAATTTTTGGTAATGTGTTAAAGTGACGTCGATGTCAACAACTGGAATAAGGGTGATTATAATATCTGACAATCGTCTGTACATAGCTACAATGATCAAACAGAATTGCGGCATAAACACATTTTCCATACTAATTGACACAAAAAAGCAAGCCCACGAAGTAGCCGAGGGATAGAATCTATTTTATTTTGACACCGTTTTTCTTATGCTCTCACATATAAACAAATATTCTCTAAGAAATGTAACCATACTTTCAATAAATTTCATACATTTTGTATTTAAAACTACAAAGAAAAATAATCAGAAAAGAAAATAAAACAAAAATGAGGGAGCATTTGAAGTTACTGACGTAGATTTTATTATGGGCTTTGTTAATTTGATAGCGATTTTGCCTGAAGTTGCGAGAGTTAAGGTAGAATTAGTAAAATCGTATAATTCTACTTTACAGCTTGCCGTATCGTTCAACATCCTAGCAAAAAATCATAGCCACTTAGAAGCACTAAAAGCTGTTAGAAGCAATACGTTGCATCTCTAGAAGCACTAACGTAAGCAAGACCATTAAAATATGTTCTACGATCGCACACAAACAGTATATATATATATATATGTATGTGTATAGTACAGGCATACGTTTGGTATATGATTTAATGCTATTGCTTTTAAGTGGCTCATCGCGAACAAAAATCATGCATTATAAAAGCGCAATTGCAAGTGATTCCGTTACATAGTCTTCCTTACAGAAATGCTTCCAGCAAGCAAAGATTTTTGCTGGGATTGTGCACAAGTTATAGAAAATGTAACAGTTTGCACAGCACATTTTTTTGTCTGGCATTAAATGCAGCATTTTTGACATTCGCTGCAGAAAAATCTGTTTTCTGCAGATTCCTGCGTCAGCAGTGCTACCACCACATATTTTATAACTAGTAACATGCATTGTATATGGTACGGTTTTTGTCAGCTGACACGCAATATCACGACACGATTTTACTAATTCTACCTTTATTCTGTTTGATAATATAGTGTATCACAGCCTTAACATAGCGTCTATACCTGATATTAAATCTGATATAATATGAGATAGAACGTCGGCAGAATGAGAAGAAAAATATATTTTTATTAATATTAATATCTATGTTGGGGAAAACGTATACTTGTAAATATCATATCATATTTCATAATTATCAGGCAGCCGTGCAGTGAACATCTTTGCTTATTTGAATAGTAATGTGTATTTCATAAAAATTTTGAGATTTCCTTAATACATCGTGTATAATTAAAGCATTCCATCACTTTTTTATCAAAAAATATTCATTTTCATTTAAATTCACAAAATTCTCTTCTCGTATCTATGTATGTGTGCGTTTTTTGACACTTGATATCATAATATTGTTTTCTAAATATATATTACGACAACAATATTATAATATCTGATATAATATTAATATAATACTAATATTGCAGTCCACACGTAATATAAATCGCTCTGCTATGAAATTTGACGTTTGCTGATAGAAATATATTTGATATTATATCAGGTATAGAAATTATGTAAGCAGAAAAAACGTTTTCAAAATATTTTTCAGATAAGATGCTTTTTGTCACGGTACTTTATTGAAAATGGTACTTTCGATAAAAAAAAAATGAGTTTTGAAAAAGATACTATATGAAAAAGTTACTTTTTGATAAAGGTACTTTTTGGTAAAGGTACTTTTTGAAGGAAGAACTTTTATAAAAAAGGTACTTAAAAAAGGAATTTTAGGAAAAAGTACTTGTTAAAAGAAGTACTATTAAAATGCATTAATTAATAATTAGCCCAAGCTACTGGAGACAGAGCGTGTGTGCATCCACTCAGAAAGGCTTTTTGAAATTTCTTTTGTAAAATCGGTAACTTTATGTCTTTGTATATGCAGATAGACTCAAATTTCATAAACATATGTAAATTTTTTATTAGTTTTATTCACCCCAAACTCAGCTGTTTACTTTGATGTTATTGTACCAAAGTTTATTAATACAAAATGCCCATACCATTACAACAACATACAAACAAGTTTGTTGTTAGATTACTTTTATTTGTAATTTGACAGTTCTGGTTAAGATTTTATGCAATTTTTATGGAATTTGAAGGATGGGGTAAAGTCAGCTGACTATTAATTGTGCTGATAAGATCACTTGGTATTATTGCACTTTGACTATCCGTGCAAGTATGAAAAATACTGAGAAATGGCTTGTGTTCTCTTTTCTTAATCATGCAAAAACTTTCATATTGCTTTTCCATTAGCTCGTTTCTGTATTTCTTGCATCGTAAAATTTCCCGCATGAAACGAGGGAATCGCAACAAAAACAGTGTGAATTGAAACACAAAATGTGTCGCTGATCCGTAGTGGCGCCGCTAAAGTGGGCAACACTAGAATTAAATACCTTTAATCATATATGTACATGATACTATTATTGCAACATTGCAAATGTCAGATTTGAAATTGTTAGTCATTTACGAAGTATTAGATGCCGATGAAAATTTTAGTGAGCAGCGATATTTCTTTATTAGTTTTTATGTCTCAAGATTATACAGAATGTAAGTGTATAAATTATCGTTTTATGTATTTTATGTTTGTTACTATGTAATTGCACTAACGTTAATTTTAGTGAAATAAACACAATTGTCCGTAATTGTCACATTACATACCGCCTAGTTTATTTCTTCTGTCGCCAATAGTATTGTTGCCTCAAGATGACGCAACAAATTTTATTTCAATTCTATTCAATGCCTGAAGGAATATCGCAGTGGTCACTTTCGTTATACTGAAATAGGATATATTGGATACCCAACGCCAATTTATTGAAAATTGGCTTCCAAGAATACGGGACGACACGCCATCACTTGCATCGCTGTTAATGACAGCTACTGTGCAGTTGCTTAGTGAATGTAATGTAAATTTTCGTACCGCTGATTATGCCAAACAGGAGCCATTATCTTGTCAAGATGTCTGGGTCATCTACTCCTACAAGAGCTGGCTCGGAAAATGCCAACTCATCAATGGATAGTAATGATGAAACCATTATAGAACACCGTCCATATGAATCAGAAAACTCAACGATAACTTTTCTAATGGAACGATTAAAAATATTAGAAGGAAATCATCAACGTGTTATGCAGCAGTTAGTGGACAGTGAAATTAAGAGGGCACAACTACAGAAAGAGTTATCATGCCAAAATGCCGCGATGATGAAGACGCCACCCGAGGTAGTTGTGTCCATTGTCGCCCAGGTCACAACAGCGGCGACCGACACGTCAATGCTACCTATGTCCACGACCACGCCAACGCTTCGCAATCTACAATCAACACAGTAAGTACAATACAGCCGATAGTTTCTCCAACTATAATAATGACGCCGTATCAAGGTGCTAGTACCGGCGTCTACGCGTCCTCGTCGAATTTATCAACGAGCATAGTCCCTCGAGATGTCGCCGTTAAGAAAAAAAACTTTTTCAGTAATGTACGAAACTTCTTTAAGAGTTGCAAAAAAGGTACTATTTTCCTTGTCGGTGTGAGCACGTGCGTTTTTTGAGAGTGAATGTGTGCCACGTGCTTGCATGAAATTTATATCCAAAAATTTACTTTAAATAAATAAGAAATACATTAGATGTGCGCTATTAATTTATATACATACATTTCAAAAGAAGACAAAAGTAAGTATCAGAATTATTAGATGTCATATTTTTAATTACTTGATTTCGAAAGTTATAGCCCAGCAAACTTTTTATAAAAAAATAGTTTTCGCCTTATAAATTCAAAACGATTAAGTGTGCGCTATTGACAGATTAACCAATCCATAGCAAATCAATATACCTTTCAGAAAAAGTAACTGTCATATTCAGATTTACTTTAGTTCCGAAGTTATAGCCCAGCAAACTTTTTATTAGCAAAAAAAAGTTTGCTTCATAAAATCAAAACCGTTACTTGTGCGCTATTTACATATATGTCAGTCGATGGAGAATTTAAATACCTATAAGAATCTATATCTGTCGTGTCCAGATTTACTTTAGTTCTGAAGTTATAGCCCAACAAACATTTTATTGATAAAAAAAGTTTTGCCTTATAAAACCAAAACGAATGATTGTGCGCTATTAACACATATAACAATCAATGGTAATTAAACTGCCTTTTAGAAATAATAACTGTCATATTCAGATTTACTTTAGCTCTGAAGTTATAGCCCAGCAAACTTTTATTGAAAAAAAATGTTACCTTATAAAACCAAAACGTTTGATTGTGCGCTATTGACACATACTACGTTTATACGCAGGGCTTATTTGCAAATAAAACTGTAAATTGTTGCCATATTATTGTTGTTATTGCGACTTACTAATTCAGAAAACTACTCACGTTTAACGCACTATTTGCAAATAAAATGCTTGAGGTTGCCACGCTTACAAATGTTTGATAACAAAAAACAATAAATGGATTAATATTGCATAAAAAACATTAATAGAAGCAAATAATGACAATTAAAACAAATAATTATTTGATATTTTGCACATTTACACTATTTTTGTCAAAAAAAGTATATTTTCTATAGAAGTGCTACCAAGTTTGTGTACTTTTGCTATTCCGTATAAACAGTGAGTTAATTTATTTGCGAATATTTTTAATTGCAAATAGTGCGTGTATAAACATAGTAACATACACGAATCGATAAAAACTTCAAATGCCTCTTAAAAATAATATTTGTCATATTCAGATTTGCTTTAGTTCTGAAGTTATAGCCCAGCAAACTTTTTTATGACAAAAAAACTTTTGCCTCATAAATTCAAAACAGTTACTTGTGAGCTATTGACACATATACCAATCGATGAGGAATAAAAATACCTTTCAGAATTTATAAACGTCATATCCAGATTTACTTTAGCTCTGAAGTTATAGCCCAGCAAACTTTTTTTGACGAAAAAAGCTTTGCCTTATTAAACCAAAACGGTTGACTGTGCGCTATTGACACATATCTTAGTTGATGAAGAATAAAAATACCTTTCAGAATTTATAAACGTCATATCCAGGTTTACTTTAGTTCTGAAGTAATAGCCCAGCAAACTTTTTTGGGTCTTTAAAAATAGAAAAGTTTTCGTCTTATTAAACCAAAACGATTCATTGTGTACTTCTCAGACATATACCAATCAATAAAGGACAAAAATACTTTTAAGAATTGATGACAGCCTTTTTCTGAATTACTTAAGTTCAGAAGTTATAGTCCAGCAAACTTTTACAAATTTGCATAATTTTTGTGATAATACAGTTTTTTCCATTAAGTGTGTAAGTGGCAACCTCGTGGTAATTTGCCTAGTAAAATATGTAAACAAACTGTGAAAAAATGCTGATTTTGCAAATCAATAAAAATAGGTAATTTTTACTTTTATTTAATAAAAAAGTTCTAAGTTTTATGCTTTCGTATGGAGAAAAACACTCGAAAATTACTCCAACTAAAATTTGTTCTTGCATTTAAAATGAAAAGTATTGATTGTGCTCAATTGAATCATATACCAATCAATAGGAAATCAAAATGCCTTTTTAAATATGTGAATGTCATACTCTGAATTACTTTAGCTCAGAAGTTATGTCCAAATAAAAAATTGTATATCATCAAAATTTAACAAGAAAGTTGAATGCCTATAAAATAGTAACTGCTGTATGGCAGATACAAAATTATATATCGTTCGATAGATAATAAAAATAACTTTCAAAAGTTGTGGATGTGATTTTCTGAAATACTTTATTTCAGAAGTTATATCCTAGAAAACTCTTCAAAAGCACAAAAATAAGGACAAAAGTTTTATATTTTTATAAAACAGAAACTACTTATAATATCGTGTTGCAACATATAACAATCGATAGAACACAAACCTACTTTTTTAAATTGGTGACTGTCATTTTCTGAATTTGTGGAATTCAGAAATTATACCACATCAAACTTACAACTTCGTAAATATTTTCCCATTCGTAAACTTTTTATAAAATGTCAATAATAGTGTGCAGCTACTGATAATACAGGTATAACATGTAGATAGCACAGTTATATGTGGCAGCACAAATAACAACTACCACCACGAATTCGAACTAATAATAAATATTAATACTAATAAGGATTATTATTAGCTTATATTTGCAATTATTAATAAATATTAAACAAATTAAACATTAAAATTACTCATTTTATTGTGCCGATAACAGTGGTGTATTTTAAACCGAGGGATGGCTAAAGACGATAATATGCGGTGGTTGGTAGCACTACGTGATTGTTGAAATATTACAGCAAGTTGGCAGCACTGCAGTTATTATTATAATAAAATTAAGCATGGAAACGCGTGTGAAGAAATCGCACCGGAATCAAACGTATTTCTTCCACCTTTTACCCACAGTTGAAAAAAAAATGTAGTAGGAAAAAAGGTATTGAATTTTGCAAAAAATGTACCCAAAACCAATGTAATGAGCCAGGATTGGCATACAAATTATATATATAAGTGTTGTCTAAAAAAAAGGAGTCCCTATAACCCCTTTTTATTTTAAAACAGCTGGAGGGGTCCCAGCTAAAACTTAGGCGTTCAAAAGAACTGCCAAAAGAAAGTGTGAAACTTTAAAAGGAAAACAAGGCTAAAGAGCCGATTTATGTTAATCAAATTAAAGTCTAATTTTATTTTGGTTTTACTTCGACTTATATACTAATTTTCAAAATAAATCTTAACCTTTCTAACTTATTCTAAGCATACAAATATTATTGTTTTCTCTTTCAATACTATGAAGGTTTGTATTCACATTTCTGTTTGACCAATCATAGTGCTTTGTATTTATAATTGCACTCAAACAGAAATGTGTCACTCAAACAATAATTTGTAAGCAGTTCTGCATGCATACAAAGAAAGTAATGTTATTGATACTTTATTAGTTCTTTGTTGCATTTATTGTGCAGGCATTACTAACTAGTGTGATACTCTACACCCTCACCCTTAAGAGAAAAATTAGGGAGGAATTTTTCTAATCAACCTCATAGTATTGTTACAATATTAATAAATTTGTGAAATAAAAATGTTTTTAATGATATTCTTAAAATAATAGTGTAAATAAACTTTTTTTTTTTTTTTTTTTTTTTAATGTTTTCTTGAAGTGTAATAAAATTTTAAAATGTTATAAAATATGTTTAATTATTTTTGAATCTAAGTCATAATTTTTGTTTGTTTTGTAATAGCTTTCTTTGTACTATTTGCTTACATATAAAATATAGATAAAGTATTTAATAAGTATTTAATTTTTCTTACAGTTTATTTGTATTAAAAATAATGTTCTTATAAATTTTATATTTTATGTTTATATGATTATTCTAGAAATTATATTTATAAAGTTTTGTAGGGTTTTAAATTATTGTTGTGTATTTCTTTTGTTTTTCCTTCATATTCTATTGTGGTGTTTACACCGTTTCTACTTAATATTTTATAAGGTCCCTTATATGGGCTCTGATTTTTCTTTCTATTTTCTACTTTAACTAGTACTAAATCTCCTATCTTTAAATTAAGTCTGTTTTCATATTTATTGTTTATTACTCTATTTTCTTTTGCTTTTAATGACAAGTCTCTAGCTCTTTTTAGTGTAAATTGTAATTTGAGTCGTAGTTCTTGTGCGTAGTCATCATAGTTATAAAATTTTGTATTGTTGTCTGCAATGTTAGATGGAAGGGATGGTAATTTTCCGTATACTAATTCATATGGCGAGTAGCCTGTGTCAATGTGTGGTGCCGTGTTATAGGCAAAAGTAAAATATGGAATCCACTTATCCCATTCATAATCATTTGCGGTTGTTAACAAAAATTCATTAAGAACTCTATGGTTTCTTTCTATTGAACCTAATGTTTCATGGTGGTATGGTGTTGAAAATAATTGTTTGATTTGTAATAATGAGCATATGTTTTTCATAAGTTCATTTGTAAATTCTGTTCCTCTGTCGGATTTGAGTACTTTAAATTGACCATATTTTAAAATAAAATGTTCAACTAATGTTTTTGCTGTGACAAGTGCATCTTTTGTCGGCATTGGATGTGCAACGACAAATTTTGTTAGCTCGCATTGCATTGTTAAGATGTAGCGGTAGTCATTTGATATGCGAAGAGGACCAATGGTGTCAATTGAAATCACTTCAAAACTATTGTTTGGTGTGTTTGTTAGTGTTAGTGGTTCTTTTATGTGTTTTGTTTGCTTATTTTTGTTACAACTGTCACAATAAGATACAAATTGTTTTACCATTTTGTTCAAGTTCTTCCAGATGTATCGTTGTTTTAATTTAATGATTGTTTTTCTTATTCCTAAATGTCCTGCGTGGGTGGCATTGTGGAATTGGTCAATTAGTTTATATTTCAAAATGTCATCTGTTATTCTTTTTGGGGCGATATATATTAATATTTTCAGTTGAGGACTTTTGTTATTTATTCTTATTTTTGCATATGCTTCTTTTAATTCTTCTTTGGTATATATTTTAAATATTTTATCTTCATTTGAAAGCGCTAATTCTTTTGTATTTTCTTTATTCATTTTAGATATCAGTTTCCTCAGAATCGAATCTAGTTTCGCTGAGCTATCGCTGAATCTTGCTAGCTTATTATTTTCATTATTAATTTCATTATTCATATTTTTGGTATGTAACTTCTTCATATTCGAATCTGGTTTCGATGAATTATCATTACATCCTATATTCATATTTTTGGTACGCAATTTCTTCATATTCGAATCTGGTTTCGATGAATTATCATTACGTCCAATGTGCACAATGTTATTTTCAATATTTATGTCGGCCTCTTTTATATTTTCAAATTTATTAAATTGTAATTTCTTCATATTTTTGACGTCATTAATGGATATGCATTCACATATTTGAAGTTGATCAGACTTCTGAGAATCATATTTTTCCATATTTATTTCTGCTGTGAGCTCATTATTTTCATTTTTATTTTTATTATTGTTAGTTGCCTCATTGTTTTCTTTTATGTTTGCCTCATTAGTTTTATTTTTATTTGCATTGTTTAACTTATTTTGCATACCCCTTGTCGTTATTAATACTTTTTTTTCTTTTTCGTCATTTTCTTGTGGTATCATTTCTTTTAATATGTCTGAATCTAGTTCTATCCTAGAAAGTGCATCAGCATTTGTATTCATTTTTCCTTTTTTATAAACGATTGTGAAGTCATAGTCACTTAAATCCAGTCTTATTCTTGTCATTTTTGATGAGGGATTCTTGTGTGAAAATAGTGAAATTAATGGTCTGTGGTCTGTAACTACAATAAATTTTCTGCCATATAAGTAAGGTTTAAAGAAATTTATGCTCCAATGAATTGCTAGAAGTTCTTTTTCAATTACTGGTTTGTTAATATCATGTTTTTGTAATGATTTACTAGCGTATGAGATTGGTAAATCTTGACCTATTTCGCCTTGAGATAATACTGCTCCTAACGCATAGTTTGATGCGTCAGTTGTTAAAATAAATGGTTTATCAAAATCCGGATATTGCAATACTGGTGGTTTCATTAATTTTTCTTTTAGTTCTTCAAAAGCATGTTGGCATTGTTCTGTCCAAATAAATTTAGTTGATTTCTTTAATAGTGAGTTCAAATGTTTTGCAATGTCGGCAAAGTTTGGTATGAATTTTCTGTAGTAGTTGCAGAATGCAACGAATCGTCTTACTTCGTCCGCGTTTTTCGGTACTGGATAGTTTTTGATTACTTCGTGTTTGGATGGGTCTGTTTTTACTCCGTCTTTTGTTATTAAATGTCCTAAGTAAACTACTTCTGGTCTTAAAAAACAACATTTCTTTGGATTTAGTTTTAGATTGTATTTTTGTAATCGGTCTAGTACTTTTATTAAATTTTGATTGTGATGATTTAAACTACATCCGTACACAATTATGTCATCAACGTAAAGAAATGCTTCAGATTCTAGTCCAGATAGTGCTATTGTAAGCATTCTTTGAAAACTATTTGAAGAAATTTTTAATCCGAATGGAAGTCTTTTAAATTGAAAATGGCCTTGTGGTGTAGAAAAAGCAGTTAGTTGTCTGGATTCTTTATTTAACTCAATTTGGTGAAAGAAACTGGTCATATCGAGTGTAGAAAACCATTTTGCTCTACCTAATTTGTCCAAAATGTCTTCTAATCTAGTTAAAGGAAATTTGTCATTGACAATTTTATCATTAAGTTTTCTAAAATCTACAACAAGTCTCCATTTCTTTTTATCTTCTATATTTTTCTTTGGTACCAAAAGGAGTGGAGCATTATATGGGCTAATTGATGGTTCTATTATTTCGTCATCAAGCATTTTCTGTACTTGTTCATTTATTACTTCAGTGTGTGAGTGTGGTAATCTATAGTTTTTTATATAAACTGGTGTGTTGTCCGAGGTCGTGATTGTTTGTTTGTAAAAATTGTTGACGGTTAATTTATCGTCTTCTAAATGAAAAACATTTTGGTATTGTTTAAATATTTCTATTAATTGTGCTTTTGCAAATTTGTCATTATGGTCTAATTTAAGTTCATTCACTATTCTTTCAAAACGTTCGTTATTGTTCATATTATTGTAACTTAATATCTCATAATTTTTAAGTGGGTCAGTCTGGAGTTGAATGCCTTTTATTGTTACGAAGTCATTTGTTGTATTTAAAATTTTTATGTGTGTCATGCCGCTTTTGGGTGCTATTGAATTACTTAAAAATATTCCCTCTTGTAATTGTTTATTAAATATGACGCAATCTTCTTTTAGTTCTAGTTTTATGGCTTGAATAATTTCTGTTCTGGGCGGTATTGTTATTTGTAATAAAGACATTGGTTTTGATTGCATGGGTAGAATTGTGGTAGACTCATTTATAAATAGAGAAATTGTAAATGTCTCGTAATCAATTTTACAAAGATATTTTTGAAGAAAATCTCTACCAATTACGCCATCTGTTTCTATGGGGAAATCTGAATTTACTAGTTGGAAAGAATGATTACATTTTTCATTTGATAAGGAGAGTTCAAGTTCTATTGTGCCTAAAGAGTATATTTCTTCCTTTGTGATTCCAGTCAGTTTACATTTTTGTTCTGGGTTAAATTGTTCACTTTCAAAGTCTTTACACATACGACAAAGTGATATGTCAGCGCCTGTGTCGATAAGGAATGTCAATATTCTATTCTTATATTTTGTGTTTATAAAATTTGTTCTGTTCGCACATATCCTATGTATTCTTAATTCTGGCTCTCCGGAATACTTAGGTATTCCGAGCCTACTTCGTTTCCCGAACTTTGTATGGTGTGTACATACCTATTGTTGTTTCTGTTGGTGTAATCTTGGTTATTGTTAAAGTTTCTTCTGTTATTGTTGTTATTCCTATTGTTACTGAAGTTATTTCTATTATTGAAATTATTTCTATTATTGTTGAAATTATGGTTTCTAGAGAAGTTGTTGTTTCTTGGCGAGTTATTGTTACTATTACCATAATTGGTATTTCTTGTGTAACTATTTCGGTTTAAGTTTTGGTTGTTATAAGAACTGTTATTGTTGTGGTTAGTAAATGTGTTGTTATTTCTGTTGTGATTTTGTGATTGATACCGTGGTTTCTCTTTTCTGATATGTAGAATGGCATTATCAGTTACCTTCTTTTCATTTTCAAGTTCACTTGCAAGTTCTGATGCTTCTTGCAATGTGGTTGGTCGAGACGCGTATATGGTCGATTTGAAGTCTTCATTTAGTCCTTTTTTGAAAGTGTCTAGGGCTAATTTATTATTTAATCTAACTATTATGTTCTTTTCTGCTACTGTCGCAGTATTTCCTAGTTCTTCTATCCCTAGCTTGTTTAAGCTGTCTATTATGTGTAATATTTTGTCTTTAAATGAATTAACTGACATTTTTCCTTGGAATAATGTACTAAGCTTGTTTTGTAATTCTGGTATTGTTTTAGTGGTTTTGTATCTTTTTTCTAATAATTCTTTTAATTCCTCAAAGTTTTCTGGTTTGATGTAACTTCCTATTGCTGTTCTAACGTTAGATGTTAGTTTAGCATAATAAACGTATTGAAGAAAATCTACTTTTGCTGTTGCTGATAGTGATTTGTTTATCAACTCCGCTGTTATTAAGAAACTTTCAAGTTCTATGAAATTACCAGCAAACAATGGTAAAGCCTTTGAAACGGTTTCTAAACTAAATGATGCCATTGTGGTGTTTTGTTGTTCTAATTCTTTTGGATTTTCTAATAATAATTCTTTAATTCTTGCATAAGTGCTATTAAATTCTAATTTTAAAGAAGATAATTTTTCTTCGTTTTCTTCTTCAAGGGTATTCGATTGAAAATCTTCTTTTATTTTTTTCTATCGCTTCCAATTTGCTTTTAACTGTTTTTTCTGTATATGTTCTGCTTGGATTTTTCTTTAGAATCTTTAGTATTTCGTTCAAATCAAAAATATTTTTCTCCATTTAAATTATTTATTATAATTTACAATTACAAACTGAATTTATTTATATATTTTTGTTTTATTTATTTTTAAACTTCTGTAATAGCATTATCTGTGTTAACTCTGTTTTTGTGTTTTCGAACATAATTTTTGAAATAGGTGTTAATTTTATAACTCATATATAATATTAATGCTATTATTATTAAAGTTATGACATATTCTGGTATAATATTGGTAGTATTTTTTCCTTCACCGTTGTTTACAATATTTTCTTGGATTTCCACCTTGCTCTGTGGTTTTCCCATTTTGTTTTTTATTTTATTGCCCCAAATGGGACCTACCATTTGTATGTATGTATTTATAGAAATTTTTGTTTGTATTTTTATTTTAATTGTTTTTGTATTTAAGCTTTTTATTCTATTTTTTATATTAGTTTTACATTCTACTGTGGTCGCCAATGTTAAGTCTTTGTACAGTAATGCTAGCTCTTTCCGCTTCTGGAATTTCTTGCCGGCCCTTTTTTTTGGCTTTGGTTTGGGAGTTGGTGTGTCCTTTCTTTTGTTCGTTCGTCTCTTATACTCTTCTATAGTAATTGCTTTAGGACCTGCTGTACGGGGAAGTGGTGTGTATACTGGGGTCGATTCTAGTGTGTTTGATAAGTTTGCAGGCTCGTACTCTTCGCATTTGTTTTCTTCAATGTACCGTTCCCAACGGGTAATGATTTCATCTATTTCGGCTTCCGTCATCAGGGATTGTACTTTTAGGCTTGTTGATTCTTGAGGATCGATGTGGTCAGGATCGCCATGTAATGAGCCAGGATTGGCATACAAATTATATATATAAGTGTTGTCTAAAAAAAAGGAGTCCCTATAACCCCTTTTTATTTTAAAACAGCTGGGGGGTCCCAGCTAAAACTTAGGCGTTCAAAAGAACTGCCAAAAGAAAGTGTGAAACTTTAAAAGGAAAACAAGGCTAAAGAGCCGATTTATGTTAATCCAATTAAAGTCTAATTTTATTTTGGTTTTACTTCGACTTATATACTAATTTTCAAAATAAATCTTAACCTTTCTAACTTATTCTAAACATACAAATATTATTGTTTTCTCTTTCAATACTATGAAGGTTTGTATTCACATTTCTGTTTGACCAATCATAGTGCTTTGTATTTATAATTGCACTCAAACAGAAATGTGTCACTCAAACAATAATTTGTAAGCAGTTCTGCATGCATACAAAGAAAGTAATGTTATTGATACTTTATTAGTTCTTTGTTGCATTTATTGTGCAGGCATTACTAACTAGTGTGATACACTACACCAATTTATTTCAACCCTGCTGAAATAATTCGTGGTGGATAAGAGAAATTCTGTTCCATTCCACATAATTTTTCCATACAGTGTTGCATTTAAACTGCGGTGAGAAACTACTAACTATCATATATGTCAAACAATTATGTAAACAATTAAAGAAAAATATTTTGATTCTGAAAAAGTACGCTAATTAAATAAAATCAGTAAATTTCATGGTGTGAAAAAAAAGACCAGTTTTGAAAAGATGAAAGAGGCTACAGGGATGTCATTCCTGGCATTTTAGCCGTTTAGAGGGTATACCACCATTAAGTAAAATTTTATACTAGGCCAAAATCAAAAGTACGCTAATTAAATAAAATCTGTAAATTTAATGGTGTGAAAAAAAGAAGACCAGTTTTGAATAGGTGAAGGAGCCCTCTAAACGGCTATAGGAATGTCATTCCTGGCATTTTAGCCATTTAGAGGGTATACCACCCTTAAGTAAAATTTCATACTAGGCCAAAATCAAAAGTGCGCCATTGAATAAAATCTGTAAATTTAATGGTGTGAAAAAAGAAGACCAGTTTTGAATAGGTGAAAGAGCCCTCTAAACGGCTATAGGAATGTCATTCTTGGCATTTTAGCCATTTAGAGGGTATACCACCCTTAAGTAAAATTTCATACTAGGCCAAAATCAAAAGTGCGCCATTGAATAAAATCTGTAAATTTAGTGGTGTGAAAAAAAGAAGACCAGTTTTGAATAGGTGAAAGAGCCCTCTAAACGGCTATAGGAATGTCATTCCTGGCATTTTAGCCATTTAGAGGGTATACCACCCTTAAGTAAAATTTCATACTAGGCCAAAATCAAAAGTGCGCCATTGAATAAAACCTGTAAATTTAATGGTGAAAAAAATGACCAGTTTTGAATAGGTGAAAGAGCCCTCTAAACCGCTATAGGAATGTCATTCCTGGCATTTTAGCCACTTAGAGGGTATACCACCCTTAAGTAAAATTTCATACTAGGCCAAAATCAAAAGTGCGCCATTGAATAAAATGTGTAAATTTAATGGTGTGAAAAAAAGAAGACCAGTTTTGAATAGGTGAAAGAGCCCTCTAAGCAATTATGGGAATGTCGTTCCTGGCATTTTAGCCATTTAGAGGGTATACCACCCTTAAGTAAAATTTCATACTAGGCCAAAATCAAAAGTGCGCCATTGAATAAAATCTGTAAATTTAATGGTGTGAAAAAAAGACCAGTTTTGAATAGGTGAAAGAGCCCTCTAAACGGCTATAGGAGTGTCGTTCCTGGCATTTTAGCCATTTAGAGGGTATACCACCCTTAAGTAAAATTTCATACTAGGCCAAAATCAAAAGTGCGCCATTGAATAAAATCTGTAAATTTAGTGGTGTGAAAAAAAGACCAGTTTTGAATAGGTGAAAGAGCCTTCTAAACGGCTATAGGAATGTCATTCCTGGCATTTTAGCCATTTAGAGGGTATACCACCCTTAAGTAAAATTTCATACTAGGCCAAAATCAAAAGTGCGCCATTGAATAAAATCTGTAAATTTAGTGGTGTGAAAAAAAGAAGACCAGTTTTGAATAGGTGAAAGAGCACTCTAAACGGCTATAGGAATGTCATTCCTGGCATTTTAGCCATTTAGAGGGTATACCACCCTTAAGTAAAATTTCATACTAGGCCAAAATCAAAAGTGCGCCATTGAATAAAATCTGTAAATTTAATGGTGTGAAAAAAGAAGACCAGTTTTGAATAGGTGAAAGAGCCCTCTAAACGGCTATAGGAATGTCATTCTTGGCATTTTAGCCATTTAGAGGGTATACCACCCTTAAGTAAAATTTCATACTAGGCCAAAATCAAAAGTGCGCCATTGAATAAAATCTGTAAATTTAATGGTGTGAAAAAAATAAGACCAGTTTTGAATAGGTGAAAGAGCCCTCTAAACGGCTATAGGAATGTCATTCCTCGCATTTTAGCCATTTAGAGGGTATACCACCCTTAAGTAAAATTTCATACTAGGCCAAAATCAAAAGTGCGCCATTGAATAAAATCTGTAAATTTAATGGTGTGAAAAAAAAGAAGACCAGTTTTGAATAGGTGAAAGAGCCCTCTAAACGGCTATAGGAATGTCATTCCTGGCATTTTAGCCATTTAGAGGGTATACCACCCTTAAGTAAAATTTCATACTAGGCCAAAATCAAAAGTGCGCCATTGAATAAAATCTGTAAATTTAATGGTGTGAAAAAAAGAAGACCAGTTTTGAATAGGTGAAAGAGCCCTCTAAACGGCTATAGGAATGTCGTTCCTGGCATTTTAGCCATTTAGAGGGTATACCACCCTTAAGTAAAATTTCATACTAGGCCAAAATCTAAATTATTTGTATATCAAATTGAAATATATTTTCGGTGTATGGTGAAATTCTTGTTTCATTCATATTGTTCAACATATGGCAGCACGTTTAAATTGATTGAAAATTTTAGGTCTGGCAACAGCATTAGGTAACTGTGGCAATGAAACGAAATGAAATGTTTTTTAAGTGTTGTATTTATACACCCAAAATAAATCTTTTATACATATTTCAATATGAATAGAAAGTAAATTTCTTAATAAAAAAATTCCAAAGAGATGAGTAAGAAGATAAAGCTGATATTCTTCGAAAACTCTTGCGTAAATTTTACAATAAGACTTTTTAATTTTATTTATTTACAATTTCTTTACATAATTCTTTCAGGAATTCATGTAATTGATAGCTGTTAAATTGAAAGCAATTTAAAAGCAAGCTGATTTGTTATGGTATATATTGTAAATTGAAAAAAAGCTGGATAGAGAATTTGAAATCGACCATACAAGAATATTATCAGTCAATTGACCGGTCATTTGATTAGAAGTCACGCAGGATATATTTATTATTACGTAGAACACAAGGTTCTCTCACGTTATTAAGGGCAAAATGTGATGGAAACTTTTGAATATTCATCATTGCGTAGGATTGAGTCAAGCGTTTCACTCACATGCAAAATTCATATATATGTATTTATACAACTTATTTTATAATTAGAAAATTATTTAGACACACATAGTGTGTCTATACCTGATAAAAATTTATCATAACTAACAAAACGGCTCTGCCGACCGTTGTCAAATTTTTGTTAATGCAAGCATACATGCGAAGACGTTGTGGTTTTTTATGATAAATCATAATTTCTTCGTCGTCGTGAAGAAAGTTTGTCACAATACCTGCAATATTTCACTTCATATTTATTAAAAAGGGTTTATTTAGTAAAAATATCAATATTTTTCTTTATTTTCATATTTTTTTCTTGAAAATTGTGTAAATATTTTATTTTTTACAAACAAATTAAAACGTCACACAATTTGTTTACGTTTTTTATCAAAAGAAAGTTGTCTGAGCTGAAGCTCTTGACAAAACCAACTATAAAAATCTTATAATGAAAAAAATGATTACAAGAGTGAAAATAAAAATTTATTTAATTAAAATAATTCCATTTTTTTCAATTAAATCAAAAGCAAAAATTTGTTAAATTAAAAAAAGTATTCTGGTTGCTGTGGCTGCAGCTGTAGTTGCTATGCCTGCTGCTGTTGTTGCTGTGGTAGCAGCTGTTGCTGTGGCTGCAGCTGTTGTTGTTCTGGTTGCAGCTGTTGTTGTTCTGGTTGCAGCTGTTGTTGCTGTGGCTGCAGCTGTTGTTGCTGTGGTAGAAGCTGTTGCTGTGGTATCAGATGTTGTGACTGCAGCTTTTGTTGCTGTGGTAGCAGCTGTTGTTGCGACTGTTGCTGTGGTAGCAGCTGTTGCTGTGGCTGCAGCTGTTGTTGCTGTGGCTGCTGGTGTTGTAGCAGCTGTTGTTGCAGCTGTTGCTGTTGCTGCAGCTGTTGTTGTTGGTTTTCAAACAATAATTTCAAATTTGCAATGTCTTGCGACACGTTAGAATGGTAGGGCATCTGAAATAATAAAAATTGTATGTTAATATATTTTGTAACACAAATTTTTTTTGATTACCTGGTATGGGAGGGTATGTCCTTCAGCGTATCTTCCACGTCCGCGGCCACGTCCACGGCTATGTGTGCCGCCATCATGCTGTCCTCGGCTGCCTCTGCTCAAAACGTAGTTAGTTAATAAAATAAAATAGTAAATATGAATTAAAAAATTATTAAATTTTATGAATATAGGGGTTATTACTTGGAAGTATAATAATTGCAATTTATTTGCTGGTGGTCAAGCATGTCTATATACTTACATATGTATTAGATTGGCGCTTCAACAAAATCATCAATCAGTAGAATTCAACCTGAAATTTTCTTCCAAATTTTGCACCAATGAAATATGTATATAGACATGCTTGACCACAAGCAAATAAATTTCAATTATTATGTGAACACTTCTGAAAATATTTCAAGTAATAAATTTCTTTAATCTTACCTGCGAATGTTTGTCCATTTTTGCTTCAAATGGAAGCCTATCTTTTTTCATATAAAATATGAGGAACACGCTGAATCAGAACGATTTTTTTTTGCCAAGTCTGGTGGTTGCCAGTCCAACAGATTTGTTTTGCCAAGTCTGGTGGTTGCCAGACCACAGAATATGTTTCCACTGAATGAATGAAAGTGAAATGCAAATTTTCTGTAGAGATAAGATATAGATTCAATTAATATTCTTCTTTTAGTTAATAGGCATAAAAGGGTAATTGAGAAAGTTACAACTTTCATCTATAATATCATACAGGCATACAACATAAATATTTTGCACGGTGTATTTTGGGTAGATGAAAACTTTAAGGTCTGGCAACAGCACTTAGGAACAGTGGCAATAAGCTAACGGTACTTGGAAACGAAATGAAACTTTTTTAAGTGTTGTATTTATTAAGTGTTGCATTTATTGCAGTGAAAAAAAAACAATTATTTGGTGAATGCTAAACAAATAATTTCAAAATTTAAAATTATAATTGCTAAAACCATAAAAAAATGTTAAAATTACTATAAAAAATAAAAATTGTATGTGTAATATTCTTTTAAGTGCTTAGCAAAGTGAAAAACTGCATATGTTTTTGTTTTGTTTTAAGTGCAAATTTAAGTTTCAATAATAAGTACTTAAATATTTAGCGAAGTGAAGAAGTGAGAAAATTACTACTACTTGCTAAAATTTGAACTTATTATTTGAACTTATTAATAATAATACTATAAATAATTAAATAAAAATTGTGCCTACAAAAACCAGGTACATATATATATATATATATATATATATATATATATATATATATATATATATATATATATATATATATATATATATATATATATATACATAGATACGTATCCATTTATTACAAGTGTGCTCAAAATAATAGGTACACGTGTAATTAGTTATAATTATTATAATTAATCAAATATATTTAATTGATCTTTGCTAAATTAAAGTTCAATAATTACAAAAACCAGGTACATATACATATATATATATATATACATATATATATATATATATATATATATATATATATATATATATATATATATATAATATATATATGTATATATATATATATATATAGATATGTATACATTTATTACAAGTGTGCTCAAAATAATAGGTACACGTGTAATTCAAAGTTAGTTATATATATTATAATTAATCAAATATATTTAATTGATCTGTGCTAAATTAAAATTCAATAATTATTTATATATATTCATAAATAAAGACTTAAAAGAAAGTAATACTTGTTATTTTAAAACATATTTAATAAAAATGGTTTTAAATAGGATCAAACTTGAAAACATTATGTTAGAATTAACTTCGGAATCAGACGTCGGAAGTCTGCAATGCTACCGAAATAGTGAAATTTTTGATAAAATTTTTGCGGCATACAATAAAAATCAGCCAACTCGTCTTAAAATGGCTAATAATTATAATAACCGAAAAATAATTTTGAAACGATTAAAAAAAATGCATAATTTGCGAAGAAGTCGTTTTCAGTGTTCAGAAAATGAAAACGAAAATGAACATCCAGTAATATCGGTACATACTAAAAGCAAAAGTTATACCGAGGATGAAAATTGTGCTGCAGTTGCTCTTCTTTCTTTATTTGAAGAAACACTGCAGCAATAAATAATAGTACTTTTGCAGATTTTTTGAAAGATAATGCAGAAAATGAAAACGTACATCCAGTAATATCAGTATATACTAAAAGCAAAAGTTATACTGAGGATGAAAAATGTGCTGCAGTTGCTCTTCTTTCTTTATTTGAAGAAACAACCCTGAACACAATGAATAATACTTCTGCAGAATTTTTGGGAGGTAATGTAGGAAATGAAAGCGAAAATCCACTAATATTGGTGAATGGAAATTTCATAAATTTTATCGAAAATGAAATAAATAATAATAAAAATTCTATAGAAGGTTTAGAATATAACCTCGTCTTATTACGAATTCCGGGTCCTAGTACAAAATATATAAAAGAAACAGGTTGTAAAAAAATTATAAAGGAAACGTGCTGTAACAATCCGGAAATATCAAAAGATTTCTTCAAGGATCTTATGAGTGAAATGAAACTAACGTTATCAGATATTGTTAATGAAAAATTCGAAGCTTTAAATGATAAAGGAATAAATAAAATTGTATTTCAAAGTGAAAGCGTTGAAGAAAATGATAACATCGCTTCTAATTTTGAAGATTCAGACACTTCAGAAAGACAAGGTCACATTCTAGGACCGTTTGAAACTGAAAATAACGATTTAGATTTATCTAAGTACAAAATTTATAGGAAAAAGCCTGACCCAAAAGAAAAACTTATCAAGCCGGTTATCCCACTTCAAGGGACAGATGTAAAACCAGTTCAGCGTTTTGATCTAAGGGCCCCGGAGTGCAGTTTCAAAGTCAATCCTGATTTGATTTTTAATTCTAAGGGCGATAAAAAACTTAAACTATGTCGAAATAAAATTATTATAGATGTACTTAGACAAGAATATGCTAAGGTAAATAATTCTTGCATTATTTCAATGAAAAGCGTAAAGCGCTTAGTCAGTGGAATGTTAGTATATACTTACTGTTCTTTCAAAGATTGCTGTAGACATCGATTCAAAATATCTTTCGATGGTACGGTTGTTGTCTGCAGATTGGGAGAACCCAATCATGTAGGGGAAAAACGAGTTCCACAAATTCGAGGTGTTACCCGTGCCATTGTTAAACATGATTTGAAAAATAAGAGTGCATATTTGTACAGAAAAGAACAAATTCTTCAAGCATCTGATGAAATAGCTCAAAGCGGAAATTTTCAGAATATACAAGGTGCAAGTCCGAGCATAATTTTGATTCCTTTTGTGACCCGGACTCTTTTATCGATGTTTACAAAATGCAACAAGGAACTATAAAGGATATATACAGTATATAGCATCACCATTGACCATACATTGCTGGGAAGATAAAACTTTTTCCAAAAATCCACAAATACTAAAAGACGCAAATTATACAATTCATTTTGATGCTACTGGTCAAAGTGTAAGACAAATTCAATGCGCAAAAAGAAGAATTTTAATTTATAAAATTGTTATACGGATTAAAAAGCTAAAAATGATTATTCCAATTGTAACAGGAATACTGTCTCGGCACACTATTACCGATATATATTTAATATTTGAAAAATTGGAGCTTTATTGTAAAGATCGTAAGTATAAGTGGCCATTTTTTGAAAGAGTTTGCATAGATGTAAGCTCGGCACTGCTTGGAGGAATTTTACGATCTTGCAATAATCAAAACTTTTCCGATTATCTAAGCGATTGCTTTAATCATCTAGAGAATCCGAATTTAACTTCTAGACCAAAGGTTATAATACAGTGGTGCAAAGCTCATTACATTCATATAATTTGCAAAGACTTAAATAATAAGATTGGCAAACGTAATGCATTAAGAAATTTATTAAAAAATGCATTAACTATAGCTTTCGATTTGAACACAATCGACCAATGCAAATATTGGTTTAAAAATATATTCACTGTTCTATTGAGTCCACATAAAGGTCAGGAATTTAAGAACAGCTACAATATTTTAAAGAGAGATATAATGGAATTTAGTGAGAGCGATTTTGAAAATTTAACTGTTTTCGAAGATGACACTAAACAAATTTGAAAATTATAAAAGGTGTGATATGTTTTCTATAGTCGGTTTGGCAATAATTAAAATTTTTAATAATTCTTGCAATCATTTTTGATAAATTTTTTTCACATCCCTACTATATTGTAGTGTAGTTCTTAAAAGTCAGTAGCTTAAGGTTGGCTTTTCAAAACGACTGGTTTGAAGTCATTTTGAAAACAACCGTTTTCCATCACATACCTAAATGGCTTTGAAAAATATTTGTATTATGCATGAAATACAAATATATATATATAAACTAAAAGCTATGAAATACAGTGCCAAAATCAATAGAAAGATATTTGTATTATGCATGAAATACAATAAGAAACTTGGCACTAAAGGTACGAAATACAATAAAAAAATTAATAAAATTGTATTGTGCATGAAATGCAATTGAAAATTGATCATATGTACACACAAACAAGCCATGAAAGATGTTTGTATTATGCATGAAATACAAAAAACTAAAATAGCAGAGCTATAAATTTCTTATTACTACACATTTGTATGCATTTAAAATGGTGTAGGCCTACTGGGGAGCCAGCCATTCAAAATAAATGGCAACGCACTGAGTGTAGTACCTCAACGGTAATGTGGAAACCTACACGAAAACCAAATTATACAAATTAAAAACAATATGATTTTAAAAGAAAAATGTCCATATTTACTTTTTAAAGGTGGGCACTTTGATTCCCCTCTATAAGTTAAAAACAAATAAATTCAGTTAAGTGCGAATTTGACTCGCGCACGTTTGGTTTTGAGCATTTTTTTAAATGGAGTTTTTTTTTGGCGTTTTTGAGGTTTTTCAGCTGAAACGATTTTATTTTGTTTTTTCGCTTTGTTTCTCGTTTTGACGATTTTTTTTAATTCTTGGCGATTTTTTTTAATTTTGGAAATTTTTTCATTTTGGGGATTTGTTTTTATTTTGCAATTTTTTTTCATTTCGGGGATTTTTTTTTTATTTTGGCGATTTTATTTTGTTTTTTCGCTTTGTTTCTCGTTTTGACGATTTTTTTTAATTCTTGGCGATTTTTTTTAATTTTGGGAATTTTTTCATTTTAGGGATTTGTTTTCATTTTGGCAATTTTTTTCATTTCGGGGATTTTTTTTATTTTGGCGATTTTATTTTGTTTTTTCGCTTTGTTTCTCGTTTCGACGATTTTTTTTAATTTTTGGCGATTTTTTTTTAATTTTGGGAATTGTTTTCATTTTGGGGATTTGTTTTCATTTTTGGCAATTTTTTTTTCATTTCGGGGACTTTTTTTATTTTGGCGATTTTATTTTGTTTTTTCGCTTTGTTTCTCGTTCTGATTTTTGAAAATATTTGGCGATTGTTTTTAAATTTTTCCATTTTGGGGATTTTTTTAATTTTTCCGGTTTTTGGCGATTTATTTTCGTTTCAGAATTTGTTTTTGCCCTTTTTTCGTTTTGGCGATTTTTTTGGTTTGACGATTTTTAAGTTTTGCAATTTTCTAGTTTTACCGTTTTTTTGAAAATTTCAAGTGTTTGCCTCTTACGGTTTCCAAGATATATCAAATTGTCAAAATTACATAGTCAAAATTACATTAACTGATAGAATATCCTTTAATTTTTTAAATTTTAGTGTTAATTGTTGTAGTCTTTATAAAAATACACTAACTTTACAAATTTCAAGGGTATATACATACAATTGTATGTATATTACATGGGATTTTATCATTTTTCGTTGCGTTTTGGAACACCCTTTAATTTTTAACTCTCATGTATTTTTTGTTGTAGCGGCCAAGGTTCTACACACCCTGCCCAAATTTCAGATCTGTAGTTCTTACGGTTCCCTAGGAAATAGCCTGTGACAGACAGCGTAGCGAAAACAATAGGGTTCATTTTCACCTTTGGTGTAAATTTGTTTTAGTAGTCCTTTCCATATGCAAAAAGAATTTAAAAATCAGATGCGTTCCAAAAGAAACTGAATTAAAAAACCCGCCTAAAAAGGGCACTACTTCTATATATAAGGGGTTGATACGTTCCTGCTTCAAAAACCGCATAACTTCAAATCAGACTGTCAAAATTTAATCAAAACCGCATAAAAAAATATGTAGCAAATACGAATGTGTTTATTTATTTTTAATAAATAAGAAGCAAAAAAATGCATACATATGTACCCTACAAGAAATGAATGATTGAACACACAAACAAATTTTTTCACTAACACATTTAAAACAATTTTACATTCAATTCAATAATGACAGTCATTTGATCGGAATGAGTTTCTATAACATTTTTCATTTTGCCTTTAAGAATGTGATAGAAACTTTGTTCTACGCAATGATGATTATAGCCTGCATGACTATCGATCAAATGAGCAGTCAATTGACTGGTAGTGTTCTTGTAGGGTACATATGTATACAAAATAATATTAATATTCAAGAAAAACTGCTTTGTCTGAAACATGACTTATGCATGTGAAAACACACTTTAATACATCAGCTTCAAGGTTTCCATTGCTTGAACTATACGCTGAATTTCACTTTCCGTTTGTAGCAGCTTTTCCCTATTAGCAATTTGTACATCAGCGGGTACTTTTGTGGCATAATCACCAGCCTCCATGGCTTGTGACAGTTTGGTCAATTGCATTTGTTTCTTTTGCAATTTGTAAATTTCTTTATCCGCCCCGATTAAACATTTTAAAAGCAAATGAACTTCACATTGCCCCGAAATAGTAACAGTGAGTCTATACCTGATAAATTTTTATCATGATAAAAGTCAAATCGTTATCAAGAGAAAAATTTATCAGATATACTCTATTTATTAGTGTTATTGCAGTGTCTTGACAATTTTGTCAGAGCTCAAGCTCAGACAAATTTGTCTTGATAAAAAACGTAAACAAACGGTTTGACGTTTTAATTTATTTGCAGAAAATACAATTTTTATGTGATTTTTGAGAAAAAAAAACTATAAAAATAAAGAAAAGTATTAATGTTTTTATTAAATAAAACCATTTTAATAAACATGAAGTGAAATATTGCAGGTATTGTGACAAGCTTTCTTCACGACGACAAAGAAATAATGATTTATCATAATAAAAAAACCACAACGTCTTCGCATGTATGCTTGCATTAACAAAAATTTGACAACGGCTCTGCCGACGTTTTGTTAGTTGTTATGATAAATTTTTATCAGGTTAGACGCTATGTTAGAATAGCACAGCCAACGGGTGGTGTTGTATTGAACTAAAACTTGCAACAGTAGGAAACTACGGACAAATAGCTGGCATATTTCAAATGAGCGTCTGTGCAAACAACATACGTTTCCGTTTTTTGTTAGGCAAATTGTAATCAGAGCGAGCTGAACGTGTGACTTGTGTAGCCTTTAGCATGAAATCAACTTCTTTTTCAATACTTTCATTACGCCAAGTAACATTACCTGTTTATAAAAACAAATAATAATTGGTAAATTATAACATGTGGATAATTATGACATGTTTTTTTACTAACCGGGATAAGCAGCCACACATATACTGAGTGTGGTATCAGATCTGGGGAAGCGTTGATACAATTCTTCCAAAATAAAAGACACAAATGGTGACAGTAATTTAATGCCCAAATAAAGGCAAGCAAACAAAGCTTTACGTGCTGAAGCGTTCTGATCATCGGTGATATTTTGAAATATGGGCTTCAAACATTCCAAATAAACATCACACAAATCGTACAGCCAAAAACTATACCAAGCATTGGTGGCTGCCCTTGTTACAAGCCTCAATGGCCGCCGATAAACGTGACAGGATACAAACATCCATATTATTTTCATCGGAAGCATCATAATCGTTGGAATCATGGGATGAAGTAATTTTAACAGCTCCCGTACCGAATTCAATTTCCGCAAATTCGTCCCACACAATGGGCAAACCTCTAGTGCAGAAAGGGTGCTTTACAAATCTGCCATGCAAATGTTTTTAACGCTCATCCTTCGGATGAACAGCCATCGCCGTATCACCCATGGTTTCAATGCGCGTGGTGTCCACAATAATCTCTTCTTTGTAAGCAAACTTCCTTTTCATCATAGCCCGAAATGGAGAGTAATGTGCGACCGGGTATATCAATTCTATCCATTTCTATATCTGAATAGCAGAGCGCAACAACACGACCAACTTGTTTAAAACCCCATGTTCTTATATTTATAATAATAAAGAAAAATGAAAATAATTTTTCTTCACACGGCATTTTCTGGAATGGATAGAATAAATACTGACGCCATGATGAATTCCAGTGCTGCCACACGATCTACTAAGAACGAATGGAATAGAACCGATTTCCCCACACATACACTGTAACAATAATAATATACTATAATTATTTTGCATACATATATATTGAAAATCCATGTGCAAATATAAAATAATTTAATTAATTTCATTATTTAAAGCTAATATATTCAAAAACTTGCATGTGCTGCAAACATTTTGTTTTCTGCACAATTTTTCACCTAATTGGTTGCAAATGTGCGTACTTGCTACTTTTTACACCATAATAGCAAAAAAAAATATTTAATACTAAGTACCAACATATGCAACCCTGAGTCCCGGTTCGCTGTAAAAGTACGATTTCTTCACATCGATAGCATGGAGTCGCATAATTCAGGAGACAATAAAAAAACTCTAGGAGTGGATCTTAGAAACTCCTAGTTCCTGTACGGTGGTATAGGTCGTTTCCAGCAACCGGAGGAAATTTCTACACGTGGGATACCCTGATTCTTTGGCTAAGTGCCTTTGTCAATTTTTGTGTTCCAAAATCTGGAAATTTTCTTTGCCGAACCCATGAGTGATAATCCTGTTATGGCTCTCGCGGACATCGGTGACACTTTGGAAGGACGCTTAGTTGGAGCTGGATTCGATAAAGTAAGTTTTATTGCCATAAATTGGCACGGTGATATAAATTGTAGAAAATCTTTTCACTTATATATGTGCCCATAATGAGAGTGGTCTAAGTGATGTTTTTCTCTTGTCGAGATATTTACTAGAATACATTTGAACAAATGAAAAAATATTTTTATATTTTACAACATTGTAATTTAGAGTTGTTATAATCTCGATTAATATAAATTTATTTAATATTTATTGCAGTTTTTAAGATGTTTTTAATATTCCGAAGCAAAAATGCATCTGACTAAAGCTTAAATTAGACGAGACATAGCCATAACGCCATAGCCATAACCAAACCAAAATTCAATTGGTTTCTATGGTGAGAGTTATGGCGTTATGGCGAGTCACATATAATCGAATATAGAGTTGCCCATTAGTTTGGTTCGAACGGCTGCTCTCTATGGCTATGGTTATGTCACGTCTGATTGAGCCCCTAGACCACTTTCATAATAATATGGCTGTAACTACAAAAGTAAAACAGTTGAATTCTAGCTTTTATCTATTATATTCAGGCATATACAGAAGTGGGACAGTACTTGGTATTGAAGAAAGATGAAGAGATTTTTAAAGAATGGATGAAAGATACATACATGTAATGCAAGTTCCAAACAAGCTTCTCATTGCTACAACTGCATAAATGATTGGTGCGAAGAGTTTTCGTGAATAGTATTAGTCAATTATATTTATTCCGTTGGTATTTTGAAAAAAAAACGAAACATCAATTTCTGTGTTGCAGTAATTGAATATTTTTCTTGTGTAATATTTTTTAACTAAAATTAAACTAATGTAATTAATAAACCTTTAAAATAAACGAGAAAACTACAGTTAACTGACTTTTAAATGTGATTTATAAGTTTTATTTTAAATTGATGGTTTTCTATCACTTAATCCTTAAAACAATATAAATTCGTTAAAAGGTGTTGCATTAATAACAACAAAAAAAATTGTTATTAAAAATACACATGATTCAATCAATAAAAACTTTAATAAATTTAATTTAAATATCCTAAATATTTTTACGAATGCCAAAGATCTTCAATCGCTTATTTACCCTGTAACCCTGTTTTTTCTACATACATATGTAAGTAAAAATTTAGTTTTTGTGAAAAAGCAAGGCAAATTTATTTCCAGGTAATTTCAGGATTACAAGAACAATGAAAAAATACAACAATGAAAAAAACAACATGGCTTTTAGTTGATCCAAAATATCAAAAATAGAATTTGTTGTAAATAATGAAAATTATTCACATAAATTTGAAAAAATTTCTTCACGGCAGCTACCACTACCACTTTTCACAATTTTTTAATAGTTTTTTCATATTTTTAAATTTGTTTCAAAAGAATTTTTTTAATAAAATATTTTTCACATTGAAAATTTTTTAACATTTTTTTTTAAATTTCTCTTTCGTAAACAATTTTTGAAGCTTCGAATGATCTATAATTTAAAAAAAAAATAGGTCAGCTGCGTTTCCGCTACTACCTGGTGAGTGTAGTGTGCCTTGTGAAAAAGTATTCTTTATGTATTTTCAAAATAAGGGTATAATATAGGGGAATTTTTTTATATAAGTATGAATTGTGTAGGAGTTTCTAAGATCCACTCTTAGAGTTTTTTTATTGTCTCCTGAATCACAGAGGCTATACAGAGATGACACGAGACGGAAGATAATTGGTGTTTTCGGAGGTCTCGCTCACTGAGTCACTGCGTATTCTTTAACCTTCTTTCGTAGTGGCATTTGTGGTTTGTGTTTTTCATTCGCTGTGTGATTTTGGTAAGTATAATGTGAAAATTTATTAGTTTTAAAGAAATATGCTTTAAATTTTATTTATTTGCAGATTTTTGCAAGAAAAACATAATCTTGGTTGAAATTAAAGGTGAGTAGTTTCTGCAATCGATAATTTATGTCTGTATATTGTCATAATAGCAAGTTTTTTCTGTATATTTTCAGAAGCACATTTTTGGAAAAACAGAAAAATACCTATGTGAGTAAAAAAACTATAATTTTATCTAATATATACATGTGTATTAATTTAAATTGTTTTATTTTTTAGGACCAACAAATGCATAAAAGGTTGCCCGCCTGGCAGATCTTCCGGATCCCTCGGAACAGTAATTTAATTGTGTGAAAACTTTGCCGTTTCTTCCACATGAACTTCTACTTCTTAAATGCGCTTACAAACTCCGTAAGACGAATATACACCCGATAAGTATATATTTAAAGTAAAGCTAAGCCACCATTAGAGTGATGATTGTAAACGGTATTTGCACACGAACTTAGTGCAGTTCGCATAGACGACAGTTTCAGCTATAATGAAAATGATTTCTTAGCTGAATATAAAATTAACAATGAGGACGATGAAAAATTGGCACAAGTGGATATACAACATAAAATCTAACAAAAACGTTTCGAAGCCCAACATTAAAGGCAACAACAAGTCAAATCACTTGAAAGTGCATTTATACAACTAAAAAAATTATAAGTATGTATATTACAACTAGACTTAGATACTTATAAAATTTTAAAGTAAAATAATATCTAATTTTAACTTTGATTTTATTTCAGCCTGCACGCAGCAGATAAGATTAAAAAATACTACAACAGCAACTGTGACCAGCATCAAACAGTATACGGCCAACAGTGATGCAGAAGACCTGTTTCAGGCTACTTGGATCAAGAATCTTGAACTAAAAACACTAAAATTTAATTATGTATTTATTTTTATAAGTTTTTATTTGTGTTTAATGCAATATTTAACTATTTTTTGTGCATTTATATAACTGCAATTGTACACTTTTTAATAGTTTTAAATTTTTTAAATAAACATTTTGACAACACAATAATAAATTATATTAAGTAATAATATAAACTGAATTCAACACACTTTCTTTACATGCTTATAATTAAAATTTCAAGACAAAATAGAAATATAAAATGCATAAATTTTCTTCAAAATAAAATAAGTTGTTTTTAATTAGTTACATAAAGAAAAATCCAAAGGTCTATACAAAAATAATCACCCTTATCGGGAATAAAAGGCGGACTTAATCTATACACAAACAATAACCCTTATCGGGAATAAAAGTCGAATATTTTGTTCACCTGAAATATTTCCCATGAATAAGAAGTGGTGAAAAAATGGGAAAATGGTATACTGACACAACAACAACGCAAACATTGGCGATCACAATTTTAGGAAAGGCAACACATTCCACGCAAACTTTCATTCCCGATAAGAATAAATAATAACTTTATCTTTCTATAAATCAATTTCATTATTTTTCCGAAATTGAAAAGATATATCAAGTAATTTATAACCACAGTGGACATCTCATAACATCCGGATGTTTAGAATACCATGTTTCAAACGCACTGAATGATGAAAAGAAACCAAATCATTATTTTCTTTAAATAAATAAAATATTGGTTCGTTACCTTCGCAATAGATATCGTATTATCATCATCAGATGCATGTCTGCCAGCCAGCAACCCCAACCCCAAATAAGACACATGATGTACGAAGGAGCAAGTATTCGTCCTCCAATGATTGAGTATATCCATTTTCTAAATAATAAAAATAAATAAATTCAAGATGAATACGATATATCTTGAATACTAACTACAATTTATTAGAAAGCTCAAGATGAATGCGGTAGATCTTGCAGCTTTCTGTTCACAAAAAAAATTAGGACAAGCCTTTATGTTGATATCCGTTCTTGTAATATACAGGTAGTGCCCCTGCTTACTGTACTGAGACGTCCAGCTCGTCCTGATTGCCTGTGGCTTAAGCTTGACATCTTATAGTAATTAATATTTTAACCTGTTGAGAATTAATTTCCCAATTTGTATGGTTTGTTCTTTTTAGTTTAAAATCTATAAAAGTCTGCATGTGCTTATTGCATTTTATACAGCATGCATGCGCTTACAAAAGCATGTACGTGGTTGTTGTTATGTTAGCCTACGTACATATGTATGCTTATGTAAGTATGTATGTGCAGTTACTTGACTGCATGAGCGTGGTTGTTGTATTTGTTGTGTATTTTTAAAAGATGTATGTATGTACAGGGTGGGCCAAAAGAAACCAAGGGGTGTAAAAGTTTAATAACTTTTTTGTTTATTGATTTTTTTTATTTTTTCTTTCAGATTATATAGACAACACTTGGAGAATTTATAATGGAGAGGTTCACAAGTGAACAGAGAACCAGAACAATAGAATTTTATGAAATCAACTTTATTGAAAATTTGATTATGAGTGATGAAGCTCATTTTCATTTGAATGGCTTTGTTAATAAGCAGAACTGTAGGTTCTGGGGTTCTCAAAATCCAAGAGCCATTCATCAACGCCAATTGCACCCCATCAGGTGTACAGTATGGTGTGGGATCACATCTGAAAATGTCATTGGGCCCTACTTCTTCGAGAATGAAGATGGAAGTGCTGTTACCGTAAATGGAGAGCGGTATCGGTTTATGATAGAAAATTTTTTACGTCCTGCTGTTGAAAACAGACCTGGTATGTGGTTTCAGCAGGACGGAGCCACTGCTCATACTGCCCGAGACACAATGGCACTTTTAAGTCAAATTTTTGGAGAGCGAATAATTTCTCGAAATTCGGAAATTATTTGGCCAGCGCGATCGCCAGATTTGACAGCACCCGACTATTTTCTTTGGGGTTTTTTGAAGGAGCGAGTGTATGTGAACAAGCCAGAGACAATCCTTGAACTCAAGGCAAACATTGTTGCAGAAATTCGAACGCTACAGCCACAAGTTTTGAAAGATGTTATGGAAAATGCTCTAAAAAGAGCCCATCAGTACGAAGCTGAAAACGGTGGTCATTTAAGAGACATCATTTTTCATACTTAGTGTAAAAAAATTTCCATTTTGTATATTATATGATCTGAAAGAAAAAATAAAAAAAGTTAATAAACAAAAAAGTTATTAAACTTTTACACCCCTTGGTTTCTTTTGGTCCACCCTGTAGTTGTTGGTATTATTTCTGTTGGTCAGTTTTCAATAACAAAAAAAAATGTAAAATCAACTAAACAAGTATACAGTGTAGGAAAAAAATATAGAAGCATTTGTGACGGAACGTTACAATATAAAAAATTAAAATGCCACAATTAATCCCTGCCTATAAGAAAAATGTGACCAATATATAAAAAACATGAAATTTATAGGAATTAAAAGTGAAAATGTGAAGAAAATGGATATACTCAATCATTGGAGGACGAATACTTGCTCCTTCGTACATCATGTGTCTTATTTGGGGTTGGGGTTGCTGGCTGGCAGACATGCATCTGATGATGATAATACGATATCTATTGCGAAGGTAACGAACCAATATTTTATTTATTTAAAGAAAATAATGATTTGGTTTCTTTTCATCATTCAGTGCGTTTGAAACATGGTATTCTAAACATCCGGATGTTATGAGATGTCCACTGTGGTTATAAATTACTTGATATATCTTTTCAATTTCGGAAAAATAATGAAATTGATTTATAGAAAGATAAAGTTATTATTTATTCTTATCGGGAATGAAAGTTTGCGTGGAATGTGTTCCCTTTCCTAAAATTGTGATCGCCAATGTTTGCGTTGTTGTTGTGTCAGTATACCATTTTCCCATTTTTTCACCACTTCTTGTTCATGGGAAATATTTCAGGTGAACAAAATATTCGACTTTTATTCCCGATAAGGGTTATTGTTTGTGTATAGATTAAGTCCGCCTTTTATTCCCGATAAGGGTGATTATTTTTGTATAGACCTTTGGATTTTTCTTTATGTAACTAATTAAAAACAACTTATTTTATTTTGAAGAAAATTTATGCATTTTATATTTCTATTTTGTCTTGAAATTTTAATTATAAGCATGTAAAGAAAGTGTGTTGAATTCAGTTTATATTATTACTTAATATAATTTATTATTGTGTTGTCAAAATGTTTATTTAAAAAATTTAAAACTATTAAAAAGTGTACAATTGCAGTTATATAAATGCACAAAAAATAGTTAAATATTGCATTAAACACAAATAAAAACTTATAAAAATAAATACATAATTAAATTTTAGTGTTTTTAGTTCAAGATTCTTGATAAAAGTAGCCTGAAACAGGTCTTCTGCATCATTGTTGGCCGTATACTGTTTGATGCTGGTCACAGTTGCTGTTGTAGTATTTTTTAATCTTATCTGCTGCGTGCAGGCTGAAATAAAATCAAAGTTAAAATTAGATATTATTTTACTTTAAAATTTTATAAGTAAATATGTAAGTCTAGTTGTAATATACATACTTATAATTTTTTTAGTTGTATAAATGCACTTTCAAGTGATTTGACTTGTTGTTGCCTTTAATGTTGGGCTTCGAAACGTTTTTGTTAGATTTTATGTTGTATTTCCACTTGTGCCAATTTTTCATCGTCCTCATTGTTAATTTTATATTCAGCTAAGAAATCATTTTCATTATAGCTGAAACTGTCGTCTATGCGAACTGCACTAAGTTCGTGTGCAAATACCGTTTACAATCATCACTCTAATGGTAGCTTAGCTTTACTTTAAATATATACTTATCGGGTGTATATTCGTCTTACGGAGTTTGTAAGCGCATTTAAGAAGTAGAAGTTCATGTGGAAGAAACGGCAAAGTTTTCACACAATTAAATTACTGTTCCGAGGGATCCGGAAGATCTGCCAGGCGGGCAACCTTTTATGCATTTGTTGGTCCTAAATAATAAAACAATTTAAATTAATACACATGTATATATTAGATAAAATTATATTTTTTTACTCACATGGGTATTTTTCTGTTTTTCCAAAAATGTGCTTCTGAAAATATACAGAAAAAACTTGCTATTATGACAATATACAGACATAAATTATCGATTGCAGAAACTACTCACCTTTAATTTCAACCAAGATTATGTTTTTCTTGCAAAAATCTGCAAATAAATAAAATTTAAAGCATATTTCTTTAAAACTAATAAATTTTCACATTATACTTACCAAAATCACACAGCGAATGAAAAACACAAACCACAAATGCCACTACGAAAGAAGGTTAAAGAATACGCAGTGACTGAGTGAGCGAGACCTCCGAGAACACCAATTATCTTCCGTCTCGTGTCATCTCTGTATATCCTCTGTGATTCAGGAGACAATAAAAAAACTCTAAGAGTGGATATTAGAAACTCCTACACAATTCATACTTATATAAAAAAAATTCCCCTATATTATACCCTTATTTTGAAAATACATAAAGAATACTTTTTCACAAGGCACACTCACCAGGTAGTAGCGGAAACGCAGCTGACCTATTTTTTTTTAATTATAGTTCATTCGAAGCTTCAAAAATTGTTTACGAAAGAGAAATTTAAAAAAAAATGTTAAAAAAATTTTCAATGTGAAAAATATTTTATTAAAAAAATTCTTTTGAAACAAACTTAAAAATATGAAAAAACTATTAAAAAATTTTTCACAACGTTTTTTGCCTAAACGTTGCAAATTTTGTTAGTGGTAGCTGCCGTGAAGAAATTTTTTCAAATTTATGTGAATAATTTTCATTATTATTTTACAACAAATTCTATCTTTGATATTTTGGATCAACTAAAAGCCATGTTGTTTTTTTCATTGTTGTATTTTTTCATTGTTCTTGTAATCCTGATATTACCTGGAAATAAATGTGCATTGCTTTTTCACAAAAACTAAATTTTTACTTACATATGTATGTAGAAAAAACAGGGTTACAGGGTAAATAAGCAATTGAAGATCTTTGGCATTCGTAAAAATATTTAGGATTTTTAAATTAAATTTATTAAAGTTTTTATTGGTTGAATCATGTGTATTTTAATAACAATTTTTTTTGTTATTAATGCAACACCTTTTAACGAATTTATATTGTTTTAAGGATTCAGTGATAGAAAACCATCAATTTAAAATAAAACTTATAAATCACATTTAAAAGTCAGTAAACTTTAGTTTTCTCGTTTATTTTAAAGGTTTATTAATTACATTAGTTTAATTTTAGTAAAAAAATATTACACAAGAAAAATATTCAATTACTGCAACACAGTTTCGTTTTTTCAAGGACAATACAAACGGAATAAACATAATTGACTAATACTATTCACGAAAACTCTTCGCACCAATGATTTAGGCAGTTGTAGCAATCAGAAGCTTGTTTGGAACTTGCATTACATGTATGTATCTTTCATCCATTCTTTAAAAATCTCTTCATTTTTCTTCAATACCAAGTACTGTCCCAGTTCTGTATACGCCTGAATAGTCTTGTGTAGTTCATGAACGAACTAGTTCAAATGAACGATTCAGTACTTTGAACTAAGTGAACTAGTTCAATTGTTTTACGCTCACTAGTTCAATTTTTGAACTAGTTAATTTTTTTGAACTAAGAACTAAGACACTGTTGAGTTGAGTTTATTTAAAAGACTAACTAAAAAGTATAATGCAATGTAAGAGATAATAATTTTAAACAGAGTTGCTTATAAAGGGAATGTCAGTACTATATAAGAATGGTATGTTATGTACAAGGGAAATAAGAATCTTCATTCATTCATTCACAACACTCTCCCTGAATGATGAATTTCCAAAATTCAAGTATTCGAATTTTCCATGTAAATCAACTTCCAAAAATAATGATTAATATCAACATTTCAATTTAAATTCACTAATACCGTCACTCTCCACTGAATTGGCATTATCGTCTACATTAAACAATTGAGCACAAAAATACTTACTGGCTGTTTTGAAGTTCACTTTCTTGTCCTCTAGAAATACCACGTCGCGACTTATTATGATTTTACCATCCATGGGGTTAAATAGTCTATATGCTTTGCATTCGGAAGTGTATCCCACCATGATGCACTCAATAGATTTCGGGTCCAACTTGCGACGTTTTTCTTTCGGAATGTGTACAAGTGCAGCACAACCAAAAACTTTAAACTTTATTAAATTTGGTCGACGTCCTGACCACATTTCTTCTGGAGTAAAATTTTCACCTCTGCACGGAATTCTATTGAGTAAAAAACAAGCTGTGTTTGCAGCTTCAGCCCAGAACCGGTGGTCCAAACTGCTGTCAATAAGCATGCACCTGATTCGCTCCACTATAGTGCGGTTTATTCTCTCGGCAACACCATTTTGCTCCGGAGAATATGGACAAGTTTTTTGGTGAGTGATACCATGGCTCTTAAGAAAGCTGACAAATTTGTCACTCAAATATTCTCCACCATTGTCTGTGCGCAAAATCTTAATATTTTTGCCGCACTGATTTTCGGCCATTTTTTTAAAACTTACAAAAACATCAAAAACCTCTGATTTCATTTTCAGGGGGTAAACGAAAACTTTTCTAGAAAAATCGTCTACAAACGTGACCAAAAATCTTGCGCCTGAGAACGAGTTAGTATTAAACGGTCCTAAAACGTCTGAATGCACTAG
Source organism: Tachina grossa (assembly GCA_949987645.1). Taxonomy (NCBI): domain Eukaryota; kingdom Metazoa; phylum Arthropoda; class Insecta; order Diptera; family Tachinidae; genus Tachina; species Tachina grossa. The sequence goes on along the minus strand of OX465274.1, from coordinate 102,933,408 downwards.
TTGTAATACTTCTGTAGCTCTAGTGCCGCTTTCTTTGTTAGGTCTTCTGGTTTGCTTACCTTTAATACACGTTACGCAGCGTTCATTACTATCTGAGCCAAAATTTATGCCAATGTTTGCTTCTTTCACTTCATGCAAACTTTTATTGCATATGTGCCCCATTCGCCTGTGCCACAAGTGAAAATTTTCCTTAGCCACAAAAACCCTTTTGTTAAAATGAGCTTTACTATCCAAACGATAAAGATCGTTGTGTGCTGTAGCAGTTGCTATGAGATTTTTATCTGCGTCAAAAATTTTGCATTTATCTTCTTCGAAAATTACTTTTTTTCCACCCTCAGTCATTTGTTTAACAGACAAAAGATTTGCGCACAGGTTTGGTACAAATTCAACGTTTTTGATTGTTATATTTTTCATCTTTCCCCCACAAAAAACTTTGAGATCAACGTCGCCAGCGCAGTCTACATAAAGTTCGCTGTTGTTTGCTATAAGCACCTTCTTGTTCTCTACTTTACGTTTGTTATACATGCAATCACTTACACTCATCATGTGATTGCTAGCGCCGCTGTGGACGTACCAACACACAGAATTTGTTTCTATGCCACTTTCTACTGTTTCATTTTCAACGCACACATGCATACTTTTGCCTGTTTTTGCAATAAGTGTAGTTGCAACATTTTTCTTATGTTTGTTACTTCTCTTAAAAGAACCGTTTTCATTATTGCTTTTGCTTTTATTCTCACAATTTTTTGCAATATGCCCAAATTCTTTGCAATTGTAGCACTGTACTTGTTTTTTATTTTTTTTAGGATTCCTTAAATACAACGCGGCTTCACTTACTGTTTTGCAATCAAATTTTGCATCCTGTAAGAGAAGATTTTTCACTGTGTCCACTGTTAATTTTTCCTTGGAGTTCTCCACCGTCATCACCAAAGGCCTAAATTCGTCGGGAAACCCAGCTAACATTAGCGAAGCTGTCAACTCGTCATCATGTTGAGACCAGCGGTTTTAACCTTGAGCGCCATTATGACCAACTCATTCACATAAGCCTGCATGGAACCATACTCTTCCAATTTAATGTTGACTAATTGCTTTAATATTTCCACTTTCCTGGTTAAGCCCGTGTCTTCATAAGCATTCATAAGGGCGTCCCAGGCTTCCTTGGAAGTTTTCGCTGTTGCAATGTGTCTAATGCACACTCATCTAGTTTTGTGTCATCAGCTCCTACAACACCATTTGCAACTACTGACCAGCATTTCTTGATTATTAAGCATGATTTCGCCTGTCGCTTCCAGACGTCGAAGTTTTCCCGTCCGCGTAATGTCTCCATTGAGAATATTCCTGGTGCGTGCGCCATTTTCAATTTATAAAAAAAAAATCAGGGAAAAAAATATGTAGTCTAATACTCGCGTGTCATGCGGTCCATAACCTGTTGAGTTGAGTTTATTTAAAAGACTAACTAAAAAGTATAATGCAATGTAAGAGATAATAATTTTAAACAGAGTTGCTTATAAAGGGAATGTCAGTACTATATAAGAATGGTATGTTATGTACAAGGGAAATAAGAATCTTCATTCATTCATTCACAACAGACACAAAATGAACTAAATGTTTTCAACGTTTTGCTTTTCTTCTTTCTGTTTGTGTGCTTTGCTTCTATACTCATCCATATGTATGCATGTACATATGTATGTATGTATATTTTGTTCTTGTTCATCGCTGCCAAAAATGCAATAAACAAGCAAACACTTATACTAACCTAATCACAAAAATATTTTGGATTTGAGATTTTTAAAAATGATTTTCAAACTAAATTTGTTTTATAAACCCTTTTTAAAGCAAATTTATTTATTAATTAATTAATTAATATTAGCTTTCGTAAAGTTTTTTAATCACAGATCTATGTTGTTAATACTGTCAAAAACCACAACATATCTACATACATACATATGCATGCAGATGTAAAATTATTGAACTAAGAAGACCTAACTAGTTCATTGAACTAAAAAGAGCTATTGAACTAAATGAACGAACTAGTTCATTTATAAATAATGAACTAAAATGACCGGTCACTGAAATGAACTAAATGTCACAAGTCTACGCCTGAATATAATATAGGGTGGCGCAAAAATAACCTCTTGGTGGTGATCAAGGATCGCTTGAGCGTATGTTAGACGCGATTGGCGGTCAGCAGCTAACAGCTGATGCACCGTCTGGACTTTGTACGGAAACATCTTCAAATCTTGTACCAAAATTCGCTGTAAAGACCGTCGACTGATACCCATTTGCGTGGCACGTCGTTTGGTCGATGTCGACGGCGCTTCCATGACATCCCTGGCTACAGCAGCAATATTCTCTGCAGAACGGCTACTCCGGGGTCTGCCACGCCTGGCAGCATCTCGTGTTGTGCCAGTCTCTTCGAGGCGAGCGGCTAAATGTCGCAGTGTTTCACCAGTAGGCGTTGGACGGCCAGGAAATCTGCGACGAAATTCACGACCGATTATTGGTCAAATAAATAGTCACTAATATTCCGCGTTCTGGAGCAATTTAGCGTAACATTGTTTATTAACGTGTATTTCGCATGTGTTTACTACACAAATGTCAAAACAGAACTGACATTAGGCGCCAATCGCAAAATTTATAGCATTTTCTGATAGGAGGATTACTTTTGCGCCACCTTGTAGATAAAAGCTAGAATTCAACTGTTTTACTTTTGTAGTTACAGCCATATTATTATGAAAGTGGTCTAGGGGCTCAATCAGACGTGACATAACCATAGCCATAGAGAGCAGCCGTTCGAACCAAACTAATGGGCAACTCTATATTCGATTATATGTGACTCGCCATAACGCCATAACTCTCACCATAGAAACCAATTGAATTTTGGTTTGGTTATGGTTATGGCGTTATGGCTATGTCTCGTCTAATTTAAGCTTTAGTCATATGCATTTTTGCTTCGGAATATTAAAAACATCTTAAAAACTGCAATAAATATTAAATAAATTTATATTAATCGAGATTATAACAACTCTAAATTACAATGTTGTAAAATATAAAAATATTTTTTCATTTGTTCAAATGTATTCTAGTAAATATCTCGACAAGAGAAAAACATGACTTAGACCACTCTCATAATTAAGGGCACATATATAAGTGAAAAGATTTTCTACAATTTATATCACCGTGCCAATTTATGGCAATAAAACTTACTTTATCGAATCCAGCTCCAAATTCTCACCGGTGTCCGCGAGAGCCATAACAGGATTATCACTCATGGGTTCGGCAAAGAAAATTTCCTCATTTTGGAACACAAAAATTGACAAAGGCACGTAGCCAAAGAGTCAGGGTATCCCACGTGTAGAAACTTCCTCCGGTTGCTGGAAACGATCTATACCACCGTACAGGAACTAGGAGTTTCTAAGATCCACTCCTAGAGTTTTTTTTATTGTCTCCTGAATTGTGCGACTCCATGCTTAATTTTATTATAATAATAACTGCAGTGCTGCCAACTTGCTGTAATATTTCAAAAATCACGTAGTGCTACCAACCACTGCATATTATCGTCTTTAGCCATCCCTGGTTTTAAAATACACCACTGTTATCGACACAATAAAATTAGTAATTTTAGTGTTTAATATTTATTAATAATTGCAAATATAAGCTAATAATAATCCTTATTAGTATTAATATTTATTATTAGTTCGAATTCGTGGTGGTAGTTGCTATTTGTGCTGCCACATATAACTGTGCTATCTAGTTCTTATACCTGTATTATCAGTAGCTGCACACTATTATTGACATTTTATAAAAAGTTTACAAATGGGAAAATATTTACGAAGTTGTAAGTTTGATGTGGTATAACCACAAATTAAGAAAATGACAGTCACCAATTTAAAAAATTAGTTTTGTTTTCTATCGATTGTTATAAGTTGCAACACGATAATATAAGTAGTTTCTATTTTATAAGTATAAGACTTTTGTCCTTATTTTTGTGCTTTCGATGAGTTTTCTAGGTAATAACTTCCGAAATAAAATATTTCAGGAAATGACATTTACAATTTCTGAGAGTTATTTTTGTTATCTATCGAACGATATATAATTTTATATCTGCCATACAGCAGTTACTATTTTATAGGCATTAAACTTTCTTGTTAAATTTTGATGATATACAATTTTTTATTTAGACATAACTTCTGAGCTAAAGTAATTCAGAGTATGACAGTCACATATTTAAAAAGGTATTTTGATTTCCTATTGATTGGTATATGATTCAATTGAGCACAATCAATACTTTTCATTTTATATGCAAGAACAAATTTTTGGTTGGAGTAATTTTCGAGAGTGTTTTTCTCCATAGTTATTTAAATAAAAGTAATGACATTTATTAAATCTATTCTACGGATACGAAAGCATAAAACTTAGAACTTTTTTTAAAATAAAAGTAAAAGTTACCTATTTTTATTGATTTGCAAAATCAGCATTTTTTTCACAGCTTGTTTACATATTTTACTAGGCAAATTACCACGAGGTTGCCACTTACACACTTAATGGAAAAACTATATTATCACAAAAATTATGCAAATTTGTAAAAGTTTGCTGGACTATAACTTCTGAACTAAAGTAACTCAGAAAAAGACTTTGTCCTTTATTGATTGGTGTATGTCTGAGAAGTACACAATAAACTGTTTTGGTTTAATAAGACGAAAACTTTTTCTATTTTTAACGACCCAAAAAAGTTTGCTGGGCTATAACTTCAGAAATAAAGTAAATCTGGATATTACGTTTATAAATTCTGAAAGGTATTTTCATTCCTCATCAATTAAGATATGTATCAATAGCGCACAGTCAACCGTTTTGGCTTAATAAGGCAAAATTTTTTCCTCAAAAAAAAGTTTGCTGGGCTATAACTTCAGAATTAAAGTAAATCTGGATATGGCGTTTATAAATTCTGAAAGGCATTTTAATTTCTCATTGATTGGTATATGTGTCGGTAGCGCACAATCAATCGTTTGATTTTTATAAGGCAAAAGTTTTTTGTCAATAAAATGTTTGCTGGGCTATACCTTCAGAGCTATAGTAAATCTGGATACGACAGTTATTAGTTCTTAAAGGAATTTAAATTTTCCTTCAACTGAAATATGTGCTAATAGCGCAGAATTAACCGTTTTGGTTTTATAGGGCAAAATTTTTTTTGTCACAAAAAAGTTTTCTGGGCTATAACTTCAGAGCTGAAGTAAATCTGAATATGGCGTTTATAAATTCTTAAAAGTATTTTAATTTTTCATCAATTGGTATATGTGTCAATAGCGCACAATTAATCGTTTGACTTTTATAGGGCAACACTTTTTTTGTCACAAAAAAGTTTGCTGGGCTATAACTTCAGAACTAAAGTAAATCTAGATGTGACATTTATAAATTCTAAAAGGCATTTTTATTTCTTATATACTATTATATGTATCAATAGCGCACAAGTAACCGTTTTGGTTTTATAGGGCAAAACTTTTTTCGTCACAAAAAAGTTTGCTGGGCTATAACTTCAGATCTAAGGCTGATTACAGAGTGGCCGCTAGAAGCGAAGCGATAATAGAAGCCATAATATTTTGTGCTATACCATGCTATAAGATGTCAGAGTGAACGCTATATTGAACAAAGCGATTTTTCGGTATCCACTTCCATTACGTCAAGATTTTTTAACACACAAGTTTCTTATATTTTGTTTAATTTAATTTTTATTTGATTTTAATACACAAAAGTTTATTAAATAATCAAAATTTCACAAAGAAAGAAAACAAGAAAATGCCACGACAGAAAACAAAAACAAAAGGGAAGAAGCTACAACGTGCTAGAAACCATTACACAACCTGCTTTGTAGCACACACTCGCATCTCGGTTCGCTCGCACTCTGACATCATTTGAGCGATCACATAAGAAACCACAGGCGGTGGTTTGTAGCACATTGTAGCGCCATCTTATAGTATAGCTTCTAGCGGCCACTCTGTCATCAGCCTAAAGTAAATCTGGATATGACAGTTATCAATTTCAAAAGATATTTTTATCCCTAATCCGTAGGTATATGCGGCAATAAGGCGCAATCAATACTTTCCATTAAGCACTTCAATTACTATATGAGGGTATATATATAAATTAATTTTATATGTTTGAATTGATATTGGCATTGCAATGTTGTAATGTTAACAGAAATAATGTTTTTGTTTGGTAAAAATCAAATTTAATAATATCTTTGGCAAGCACGTGCTCGAGCACGTGCTTTTAATCTAAACAGAAACAGTTACGCGCTCACGAGCACGTGCTTTTAAGGTAAACAAAAACAAAAATACTCCTCTTTTTGCAACTCTGCTTGAAAAAAGTTTTTTTCTTCTCTTCCGTCCACCAGATACAGGTTATAGGACAATGTTATTTACAACGTCTATTCCCGCACCACATAGTACCTATACGCCGACAAGCTCGCCAAGAGTTCATCATAATACAGGGTTGCCATACGGGTCAAATGCAACAATCCCGAATACGGGATATATGCCCCATGATGCTAATGTGTATTCGCCCACGGGCGGTAGCATATATGGCGCGACAAGAAAATTATATGACCTCCCTGAATTTCATGGACACCCCGAACAGTGGCCCTTATTCATAACTGCATTTAGGGAATCTACAAACGCATATGGTTGCACGTTACTGGAAAATAGATTCAGACTACAAAAGTCTCTAAAGGGTATAGCGTTTGAGGAAGTAGAAAGTCTACTTATAGATCAACAAAATGTGTTGCAGATAATTGACCAACTAGAGTTTAAATACGGCCGCCCCGAATTATTGATTAAAAGTCAATTGTGTAAAATTCAGGAAGTTACACCTGTACAGGAGAATCACTTAGAAAAGCTAGTGCCATATGCTACGAAAGTGCAGAATTTGACTACCTTTTTGAAAAGCGCAAAGGCTACTCAACATTTAAGTAATCCGACTTTAATGGAAGAACTGACGTCGAAATTGCCAATGACTAAGCGTATGGAGTGGGCAACGTATTCCTCCACAATTATTCCATTTCCTACGGTGAAACATTTTAACGTTTGGATTAATCAGATGGCAAGAATTATAGCCACGGTCACCCCAATACTGCCCATAGTGCCTATGAAAACGCAACCAGGAAAATTTCGCGGCTACGCAAAACCAGTGCTTGCAATGAATGATAAGGTCGATGAAGATACGCGAGGGAAATTATATTGTGTTATATGTAACGAATCGCACTATATAGGTGAGTGCGACGAATACTTGGCAATGTCGATAAGCGAACGATGGAATATCGTGAAAGATAATCGATTGTGCTTTTCATTCTTGCGCAAGGGCCATAATTTGGGCCAGTGTCAACGAAAAAAGAGCTCCAAGATTAGTGGGTGCAGAAAAGCGCATAATGCAACATTGCATCAAGGGCTAAATGTTGACCAGGTACAGGTAAATACTATGCAAACGAAGCCAATTAAAAAAATCGCGACAAAGCTAATATTCAAAGTATTGCCTGTGGAATTACGCGGGCCGAACGGGAAAATAGTAAAAGTACATGCCTTTTTAGATGAGGGTTCATTCTCAACATTGGTGGAGGAGTCAGTTGCACGTCAAATGGGTTTGGGACGGAAAAAAGAAAGCAACACCCTACAATGGATTGGAGGGAAGGGCACTAAAGTATCGTCTATTTCAATGCAAATTAAAATTAAAGGAGCCGGTAATGATAAAGGGTGGTACAAATTGAACGCTCGAAGTGTGCCAAAACTGGAATTGCCTTCACAGTCAATCAAACTGTTGTCAAACTTTGTTTACAAGCTGCAAAATTTTTAGTGTATGTGTGTATATAAAATGATTACAGTTGCGAATGAAATTGCAAATGGCAAGAAGAATGAAGAAAATTACACTACACATAATTTTTGTGGGCTAAAATTGAAACAAAAATAAATAAAAATAGAAACCAAAGTAGAATTACACACAGATTATACATACATAAATCTCATTACATGGCCTGCATATGAGAGTATTTGATAACTCCAAGGCACATTTACTACAGGTACATGCATTAGGAAAAACTCTGTGGCAACTCTGTGCTTCTCACATAGCTTTACAAAGTAATTGTCAAAAATTTGTATGCATCAAACAAGGCACAAAAGTGATTGTCAAACGAATTCTTCGTTATAAACTTGTAAACAAAAAATCAGCGGATGAGCAATATGCCTGATCCGTGTACCTGTTTGATATGCCTTGGATAACTCTGTCTGATAACACACATATTGGCAACACTGAATGACTATAATCATTGCGCTGATTTACACGGGCATAATTGTGCTGGCATAACATGGCAGTTTGTTGGCGAATTCGGTAAAGAAAGCGGTTTTGTGGTTGGCAAAATTTTTCAACCAGCTACAACCCCGCATTAGCAGCATAAAACCAATACACACACAACTTAAAAAACAGCAAATGTTAAATGAATATTAAAACCACTAACACACACAAAGCTGTGTATACAATTTGTGCCAGATGAATTAAGGCTCAGTTAGCTGACTGTAAAGGCTCACTTAAGGCTCAGTTAGCCGACTGTAATGTAAAGTACCAGCAACGTAGGAAACAGCTGATTGACATTTTTGTATGAAAAGTAGGTTACGTTACATTACATCTCTATAACCATTTTCATTACTTTTCACATAACAAAATCGATCAGCTGTTTCTTACTGTTGCAGTTATATTACATTACAGTCGGCTAACTGAGCCTTTAGCCGACAAAAATGTAAAGTAACTGCAACAGTAGGAAACAACTGATCGATATTTTTATATGAAAAATAGGTTACGTTACATTACATCTCTATAACCAATTTCATTACTTTTCACATAACAATATCGATCAGCTGTTTTCTACAGTTGCAGTTACTTTACATTACAGTCGGGTAACTGAGCCTTTAATGTAATGTAACTGCAACAGTAAGAAACAGCAGATCGATTTTGTTATGTGAAAAGTAATGAAAATGGTTACAGAGATGTAATGTAACGTAACCTGCTTTTAATATAAATATATCAATCAGTTGCTTTCTGCGTTACAGTTACATTAGATTACAGTCGGCTAACTGAGCCTTTTGTCTCGTGTTATATGGAACAGAGCGAATATTGCCAAGTAAACAGATTATCTAGAAATTATATGACACCATTACGATTACATATTTATATCATACATAATATATTTCTGTGTTAAATATTGTGGCAAAAAAGAACGTGGTCAAAATTTATATCTCACAACTTTTAATGGCCGAAATTTTTGATAGGAACTTGGCCGTTTTTCACATTTATGTTTTTGTGAGGATCTGATTACGTTTTGAAAAGATTTCTATAATAACGCTTTTTCAACTTAAAATTTCTAGGGTATTTTATTTCTATTTTTGATCACTGTGCCAGTTGAAAATTGCAGAGTTACATAAAATAATGGGTAAGAGTGTGATGGGTGTTCAATTGACCTTAAATATGCACCATTGTGTCATTACAATGGGTCGCCAGTGTGCATGCAATTTGGTAAGAGGCGACTGGAAGAAACATGTAAAATACAGCATGACCCCGCCTATTTTCTCAATATATTTACATGTTAAATAAAGTCTGCTTAGCCGAAGTACATAAATCACAAGGATATGCCCAATGTGCATGCAAAGTTTTAATAGGGTAGCTGGTGCTTTTAATTTTTGGATTTTCCGATTGAGTAAATCAATTACTATTTGTGTACAAAATGTAAGCTCTCTATAGTATAATATTACGTAAAATTTTCATGAGCCTGGCCCCGCCGACTTTTATATCTGCTAGTGCTTATGGTTCATGCAAAGTTTTGTATTAAAAAGTTGATAAGATATACCCGAGTATTAAATTAAAAACTGCTAAGCCGAAGTGCCTGAATGAAGTCACGGCTACTTTTCAAAATAGGGATTTTTTTGGATAAGTGCAATGTGTATGAAAAGTTTTAATAAAATGTATGTTAATTTTGAATTTAAAGTGCTTGTTTCCGCCCTCTGATAGCAACTTCTGGGTTTTCAGATTGTTCTTAGTGATCTCTTATTTTGATTTATTTGTGTATCAAACTTAAGATCGCTAATGCGGATTGGAGTTTTATCGTCGTGGCCCCGCATACCAGGTAAAACTTTTTGGTTTTATGATTTTCCCATTGGCTTATGCAGCTACAGTGACTAGTGTATAAATTTCAGCTCTCTAGCACGAATTTTATCTTTAGATTTTATCAGCATTACCTCTCCCACTATTCCTAACTCAAAATTTTGTTGTGAGCAGCGCTTATAATTCAAGCTAATTTTCTTCTAAAATACGCTAGACCGATGAGGATTAAACACAAGGCTAACACTTTATGGGAGTGATCAAACCAAATATTTAAGGTGATGCAAGATTTTACTAAATTGGCTTGAATTAAAAGCTGTATATTAAGTATTTAGTTCAAAACAATATTACCGTGGCCCCGCCCATTCTGGTAAAATTTTTTGGGTTGTCAAATTTTTCTAGTTTGTTTCTCATTTAGACCTATGTACTTGTATATCAAATTTCAGCTCCTTATCGCAAATTTTAATTTTTAAGTTTTATGGTCGCAGCCCCGCCCCTCTAACTAAAATTTTCGGGTTTTTAAATTTTTCTAGTTGGTTTCTCACCTAGACCTACTTGTATATCAAATTTCAGCTCCTTAGCGAAACCTTTAACTTTTAATTTTTATGGGCGTAACGCCGCCCACTTTTCCAAAGTCAAAATTTTTTTGGGTCAGTGTTTATTATTCGTGTCTAGTTTCGTTACAAACGGATTATAATAGCTAGATAAATAGTATATCTAAATATGCTGAGCCGCAGGGAATTAAAATGCGGTTTAAATTGTATGGGCGTATCAACGCCCACTTTTTTAATAAAAAAAATTTATAGCCTTGCATTACCGCAGTATATATGCCGAATTTCAATAAAATAGCTTTCATGAAGCGCCTTAGATTAGCATTTTTAATTCTGACCTTTATGGGCGTAGCCCCGCCCTCCTGGCTAACATTTCCAGGTTTTCAGATTTTTTTTATTTTATTTCTCTCCTAGACCTAGCTCTGTATCGAATTTCAGTTCAATAGCACAAATTTTAATTTTTATGGGCGTAGCCCCGCCCTCCTGGTTAAAATTTTCGGATTTTCAGATTTTTCTGGTTCATTGCTCACCTAGATCTTCTCGTGTACCAAAGTTTATCTCTCTAGCTATAGCGGAAGTGCTTCATCAATTTGATGAGTGTGTCAGTGGTCAGTGAGTATGTCTTAAAATATGCACTTTTTGCACCTCTATATCTCCGGAAGCTTTCATTGCAAAACTTTCAAACTTCGCATATGAGGATATATGAATTTATTCTAATTATGATTTAAATTTCATAATTTTAAGGTCGCGGGGAACAAAGTTATGAGGGGGTAAAAACAGCTCGAATGGCTTCGTGTAAATATACACACTGCGTGCATTGGCCAGAAGTTTGCCTGGCGCACTACCGTGCGCTTGGAACAAAAGGCATCTGATTCTGACAATTATACGTTTGTTTATACCAACAAAATGCATGTGTTTTTTAGTGTTGTAATTTCGTTGTAGTAGTGCATGTACCTAGTATAACTTTACGATGTTGTTTTTCCATATAAAGACTGTGTGCCAAACGGTAGAAAAGTACTATAGTAAAAAAATATTTGCCTGTGGGGAAAAAATTTCATTTTACTGCTGTGCCAAATGATATCTTTTTTGACAATGTAAAATTTTGACAAATTCGCTTTAGCATAGAAAGAAGCTGATAAAAAAATTGCTGCGGCGGCGAAACAAAAAATTTGACTACAAGCCGCCCTCTACCATCAATTTTTTTAAAAGAAAATTTTTTTATCAAACAATATTCTTGTAGCAAAAAATTATATAATATTATATAAATGTTGCAAAATTTTTCAGAAATGAAAATAAACAATGCATTTTTCCCAGTCTAACTACATTTAAGAGACGTAAGAATGTATGTAAAGGCGACGGCTCGAAGCGACGGCGATGGTTTTGCCTTTTATGATACCATGCTTCTTATTTGCTCCCTGTCAAAAATGTATCTGTTGTGTCAAAAATTCTACTAGCCCCCAGGGCTAGTGAAATTTTATTCACCTTAGAAGTGTCAAAAATTTACTTCACTAGTACTTTGCTACCGTTTGGCACAGGCCCAAAGTGACCTTACGATAAATCGGTGTACAAGATATAGAGCGATATATATTGATTACATTTTCCTCTTTCGATATTTTGGAATATCGGTTTTTGCTCATTCGTATGTGATAACAAATTGGCCACCTCATCTCTTGTCATTTTTGTTTAGCTGTTTGAGATATTAACTAAAAGTATATATATACTTTGGTTTCAGAATAAAAGAAAAATTATAAAGTAATACAAAATGAAGTTCAAGTCTTCGTTTATGGTACTTTCACTTGCTCTAATAAGTTATACTGATTGTATTATGTTTAATTTGCACCCGAATACACAAAAATGTCTGAAAGAAGATATACAAGCGAACCAAATAGTAATGGGCGAATATGAAGTTTCTGATGTATCTGGTCAAGTGATAGATTACCGAGTAAGTACTTCTTGGCCAAAATGTTTATAAACTTAAAATTTGTGTATTTTAAGGCTGTTGATTCTAAGGGACAAGTACTGTCCCAAAAGGAGCACATTACAAAAGGAAAATTCAGTTTTTTGTCTGAGATTTACGATACATATGAAATTTGTTTTATATCGAAAGTACCAGGTCGTAAGTAACAATTCTTGCATGTTGTTTTATGATGAGTATGCATTAAAATAAGAATAAAACTTAGATCAACGTGGTAATGCTCAGGAGGTGTCACTTGTAACCAAAAAAGGTGTTGAAGCCAAGATATATGAAGGAGTAAGTAGTTGACATTTCCGTTTATTATTTGACCAATAACATCGGGCTTGAAATTTATTAGCTTGCCGAAGCTTCTAAAATGAAACCATTAGAACTTGATTTAAAAAGATTAGAGGACTTATCGGATTCTATAGTAAGATATTTTGCTTTAATGCGAAAGCGCGAAGAAGAAATGAGGGATACTAATGGTAAGTTAAGCGGAAAGGAATGAGTATTTTACATAATGACTTATTTTTTTTTCAGAAAAAACAAATAGCCGTGTTTTGTTCTTCAGTATATTTAGTATGTGCTGCCTTCTTGGATTGGCAACGTGGCAAGTGCTCTATCTGCGCAGATATTTTAAGGCTAAAAAACTAATTGAGTAGATATGCCTATATGATGAAACAAATATTCAACATAATTTAGATTAAAAAATGTTTTTACTAGTAACAGTTCTGGGTACTGGCCAGGTTTACTAAAAATATGTTTTGTTCTAACGTTTAAATTAATTAAACATCTTAGTTTTGCGAAATCTAGTTCATCTTACATTTTTGTTAAAAAAAATGTATTTACATCTGTATCAGTGGTCACCAAAAGAGAATATGCGTCAAAGTAGAACGGCACTAAAACTTTTAGTGCTGTTCCACTGAAAAAAATCGCTCTTGTAGATGTTTAATTGGGTATACATATGTAAAATATTTTCATGGCTTAATTTTATATGAATGTAGTGACGCCTTAGAATGTGTGTATCGTTGGTCTCAACTAGAAAGACCGTAGCTCAAATAATTGTAACTTTACAGGTGAAGGTAAAAACATAATAGTGCACAGTACAACTGCATGTAGTACCTCTTTGTTCAACTCCTTTGTTTTCTCTTCTTTTCTACAGCAATAATAAATACTGTTATAAAAAGATTTTATTTATTTATTTATTCAGTGGATGTAATACATATCGCTCATTTACTTCAATAGTGGGATAACTCAAAAAAAGAGTTTTTTGAGTTAATAATGCAGAAAGATGCGGCATTTTGTATTTTATCTTGTGTAAAAATTTCATATAAATAGCTTGTGCTATCACCTGAGAGAAGAATCTTTTTTCATTTCTCCATTGAGTTGTATGCAAATTGAAAACTGTGTTTTTTGAGTTGTGTCACTATTGAAGTAAATGAGTGATATGGCCTCAAGGCCAGTAAAATATAAGAAAATTGGTGATTAGCTTGTTAGTAAGTAGGAATAAAATTTAACATCTGCGTATGTATATTCACCCCTATTCTGCGTTTCGAATCGAAAGTTTCTCCGTTTGGCAACTTTGGTATTCTGCGTTCCGTTCTTCGATTTCTCTTTCGATTGTATGTATTCTGCATTTCGATCGTAACTACGTTTTTGTAAGTTGTTATTTTAGTGGCGGAGCGTTTTCAATTTTTGTTTGTTTATCATTTATTTTAATTAAATTTAAACAAATAAACTTTATTTTTATGTTACAATTATGTGTAAAAAATTAAAATATCACCTCCGGCGCGACAGGATTCTTCACACTGGATGAATTTGGCCACAAATACCTCTTGGTTATCCTGTTTGTTTTAACGCTCTGTACTTTAATTTTCAAGAATTTATTTAATAAAAATTTTCACAATATTTAATTATTATTTATTTTAATGTTAAATCACTGTCTTTTTGCACTAAATTTACCTTTTTTCTAAAAATTTTGCAAAACTGCTTAATTTTTCTCTTCTTATTTCACCCGTTTCATAGCAAAGCAGCAGGTTTAAACATACTCTTCTTTTACTTTCGATTCAGTTTTTTGGCAGAATACCTCTTTCCGATCCGTGCGTAACTGAATGCGGGAACGTAATCGAAACGCGGAATAGGGGTGATTATTTGGCACAGCAGAAAATGAATTTTTTTCCCCGCAAGCAAATATTATTTTTACCATAGTACTTTTCTACCGTTTGACACACGCCCTAAGGAATATTTAATCACTTTTAATTGTCAACTACATTAAATACAATTCACATTACAGCTGCTGTGCTCACCTCATGAAGTACGTGCATAAATTGAATACGAAAATTCGAACAACAAATCACTCACAAGCTCGGTGGAAACACTTTGAAGTGATCTACTTGATCCTAATTCATTTAAAGCCGGTGGAAACATGCTATAAGATATGTTTAATTTACCAACCGTCTAGACTGGCAATAAATATGTTGGCAATATAGCAATAACGCCGGCAAAAAAGCTGAACAATATTGCTTTACTTACCCCCCGTCTAGACTGGCAATAAAATTATTAAAATATGTTGCAGCAATTGTAAAATTATTGATATTGCCAATGGAGACAGCTCATTGCCAGTACTTGCAAGAATTGTGGCAATAATTGTCAACAGTTTTTCGTTGGATTTAAATTTTTTAAATTTAGTGTCAATTGTTGTAGTCTGTATAAAAATACACTTTTTTAACTTTTAAAATTTCAAGTGTATACATATATGTACATACAATTGTATGTTTATTACATGGGATTTTAAAATTTTTCGTTGCTCGTCTTGGAACACCCTTTAGTTTTTAACTCTCATCTATTTGTATAGACATTTGTTTGGTAAACATTCAGTAATTATAAATTATTTTTTTCTGAATAAGGCCTTAATACCATAGACTACTTAATTCTGTGCTTAATACACTCATACATAGCTCACACCGATTTGACAATGCTGTGAAAGAAAAGCAAAGAAATCTCAGCAAAAAAATCAGTCAAAAGATTTTTACCCCCTAGCGTATAGATGTTTACACATCAAAAATTAAAAATTAGTTAGACTTAGTTACTTTTATATATAACCCTGGGCAAGGCGAATTTATTACAAGTGATGGCAGGATTACAAAATTAGAACAATGCAAAAAACAACATACTTTTCTAGTTCTCCCAAACCAAGGCGAATTGATACAAGGTGGTCTTAATTTGCAACTCTGCGTATTCGCCTTGTATATTTGTTAGTGTAAAATTTCCTGCTTTAAAAAGATTTCTTAACGTTTTGGTTCATTTGACAGCAGGGAATTTATGTCAGCTGGCGAATTAAGATCACCTTATGTGAATTCGCCTTGATCCAAACTGTCAAAAATATAACTAAGGCGAATTTATTTGTTTACAAAATAAAATGCCTTGAACAAATGTTTGAAATTTTCATGTATATAAAATTTTATGTATTTAAATAATAGTGAAGTATTTTTTGTGTTTTTGAGTGCAACTAAATGAAATCAATGGGGAGACTTGAATGAAGACTTCTGAAAAGGTAAGTGTGCTAAATTACTAACGAATAATTTAAAAATATTAATTCATGTACGAAAACTGGGACATATTCGAATCAATCTAAATGAGCGGTAATTTGATGCAATTGCGAAAGTGGTTGAAGTATACAGAACCCATGTATAAAGAGAATAAAGCCAATATGGACTCCAGAGCACCGAATATCAATTGGCTTTTTATACAAATGAATACACGCAAATACATTTCCTTCGGTGGCCAGCATTGATGTACATATATAAATATATGTATGAATATTGGGTTAGTATTAAGGAAGCTATTGTTTTCTTTTAATAATCATTATATATTTTTATAATAGGTTGAATGCTAAGTTCGCACGAAATTTTAACACCCATATGTATAAGAAAAAGCTAGGTGTTAATGTGTTCCTATATACAATTTGACATTAAAACATGCCAGTTTGTTGGTGAAGAGGCAGAGAGTGGTTTTTTGCTTGGCATAATTTTTCAACAAGCTACATAACCAAGTTAAAAAACAGCAAATACCCTGCAAGTAATGCGACTGGTCCATACATTCATGTAACGACTATTCCAAAGAGGAGTAGGAGTACCACAAAACTACTCCAAATATATGAAAAAAGTGGTCGATTTAGCATTACGATGTCCTAGGGTTGGACCACATGGTCCAATTTTGCTTTACATCGGACTAACCCCAAAACTACCCCATATGGAATAGTTATAGACTACTCGCATACAATTTGTAAGTGCATAAGAAAAACTATCATAATAGTTTAAACACGCACACTTATCGTGCAGCATTGCATGCTTGTATGAAAACGACGTGATCCACGACTGCATTACAATGGACCACGATGTAAGTAGTCTGTTTCATCTAGATTGGACCACGTAGTCTAATATTATTTGCAGGGTGTTAAATGAGTACCAAAAACATTAACACACACAAAGCTGTGTATACGTATACGATTTATCTTAAATGTAAAATAACGAAAATAAAATATCTTTTATTTTGAACAATTTAAACAATTGTTTTTTATTTCATCCATCTTTACACGCAAACATCATCCATGATTGCATTTGAACTTATTTATAATATTTTTTTCTAGATGCCTTAAAAAAGGAATTATGTCTTGTAAAACATACAATGTATACAGTGATATGTAAACTGTAAATATATAGTTCATCACAATACAATGTATATTATGCTTCTAAGTCATTGACGAAAAGAACCTCACGATTTTTTAAGCCCACATCAGATAAAGTTCTGTTGGCAATAGCTAACTAGAGGCAACATAATCGACATCATTTGATTTGGAATATATAATGCGTTTGGGAAAATTCGTTGTAATTTCAAATTCATCTGGTGAATACGGATGGCAGAATAAATAATTTGAAACATCCTGAAAAATAGGAAATTATTATTGTACAAAACTAAACAGAAATTCGCTTTTTACTATTAAAGAATCTGATTGCAGAAATCTACGTTCAATACGGGCACCGTTTGGCAGCTTGAAAACTACACTTATCGCATTGGGAGCATCAGAAGGTGGCTCAGCTGGAACTTGTTCAGCCATATCAAGTTTGAATTGAGCAATTTCCTGTAATATGAATTTTATTTCTGCTTTTCTTCAATCGTTTCTTTTGTTGAGTTACCTCTTCGTCGTTCCGCTGCTTGCTTTGCCTCCTCTAAATCCTCTTCTGCTTCTTTTTATCTCTCCAACTGTCTTAAACGTTTTTTTTCTTCATCGGCTCTTAAGATTTGATGATATGTATTTTTTATTTTTAGCATTAAAATATAGGTATTATTTTAAATTTCTTATTTTGAATTTTAATGTAAACAACTTTTGAAGTTTCGAATGAACTTAATTTAAAAAAAATAGCTCAGCGGTGTTTCCGCTATCACCTGAAAGTATATTCGCCTTGACCCTGGGCAGTCGTAAAACAGCTCTGGGCGAGTCAACATCACGCGTCGTTGGCGATTATTTCTTAAATGCAACCAGGCCACCGTTGTTTATTGACCTTCGAGAGTTTTGCGTCTCACTCGCACTGGTTGACTGATCTGCCACGGACTACCGTATAATCTTGCGGTTCTTATGCGAAATTTTCATAACAACTATGTTTCTACTTCCTATGTGAAGGCATGTCGTGTACAGTCAGCCACAAAAATATTTTTAAGAATACTGTTTTTGTGCAACAATATTCTTTGTAGAATTTACTTTGTAGAATATGTGCTATAAATAAATTAATATAACCCTGGAATCATCCTTTTTGATTTTTTTTAAATTCCTACACCAATCTCTTTCTTTTAAGAGTATAAGATATGTTTAATTTATAGAAGAAAAAAAATTGTTTTAGTAAGTTACTATTGTATAAGAAAAAAAGTTAAAGCTTTCGAGCCCTGGAAACGTCTTTATAATTTTTTTTAATTGGAAATACCAATTTTGTTCATACGAAGTATAAAATAAGTTTATTTAATAAAAAAATAATAACTAGCTTTCGGTAGTTATTTTGTATGGCAAAATAAAGTTTAAGTTTTCCAGCTGTGTTGCGGCCGCTAACTGCCACATTTATTGACGTTACTGATTTTCATTCCTATTTTTGCATTCATGTAATTATACAACTAAGTTCACACGTTTTTAAATTTTCATTTCCGTTGACGATCTCGTACGTGCTGGTACAAGCCATATTAAATTAATAAACTTTCGTTATATCATTGAAATCTTTGGACCTTTGGACAGATTCGATACAGAATGTAACTATACTATTTATTACATGTATATTGAATTATATTATAGATTATAATTTTCAGTGAAATAAACAACCAGATAATAAAAATACTGCCAGTCAAATTTGTTTATTTCGTCTGTGGAAAATTTGTTTCCTAAACGGAACAAAATTTATTTCAATTCTTTCGGGAAAGCCAAGGTTCCTAGCGACTACATTTATCACCTGGAGGAAGTTGGAAGCAGTGGTCTAAAGTTTACCTACACCGCGAACAGTGGGCGTTGTCTATTAGCCGTATTAATATTATGCCAAATCGGAGCCACCGATCAACAAAAGGACAACTACCAGGACATTTGAAAGAGTTTGTGGTCGACATGCCTCGATCGTCAACAGAAAAGGTAAGTGATTCGGAAAACAGTGGTTCAGGTGATTCAAGCGCCAATACCACTATTGTCGGGCAACATGACGCCGGCAATGAGTTGATAGAGTGCCTCATGGCACGAATAAAAATATTGGAGGACAATAATCAACGCGTCACGCAGCAACTACTGCAGAATGAAGTGAGAAGGTTACAACAGAATGACAAATCGACGGACAACAATATAGCAGGGGAGTCATTGCCGCCATGTACAATTGTAACATCTGCCATTCAAGGAACTGCAGGGCATGCACATTCAGTACATGAGACGGTCGATAATGGCGTGCCACATCTTACTACGAACACATCAACTACACATTGCAGTCTTCATTTGCAGCCAATTACATCAACGGTAGCCAATCCAACACAGTTTCAGTCTGCAATGCCGTACGGCCAACGACAAAATATACAGTGTGTTACAACAAATGCCGACCTTTCAGCCAATATTATACAGCCGGTTAATAATTTTCTTCCTACGTCAAGCCTACTATCTGTGCCCACATTTACTCCATATACGCCAACGTATGGCACATATACAAACGCAGGGTTGCCACATACAACGTATGGTGCAACACCACAACTTTATAATACACCCGCATGTTCAAATTCATTTTCAAATGGTAACAATAACACGCATATGCAAACAAGAAAATTATATGATTTACCTGATTTTCATGGGTTTCCGGAGCAATGGCCCGTTTTTATAACAGCGTTTTTGGAATCTTCAAGTACATATGGATATACCGATTTGGAAAATACATTTAGGCTACAAAAGAGCTTAAAAGGATCAGCCCGTGAGGAAGTAGAGTGTTTACTTATAAACCCACGTAATGTTCGGCAAATAATTGAGCAACTCGAGTTTAGGTATGGTCGTCCGGAAATTTTAATTAAAAGCCAACTTCAAAAGGTCCGTGAGATTATTGCAATACAAGAGAACCATTTAGAAAAATTGGTGCCGTTTGCCACAAAGGTACAAAACCTAACAACATTTTTGAAAAATTGTAACGCTGTACAACATATGAGTAACCCTACGTTGTTAGAAGAACTTGTAACAAAAATGCCGATGACGAAACGTATAGAATGGTCATCGTATTGTTCGACGATCACTCCATATCCCACACTTGAACATTTTAACAATTGGATAACTCAAGTTGCAAGAGTTATTGTGAGAGTCACACCCAATTTACAGACAGTAACACCATCCGGTAATGCGAAAATTAATACTAATCAAGTTCGCCTAAATACAAGGCCGGTACTTAATGTAATGGAAGATACTAATAAAGTAGTTTGTACAAAATGTAAAGAATTTCATTTTCTATTTAAATGCAAAGAATTTTTGGAAATGCCTGTAAGCGAACGTTGGAAGTTCGTAAAAAATAACCGCCTCTGTTTTTCATGTCTGCGCAGGGGACATAGTGTGGCACAATGTAAACGAAAGAGAGTGTGCAACATAAATAATTGCAAAAAGGTTCACAATATATGTTTACATGAGGAACCAAGCCATAAAGATCAAATAAATTTAATAAATCGTAATCCATTTTCAACAACTAAATTATTATATAAAATCGTGCCCATCAAATTACGAGGACCGAATGGTGAGGTAACTCAAACATATGCATTTTTAGATGAAGGTTCATCGTCTACTATTATAAACGAATCTCTCGTACGGAAAATGGGTTTTAAACAAGGAATGAAGCTTCTCACCTTACGCTGGTTCAAGGACGGAGTTACAACGGTATTGTCAATGAGTATTCGGGTAGAGATCAAAGGAGTTGCGGGAAATAAGAAGTGGCGCCAACTTAACGCCCGTAGTGTGCCAGAGCTACATTTGCCATCACAATCCATCAACCTAGACGAACTGCATGATAGATATAAATGTTTAAAGGATCTTCCGATCGCTGAATACAATAATGCTATTCCACAGGTATTGATAGGGTTGGATAATTGTCACCTTACGCCCAATTTAAAGAGCATAAAGCTTGACCAGTTTGCCGTCGCAGCGAATACGCCTTTGGGCTGGATAATATACGGCCAAGCGAAAGAACTCAGTGGTATGCCATCTAATTTGGAACATGTTTTGCTTCATACCAGCGAGGAGCCTGGGGAACATATAGATCAGTTAATATCGGATTATTTTACAACAGAAAATTTTGGTGTAGCGCTGCCACAGAAGCTAATTGAACCGCATAAAATTAAACGAGCAAAACAGATACTTGCAGACACCACAAGAAAAGTGAACAACCAGTATGAGACAGGGTTGTTATGGAGCTCCGACGATATCAAACTACCTGATAACTACAACATGGCATTGAATAGATTACAGTCGTTGGAAAGAAAAATGCGAAACAACAAGGACTTTTCTAAAGCATATAAGGCATGTATGAACGACTTCATATCAAAGGGTTACGCAAGAAAATTATCGTCTGAAGAAGCCATCAGAGACAGCCCAAGAAAATGGTATTTGCCACACTTTGCCGTATTTAATGTGAACAAACCTGGTAAACTCAGGCTAATATTTGATGCCGCGGCATCCGTAAACGGTATATCATTAAATTTTATGCTTCTGAAGGGTCCAGATGAGATGCAGTCATTGACGACAATATTGTTTCAGTTTCGTGAAGGAAATATCGGCGTATGTGCCCACATAAAAGAGATGTTTCTGCAAATTCGTGTAAGAGAAGACGATCAACAGTCTCAGCGATACTTATGGCGCTTTGACGAAAAAGAAAAGGTGGACACGTATACAATGACTTCAATGATATTTGGAGCTACCTGCTCCCCATGCAGCGCGCAGTATATAAAGAATCTAAATGCCATAAAAGGTGCAAACAATCAACAAGTAATAGATGCAATTTTAAATAACCATTACGTAGATGACATGGTGTGCAGCTTTCGAAATGAGGACGATGCACTGAAGATTTCAGTCGGTATAAGGGAAACCCATGCTAAGGCCGGTTTCATACTCCGAGGTTTTATATCCAACTCTGCGAGAATACAGGTGGAACTTAATGATAATATGGAAAATAAGACTGCTAATGTTAACATGAACAGTACCGATAGTGTTGAGAAAGTACTTGGCATGTACTGGAGGAACGATAGTGATGAGTTTGTTTTTGAGCTACGCATGCATCGAGTCGATCCTGAAATTATATCTGGTGAGAAATGTCCTACAAAACGCGAACTATTACGTCTGGTCATGTCAGTGTACGATCCCTTTGGTATGATTGCAGATTTGCTCATATATGGCAAAGTCTTGTTACAGCAACTATGGCGGTCCGGTATAGGGTGGGATGAGAGAGTTCCCGTGAACATATATCAACACTTTACACAATGGGTGCAACGGTTGCAAGCGGTAAAACTGTTTCGGTTACCCAGATGTTATAACAGCCGATACTTTGATAACGACGTGTCAATTGAGCTCCACATTTTTAATGACGCCAGCGAGACTGCATTCGCGTCTGTTGCCTATTGGCGAATATTGACAAAAGGTAAGGTTTACGTTTGTTTCATCGCTGGGAAAACAAAATGTGCTCCGCTTAAAGTATTAACTATCCCACGCTTAGAGTTACAAGCAGCCGTCATGGGAACACGATTAAAGAAAACTATCAATGAGTGCCATAGAATCCGGCCGACAAGAACAGTTCTTTGGACGGATTCAAAGACAGTAATAAGCTGGATAAGAGCCGATCACCGTCAATATAAACCGTTTGTCATGCATAGAGTAAGCGAAATTCTTGAGTCAACGAATGAAAATGAGTGGAGGTGGCTACCCACAAAACTAAATTCTGCTGATGTTGCGACACGAACAAATTACCCAATATGCTATAACGTAGAAAACAGTTGGACAAAGGGCCCATCATTTTTACTTGGCGGAGAGCAAACGTGGCCAAAGCCCATAATTCTAAATCAAGATTCGGCAGACGAAAAAAGGAATCACTGTTTAGTAGCCATCGAAACATCTATAAGTGATTTTAGCCGATTTTCAAATTACTTAAAATTACGGAGAGTTGTCGCATGGGTTATGCGATTTGGTAAACGGTGCCGCGAGAGGGAAAGAAACCCGATTATTGAATTGACAGTTGAAGAACTTCAATTAGCCGAACTGAAAATATGTCTACTAGTCCAGCGTGAGGTGTACGCCAATGAAATACATGATATTATTTCAAACGGAAGTGTATCGAGATGCAGTTCAATTATGTCACTTTCTCCACAGCTTAATCCCGATGGCCTTATATGTGTTTATGGGCGGACAGATAATGCTACCGTCTTGGCAGAATCAGCAAAACACCCCATTATTTTGCCGAATCGGCATATTGTGAGTGATATAATAATAATGTGGTATCATAGCAAGCTGTTTCATCAGAATGATGATATGATAATTAATGAAATTAGAAGGAAATTTTGGGTGCCCCACTTACGGGCAGCAGTTAAACGCATTAAGCTAAAGTGTCAACGTTGCAAAAATAATCGGGCCTTACCCAAACCTCCCATTATGGGACAATTGCCTAAGGATCGTTTACAGCCATTTGTAACCATTTTGTTTTACCTATACAGGATTAGATTATTTTGGTCCAATGTACGTTACAATTGGACGGCGAAGGGAAAAACGTTGGGCGGCGCTATTCACCTGCTTAACCATCCGGGCGGTTCATATTGAACTAGCAGCAGATCTATCCACGGATGCATGTATCATCGCTATACGTAATTTTGTAAACCGGATAGGAGTTCCTGTGAAAATACGTTCAGACATGGGGACTAATTTTGTGGGCACAGATGGAGAACTACGACGAAGCGACAATTTGTTTGACTACAATTATATCCAATGTGAGTTGGCCTCGAAGAATATACTTTGGGAATTTAATTGTCCAGCCAACCCCAGCAGTGGAGGATGTTGGGAAAGACTCATACAGTCGACGAAAAAGGTACTAGCAGTAACATTGAGAGAAACTGCCCCTCAAGTTGAAACATTAAGAAGCCTTCTTATCGAAGCCGAAAACATAGTTAAGAGTAGACCGCTCACTCATATTCCAGTTACACATGAGGACCCTGAACCGCTGACTCCGAATCACTTCCTATTGGGAACTACCAATTCAACTCAGACACCATCTGAGGGTATCTCAATATGTTCGCGTAAGCAATATCGAATAAGTCAGCAACTAAAAAACCAATTTTGGAGACGATGGATACGAGAGTATCTGCCCACATTAACTAGACGTACAAAGTGGTTTATACCACAAAAACCCATTCAGATCAATGACCTAGTCATCATCTGTGACGAGAATCAACCAAGAAGTCAATGGAGGCGAGGAATTGTCACCCGAAAGTTGACAGCCAAAGATGGTACCACTCGTGTAGTCGAGATACGCACATCTAGTGGAACATTGCGACGACCGGTCTCTAAGCTGGCCGTACTGGACGTTTGTGGTGAAGTCCCAGGGGGACATTCACGAGGGGCGGGATGTTGCGGCCGCTAACTGCCACATTTATTGACATTACTGATTTTCATTCCTATTTTTGCATTCATGTAATTATACAACTAAGTTCACACGTTTTTAAATTTTCATTTCCGTTGACGATCTCGTACGTGCTGGTACAAGCCATATTAAATTAATAAACTTTCGTTATATCATTGAAATCTTTGGACCTTTGGACAGATTGGATACAGAATGTAACTATACTATTTATTATATGTATATTGAATTATATTATAGATTATAATTTTCAGTGAAATAAACAACCAGATAATAAAAATACTGCCGGTCAAATTTGTTTATTTCGTCTGTGGAAAATTTGTTTCCTAAACGGAACAAGCTGAAACCGTAATTTTTGGACCATTTCTGACACATCAGTTCGAGAACGAAGTCTCTAGCTTTTCTGGGAGCTTCAGAAAACCGATTTCACGTACAGACAGACGGACATCGCCTATTCGTTTTCCCTATGCATAAGGATCCAGAATATATATAAGTATATATTTTATGGCTCACTTATTAATATTGTGGATATTACAAACGGAATGACAAACCCATGGTACAATTATACTAGGTACATGAAAGACGAACAAAATTACAACACCAAAAAACACATGCATTTTGTTGGCATAAACAAACGTATAATTGTCAGAAACAGATGCCTTTTGTTTTTAAAAATAACTATTACAGGGTAATTAAAGTACAATTGCAGACGCGGCAGTCATGACTGGTTATAGTCATTCGGTGTTGCCAATGGGTGTGTAATTACACAGAGTGTGCAATTACTCTCATGTGTATGCCATGTAATTAGATTCATGTATAATCTGGGTGTAATTCTGCTTTATGTTCTATTTTTAACCGCCGACTAAAGAAAGGGGTGTTATAAGTTTGTAGTGTGTGTCTGTCCGTTTCCACGTACAGACCAAACGGCTGGACCGATTTTCATTTAGTTTTTCCTGTTTGAAAGATGACTTGATCGAGAGGATTCTAAGCTATGTTTGAAGAAAATCGGCAAAAAGTCGGGGGTTTTTAAAATTTTTAATTTTTGTTATTTATTTTTGTTTTAATTTTAACCTACTAAAAACATGTGTATTTTAATTTTCTTCAATTTGTAATTGGAAACAGCCATAAGTAAACACATTGGCAACACTGTGATAATTTTATTCACCACACATACACTAAAGGCTCAGTTAGCCGACTGTAATGTAAAGTAACTGTAACGTATAAAACAGCTGATCGATATATTTATATGAAAAGTAGGTTAGGTTACGTTACATTACATCTCTATAACCATTTTCAAAACTTTTCACATAACAAAATCGATCAGCTGTTTCTTACTGTTTCAGTTACATTACATTACAGTCGGCTAACTGAGCCTTAACATTTTTGCAGCTTGTAAACAAAATTTGACAACTACTTGTATTGTATACAATAACAGGCTGGGCTTGTTCATGTACCCGTTATAATTATCCCAATTCACAATTTTGTTCAAACGGTCTTGCATCGTTGAATGTGCAAAATAGTATAGCATATTGATATTCACCACTTAACAATTCTTCAGTTCTCGTGGTACCTTCATCACAGAATACATAGAAGTGAATGAAGTGACAGGTAAAAAAGCTCCAATCAGGTTTTTGTTAAAATTCGTGGAAAAAAGAGAAAAGCATAGTCTATTTGATACTGTAGTGTATTACTACTTACCAATTAACACAGCTAATAAAAATTTATTGCACTAGAAAGACGTAGCAAAACAAAAACGACAACAAAATTTGAGGAAAAACGAGACAAACAGAAAAATACCCGTATCTTCCGTCTCGTGACACTTCTGTTTTGTGCCTTCATAGCGAACAGTCGATTACCGGAATTTTTCTTACTTACAAAAAATTAAACAAACAAAAATATTCGTAGTACATATTATTCGTAATAGGTACATACTGTCTTTAATAAATAAGCTTTATGCTTTGCTAATATTTTTACATAGTAAAAATAACAAAAACAAAAAAAACCGCAAACAAAAAAAAAATTAAACAAAGTGATATTGAGGAATACTATATACATTTGTGTACCTCTAAACAAATAAACAATCATAAATAGCAAAAACAAAAAAAGACCGCAAAAAAAAAACACAAACGAATATCCCTTGAGGAATTCTTTGTATGAGTGCCTCAAATACAAAAAAATTTGAAGTGAGTTCTAACGGAAGAAATGCTTATTTTACTATGAGTTCTGAAACTCTTAATGAAAAAAATATAAATAATAAATCTGATAAAAGACTTTTTTTAACGTCAAAGCCAATTTTTCGTCAGCGGTCAACTTCGCTTTGTCCAATGCCAAATAGTAATGATGCATTAACATTACAGTTTAATTATACTTCTTCACATAAGCCAGTAATATCATCCCCTTCAGGCTCGTGTTCATCACTTAACAAAGTTATCACTACAGATAACAGCGGCTCGAAACTCAAGGTACAAGTCGGAATGGACAGATATATAACCGTGGTAAAGCGTGGGCGAAGCCCGAATTCTTCAAAAATTTCATCTGCTCCCAAAATGTCTAGGGATAACAGCGCAGCCTCAACTAATCGCCAAAATCGCTTCGAAATTTTGCAAGATGACAACGACAAACCCGAGGTATTCTCGAATAAAATATCCAAGCCGCCACCAATCTATTTGAGACAAAAAAATTCAAATGCCCTTATTAAAAAATTAATTTCGGTCATTGGTGAGAATAAATTTCACATTGTTCCAATAAAACGTGGCAACATCGATGAAACTAAGGTCCAAATTTATGACGAAAAAGATTTCCGCAAAATGGTTGCTGAATTTGAAAAAAAATAAAACAAGCTTCTACACATACCAGCTTAAGAGCGCTAAAGGCATGCAGATCGTATTGAAGGGCATAGATTCTTATGTTGTTCCCGAAAAAATAAAAGATGCACTCGTCCTCCAGGGGTTTAAGGTACAAAATGTGTCCAAAATAATAAACAGAGAGAAGATTCCCCAACCCCTATTTCATGTTGAACTTGAGCCTAATGATATAAAATTGAAAAAAAAAATGAGACGCACCCAATTTATAATTTGAAATACCTTTTGTACCGAAAAATCACAGTTGAAGAGCCACATAAGCGTTCAGGTCCTGTACAGTGCCATAATTGCCAAAAATATGGCCATACAAAAACATACTGCAATTTACCCTCTGTTTGTGTTGTGTGCGGCGAATTACACGGCACTGCTAGTTGCAATAAGCCAAAAGATCAAAGTGATAACAAATGCAGTAATTGTGGAGGTAATCACACCGCTAACTACAGAGGTTGTCCTGTGTACTCTTTCGTAAAGAAGACTATGGTGCAAAAACCTAAATTAGCTCCAGTTCAATCAGCAAACGCTTACTCTGCCACTTTTGCGCAAATGAGCCAACCAGTTACTTCCCATGTATCGTATGCAGATGCTGCTAAGACATATTCAATTCCCACACAAAATGTTTCCCCGCCAAATAATTCAAAAAATACTGACGCAAGCTTTAATTTTAATCGCCTTGAAGCTACTATTGAAAATCTGGTGCAAACTATAAAAAATTTTACAACAAATATGACTAGCATGATGCAAGAAATGCTGCGAATGCAGAATACTCTGCTTCAAGCATTAATTAATAAGCCATGAACACGTTAACAATATGTTTCTGGAACGCAAACGGCATTCGCCAACATAAAAATGAACTTGAGCACTTCCTCACGGAAAAAAAATATTGATGTAATGTTAGTATCTGAGACTCATTTGACTTCGACAAGTCTTTTTAAAATTTATGGCTACACTACATATGATACAAAGGACCCTAGAGGAAGGGCTTGCGGTGGATCAGCAATTCTAATAAAGTCAAGACTCAAGCACTATGTTCTTGATAATATTTGTGAAGAACACCTACAAGCAACAAATATTGGCATTGAAAGTTCTTGTACAAATTTTTTTATACCATCAATTTACTCCCCTCCCAGATTTTCAATCACTGAGAATCAATATGAGGATTTCTACAAATCTCTTGGACCTTGTTTTGTAGCAGCTGGCGATTACAAAGCTAAGCATACGTTCTGGGGTTTGCGTCTTATTACCCCCAGAGGTCGAGCATTGTTCAACAATATTTCAAAAATGGGCTTGAATGTCATTTCGAGTGGGGAGCCCACTTATTGGCCTACTGACACACAAAAAATTCCGGATGTTATAGATTTTGGCGTCATAAAAAATATCTCTAGGGATTTAATTCAAGTTCAAGCTTCTCTTGATCTTTCGTCCGATCACTCTCCGACGATCATTAAAATTTGTAGTCCATTAAGAAGTGACTTACCTGACCCATATGTGAAGATGATCAATCGTGTTAATTGGCTGGGTTTCAAAAAATATCTCAGTAGTCATTGTACGGAACACATTACGCTTAGAACATCCGATGATATTGAATCTAACATTGCCAATCTCAGCGAGAATATTAAACAGGCTGCTGAACATGCCACTATCTCCCATCCGCAGACTGGGTTTAATAAAATTTATTCTACAGACATTGAACGTCTCGTACGTGAAAAAAGAAGAGCTAGAAGGGAATGGCAACAGCACAGATCACCACAAAATAAAATCAGATTTAAAGAGTGCACTAAACGACTCCAAGAGTTGCTTGCTTCTGAAAAAACTGCATCTCTTAAAAATTATCTGGAAGGTCTTGATGTCACACCAGCGTCTAATTACTCTGTGTCGCGCTGCTAGAAAGCTTAAAGCACCCATTGAGTATAACCCACCTCTACGCACATCTACCGGAAGTTGGGCAAGAAGCGATACTGAAAAAGGTAAAATATTTGCTGAGCACTTAAAATCCGTTTTTACGCCAAACATATGTACTGGTGTTGCTGATTTGCTGAATGTAGTCGCTCTACCCCCGCAACACATAAAGTTTAAGACGCGCGATTTAAAAATATTAATTGCCGAACTCAACCCGAAGAAAGCTCCGGGTATTGATGGAATTAGTAACCAGATGCTTATCAACTTGCCTCGTATTGCAATGAGAATCCTATTATTCATATTTAATGCCATTTTACGACTGGAGTATTATCCACACAGCTGGAAGCTTGCCAAGGTTAAAATAATTCCAAAGCCGGGCAAAGATCTAACCAAGGCTGAGTCATATAGGCCAATAAGTCTACTATCAACTATGTCAAACCTTTTCGAAAAACTGCTCAAAACAAAATTGTCCGCAATTCTAATTTGTAGTGGGTGCATACCAGACCATCAATTTGGTTTTAGAAGACAGCATAGCATCATTGAACAAACTCACAGACTGGTTCAATTTATAAGAAGAACTTTTGAGGAAAAAAAGTATTGTTCTGCGCTCTTTATTGATGTTTCCTAGGCATTTGATAAAGTGTGGCATGAAGGCCTAATTTTAAAATTGAAGACTTACTTACCAATAAACATTTTAAATCTTTTGGAAAGTAACATTATTTCCCGTAAGTTCACTGTTGTGGAAGGAGACTTTACGAGTAGGCCTGAAACTATTTCATCCGGTGTGCCACAGGGGAGCATACTGGGACCAGTTTTATATTTGATTTATACTTGTGATATGCCTGTGAGCAGTAGTATCCATACTTCCACATTTGCCGACGATACAGCCTGCCTTAGTATGCACGAAACCCCTGATGGGGCATCCCGCAAACTCCAGGAACACATTAGCCAGATGGAGCTTTGGTTAAACTTATGGAGAATTAAAGTCAATGATCAAAAGTGTGTCCATATAACGTTCACCCTAAGAGGAGATACTTGCTCCCCCATTCGGATTAACAATCAAGTTGTTCCTCAATATTCACATGTGAAATATCTTGGTATACACCTTGATCGACGACTTACATGGAAACATCACATTGACTCTAAGTTAACTCAAATGAAACTTAAATTAACTCAGGTACATTGGCTGATCGGTAGAAATTCAACACTTAGCCTAGACTGCAAACTTTTAATATACAAGTCGCTTTTAAAGCCAATATGGTGTTACGGAATTCAACTATGGGGCACTGCTTCAGCTTCAAATGTAGAGAAAATTCAACGAAGGCAAAATAAAATTTTACGCATGATAACATCGGCTCCATGGTACATCAAAAATTCAAATATACATCGTGATTTGAATATGCCACTAGTGACTGAAGAAATTGTAAAATACGCAGGCAAATATCTAACAAAACTCGAGTCACATCCTAATCTGCTTGCTCGTAATATATTGAACTTTACTGGACACATCCGCTTAAAAAAGAGAGATACAAGGGCTCTAATAAACAACACTCCAGATGCAGCTGCTTAAAAATATTTTTTTGTGCTTATCACTACTTATGATTATTAATAACTATCGCTAAGCTTATGTCCGACATTGGTCGGGCCTAATAATAATTTTTTTAAAGATTTAAGATTTGAATACTTATTGTTAGTTCATATTTGAAGATACAATAAATAAAAAACATGCATTAAAAAAAACAACAATTCTTAGTGGTGAGTACACGGTTGCCAGTAATGCAGATTTATCTGGATTTTGCAGATTTTTGCCCTCCAAAAAGACGAAATGCTTTTTGCCCTAAAAACGCAGATTTTTCAACTCCAATTACATGGCATTTTTTAAAATTTTTTCAAAGAGTCAGTGCATTTAAATGTGAAAATATTATTTGATTGTACTGAAAGAAGATACCTACGTACCGTGCTGCTAAAGAAACGATTGCCGCTCTTATTTAGGTTATCACTCTAATATTGCTACTACTTCTTGTTTCTTTCATGTGTGAATGAGTCATAGTTTAGAGAATTACAATTTTTGAACTTAGAAGACATCATTAAAGAAAAACAATATGTAACTTTGGCAAGCTTCTGGAAACGAATATTTGATATAAAACGAGCTTATTCTGATTACGATTTTGCAGCCCTAAGTTTATTTAAAATGTAATGTCTTTACCACATTCATTTGCAAATGTCGAAAGAATTTTCAGTCAAGTAAACTTTAATAAAACAAAATTTCGAAGTCCCTTGGATATTTGTGAAACAAATTCAATGACTTTTTGTATAATTTTATTTACATCCGGATTCTTTTCTCATTCATTTTATATTATTTGCACATAACTATGTATAAAGAATTTTTATTTCTTTGCTGGTTACATACATTTCGTTTCTTCTAAAGAAAGACGGGTTTTCCACACGCAAAGTTCACTTTGCAAAGTCTTGAGTTTGTAGAAAAAAAGAGATCTTATTCTATATTCTCTTTTCTTGAACAAACTCAAGACTTTGCGTGTGGAAAAACTGCCAAACTTATTAGTAGACTTCAACCAATGTGGCAGCTAATTGTAAAAAGGGAATGCGAAAATAATAATGGATTCAAAATTGAAGATGTTAGCTTGTAAGGAATTTTGCTTGAAGCTTTTAAGCTTATTCTGCCGTATTCATAAAGAAATAGTTTTGGTTTACAAAACAAACTTTGTATGGAAACTCGTTTGTTAAACGTCTTGTAACCCAAAATAATTTTTATGAGTATTACCTATTATGTTTGTGTACGTAATTCTTAATAAGATATTGATAGTCATTCTATAAACAATTGAAGTTTTTACCTAATATCAAACGACAAAATCAGCATAGACAACATCCTGCCGCCATGTTGCCCTGCTGTCTTCAAAGGAATCATTCTCATATAAACATGTGTATTCTATCCTTGACATTTGGTAGTCGGTAGCTTGCTGTGGTGAATGTATTTAATGCTTAATTTTTATTTCTTTTCTCGTGTGCCAAACGGTAGAACAGTACCATGGTAAAAAAATATTTGCTTGTGGGGAAAAATTTTCATTTTTTTTGCTGTGCCAAATGATATCTTTTTTGACAATATAAAATTTTGATAAATTCGCTTTAGCATAGAAAGTAGCTGATGAAAAAATTGCTGATTGTGCAGCGAAACAAAAAATTTACTACAAGCCCCCGACTACCATCAATTTTTTTAAAAGAAATTTTTTTTTATAAAATAATATTCTCGTAGCAAAAAATTATATATTATATAAATGATGCAAAATTTTTGACAAATTTTAATAAACAATGAATTTTTCACAGTCTAAATACATTTAAGAGACGTAAGAATGTATGTAAAAAGCGACGGCTCGAGGCGACGGCGGTGGTTTTGCCTTTTATGATACCATGCTTCTTATTTGCTGCTTGTTAAAAATGTATCTGTTGTGTAAAAAATTCTACTAGACCCCAGGGTTAGTGAAATTTTATTCACCTCAGAAGTGTCAAAAATTTACTTACACTAGTACTTTGCTACGTGCCCTTTTACATTTGGGCAATTGAAAGACAGACAGACGAAGTTTGTAGAAGAAGGGGCAAAGATGCAGAGTGTGTAGTACACGACCCTCTGTACCGGACATTTTTTTGTTTCTCTTTTCTACTTTTCGCAATTTATTCTTGTTGCTTCATATGATTTTTCTCAAGCTTTTGTCATTTTGTATTTTTAGCTTTTACTTTTTGCTTGTGTACTGTGGTTGTTTTTCAGTTTTTGAAATAAAAATTAAAGTAATAAATGAAAGTGCCAACAAGATATAAATTAATAAATAAAAAGTTTTTATATTTGAATCTGCGTGTCCAATTATTTTGAAAGTGTGAATAATGTTTGAATCTTTATTTAAACGCGAAACTGTTTAAATATTATTTCTTTTACAAATATTTTAATTGTAGAAAAATAGAATTTTCTTGGACAAGAGACAATGTCCAATCATTAATTGAACTCTACGAACAGCACGAATGTCTCTATAATGTTCATTCAAAAACATATATGAATAGAGATATTAAGGCAGCTGCCTTAAACTCAATTTTGGAAAGCATGAGACAAAAATGTCCAACAATTTCTCTGGAAGCAATTAAAAAGAAATTCAAGGGGCTTCGTTCCCAGTTTTCATCTGAACTGAAAACACTCCAAAGTAAAATAAAATCTGGTAGGGGAACTGATGAAGAGTACCAACCAAAGCTTTGGTGTTTCAAACAGTTGACATTTTTGAAAACTCATTTGAAAATGAGGGAAGGAATTGCCAATACGGTGAGCAAGTTTATATATATAGTATATATGTATTTAAATAACTATTCACTAAATATAAATTTATTTTATTTATGTCAGGATGATATGTCGATTAGTTTTATAGAAGAATCGTCAGAATCGGACACACCAACAAGGAAGAAGCAAAAAAAAACCGGTCTTTTGAAGATGGACTTGATGAACTACAGTCCATTCTGGAAAGCAAAACTGCAAAGAAATGCAAGTATGAGTGGTTAGGAAAGAAGGTAATGTCAGTGTTGGAAGAAATAGAGGGTGACGATCAGACAAACGCTGTATGGGAAATTGAAAGCATTCTTAGCAAATACTGGCGAAATTCAATTAAGAAAAAGCGAGAAAATATCTGTGTTGAGGCTTCCACATTGTCATCACCATTATCTTCTTATACTTCACCGTCCACGTCATATAACACTCCTGACATACTCCAACTATCAATTGAAGGGATTTTGGAGGACGAAAATGACTTCAATATTTAGTGTTTTTTTTTAAATTATTACAATTTAAGTTAAACATTTCTAACGCACTAATAATCCCAAATTATTATATCGCTCCTTTATTGCAAAAAAGTCATAACTCAAAAAAGCTAGTTTTGCAGAAAATATTTTAAAGTTTTCAATTAACATACACTTAAATGAAAATATAAAAATATATTCTTTTTTCAAGACGTGTGTATAAAAAGAAGCCTTTTGTATGAAATTTTTACGCAATATTAAATATGATATAACGAATTTTTCTGCATTATTACCTCCAAATGTGCATTTTTTGAGATATGACTGTCTTGCAATAAAGGAGCGATATTACTTATTCAGTGAAATATTTTTTATTGAAAATACATTGAAATTGATTATTTAGGGGTTTTGCTGGATCCAGCTAAGCTCCTTAATAATCAATTTCAATGCATTTTTAATAAAAAATATTTTACTGAATAAGTAAAATAATAATTTGGGATTATTAGTGCGTTAAAAATGTTAAACTTGACACAATATTGTTTGAGTACTTATCCGGTAATAATTCTTTGATGTTAAGTATTAAAGTGTTGAGACAAAAGAGTGCATTTGGACTTTTTTTATTGTGTTTAACTCAATTCTACTTTATATTTTAGTTATCGTTTGCTACTTAGGCGGTGATATTCAAAATTTAATCATTTTCAATTTAAAATTAATAAAAATTGTAGTTTCTGACTTAATACCTTAATAGCTAACATCAAAGAATTATCCAATAATAACCAAAGTTATAATTTATTCAGAATGTGATAAATTAACTAGTCAAAACAGTATTACACTAACAAATTATCATACAAAAAGGAAAAAAACTGATAACATCATTTTTTTTTGTAAATTTTAAGAGATAAAAAACATTAAAATCCAAACTGAAATAAAATATAAATTTTTTTATCTCCTGGAATTAAAAAGAAAATGATGCTAGGCTCTTTACGATTTTATATGATGAAACGTAATCAAGGAACAACAACATTTTGCGCTTATTTTTAATGTCAAATTGTATGTCAAATGTCAAATTTCATGTCAGTTTTTCGTTATACATAAGGCTGTGAATGCCAAATAAATATACTTCGTCATTTCTTATATTTAAGATTTATTTAATTTTTTGTTGATAATATGTACATGCGAATATTATCATACAAAAAGGAATAAAACTTATAACATCATTTTTTTTTGTAAATTTTAAGAGATAAAAAACATTAAAATCCAAACTGAAATAAAATATAAATATTTTTATCTCCTGAAATTAAAAAGAAAATGATGCTAGGCTCTTTACGATTTTATATGATGAAATGTAATCAAGGTACAACAACATTTTGCTCTTATTTTTAATGTCAAATTGTATGTCAAATGTCAAATTTCATGTCAGTTTTTCGTTATACATAAGGCTGTGAATGCCAAATAAATATATTTCGTTATTTCTTATATTTAAGATTTATTTAATTTTTTGTTGATAATATGTACATGCATATATGTATGTATGTACTTAAATACATGTGTGTGATTTAATTATTTGTTTATTAATATCCACACATAAATGAATTACTTTTATTTTTTCAAATTTTGTTTTATATTAGGGGCAAGAATT
Organism: Tachina grossa; assembly: GCA_949987645.1. Classification (NCBI taxonomy): domain Eukaryota; kingdom Metazoa; phylum Arthropoda; class Insecta; order Diptera; family Tachinidae; genus Tachina; species Tachina grossa. The sequence continues at coordinate 102,897,433 of OX465274.1, read as the reverse complement.
ACAACTTGGCGTTAGTTAAAGTTGGGATTTTATTGTAAGTATAAAAAGTTCATCCTACCTGGTAGGTTAAAATTAATAGTGAAGAACTTTTTATACTTACGATAAAATCCTACCTTTAACTAACGCCAAGTTGCGCCACTGGTCCTATAACTGTTACTTATATGAAGTGCCTTTTGTTTTACTTTTACCATAGTTATAAGTAAATAAATAAGAATATATATATATATATATCTTTTTAAATATTTTTTTTTTAATTTCACTGTATCTTATAAGTGAAAATTACTTAAAAATAATATAAGTAGTGCAATGAATTAATAAAGAAATAGATACAAAATCAACTTAAATATACATAAATTCATGAGCACAAAATTAGATTGAAATATAAAGTTGATAAAAAAACGATTGAAAATACAGCTGCTCGCAGATCATTCGGCAACTGTTTGCTCGTTAAATTGGTAAAAATTCAAATATGCTTTTTTGCTTTGAAATTTGTTTCCATAATTTCCAATAAAAAACGTATGAGAAATTTGACCAATATAACAACCAAACAATTACCGAATAACGTGTGAACTAGTCTTATGAAAAGGCTACTGATTACCTAGCATTTTCTTTTCCTGCCAGTCTACTTTGCCTTCATTGCTAAAATACTCGGAGAATTCTTATCGAATATATTCTATGAAACCTTTTCGCGGGTTGTAAGGAACATTATTTTGCCTAGATGTGCTCGGAACTGATACATTACTCGTGTTATTGGAGTATGTTGTGTCGTTCTCAATTAGAAAATTATGGAGAACGCAACAAGTCAAAACTATTTTCTGCACGGTTTCCACTTTCAAATTAATTTTTGTAAGAAAGATTCGAAACCTATTGGAAAGCATTCCCAACGAATGTTCAACAACATGTCTTGCCCGCGATAGTCTGATGTTGAATATCCTTTTTTTATTGCAACTATTATGGTAAGGGTAGGGCTTCATAATGTGCTTATGCAAAGGAAACGCATCGTCAGCTACCACCACGTAAGGTAAATTCCGTCCTTTTCCCACCATTGACTCTTTGGGTAAACTTATATCCTCATCTAAAATCTTCTTAAGATGACTTTGCTGAAGAACCGCTGCATCGTTATTCCGACCATTACATCCAACATCCACAAATATAAATTTACATCGAGCGTCAACTAATCCAAGCAATATGATACTGCTCGTATGCTTGTAATTATAATAATATGCGCCGTCTTTTCGTGGGCGTTGAAAGTTGATGTGTTTCCCATCAAATGCTCCGAGGCAATTGGGAAACTGCCACTGAAGGGCGAATTCCTTGCCAATGCTTTCCCATTCTTCGGGACTGGATGGATACTGTAAATGAATAAGTTAATAAATGCAAATAATAAAAATACAATTTCCATACCTTTAAGTAATCTTCACGCAAATTGCGATATAGTGTATCGCAAATAATAGGCACTAATTTAGAAAAAGATGCTGGAGAAATCATTGACGAGTAGTTCATGCTTTTATACGATTCTCCAGTTTCAATAAATCTAAGGGTTATCGCCAATTTCTCTGCCACCGAGATTGCCTCCCTGAAAAAACTATCTGCTCTATACATTTCCGGCGTTATTAGCTCGACAAGTTCTGTGAACTGTTCCTATCTGTTAAAAGGAGCTCCTTAGTTAAAAAGCAAAGGAACCATTTTCTTTACGATTTTTTCGCCATGGATGCATCCATAATCTTTTAGGTTTTTCTTTGTTTTTTCTATCTTACGCATTATACTAACGAGAGCTAGTAAAATTAAAATTTATAAATTATTTATAAAGTATTTTCTTATTAAATCGTCGGAAGAATCTTCTAATGCCAATTTTGTGCAATACATTAGTTTTTCCATTTTTTTTATCAAAATTCATTTTCATAAAAAATTTATTTTTTATCTTTTTGGTAATTTAAGTAAACAACAGAATAAAATTTGCAAACAAACTGCGAAAATGGATGAAAAACGAATAAGAAAAAAATTCTGTCTGTCTATTAATTTCCAATATGTAGAAGCTTCGGGCACAAAACATACAGAAGTGTCACGAGACGGAAGATACGGGTATTTTTGAGTTTGTCTCGTTTTCCCTCAAATTTTGTCGTCGGTTTTGTTTTCCTACGTCTTTCTAGTGCAATACATTTTTATTAGCTGTGTTAATTGGTAAGTAGTAATACACTACAGTATCAAATACACTATGCTTTTCTCTTTCTTCCATGAATTTTAACAAAAACCTGATTGGAGCTTTTTTTACCTGTCACTTTCTTCACTTCTGTGTATTCTGTGCTTCGTGCAAGAACAAAAGACAATTGAAAAAATGTCTGGCAAGAAATGTCTCAAATGTAAAAGAGGACTACCGTATGGCACAAGCCCTTTGGCCACAGAATACACAGAAGTGAAGAAAGTGACAGGTAAAGAAAGCTCCAATCAGTTTTTTGTTAAAATTCATGGAAGAAAGAGAAAAGCATAGTGTATTTGATACTGTAGTGTATTACTACTTACCAATTAACACAGCTAATAAAAATGTATTGCACTAGAAAGACGTAGCAAAACAAAAATGACGACAAAATTTGAGGGAAAACGAGACAAACAGAAAAATACCCGTATCTTTCGTCTCGTGACACTTCTGTATGTTTTGTGACTGAACTATGTATTTGGGCGTGTGCCAAACGGTAGAAAAGTACTATGGGCGTGTGTCAAACGGTAGAAAAGTACTACGGTAAAAAAAATATTTGCCTGTGGGGAAAAAATTTCATTTTTCTGTTGTGCCAAATGATATCTTTTTAGACAATGTAAAATTTTGACAAATTCGCTTTAGCATAGAACGAAACTGATGAAAAAATTGCTGCGGCGGCGAAACAAAAAAATTGACTACAAGCCGCCTACTACCATAAATATTTTTAAAGAAATTTTTTTTATAAAACAATATTCTCGTAGCAAAAATTAATATAATATTATATAAATAATGCAAAATTTTTCACAAATTAAGATAAACAATGCATTTTACACAGTCTAACTACATTTAAGAGACGTAAGAATGTACGTAAAAGGCGACGGCTCGAAGCGACGGCGATGGTTTTGCCTTTTATGATACCACGCTTCTTATTTGCTGCTTGTCAAAAATTTATCTGTTGTGTGAAAAATTCTACCAGCCCCCAGCGCAAGTGAAATTTTATTCACCTCAGAAGTGTAAAAAATTTACTTAAGTGTCCAGGAGACGTACAAAAAAAGCCATCAATCGGTACGAATGTGTTAGTGTCGTTTAATTTATGATTTTTCGGAGACGTACAAATAAAATCCTCAATCAGCATTTTAGTTTTGTGTTCGTTGTGTGCGATGGCATTGCCTTCATCGGATGATGATTTTTTGTTATTAGCGGCATTAAAACTTTATGAAATCTTTGTATAAAAAAGCACATTAAACAAATATACAGAGCTAAATAATAATTTTTCTATCTTCCACACTAATTTTTCATCTATTATTATTATTATTTATAATAATAATAATTCTAGTTCTTCAAAACACTCTAAACAAACAAACATATTTTTCTTAAAAAAAATTCGAAACAAACAAACGATTTTTAATATAAAAACAAGACATTGGGTGTGTGAATAAAAAAAATATGTACATACTCATATGTATTTGCTTTTTAGTTAAAAATTTGTTTTAAACTCAAAATTCACAAACATAAATACATATGCATTTGGGGTTTCAAAAATAATTTTAATTATTATTTTTTTATTCACACTACCCATTAAGATTAGAAAAATTAGAGAATATAATATAGTATTTATAATAATCATACAACTGTTTGTAGACTTTTAATTGTTTGGTTTTTACAAAGATCAATGGTACATTTTCATAGAGTGCAAATTAATTTTTTTTCTTCCGCGCACTTCTTCATGTCGTCACAGAACAAATAAAACAAAGCAAATGACGTTTTTTCGTCAATCAGATTTGGAGATGTACAAATAATCAGCCGTCAAATAAAAATATCAAAATTTTTTGATTCTCATCAATCAGTGCCGACAACGTGTACGTGTAGCCGAAAAGAAACGACTGCACGCACACAACTATGTGATTGATGGGTTTTTTTGTACGTCTCCTGGACACTTCACACTAGTACTTTGCTGCCGTTTGGAACAAGCATTTTGTACTTGAATATCAGCTGCAGATGGTGCTGCTGCCGTCTCCAAAATAATTAAGTAGACGGCTACGAAGCGAAAAATGCTGCTTGCGGCATTTGAAGTCATGCATTCGTGCAGCCTGCTGTGGTGAATGTGTTTAATGCATAAGGACGCCGCGCCTTTTAATACACTCTTCTATTACGCATATGTACACTAAAGGGTTGCATTTGTATACTCGTTTGTATAACCATGGTATGTACCATATAATTGTAGTGTGAGCGACAGAACTAGTATAAGAGTTATTATGTGTGCGTGCTTTTCCAAATTAACCAGCGTTGTCAACTCGGTGCTTTTCGCACCGTTTTTAGTGCTTTATGAAATTTTCGACGCGACAAATTTTGAATTTAGTGAATTTAGTACTTTTTTTAATTAATTTTCGGTGCTTTTTGTTTCGAGGCGGTGGCACTAAACGAAAAATTCATAGAAAAAGTTCCTTACATATTTTTTTTCGAGGAATTCTTGCATACAAAAACATAAGCTCTGAAGTTAAACTTTAACATTTTAAGCATAATTCATGTAAACAGTGTTTAGCCATACAACAAAGAAGACATAATACAAGTATTTACTCAAATATAGTCTAATAGCGATATTTTGTCTAGTAGAGGCAATGGATGGAGAAACATTGATTGACTTAATGCAATTATCAAAACTTGCATTCCCATCAAACTTCTGTTACTTCCAAATTGAAACGCAGAGGTCTATCGAATGAATCGATATGAATAATATTTTTTTATATACCTATAACTTGATAAAATTGGAAATCACTTTTTTTAATTATTAACTTTGTATTTATATTGTGTTTGCTGCACAACACTTTTGACACCATTTTTATTTCGATCAAAATTTATTATCTTTGTCACATATTTGAGAGATTCGTTTGTTTATTGGCGAAAAAAAAATTATTTTTTTTATAATTACTTGAAAATGCTTCGTTAAATTAATTTAAGACTTCACTTATTCTTATAGAAATAAAATGTGTATCGGATGCCTCAAATTCGAAATTTTAGGAATAAAATGCAAGGTCAACCGATTCCTATATTTTTTATGCGCATGTCGTCGTTTGCGGCACAGATGTATTTAAAATACATTATACATGTTTGCAGCAAACCAATAACCAATCGAGGATGTGTAAAATTTTTTTTAATAAACCAATAAAATTTTAAATTTAGTGCGTTTTTACTTAAATTACGCGCTTTTTGAAACTTAAAAGTTGACAACGCTGAAATTAACCTTTAACTACTGAGGTGAAATATTTTGGCGTACATGCTGTGGTGATGGTAAATTTTACCCCTTTTTAATTTTTAGAAAATTTTGCAAAAAAAAAAAAAGATTTTTTGGATTTATTTGCTTTTATTTGGAATTCGATGATACATTTTTAAATGAATAAGGTAATAAAATAAAGAAATCTGACTTCTAGTTAAACAAAACAAGGATTTTAAAACTAAAAAAAGGAACAAACATAACTTTTAAAAAACGTATAAAAAAACAATAAAGACATTTTTTTCACAGGCAAATTTATATCATTAATAGTAAAAAAGAAAATAAAGAAAAATTATAAATTATATATATATATATATATATATATATATATATATATATATATATATATATATATAATAATAATAATAATAAGAAAAACGTATGCCCGGAGGAGTGGTAATTTTTATACCTGCACGTATAAATATCTGCTTGTATGATACATACGACGATCAAAACATAACTGAATAATAGTAATAGGATTATGGGAAGATACAAAGAGAATAAAATTGATAGCACTCAACTGAAGAGAGTAAATTAAAAAAATAAATAGAAGAGGGTAAAATTTACCACCACCACAGTAGTTAAAGGTTAAAATACAATTGAAAACAAATAACAATTGCTTATTGTATTGCTGCTGAGCAACTGTTTTATCTGTTTTTGCTCAAAAAATACATATTGTAATACAAATATGTTAAAAAACCACTATTAAAACAAATACATGATATGCAGATCAGCGTTGTCAACTCGGTGCTTTTCGCACCGTTTTTAGTGCTTTTTGAAATTTTCGACGCGAAAAACTTTGAAGTTAGTGCTGGTGCTTTTTTAAACTAATTTTTGGTGCTTTTTATTTCTTGGCGGTGGTACGAGACCCAAAACTCAAAAGTAATTTTCCTTATATAATATATATATATATATATATATATATATATATATATATATATATATATATATATTTTTGAAGAAGTCCAACATTAAAAAAACATAAGCACTGAAGTTAAATGGAACATTTCAAAATATTCTAATAAAGTTGTACAAAACTGCTGTTATTAACATTAATAAAAATCAAATTTTGAAAGTCTTGTTTTTAAAAAAACCTTAACTATTACTACCATCCAGTTCAAAATCTAAAAAATACTGGCCAATTGCTGCTAATTTGACTAATTTCAGGTGATTTGTTTCTTCGTTGACGAAAAAAATTTAATTTTTTATAATAACTTAAAAAGGTTTCGTCAAATTGATTTTAGAATTCACTGATTCTCATAGAATCAAAATGTGTATCGGATGCTTCAAATTTGAAGTTTTAGGGATAAAATGCAAAGTCAACCGGTTTCTATATTTTTTAAATAAAATTTTTTTTTTATAAAACAAAAAATTGTAATTAATTTAATTATTCAGGTATGTGATGAAAAACGATTTAGACACAAAAACAATTTGAAAACGATAAAAGGTGTGATATGTTTCTTATAGTCGTTTTGTCAATAATTTTAAAACTTGTTTTTAATAGTCTTTCCAGAAGTTTTTGATAAATTTCTTTTCACAGATCCAATATGTGATTTATGTTTTGTCTTCTAGTGTGATTTTTAGAAGTCAGTAGTTTATCAAAATCTCAAATCTATCGGAATTCATCACACTTTTTCAAAACGATTGTTTTGAAATCGTTTTGAAAACGATCGTTTTCCATCACATACCTGATTATTTTTCGAACTTAATTTTTTTCTATATTTATGATTTGAACAGGCTAAAGTTCGTATCGCTTTTTAAGCCATATTACATGTGATATTTATTAATGAAGAAATAACACCAAAGTTAGTTGTAAATAGTTAGTAAAGAACAAACGACAGTTGTAAATTTATAGATGGTAAGGTGAGCTTTCATTACAAAGCATCTTTCAGCAACTTGAAATACGATGAACCAAAACAATTCACATATTCCATTTGCAAAAAAGTTTCGTATGTAAAGCAGACATCTACATCAACTGACACTACACACAGTGGACCCAACACAGAAGAACGCTGATGATGAAGGTTTATTGGCCTTCGAAAACGGCTAGCTGTTCCGTTCAACTATGTGTTGTCAGAATATTTACAACTAACTTTGGTGTTATTTGTTCATTAATAATTATCACATGTAATTTGGCTTAAAAAGCGATACGAACTTTAGCCTGTTCAAATCATAAATATAGAAAAAAAATTTAATTTAGTGCTTTTTTACTTAAATTACGCGTTTTTTTCCTGGTTTCAGTGCTTTTTGAAATTTAAAAGTTGACAACGCTGGTGCAGATGTATGTGCGGACGTTCGTTATGTTATTTTGTGGCGCACCAAAGTATAGAGAGAGAAAGAGACAATTTTGCTCTGAGAGTAATTACAAATGCATGTGTTTCATGTACATGTATCATTTACTTACATATGTATGTGCAATTTTCCTTTCATTCATTCATTCATCAGCCAATTATATTTCTTCTCAACACGTAATAAGGCACTTACGGTAAAAACAGTTTTATGTATCTTATTTGCCTTAGAAAAACAAAAAAAATAAATGTGTTGTTTTCATTTGCTCATTGGCCAACCATACAATAATTGCTTAAAAAATCAACATTTACAACTAATAACAGAAAACGATAAATAACATATTTGTTCATACCAGAACCAAAAAACACGCAAAACTAGTGCAAACAGATGTATCTGTGCAATGCTATAATTTGTACGTACTACCCAGTGAGAACTACATTTGTGTAGAGGGGTTTGTTGCCGATGATAATAAGGCCAAATCTTCTTCTTCGGAGAACTTTTTATTAAAAAAATTTTTTAGCATATCTTTTTGATGAAATTTGCTATGAGCTCAATGTAATTGAAATTGACCATACAAGATATGTGGGAGCCACAAGCACCATAAACAATTTGGTTTCTCTGTCTCCAACATAAAGCAATGTGATGCAAAATGCTGGATGGAACAAAATTGACGATGTCACTCTTGAAAATGGATTTTTCAATTTTTATGTACCTCTAAAAATGCTTCTAGGATTCGCTGAAGACTACAACAAAGTTATACTAAATGGAAAACATGAATTGATACTCTACGCTCGAGTGTTTCTATTGAAAAAGCTAAACTTACAATTTCTCTCATCTCATGGAGAATCCCACATGCACAATTATCCGACTTTAGCAAATTGAAAATGATAAAAATTATTAACAATGGTGCTTCTATACCTATGGCATTTCGCAGTTGGGATTGTCATGTTAATCCACAATTAAACACAGGTACTAGCCATATTTGAAATGTTAAACTGGCTACAAATAGAGAACGCCCCCGTTTTGTATTGATTGCTTTTCAACAAGAAAATAAGTTTGTTCATTGTGATTTGACTAATTTAAAAGTACATTTAAATTCAGTCTCATATCCATATGATGATCTTAACATAAAGTTCAAAAATGAACGATATGCAATTCTATATGATATGTATCTAAGATTCCAACAAAGCTACTATATGAAAGAATCTCAACCGCTTCTATCTGCATCAGAGTTTAAGACAAAAGCTCCTATTATTGTAGTAGATGTCAGTCATCAGAATGAATCACTCAATAATGGACCGATTGATATAAAAATAGCATTTGAAACAGCAACTAATATTGCAGCAAAGACATCAGCTTACTGCATTCTTATTCATGATCGCATAATAGAATATATACCCATCAAAGGACAAGTTTGAAAAGTCTTATAAATTGAGTAATATGGAAAATAACACAATTTTTATAGACGTACAAGGTTTCAAAAGTAATTCAAATGATTTCATCGCAAAAGAAGTAGCGATTGTTTTCAACAATTATGAATATAACAATTTCATTATAAAACCATTTGATTTTAAGTGCTTATCAATAAAAAAGCAAAGAGAAGCAAAGTGGCTAACGAAAAACTATCATCACCTCAGCTGGACTGCTGGATCAGTTTCTTTTCAAAGCGTTTGCAATTTTTTAAAAGTCAACGCAAGATGTTCTACAATTTATGTAAAAGGCGAAGAGAAAAGACGATGGTTGGAAAAAATTTTATGCCGAAAAATTTTTAACGTTGAGGATATAGGACGTATCAACTTTAAACAAATGGAGATTAACAGCCGTATTCATAAAAATTTTAAACCGCGTTTCAAATATTGTTTAAGCAAAATTCGCTAAAATTGTATTCATAATAGAATTTTAGCTTAAAAAACGGTTTTTAAACCTTGCGTAAATCAGCAAATTTTAAAATTGACTGCCCCCATGTTTAAACCAATTTTAAGATGACGTTGTTGTAATTTTGCTTCGTTTTTGTTTACATTTTGAACTTTACCTATATGTACATATGTGTGTATGTATGTATGTACTTATGTATGTATGTATGTATGCATATGCCAGTATTTAGAAGAAAACAATGTAATTTTTTTTATAGAAACTAATGCCGAAATATCAAATATACTCCAAAATAATATTTAAAAGAAAAGGAGCGATCCAGTTTCCATTCCCAGTCATTGTTTTCTCATTTTATGTGTTAACAAAAATAATATGATTGTAGAAAATTAACTAGTGATGTATAAACACTCAAAACAAACAAATTAAAGCTCGTTATTCTAGTGCTTCTTTATCTGCAATAAAATAAATCATATAAAAAGCACTTTTAACAAAGATTTGTTATGAACTTTTTTTATTTTTTTTATTAAATACAAGTTGGAACACATCTTTTATTTTATAGAAACAACATTTCTCTGAAAAGCGACAAATAAACAAATATAGACTTGAGTACTTTGTGAGTTAACAATCGTTGTTTTGCAGAACTAATATGCAAGTGACAAAAAAGAATACAGTGTTGCCACGATATTTTTAAAAAATTTGGTTAATTGATTTTTAGTTAAAAAACTGATTATGAATACCAATATTTAAAAAACGTTGTTTAGCCTTAAAACGCTTTTTAAATAATATGAATTTTAAACCTCAATCAACTTTTTTTTATGAATACGGCTGTAAGTATCCAGAATATTTTTATTGTAATTATCATAAATTTGGTGTTTGCGCATTAAAAAAATGCTATTTTACTAACAAAAGAAATATCTTGATTTAAATGAACTTTTTCACTTTTTAAAATATTAATGTATGTATTATTATAAAATTTTAAAAAAATTTTAACAATAAATGTATAGAAAAATTAAGTGTTTTCTTATTTCAAATACAAACTACATAAAGGAAAGAGAAGGAAGTGGGAAGGAGGAGAAGGAAGTGGGAAGGAGGAGAAGTTAGCTTTTTTGCTAACTTGCAAATTTTTACTTTTTGTTTCTCTGCTTATGACTGTAGTTAGTTGAAACTTTGCTGCTTTAAAATAATCGCACCCAATGAAAATGATTACGTTGCAAAATATAAATGTATTCTACACAGCCACAAAATATTCCACGCACAAGTTCCTTCGATCGCACATACATACATACATGCATCATACACACATACATACATACATACATACATGCATCATACATACAAATATATTTCTTAAACAAGTAAACGGAATATAAGCTTACCAGCGACAAACAAGCTGGACCACCCACACACAAGCATTAGGGGAGTTTACATACATGAGAACGTTTTATAAATAAATAAAATAATTTATATTAATTAATTAGTAATCATTCATTGCCGTCGGCATTTGAAAAAATATAATAATGCATTGCCGTCGGCATAAGGAAAAATAATCATGCATTGCCTTAGGCATTAGGAAAAAGACGCACTTATTAAACCACCCTCGTAGGTATCAAATTTCAAGAATTTTCAAATTTTAATTACCCAAATTTAACAATTTCAGCCACAATTTAACAATTTTAATTGGGGCAGAAGCGATAGTTCCCTACTACTTTTGTTTATATCGAAGCAGTTTTAAAACAAAAATGTGCGTTTTGATTTTAAAAATGCAGCATTGTTAAAAATTATTATTAAAATAAGAATGTTTCTTGTATAATACTAATACATAACATTCTTATTTTTATAACGAAGCAATTTTAAAACAAAAATACGAGCTTTCATTTTAAAATTTTCAAAAACAATAATGTGTTCTTATTAAAATATAAAGTGTAATTTTTGAAGTCATAATGAAAAAGAAAATGTATTTTCAAAAATTTTAAAAACAAAAACTTTTTATTGTATCAAGAATTTAAAATTTTAAAAATAAAGGAAACTATATTTTTCACCGAGTAACATTTTATGTTTGTGTCGTGTTAAAAAAAGAGAATTAATTTATTATTATGACCAAGTGTATATTAATGTCCATTACCCTGTATAATCCTGGAGCACAAAAAAATCGTCATAACCCAAATGAAAATTCGTTCCATTAGCTGTTTCGACTACAGTCAAAGATCACAAAATGTTCATAATAAGGGCATTTTGATTCCAAAAAAAAAGATTAATATTTTTACACTTATTTTGTTGTATGGCCAATGTACTTTTATATTTTCGTCTTGAATGTGAGCTAATACGGCCTGAGTATCTTTATGTAAATAAAAACAAATTTTATTTAATTTTTCCCGACGTTTTGTCAATGTATGTTGACTTTGGGAAATCTATTTATTTAAAAAATATTTCATTAGTATTTCTATACTTAGGTACGTATAATTTCAATATTTCTATATATATATATATATATAAATATATATATATATATATATATATATATATATATATATATACATACATATGTATAAATAACTTACGTTGTTCTTTTGTTTTTAATATTAATTTTAAAACAATTACTTTTTACATATAAAAATAACAAAATAAAATTAACACAGTCTGTATGTATGTACAAGGTATATCACAGACTATTTTATTGCAATCTTGTAGTTCGCGCTAATTTTATCTGTATCTTCCTTCAAATTCATCGTCTTTTCTATTTTCTCTTGTATCCGTAAACTTTCGATTATGTATCTTTTCTTTCCTATGTTTTCTTTGTCTACGATCGTAACTTTTTCAAAATCAGCTGTGTGGTCCGTTTCCAAAATGTGTTGTGATAATGCTGTAGATTTTTTGTTTTTTCAATGTTCATTTATTCTTGTTTTTAAGTTTCGCTTTGTTGTGCCAATATATAAAGGGTGTTTTTTATTGAGGTATAGAACTTTAAGTTGGTATCACTTTTTTAACTGGCGGCCATTTTGTCAGCTGTCAAGTGATTAATATTTAGTTTGGTTTGCCATTTCATCATGAACAGGTTGACAAAAGAACAACGCTTGCAAATCGTGCAAATTTATTTCGAAAATAATGGTTCAGTTCTCGAAGTTTACCGCAAGCTCCGTCCATTTTATGGTCGACATAATCGTCCATCAGAGCAATTAATTCGGTTAACCATGGATCGTTTTCGCACTGCGTTTACTCTATGTGATAATACGCATCCGCAGAGACGTCGAACAGTGCGCACCGAAGAAACAATTGCCGCTGTAGAGCAAAGTGTTGAAGAGGACCCGAATGAATCGATTCGCCACCGTGCACAGCAATTGGAGCCGACTAACCGACTATTTTGTTCCCGAATTGGATGGCATGAATGTGGATGAGTTGTGGTTCCAACAAGACGGCGCTACATGCCACACAGCGCACATCACAATCGATTTATTGAAGGAAACATTCGATGAGCGCATAATTTCGCGGAATGGACCTGTCAATTGGCCACCAAGATCGTGTGATTTGACACCATTGGATTATTTTCTTTGGGGATATGTGAAGTCGCTCGTCTACGCCAACAAACCAGAAACGTTAGGGGACTTGGAAGCCAACATTCGTGGCGTTATTGCCAACATACGGCCCCATATGCTCGAAAAAGTGGTTGAAAATTGGACCTGTAGAATTGGCTTTATTCGAGCCAGCCGCGGCGGCCACATGCCCGAAATCATATTTAAACATTAATGGCATAAAATTATCCTTCCAATAAAACCAAATTGATGGACACTAAAACGATTTTCTCGTGTTTTATTTCAATTCGAAGTTCTATACCTCTTAAAAACACACCCTATAGCTTATCACAGGTGTTTTTTCCATCTCCTTTACATTTAACTTCGTACACTACATTGCTTTGTTGTTGTTGGTTTATTGGCGCTTTTATTTTTGAAAATATTTTGTTTATTGTTGTATTTGGTTTATATGCAAATTTAATGTTTCTATTTGTTATTGTATTCCTGATGGTTTTACCACAGAATACACAGAAGTGAAAAAAAGTGACAGGTAAAAAAAGCTCCAATCAGGTTTTTGTTAAAATTCACGAAAAGAAAGTAGTGTATTTCTACTTACCAATTAACACAGCTAATAAAAATGTATTGCACTAGAAAGACGTAGCAAAACAAAACCGACGACAAAATTTGAGGGAAAACGAGACAAACTGGAAAATACCCGTATCTTCCGTCTCGTGACACTTCTGTATGTTTTGTGGTTTTACTGTCTGTTAAGCCAGGGATGTATCTAACACTGTAATACCGATTTCTTTCGTCAGAGCTGTTATTGTTATCGGTGATATGTTTATTTTCATTTAATTCTTTGTAAGTTTCTTGAATTAATTTGTCAATTAGATTTTTAGGGAAACTATTTTCTATTAATGATTTTTTAATATGTTTTAAGTTGCTTATGTGAAATTGAGCATCACTTATATATAAGACTCTAAAAATGAAATTCCTCGCGGTATTTATTATTTGATTTTTTGGTTGTGTAGAATGAAAGTTGATAATCCTGCCAGATGCTGTGTCTTTTTTGTACCAATTTAGTATTAATATTTTATTTTCCCTAAATATTCTGGTATCTAAATACGTGATTGAAGAATATTTTTCAACTTCCATTGTGAATTGTATTTTTGGGCGAAAGTTATTAAAAAATCCAAAATGCTGTCTTTTTCTTCCACTCTAACTATAGCCAATATATCGTCTACGTCTATCGTCTCGGAATTTCGATATCAGCTTTATTATTAAACTAATTGTCGTTATATCTGAAGCCATATGTTTTAAACTGTTCTTCTTTCAGATTGTTTAATTTCGAATTTTGCCTGTTCTCTATCTTTAGAGCCAAATTATTGCACCTATTTTCTTGTTTATTTATAAATGTTTTTATAAATAATGCATACTATCATTTCATTTCATTTTTAGAGTCCTATATATAAGTGATGCTGAAGTTCACACAAGCAACATAAAACACATTAAAAAAACATTAATAGAAAATATTGAAATACGATGAATCAAAACAATTCACATATTCCCTTTGCAATAATGCTAAGTATATAAAGCAGAAATCTACATCAACTGACACCACACACATTGGACCAAACACAAAAGAACGCTGATTATGAAGGTTTAGTGGCCTTCGAAAACGGCTGGCTCTTCCGTTCAACTATGTGTTGTCAGAATATTTACAACTAACTTTGGTGTTATTTGTTCATTAATAATTATCACATGTAATTTGGCTTAAAAAGCGATACGAACTTTAGCCTGTTAAAATCATAAATTAATAGAAAATAGTTTCCCTAAAAATCTAATTGACAAATTAATTCAAGAAACTTACAAAGAATTAAATGAAAATAAACATATCACCGATAACAATAACAGCCCTGACGAAAGAAATCGGTATTACAGTGTTAGATACATCCCTGGCTTAACAGACAGTAAAACAATCAGGAATACAATAACAAATAGAAACATTAAATTTGCATGTAAACCAAATACAACAATAAACAAAATATTTTCAAAAATAAAAGCGCCAATAAACCAACAACAACAATTCAATGCAGTGTACGAAGTTAAATGTAAAGGAGATGGAAAAAACACCTGTGATAAGCTATATATTGGCACAACAAAGCGAAACTTAAAAACCAGAATAAATGAACATAAGAAGGACATTAAAAAAAAAACAAAAAATCTACAGCATTATCACAACACATTTTGGGGCCACACAGCTGATTTTGAAAAAGTTAAGATCTTAGACAAAGAAAACATAGGAAAGAAAAGATACATAATCGAAAGTTTACGGATACAAGAGAAAATAGAAAAGACGATGAATTTGAAGGAAGATACAGATAAAATTAGCGCGAACTACAAGATTGCAATAAAATAGTCTGTGATATACCTTGTACATACAAACACGCTATGTTAATTTTATTTTGTTATTTTTATATGTAAAAAGTAATTGTTTTAAAATTAATATTAAAAACAATTTTTAATTTTTTCAATAAAATAGAACTTTCTGGATAAATTCCATCAGGTTATGGGCCCAAGAAGCGTTTTAATATGGAGAAGTTTATTGAAATAGAGAAATTGGCTGGTAGAGAAAATTACCATAAATGGAAGTTTGCCATTGAGCACGCAATGAAACTTCAAGGCTTTTGGAAATCTGTTTTGGGCACGGAGACTGATGCAGCGGTGAATGAGAGGGCTATGTCAAGGTTGGTACTGTACATATCGCCCAATTTATATGTGCACATACAATGTGTCTCAATGGCGAAGGATGTATGGGAAAAATTTGAAGGTACTTATGATGATTCTGGATTAACGCGCCGGTGCGGCCTGCTAAGCAAACTTACGACAATACAATTAATCAATTGTAAGGACACAAGCGAATATGTAGACACAATTGTGGACATAGCTCAGAAACTCAACCAAATTAGTTTTAAGATAAATGATGAGTGGGTCGGAAGAATTTTACTTAGCGGCTGGCCAGACCATTTTGGTCCGATGATAATGGCAATAGAAAGTAGTAACCTGAAGATTACTGCTGACAACAAAATTACTACAAGATTTCGATACGTACAACAATTTTATTGCAGCAACAGAATCGTCATTCTACACAAAACAAAAAGGTAAAAAATTAAAAAAAGTAAAGTTATATGTTACAATTGCAAAAAGGAAAGTCACATTGCCAAATTGTGTCATATACAAAAAAAATCTAAAAATGGCGTCCACAACGAAAAAACGTCAACAGCGCGGCTAGCAGCCAGGGGGCAAATCGTCACATCCATGAACGTACAACTCGTCACGTAAAAACGCCATTTTTGTATTATGACATACGTGAACGTATTGAAATCCCATTCAGTTTATACGATTGACGTATTACTTAATTTGTTTTCGTACCATTGCCGATACGATCACGTATGTAACGATTTGAACCCAGGTTTACAAGAGCAGACAACGTATGGGTGATCGATTCTGGCGCAACTACACGTATGGTAAATTCTGAAGATGTGTTTATAAAATTGCAGAAATTTGATAGCAAAGATTTTGTAACCGTAGCCAACAACAGCGAAGTTAAAGTTATTGGAATTGGTGATGTCCGTATTCAACATAAAGCAAGAGAAAAAATAGAGTACTTAACAATAAAAGACGTTCTATTTGCACCGGACCTTTCGGCTAAATTAATTTCTGTTACACAGAAAAAAACTAATTTTCCATTTCAAACACAAAATTCTCTGAATCAAATATTAATTTTTTCAATTTAGGTGTTACAAAGAAATTTAAATATAAAATTTTTTAATAATTTGTTTGAAAAAAATCCCAATTTTTTCAATCAACAAATTGTCTGATTCAATAAAATTTTTTTTATGAAAATAAAAAGCAAATAAAACAAACAAATATTTATTTTGTACAGTATGCAATTTCTATATTGCAATAGAAATCTTCTTTTAACAATTTTGTTACAAATGTTACTTTATACTAATTGTATGAACTAGAA
Source organism: Tachina grossa (assembly GCA_949987645.1). Taxonomy (NCBI): domain Eukaryota; kingdom Metazoa; phylum Arthropoda; class Insecta; order Diptera; family Tachinidae; genus Tachina; species Tachina grossa. Next base: position 102,880,271 of record OX465274.1, on the reverse strand, counting down.
TTTTTCGCTCCATACTGTTTTGTGTAGAACTAAATGTGGTTGGGATGAGTCGAACCTGCAATCTCTTGACTAATAATTTAACGTACTTACCACTCAGCTAAAGAGCAAATCGTTTTAGGCTACGCAAATAATGAATACACGCATAACATGATTTCTTTTGTTTCTTCTTATCTAAAAATAACTTTGTTGAGTAGAAAAAACAAGCCATGACGTTCTTCGGCTTCTTGTCCGAATGCACACGTATACAACACGAGCATTCAAAGAAAACAACAGCATCAGCACATGACCACGCTCAAGGCACATCAATCAGGTATCCGCGATTCTACAACAAATATTACAACAGACACAACCACATGTACTTTGTTGGTATAAATTACCTTCTTACTTTTCAAAACAGGGTAGCATCGTCAGATTGCATGTTTCTTATAGAAAATGTCAAAAAACATACAAAACTAAATATTCGAAAGGTGTTTATGTATACCCAAATAAAAGCATGCTTTTAGGCTTATACCTACACAATCCCAATTTAACATTTATATTGGTATAATGACATTACTCACCTGGTGTAGTGCTGCCACCTGATAAATGCGCCTTGACCACGTTGAGTCAAGGTAGAATTAGTAAAATCGTATCATTCTACTTCACAGCTTGCCGTATCGTTCAACTTTGTGCACAAGTTGTAAAAAATGTAACAGTTTGCACAGCACATTTTTTTTGTCTGGCATTAAATGCGGCGTTTTTGACATTCGCTACAGAAAAATCTGTTTTTTGCAGATTCATATGTCAGCAGTGCTACCACCACATATTATATATTATATAACTAGTAACATGCATTGTATATGGTACGGTTTTTGTCAGCTGACACGCAACATCAGAATACGATTGTACTAATTCTACCTTCAATCAACAAGTAAGGAAAACACCAACACAAGCAAATGAAATTAAATGATACAGTTTTTTTACATTAAGCAAAATTGAAACAAATAATTTACTGAAAGAGTATATATATTTACCGAAACTAAATTTTATTTCAAAACACACGTTTGTTTGAAATTTTTTTGGGAATAATTTTTTCTGTGTAGTCAATTAACACAAAAAGGATTTGATGTCAGTTTTGTTGGTAATGTATGTAAGATATCAGAGAACAAAGTTTTGTATGTAGAAGCATTTAAAGAAGGAAAATTTTACATGATGAATGTACCAAAGAAATATTATGCAGCCGTCAGTAAGGAAACTTGGCATGACATTTAGGTCATGCAGCCAATATCAACTTAAACAGCCTTCGTTTAGATAAAAGCTCAAGTGTTGATTACGTTGAAAATACTGCCTCAAAAATTGGTGAATCATGCTTACAAGGCAAACAAGTTCGTATGGTATACAAACCTTCAATAACAAAAACCGATGATATTTAACAAATTGTACACACAGACATTTGTGGTATGATGGAACAGCGATCAATAGGTGGTGCTGAATATTAAGTTTTGTTTTTGGATGACTTTTCCAATAAAGTGTTTGTATATATGATGAAAAATAAATCAGAAGTTCCAAAAATATTCAAGCAGTTTAAAAATCTAGTAGAAAAGCAAACCGGAAAACGAATTAAAATACTCCGTTCGGATAATGGTTTGGAATATTGCAATACTGAATTGAAGCAAATATGTTCAGACAGCGGAATATTGCACCAAACCTCTGCACCATATAGCCCGCAGCAAAATGGAAAGGCGGAGCGGATGAATAGAAGTTTGGTTGAAAAAGCTAGATCGATGTTATATGATGCAAATTTACATAAAAAATATTGTGCCGACGCAGTTAACACTGCATCATATTTATTAAATATTACACCTAATAAGAGGTTGGACCGAAAATCCCCTGAAGAAATATGGAGTGGTAAGAAAACAAAGATGAATCATTTACGTCTTTTTGGTTGTGTTTCGATGGTAATGATACCGAAGGAGTTTAGAAGGAAATGGTATGCAAAATCAAGAAAATACATATGTAATGGTTGGATACAGCGCAAATTCTAAAGCCTACAGTCTGTATGATCCAGAAACAAATAAAATTCACGTAAGTCGCAATGTATTTTTTATTGAAGACAAAATGTATTTTACGAAATCAGAAGATATTAGAAACGAACCTGATAATATTTTAAAACAATCCAATCAGAATTTAGTGAGGATATTTTTCAATGAAAATTCTGATTCGACTGACAATGTTGATAATGATGTTAAGTTTGATTTAGAATCCGCTGAAAGCGGTGAAGAAGATGCTGAAAATACCACACAAGAATCAGCCGAAAGCTGTGAAGAGGATGATGAAAATGCCCCACAAGAACAACAATTACAAGAAAATGTAGAAACTCCACGTCGTTCAAAAAGAATGAAAAAACTTCCAAGAATGGATGATTGTATAACGTATTTAACATATGCTAATATTGAAGAGCCTGTAGATTATTCCAAAACCGTGACATGTTCTGAAAGAGAGCATTGGCTGGAAGCTATTAAGAGTGAGTATAAGTCTCTCACAGAAAATAAAATATGGAGCGTAGTTAAAAATAATGATACTTTTAAAAATTTTGAAGAAAAAAAATGATGTAGACGGCAGTTTGAAGTACAAAGCTAGGCTAGTTGCAAGAGGTTTTGCGCAGCGTAATGGCATAGACTAAACCGAAACATATGCTCCAGTTATGAGATACAACACGCTACTTTATTTGTTAACAGCTGCCCTGGATCTTGATTTGATGATTAACCACTTAGATGTTTGTACAGCGTTTCTTCAGGGAAATCTAGAAGACCAAATTTTTATTGAACCACCTGAGGGTATATCAGTAGCAGTAGGTAAAATCTTACGTTTAAACAAACCGTTATACGGTTTGAAACAGGCCTCTAGAATGTGGAATACAAAACTTTGTGAAAAATTAAAAGACCAAGGTATCAGACAGCTTAAAACGGATCAATGCATTTACGTCATTAACGAAAACAATGAGGATTTGATCATTTTAGCGGTGTATGTTAATGGTATGATCATTTTATGGAAAAATGAAGAAAAGAAAGATTTATTGATCAGAAAAGTAATGCATGAATTTAAAATGAAAGACCTTGGGCCAGCTAAATCGTTTCTTGGAGTGAATTAAATTACAATTTTGGAAAAAAATATTACAATTGATCAATCAAATTAAATAAATGAAATGTTGGAACGTTTTGAAATTGTTTCTTCCAAACCAGTGTCTACTCCAATGGACCCAAATGTAAAATTTCATGAGAATGCTGAAGACACGGTGTCTAAGAATACCATGTATCCATACCAAGAACTAATAGGCAGTCTACTGTTTGCGGCACACGTAACCAGGCCGGATTTTAGTTTCGCTGTAAATAAAAGCATACAAATTTTGAAACCACGTTTTTCTGTGATGCTGATTTTGCAGCAGACCCTAAAGAACGAAAATCAGTCAGCGGATACGTTTTAATTAAAAAAAGGTGGTGCAATGTCATGTCAATGGGAGTGGCGGCACAAGAATTATTATTTTTTTAAACACAAACACAACTCGCAAAGCGATTAGCTTGTCTGCGAAAAACACCCAGAGTCTATGGTGGGAATCGAACACAGGACCTCTGGACTGAGAGGTTAGCATCGCTACCACTCAGCCACAGGGGCACCCTGTGGAGACTAGAACAGGAACTGATGCAGTGTCAACTTAAGCCAACAGCGTTATTTTGCGACAGTCAAAGCGCAATTCATTTTGCTTCTAATGAATCGTTTCGTCCTAGAACCAAACACATCGATATTAGATATCATTTCATCAAGGACAATATACTCCTGAATAAAGTAAATTTGAAGTCTATAAGCTCTGATCAAATGGTAGCCGACATTTTAACCAAGCCTCTTGGACATACAAAATTAACTCAATTTGTTGCTATCATGAATTTAAAATAAAATCAAATTAATTTTAAGTGAGGATGTTGAAAATGTAAAATTTATTTAATCGCTACATTGGCAAAATTTATTCTAATACAATATGGTAACTTAGGTTAGGTTAGGTAGGGGTGGCAGTCAGAAACCCGCACTCACTTAGACCATTTTGGTCCATTGTGATACCACGGAGACTCTGGTTATGCGGAGTCCCCACCGTCGAACCAACCAGAGCTTAATATAAAGCTACTAATACGTTGAAGTTCAACACTAGCAACGTTGGAAAGTTCCCTGAACTCAAGAGCGCCCATTGTGGTCAATCTCTTTCTTGCAAGTCCAGGACAGTGACAAAGAAAATGTACTATGCTTTCTTCTTCATCAATATCCTGGCAGCTACGGCAGTAATCATTGTGTTCAACCCGTAGCCTTTGTGCATGCCTACCTATGAGACAGTGTCCGGTTAACACGGACACTAGTGTCAATATTTGTTTCCTATTTTTCAAAATTAAGTAATCAATGCCTTCCTTATTTAGGTGAGTCCATAACTGCCTTGTGATCACGGAATCATTTCTTGTGACCCACCTTCTATTTGTTTCCTCTACTGTCTTGCGCCTAAGTCTGAGTTTGCAAGAGAGTAGGGGTAAACCCACACATTCCAAATTCGGTGGAACCTGCAAGGTTGTCCCAATTCTAGCAAGCTCATCAGCCCTAGAGTTCCCCTGAAAGCCTCTATGCCCCGGGATCCAGATGATCCTAATATGAAACTGCTCTGCCATCTCGTTTAGAGATGATCGGCAGTCGAGGGCTGTTGTTGTTCTTAGAAGCGGGGATTAGAGGGCCAAATAGCTGCTCGGCTATCGGTGTATATGTTAATCAAAGTCGTTGAAGTGACATTCACTCTCAACCAATCCACAACTTCTCTTATAGCAAGGATCTCTGCCTGAAAGACGCTGCAGTGATCCGGCAGTCGCTTTGCAATGCGAAGACCTAAAGCCTTCGAAAAGACTGCATAACCCACACCTTCATGTGTCTTGGAGCCGTTCGTATAAAAATCAACACTTTTTCTTCTACCTGGAGTTCCATTCATCCACAATTCGGTGGATGGTATCCAGGTTTTATAAAGACATTTGTGTAGTAGAGCAGGGGAGGTTTGGTCAATCCTCCATCCCCTAACTTCGTCATCGAGTATTGTACAGAGCCGGCTCCATTTCCGTACCCCAGAGAGGTACATCGAAAATGGATTGCCGAGGACGTTGACATCTCCTTCCCTACTAGGTCCAATGGTAGTAGATGAAGGAGAATTCCAAGTGCATCCGTAGGAGTAGTGCGAAGAGCACTGGTTATACATAAGGATGCAAGTCTTTGCACCTTGTATAAGATATGTAGATACGTCTTTTTCTCCAGGGACGGAGGGGTAAAACCCCAATTTTTTCCTATGGACTTTTTGCATAGATAGAGTGAAATTGTTGCTTTTTTCACTCTCTCTAGAATAATAGTTTTAAAACTCAGCTTTGAATCTATAATAACACCGAGATATTTTGCAATGTTGGACACTTTTATCTCCGTATTATTAAGAGTGATAGGTTGGAAATCAGGAATCTTATACTTCCTGGAGAAGAGGACTAGCTCCATTTTACCAGGATTAACGGCAAGCCCCCGTTTCTCCGCCCATCTTGTTAAGTACGAAAGACCATCCTGAAGGATATCTCTTAGAGTGGTGAGGAATTTTCCTCTTACAGCTATTGTCACATCATCAGCATAAGCCATTATTTTGCACCCCCGCGATTCTAGCGATAGCAACACAGGTTTTAGAGCTAGATTCCACAATAGTGGCGAAAGAACTCCTCCCTGTGGTGTGCCCCTATTTACAAAGCGGGTCTGCCTGGTAGCTCCTAGAGCCGAGGTTATCCTTCGGTGAGTTAGTAGATTTTGAATCCACTTACATAATCGTACATTAACCCCCAAATTCGATAATGAACCAATTATCGCATCTGAAGAAATATTATTAAAAGCCCCCTCAATATCGACGAAGGCCATAAGGGTGTATTCAGCCACAGAGAGAGATTTCTCTATCGTGCCAACCAGCTCGTGTAGAGCCAATTCTGTCGAGTTTCCCCTTTGATATGCATGCTGATGCGAGGAAAGTAGTTTCCCATTGATGGTTTTGCGAATATAGTAATCAACCATCCTTTCTAGTGTTTTCAGAAGAAAGGATGATAGACTTATCGGTCTGAAGTCCTTCGGTGCGGTGTGAGAGCTTTTACCAGCCTTCGGTATGAAAACCACTCTCGCTTCCCTCCGCTTATTAGGAGTATGACTCAGTCTTAGACAGCTGGTTTAAATTCTCAGTAGCCTAGGAGCTATGTGATTCGATACCTTGCATATCTCGGCCAGTATTATACCGTCGGGTCCTGGAGACTTATAAGGCTTGAAGCTTCTCAGACCCCAATCCAAAGTCTGCATATTAACAATGTCAGATATATTTTCTGTAGGAATTAGGTAAAGATTAGATGTCTGAATCTCAGTCAGGGCTCCTAATGACTCCCCACTGGATGTAGTCTACGTCGCATTGGGATTCTTAAAATATCCCAGAGTACAGGGAGTGGCGGAAAAAATTTTCCTCATGCGAGAGGCTTCTGAAATGTTTTCAATATTTTCACAAAACCTCTTCCATGTTGTATTTTTAGCAATTCTTATCTGTTTTTTATACTCCTTTAGTTTACCTTTATAAACTATCCAATCCAGTTCATTTCTAGATGATTTAGCCCTATTGAAGAGTTTTCATTCACCTGAACAAAACTCTAACGACAGCAATAATTTCCTTCGCAATAAAGTATTCTCGAAAAATATATAATACCTTTATTCTTGTTTTTATGTTACATACTTGCGTCATTTGTACAGTATCAACAGTTGTTTGCAACTACTCAGCATTTTGAATTTTTTGAGTTGTGACTGTTTATGATTTACTGTGCGATATATACATTTGTACATGTGTTTATATTTGTACACTGAACCAAAAAAATCATTCTTAAAACAAGAATTTTGCGTTTTCGTTTTAGAAATGCAGCATTTTTAAAAATAATTGTTAAAATAAAAATGTTTCTTATATCATTCTTATTTTTATAACGAAGCAGTTTTAAAACAAAAATGTGTGTTTTCTTTTTTAAAAATGCAGCATTTTTCAAATCATTTTTAACATAAGAATGTTTCTTATAACATAAATAAATAACATTCTTATGTTAGTAGTAGGCAACTATCGCTTCTGCCCCAATTAAAATTGTTAAATTGTGGCTGAAATTGTTAAATTTGGGTAATTAAAATTTGAAAATTTTAAAATTATTGAAATTTGATGCCTTCGAGGGTGGTTCAATAAATCCTTTAAATATTTTTCGAGGGTGGTTCAATAAGTCCGTCTTTTTCCTAACGCCTACGGCAACGCATGATTATTTTTCATAATGCCGACGGCAATACATACTTATTTTTCATAATGCCGACGGCAATGAATGATTATTATTTTTTTCAAATGCCGGCGGCAATGAATGATTATTATTTCTTTTCAAATGCCGACGGCAAAACATGATTATTATTTTCTAATGCTCCCAGTGTTGCCAGACTGTAGAAATTTGTTATCGTAATACTATATCAGTAATATCAGAGAAAGTAGATTTGATGACTACTAGGCGATTCTCATATGAATCGTGGGAATGTGCTTGTGAGATTTCCTCACGCTAATAAATTGTTTATTAATAAAATAACTAAATAAATTAATAAAATAATTAAATAAATTATTTTATTTATTTATAAAACGTTCTCATGTATGTGAACTCCCCTAATGCTTGTGTGTGGGGGGTCCAGCTTGTTTGTCGCTGGTAAGCTTATATTCTGTTTATTTGTTGAAGAAATATATTTGTATGTATGATGCATGTATGTATGTATGTGTGTATGATGCATATATGTATGTATGTGCGATCGAAGGACTTGTGCGTGGAATATTTTGTGGTTGTGTAGAATACATTTATATTTTGTAACGTAATCATTTTCTTTGGCTGCGATTATTTTAAAGCAGTAAAGTTTCAACTAAGTACAGTCATCAGCAGAGAAACAAAAAGTAAAAACTGAATGCTGCAGGGATACTGCTACTAATTTTCGTATAAATACGCCAACTTTTCTAACTAACACATCAGTACTTTATTGTATTTACAAGTAGTATCATCAGCAATTGTGTTAAAGTGAAATAATTATAAAATAATTAAAAATAAGCTATACAGGTTACCAGTGTAATAGATGTCATAAGGTATACAAATACCAAAAGTCCTTTTTGGATCATGTGAAAAGTCATAGCGTGCAGGATCAAATGGTCGTAAGTCGGGGTACAAATCAAGAGCAACCGCAGACATTTGTTCAAAATCGTCAACAGCAGATAAATTCATTTCATCACCAGCAGTACCCTTCTCTACAGTATCCCCAATATCAACAATACGGTATGGCTAACTGTTACCCTACACCAATGTCATGGAGTAATCAGTTTTTGGCATCAGGAGTACCAATGCAATATGAGTATCCAAGTTACAATTATAACCCCGTCACAACAGTTAATCAAATGGAGCAGTATTCCAATTTGATGCAATGGCAACATCTTAATTATCATCAACAAGATCATCAGCTACAACAACAAGCTCATCAACAAGGTGTGGATATCCCTGGAGGGACTTTATACAACGATGCTATGGACATAAGTTTACCGAAAAGTGATGGAGAGGTAGAAGTAGAAGAAAAAAGAGAAGAAACTCAGCCAACTACAATGAATACTTCGCATGCTAGGAGAGAAGAAGTCGAAGAGAATGTGAGATATTACAAAATATCGAAAGCCTTCAAAAACCATATCGCCACGTATGTAATTCTAAATAAAAAAGACCAACTTCTCTTGGAAGAATTTATTAAGGAAAACATGAATATTTTTATTGAGAGACTTAAAATGTCTTTGTCTAAGCATACAATAATTAAATTTCATGTGAGTATTGTGGCGGAGTACATCAAAATTGTAGAAGAAGAATTGGAGTTGTGTGTTATAACACATGTAGCCAAAATGAGTTTGCTGACGAAGGCAGATAATATTGAAGAATTATTCCGTAAACAGTTTGAGGAGATTTCAACCAAAATGTCCGAATTTGAAGAGCGAGATTCTTGTTGGACTTTGTCACGCATAGTCGGAGCAGAAATCAACATCAACAAATCTTCGCTAGTCAAAGGATCAAGTTGGATATCTACTCCGGAAAAACTATTAAGAAAAAAAGCTTGCATCAATATTGGAAATAGTGATGAACACTGCTTCAAATGGTGTCTAATCGCTGCCATGGATACTACCAAATACAACCATATAGAACGTTGCAGTACTTATAATATTCAGGACATTTCTGCAGAGACGATTGTTACGCGAAATGGTGTAACACTAAATTTCAAAAATTTAACTCACCCATTAGTACTAAAAAAAAATTAGGAGTTCGAGGAGGAGAAAGTGAACCATGTCAACTTGTTGCTTTAGGAGAATGGTAACGTTCATCACTACATTTTGATAAAGGACATATCAAGGTAAGTTAGAAAATTATACAACACTTTAATTTAATGATACATATACTTGTTTTATATATTTTATAATAGAGACATTTTACTTATAAAGTTTTATATATTATTTCTCATTCACAGACTTTTAAGAAATTAATTAACCAGCTATAGGCATAAATTATTTTTTTTGCAACAGCTGTCTAAAGTACACTCATAGGGAGAACGTCATGACTAATCATAAGGCAGAATGCGGCAAAATCGTGATAACTATGTCATCGGTCCAGATGCAATTCTAAGCTTTAAGGGGCATCAGAGAAAAATGGATGTCCCCTTTGTGGCTTACGCAGACTTCGAATGCATCCTTGAAGACATTAGTGATAATGTAAGTAGTAAAACCAGTCTTGTCAAAAAGCACACTCCTTGTGCTTTTAGTTATTACGTTAAGTGTTTCCATAGCAATAAGTTAGATAAATTAAGGGTTTATACAGGGAAAGATGCTTCACAAAAATTTGTTTAATTTTTAATTAAAGATTGTGAGGATATTTATAATAATCATTTAGTAAATAATAGGCAAATGGATACTTTATCCCCTTCTGATATTTATAATTTTTATAGTGCGGTGAATTGTCATATTTGTCAAAAATTTCTAGGTAAAGATCGCGTTAGAGATCACTGTCACATTAGAAAAGAAAAGATACATAATCGAAAGTTTACGGATGCAAGAGAAAATAGAAAATACGATGAATTTGAAGGAAGATACAGATAAAATTAGCGCGAACTACAATATTGCAACAAAATAGTCTGTGATATACCTTGTACATACATACACGCTATGTTAATTTTATTTTGTTATTTTTATATGTAAAAAGTAATTGTTTTAAAATTAATATTAAAAACAATTTTTAATTTTTTCAATAAAATAGAACTTTCTGGATAAATTCCATCAGGTTATGGGCCCAAGAAGCGTTTTAATATGGAGAAGTTTATTGAAATAGAGAAATTGGCTGGTAGAGAAAATTACCAGAAATGGAAGTTTGCCATTGAGCACGCAATGAAACTTCAAGGCTTTTGGAAATCTGTTTTGGGCACGGAGACTGATGCAGCGGTAAATGAGAGGGCTATGTCAAGGTTGGTACTGTACATATCGCCCAATTTATATGTGCACATACAATGTGTCTCAATGGCGAAGGATGTATGGGAAAAATTTGAAGCTACTTATGATGATTCTGGATTAACGCGCCGGTGCGGCCTGCTAAGCAAACTTACGACAATACAATTAATCAATTGTAAGGACACAAGCGAATATGTAGACACAATTGTGGAGATAGCTCAGAAACTCAACCAAATTAGTTTTAAGATAAATGAAGAGTGGGTCGGAAGAATTTTACTTAGCGGCTTGCCAGACCATTTTGGTCCGATGATAATGGCAATAGAAAGTAGTAACCTGAAGATTACTGCTGACAACAAAATTACTACAAGATTTCGATACGTACAACAATTTTATTGCAGCAACAGAATCGTCATTCTACACAAAACAAAAAGGTAAAAAAATTAAAAAAAGTAAAGTTATATGTTACAATTGCAAAAAGGAAAGTCACATTGCCAAATTTTGTCATATACAAAAAAAATTTAAAAATGGCGTCCACAACGGAAAAACGTCAACAGCGCGGCTAGCAGCCAGGGGGCAAATCGTCACATCCGTGAACGTACAACTCGTCACGTAAAAACGCCATTTTCGTATTATGACATACGTGAACGTATTGAAATCCAATTCAGTTTATACGATTGACGTATTATTTAATTTGTTTTCGTACCATTGCCGATACGATCACGTATGTAACGATTTGAACCCAGGTTTGACAGAGCAGACAACGTATGGGTGATCGATTCTGGCGCAACTACACGTATGGTAAATTCTGAAGATGTGTTTATAAAATTGCAGAAATTTGATAGCAAAGATTTTGTAACCGTAGCCAACAACAGCGAAGTTAAAGTTATTGGAATTGGTGATGTCCGTATTCAACATAAAGCAAGAGAAAAAATAGAGTACTTAACAATAAAAGACGTTCTATTTGCACCGGACCTTTCGGCTAAATTAATTTCTGTTACACAGAAAAAAACTAATTTTCCATTTCAAACACAAAATTCTCTGAATCAAATATTAATTTTTTCAATTTAGGTGCTACAAAGAAATTTGGAAATTTAAATATAAAATTTTGTAATAATTTGTTTGAAAAAAATCCCAATTTTTTCAATCAACAAATTGTCTGATTCAATAAAAATTTTTTTTTGAAAATAAAAAGCAAATAAAACAAACAAATAACTATTTTGTACAGTATGCAATTTCTATATTGCAATAGAAATCTTCTTTTAACAATTTTGTTACAAATGTTACTTTATACTAATTGTATGAACTAGAATTTTTCGCTCCATACTGTTTTGTGTAGAACTAAATGTGGTTGGGATGAGTCGAACCTGCAATCTCTTGACTAATAATTTAACGTACTTACCACTCAGCTAAAGAGCAAATCGTTTTAGGCTACGCAAATAATGAATACACGCAAAACATGATTTCTTTTGTTTCTTCTTATCTAAAAATAACTGTGTTGAGTAGAAAAAAACAAGCCATGACGTTCTTCGGCTTATTGTCCGAATGCACACGTATACAACACGAGCATTCAAAGAAAACAACAACATCAGCACATAACCACGTTCAAGGCACATCAATCAGGTACCCGCGATTCTACAACAAATATTACAACAGACACAACCACATGTACTTTGTTGGTATAAATTACCTTCTTACTTTTCAAAACAGGGTAGCATCGTCAGATTGCATGTTTCTTATAGAAAATGTCAAAAAACATACAAAACTAAATATTCGAAAGGTGTTTATGTATACCCAAATAAAAGCATGCTTTTAGGCTTATACCTACACAATCCCAATTTGACATTTATATTGGTATAATGACATTACTCACCTGGTGTAGTGCTGCCACCTGATAAATGCGCCTTGACCACGTTGAGTCAAGGCAGAATTAGTAAAATCGTATCATTCTACTTCACAGCTTGCCGTATCGTTTAACTTTGTGCACAAGTTGTAAAAAATGTAACAGTTTGCACAGCACATTTTTTTTGTCTGGCATTAAATGCGGCGTTTTTGACATTCGCTACAGAAAAATCTGTTTTATGCAGATTCCTATGTCAGCAGTGCTACCACCACATATTATATCTTATATAACTAGTAACATGCATTGTATATGGTACGGTTTTTGTCAGCTGACACGCAACATCACAATACGATTGTACTAATTCTACCTTCAATCAACAAGTAAGGAAAACACCAACACAAGCAAATGAAATTAAATGATACAGTTTTTTTTACATTAAACAAAATTGAAACAAATAATTTACTGAAACAGTAAATATATTTACCGAAACTAAATTTTATTTCAAAACACACGTTTGTTTGAAATTTTTTTGGGAATAATTTTTTCTGTGTAGTCAATTAACACAAAAAGGATTTGATGTCAGTTTTGTTGGTAATGTATGTAAGATATCAGAGAACAAAGTTTTGTATGTAGAAGCATTTAAAGAAGGAAAATTTTACATGATGAATGTACCAAAGAAATATTATGCAGCCGTCAGTAAGGAAACTTGGCATGACATTTAGGTCATGCAGCCAATATCAACTTAAACAACCTTCGTTTAGATAAAAGCTCAAGTGTTGATTACGTTGAAAATACTGCCTCAAAAATTGGTGAATCATGCTTACAAGGCAAACAATTTCCCCTAATGCTGGTGTGTGGGAGGTCCAGCTTGTTTGTCGCTGGTTAGCTTATATTCTGTTTATTTGTTGAAGAAATATATTTGTATGTATGATGCATGTATGTATGTATGTGTCTATGATGCATGTATGTATGTATGTGCGATCGAAGGACTTGTGCGTGGAATATTTTGTGGCTGTATAGAATACATTTATATTTTGTAACGTAATCATTTTCTTTGGCTGCGATTATTTCCAAGCAGCAAAGTTTCAACTAAGTACAGTCATCAGCAGAGAAACAGAAAGTAAAAACTGTGAATGCTGCAAGGATACTGCTACTAATTTTCGTATAAATACGCCAACTTTTCTAACTAACACATCAGTACTTTATTGTATTTACAAGTAGTATCATCAGCAATTGTGTTAAAGTGAAATAATTATAAAATAATTAAAAATAAGCTATACAGGTTACCAGTGTAATAGATGTCATAAGGTATACAAATACCAAAAGTCCTTTTTGGATCATGTGAAAAGTCATAGCGTGCAGGATCAAATGGTCGTAAGTCGGGGTACAAATCAAGAGCAACCGCAGACATTTGTTCAAAATCTTCAACAGCAGATAAATTCATTTCATCACCAGCAGCACCCTTCTCTACAGTATCCCCAATATCAACAATACGGTATGGCTAACTGTTACCCTACACCAATGTCATGGAGTAATCAGTTTTTGGCATCAGGAGTACCAATGCAATATGAGTATCCAAGTTACAATTATAACCCCGTCACACCAGTTAATCAAATGGAGCAGTATTCCAATTTGATGCAATGGCAACCTCTTAATTATCATCAACAAGAGCAGCAGCTACAACAACAAGCTCATCAACAAGGTGTGGATATCCCTGGAGGGACTTTATACAACGATGCTATGGACATAAGTTTACCGAAAAGTGACGGAGAGGTATAGGGTGTTTTTTAAGAGGTATAGAACTTTGTATTGAAATAAAACACAAGAAAATCGTTTTAATGTCCATCAATTTGGCTTTATTGGTAGGATAATTTTATGCCATTAATGTTTAAATATGATTTCGGGCATGTGGCCGCCGCGGCTGGCTCGAATAAAGCCAATTCTACAGGTCCAATTTTCAACCACTTTTTCGAGCATATGGGGCCGTATGTTGGCAATAACGCCACGAATGTTGGCTTCCAAGTCCCCTAACGTTTCTGGTTTGTTGGCGTAGACGAGCGACTTCACATGTCCCCAAAGAAAATAATCCAATGGTGTCAAATCACACGATCTTGGTGGCCAATTGACAGGTCCATTCCGCGAAATTATGCGCTCATCGAATGTTTCCTTCAATAAATCGATTGTGACGTGCGCTGTGTGGCATGTAGCGCCGTCTTATTGGAACCACAACTCATCCACATTCATGCCATCCAATTCGGGAACAAAATAGTCGGTTAGTCGGCTCCAATTGCTGTGCACGGTGGCGAATCGATTCATTCGGGTCCTCTTCAACACTTTGCTCTACAGCGGCAATTCTTTCTTCGGTGCGCACTGTTCGACGTCTCTGCGGATGCGTATCATCACATAGAGTAAACGTAGTGCGAAAACGATCCATGGTTACCGAATTAATTGCTCTGATGGACGATTATGTCGACCATAAAATGGACGGAGCTTGCGGTAAACTTCGCGAACTGAACCATTATTTTCGAAATAAATTTGCACGATTTGCAAGCGTTGTTCTTTTGTCAACCTGTTCATGATGAAATGGCAAACCAAACTAAATATTAATCACTTGACAGCTGACCAAATGGCCGCCAGTTAAAAAAGTGATGCCAACTTAAAGTTCTATACCTCAATAAAAAACACCATTTAGAAGAAGAAGAAAAAAGAGAAGAAACTCTGCCAACTATAATGAGTACTTCGCATGCTAGGAGAGAAGAAGTCGAAGAGAATGTGACATATTACAAAATATCGAAAGCCTTCAAAAACCATATCGCCACATATGTAATTCTTAATAAAAAAAACCAACTCTTGGAAGAATTTATTAAGGAAAACATGAATATTTTTATTGAGAGACTTCAAATGTCTTTGTCTAAGCATACAATAATTAAATTTCATGTGAGTATTGTGGCGGAGTACATCAAAATTGTAGAAGAAGAATTGGAGTTGTGTGTTATAACACATGTAGCCAAAATGAGTTTGCTGACGAAGGCAGATAATATTGAAGAATTATTCCGTAAACAGTTTGAGGAGATTTCAACCAAAATGTCCGAATTTGAAGAGCGAGATTCTTGTTGGACTTTGTCACGCATAGTCGGAGCAGAAATCAACATCAACAAATCTTCGCTAGTCAAAGGATCAAGTTGGATATCTACTCCGGAAAAACTATTAGAAAAAAAGCTTGCATCAATATTGGAAATAGTGATGAATACTGCTTCAAATGGTTGCTAATCGCTGCCATGGATACTACCAAATACAACCATATAGAACGTTGCAGTACTTATAATATTCAGGACATTTCTGCAGAGACGATTGTTACGCGAAATGGTGTAACACTAAATTTCAAAAATTTAACTCACCCATTAGTACTAAAAAAAATTAAGGAGTTCGAGGAGGAGAAAGTGAACCATGCCAACTTGTTGCTTTTGGAGAATGGTAACGTTCATCACTACATTTTGATAAAGGACATATCAAGGTAAGTTAGAAAATTATACAGCACTTTAATTTAATGATACATATACTTGTTTTATATATTTTATAATAGAGACATTTTACTTATAAAGTTTTATATATTATTTCTCATTCACAGACTTTTACGAAATTAATTAACCAGCTATAGGCATAAATTATTTTTTTTGCAACAGCTGTCTAAAGTACACTCATAGGGAGAACGTCATGACTAATCATAAGGCAGAATGCGGCAAAATCGTGATAACTATGTCATCGGTCCAGATGCAATTCTAAGCTTTAAGGGGCATCAGAGAAAAATGGATGTCCCCTTTGTGGTTTACGCAGACTTCGAATGCATCCTTGAAGACATTAGTGATAATGTAAGTAGTAAAACCAATCTTGTCAGAAAGCACACTCCTTGTGCTTTTAATTATTTCATTGAGTGTCTCCATAGCAATAAGTTAGATAAATTAAGGGTTTATATAGGGAAAGATGCTTCACAAAAATTTGTTTCATTTTTAATTAAAGATTGTGAGGATATTTATAATAATCATTTAGTAAATAATAGGCAAGTGGATAATTTATCCCCTTCTGATATTTATAATTTCTATAGTGCGGTGAATTGTCATATTTGTCAAAAATTTCTAGGTAAAGATCGCGTTAGAGATCATTGTCCCATTAGCGGTAAATATAGAAGTGCAGCCCACAATAACTGTAATTTGAATTACCAAATTCCCAAGTTTATACCAGTTTAATTTCACAATTACTCAAATTATGACTCACATCTTTTTATTAAAGAACTAGGTGAAATTTCTATGCAACTGAAAGTATTCCCTCTCAATAAGGAGCTTTATATATCACTCTCGCAATTTACAGAAATGAGCGATGGTCATAATCTTGAAATAAGATTTCTTGATACATTACGCTTCATGGCTGAGAGTTTGGAATCATTAGCCTGCAATTTGTCGGATAATGCTTTTAACACTATAAGGTCCTTATTTCAGTCAGAAAAAGAATTTCAGCTTATTAAGAAGAAAGGAATTTTCCCCTATGAGTACCTAAATTCATTCCAAAAATTAGACGAGTGCCATCTGCCTTCACGCAGTGATTTCTTTAATAAGTTGAACAATAAAGAGTGTTCTTTAGAGGAATACTCACATGCTGTAGAGGTATGGAATACTTTTGGTTGCAAAACAATGAAAGATTACATGGAACTTTATTTAAAAACAGATGTCCTCTTACTGACAGATATTTTCGAGAACTTTAGAAAAGTTTGTAAAGGTATTTATGAGCTGGATCCATGTCAATACTATACCGCACCTGGACTTTCCTGGGATGCAAAGTTAAAATACACAAAAATTGAACTAGAATTATTGACGGACATACACATGTACAATTTTATGAAAAAAGGTATAAGTGGGGGAATCGTACAGTGTAGCCAAGGATATTCGAAAGCGAATAACAAATATTTGGAAGATTTCGATAAAGAGAATCCCTCAGAGTTTCTTGTCTATTTAGACGCAAATAACCTTTACGGTTGGGCAATGTCGGAATATCTTCCTCATGGTGGGTTCAGATGCTTATCGCAAGACGAGCTGAATCTGGATGCAAACAGCATATCTGACAATGGAACAGACGGTTATGTATATGAGGTCACTTTGGATTATCCTTCTCACTTATATGACTTGCATAATGACCTACCTTTTTGCGCTGAAAATAAAAAACCACTGCAAGCGGAGTATAGCAAGTTGATAACCGATTTCTCTACAAAGCAATCAAACGTGATACACTTTAGAATTCTGAAACAATGCTTAGAAAATGGCTTAGTTTTAAAGAAAACACATCGTATTCTATCATTTAAACAATCTCCATGGTTAAAAGGCTATATTGACCTAAATACCAGACATAGAGCCACTGCTAAAAATGCTTTTGAAAAAAAACTTTTTCAAACTACTCAATAATGCAGTCTATGGTAAAACCATGGAAAATGTGGATAAGAGGAGAGATGTTAAAATTATCAATAATTGGGAGAAAACGAATTGTAATCGTTTGGGGGCTCAAGACTGGATATCAAAACCAAATTTTCATAGTTTATCGATATGTTCCGAAGATCTGGTAGCAATCGAAATGACTAGAGTCAAAACTTGCTACAATAAACCAATTTACTTAGGGCTTTGTGTACTTGAGTTGCCAAATGTAAAATGTATAATTTTCATTACAGGTACATGCAACCTAAGTTTAAGAGAAAACTCTCATTGAACTATATGGACTCTTTTATATATTCAATAAAGATGGATGATTTTTACGCTGACATAAAAAATGACATAGAAGAACATTTTGATACATCGGACTATCCTACTGACAAAACTTATAATTTTCCATTAATAAAAAAAAAAATTTTTAGGCATGATGAAGGATGAAAACTGCGGTAAGATAATGACAGACTTTGTTGGGCTGCGATCAAAAATGTACTCATTCAGTGTACAAAATCAAAATGACGTTAAAAAATCGGAGGGCGTAAAAGATCCATATTAGATAAATATAGTTTAGCTACTTATAGAAACTGTTTATTCAATAAGACTAATGTATACGATAATATGCTAACATTTAAATCTAAGCTGCACCAGACATATACTAGTGAATTAAATAAGGTAGTCTTATGTTATGGAGACGATAAGAGAAAAATTAGTTCAAATAATATTAACACATATGCATGGTATCATTTTCGTATTAAGGAAACTAACCCTGAATACGAACTTGATATGTTGCTAGATGAGATTGCTAGAATGCAAGAAAATAGCTAAAACTAGTTAATTTTTAGTTAAGTAGTTAATTTTTAAATTGTATATAAAATCTTAGTTATTAAGAAACAGTATTGTAAATAATATCCTATTTATTGTTGTTAAAATTATTGTAAATAAAATCTTATTTATTGTTGTTAAAATGATTTTAAATAAAATCCTATTTATTAAGAAAAATTATTTTACATAAAATCCTATTTATTAAGAAAAATTATTTTAAATAAAATCCTATTTATTAAGAAAAATTATTGTACATAAAATCCTATTTATTAAGAAAAATGATTGTAAATAAAATCTTAATTATTAAGAAAAACTATTGTACATACATATGTAAATAAATTTCTAAGAAAAAATTTGAAATAAAATATTGAAAAGAGAATGAAATATGTGAATGATGTTTATTTCTTTATTGGCTTTACTCCGTTGAATCAAAAAAATTTCGTTTTCGCTTATTTGCAAATTCTTGTTTTCATATCGCTTAAACATGCACAGTCTTGTTTTCTCTGAGAGGTTCTGCACAAAACAAATTGAATTTCACAATATTATGAAATTCCATTAAATTTCATTAGATATTTTCATAAAGAGAAACAATTTAGATAATCGGATAAGTCCTTATATTTTTCACTACATACAAGTTTCTGTAATTTTCTATTCGAATAAATGATTCCTAAATTTCCTTTAAAAAATTATACAAAACAAGGAATAATTTAATTTAATTTTATTTATATTGTTACGTTTAAATTTTATTAAACGTGTGAGTTCTTTTGATTGCTCAAAAATTAAAATAAATAATACACAATTTTTATTTGCTACTGTTTTTCCTTTTATTCTTAACGAAGCAAACTACAACTTGTCTTTTCTTAACTACTTCTTATCGTTATTATCCACTTTCAACGAGGTCTTAACTTGACTACTTTCTGATTAGTACTGCCACGCCACCAATTTCTAAGCTATGGACTTTATTCTCCAGCTCCGATATTTTCTCGTCAAACTTGCTAACTTGTACATCAATGCCATCTACTCTTCTATATAATGCCTCAGAAATTTCTTGAAGTTTCTCGTTTGTGGCCTTAACTTCAGCTAAAACTCTCTCGTTGTTGGCTTTAGAAGTTTCTTGAAAATCAGCTTTCATAGCTCTAGAAGACTCCTGAATTTCAGCCTTCATTGCTCTAGAAGACTCCTGAAGTCCTAGAAGTTTGTCGTTGTTTGCCTTCATTTCGCTCATCATGGCAGCAAACATTGCGCTGATGTCTGTACTGGTTGCCGTTGCACGAGTACATACCTCAATTTCTTCTTTTTCATCGAACTCATAGGTTTCTATGTCGATGTTGCACCGCTGAAATTCGTCTGTTAACCTCTTTTGAAGTTCGACCTTGTTACCAGTTGTTGACAAGTCCAGATTGTTCAACTCTTTCTTGAGTTTGTCCATCTTAAGCTCTTCAAATTTCATTCTTCCTCGTATTACAAATTAATTATTTTTAATTAATTTATTATTTTTATTTTAATTTTGCAATCCCACTTGTGACACCAAATGTTACGTTTAAATTTTATTAAACGTGTGAGTTCTTTTGATTGCTCAAAAATAAAAATAAATAATACACAATTTTTATTTGCTACTGTTTTTCCTTTTATTCTTAACGAAGCAAATTACAACTTGTCTTTTCTTAACTACTTCTTATCGTTATTATCCACTTTCAACGAGGTCTTAACTTGACTACTTTCTGATTAGTACTGCCCTGTTCTTGCACATGCTGCCACTTTTTATAGAACAGGAACCGGTTCTCGAATGTTCGCCCGATAGGTGCATGATGCCATCTGTATTGTCATTTACTATTGGTAGCCAGATCTTCAAACAGTCCTCTAGCACAATCGGGAAAATTCATGTTGCTGCTTCTAGGTGTTTGTAGATAATTCGATTGGTTATTTTTGAATTTCAAAGTAACGACTCTTATGTTGGCAATGCGGTTTGCTACTGGTAGTACAGTGCTCGCACTTTTATTTGCATGTGTGTGTGTCTGTAGCTATGTATACAATTATTGTTGTTGCTATAGTATTTGTACGTAAATATGTGTGTACGTTTAGTGCTTTAGTTAAATACTTCCAGATAGTTCTTTGCTTTAACCCTGTAGGAATATTTTTACGTAACAATATTAATAATACATTTTAATTTAATTTTATTTATAATGATGGAAACATTTCATAGTATCCAATTATTAAATGTTCTAATATATGTACTTTTGCGCAAAAAAAGATATTGTACATCTTCAAGTATCAGGTCCTTCCTCACACTCAGGATCATACCAAGGACAGCTTTTGAGGTGTCCTTCTGTGTTGTCTTCATCTTCCATGATACCATATTCTTCGTTCTCATCCAGCATATTTTGGAAAAATTTCATCATCTACCAATGATCAAAATGCTTGAAGCTTTCAAAATCTCTTATAAATTGGTTTAGAGTACGTCTAATTTGACTCATTTTATTTGCTGATAAATTAATGAATGATGATTGTTTGAAGGTTTCTTTAAGACTAATTTGCTCTTTAAATTTTTAAAGTAGTATCTCTTGACCTTTAAAATATCTATACCATCATCTATATTCCATACTTCATTTTTAGCACTCTATCTCTCTCTATCCCTTTTCTCTCTATAGCCATCTCTTTCTGTCTATCACTATCCCCCACTTATTCACTATTTCACCATAAATATTCTCGATTAGCCTTTTTGAAGTGATCATCGCTACTTTTAAGATCATTTTCAGTTAAACATTCAAAGTGAGCAGAAGTAAATAAAAAAATGGAGTCTACAACAAATCTGACATCAAAATTTAATTCACTGAAAAATAAAAGCTTAATCCACATAAAGGAGCTTGAAACATCAGGGTGCGCCTGTGGCTGAGTGGTAGCGATACTAGCCGCTCAGTCCAGAGGTCGTGGGTTCGATTCCCACCATAGAACTAAGGTGTTTTTCGCAGTCAAGCTAATCGCTTTGCGAGTTGTATTTGTGTTAAAAAAGTGACAAGAGTAACAACAAAATATGGGCCAACACTAAAAGTTGAAATAGAAAACCACATAATGTTCCTCCCAAAGCGATATAATGCTTTAACCGATGATGAAATTAAAGAACTCTCGAGCGGATCATATTGCTTAAGTAGAGAAGGTGAACAAAGCTTAATTGTTGAAAGCGAGCTGAGTGAATTTCTAATTCAAAACTCCCAATTTCCAATTTGGCAAAAATATATAATAATTTTGTATTTTAAATTATAAATAAAAATACATGAAAGAGTTTTGTAAAATATAAATGTTTGTGCTTTTTTATTTAATATTTTCAGTTATTTCATAAAGAAATTTAAGACATAAATGACCACAGGTAAATGTATTGAAATTCTGATGTTGATTATAGTTGTATTTTATATTTGTACCAAGATATTTGACTACTTCCGAAGGAGGTTGTAAGTTTCCAAAGCTGTCGAAATATTCTTTTTCATTGTTGTTTTTATAATATGCTACCCAATGTGTACGAGGTCCTGTTGATACGTCTAAATTGATTATTCCACATTCTATTTTCTTTGTTCGTTTTGGTAGAGTATTCAACATGAAAATTCCTCTAAAATATGGAATATTTATAGAGAAACGGTTTATGTCCACATCAGATAGTGGTCTGTTGGGTAGCATCTCTAAGAGTTTTTTGATTCCTCTTTGTAAACTAAACCATAACCCTATTTATACGGATTTAACTAAAGTCTGTTTCCAACTGCTATAGATTCCATCGCTCTATTATGTCTAGTTGCTTCATCAGGTTGAGTTTTTGCATTCTTTGTTGCATTTACAGCTTTAGCTATAGCAGCACCTCCAGTTGTTAGACTCAATTACACCCAGAGCAATTAAAATCGGTATTAGAGGCAAAAAACCACCAATTTGCCTCTAATACCGACACGTATTACACGTGAGATTTTCTTCCTTTTAATGATTTGTTGATAGTTTTTCGAGCAATTTTAATTGCTAAATTAATATCTAATGGTTTTTCCTTCTTTAGTATTTTTGTTGCAGCTCTAATTGATGTTCTAAACAGTTTTTTATCATATAGCTCGTTCTGTTTAACATTTTTCTTTTTCTCCACACCCATACCAAATTTTGTTTTGGCTTTCATTGCGTTAGTAACCATATAGGCAAATGATTTTTCAGCAATACTACTATCTTTTGATAACACTCGATCCCAAGCTGAATTTTCAAGTATTTTATCAGCCTTATGTCTAGTGCTTAAATCCTTATTTTTTGAATAAGCTGTATCGTGATCTTTACAAGCAGAGTCCAATAAATTAATTCCTTTATCACCTCGATTTAAACGTTTTTGTAGTTTTGTTCCAGGTCCACAGTACTGATATCCAGGAAGATGAAGTTCAACAGGTAGAGAGTTTATTATTTTATCTACTATACCTCCTCCAACGAAGGTATTTTTATGACTAAACGTTTTCTGATATCGTGTAACCATATTATCTGATTTTTTCTATAATAAGAGGTAACATTTATGAAATGTATTTAGTTACAAAAATGCAGTTAGTGAAACAACATAAAAATATTTTAGTTCGTAATATTGACGAATCATCGAACTTCACTTCAAAAATAAAGCATTGCCCCCTCTTACCAAATTCTATTCGTGCTCTAATAGTGGGGCCATCAAATTGTGGAAAGACTAATGTTATGATCGGCTTACTAGAAAGTCCTAATGGACTCAAGTTTGAAAACATCTATTTATACTCAAAATATCTTTATCAACCCAAATATGAGTACTTGAAGAAACTAATTTCACCATTTAAAGGAATGGGATATTATACATTCACCGATAATGAATCAGTTATTCCACCTGACGAAGCTAAAACTAATTCAATTATGATATTTGATGATGTTGCATGTGAGAAGCAGAATACTATACGTTCATATTTTTGTATGAGACGGCATAGGGATGTTGATTCATTCTATATACTTGTGTCAAACTTATACTACAATTCCCAAACGTTTAATAAGAGACAATGCAAATGTTATTATAATGTTTAAGCAAGATGAGGCAAATATGAAGCATGTTTATAGGGATCATGTTGGCAGCGATATGAGTTATGAAAAGTTCCAAGAAATTTGTCAAGAGTGTTGGAAGGATAAATATGGCTTTTTAGTGATAAGCAAAGATAATGAATTAAATGATGGTCGCTGCAGAAAGCAATTTGACTATTTCATAACTTCTCATAAAATATTGACTTTAGTTATTAATCTAACGTTAAACTTGATACATCTATTTGCTATAACCTCATCTGATACCTGATAAGCTGATCTTCAAACTAGACCAGCTACTTGAAAACCAGACCAACTCCTGATAAGCTGATCTGAAAACCAGACCAGGTTCTGAAAAGCTGATCTGAAAACCAGACCAGGTCCTGAAAAGCTGATCTGAAAACCAGACCAGGTCCTGATAAGCTGATCTGAAAACCAGACCAGCTCCTAATAAGCTGATCTGAAAACCAGACCAGGTCCTGATAAGCTGATCTGAAAATCAGACCAGGTCCTGATAAGCTGATCTGAAAACCAGACTAAGTCCTGATAAGCTGATCTGAAAACCAGCCCAGCACCTTATAAGCTGATCTGAAAACCAGACCAGGTCCTAATAAGTTGATCTGAAAACCAGACCAGCTCCTGATAAGCTGATCTGATAACCAGACCAGCTCCTAATAAGCTGATCTGAAAACCAGACCAGGTCCTGATAAGCTGATCTGATTGCTGATACCTGTTATTTGCACTTAGCAAACATGGATGAGAGTAGTTGTGAACTGGGCATTCGGTGGCAATTAAAATTGTTAAATTGTTGCTGAAATTGTTAAATTTGGATAATTAAAATTTGAAAATTTTAAAATTCTTGAAATTTGATACCTACGAGGGTGGTTCGATAAGTCCTTTAAATATTTTTCGAGGGTGGTTCAATAAGTCTGTCTTTTTCCTAATGCCTACGGCATGCATGATAATTTTTCCTAATGCCTACGGCAATGCATGATAATTTTTTCAAATGCCGACGGCAATACATGATTATTTTTTTTCCTGATGCCGACGGCAATACATACTTATTTTTCCTAATGCCTACGGCAATACATAATTATTTTCAAATGCCGACGGCAAAACATGATTGTTATATTCTCCTAATGCCTACGGCAATACATAATTATTTTCAAATGCCGACGGCAATACATGATTATTTTTTTTTTCAAATGCCGACGGCAAAACATGATTATTTTTTTTTCAAATGCCGACGGCAAAACATGATTATTTTTTTCAAATGCCGACGGCAAAACATGATTATTATTTTCTAATGCTCCCAGTGTTGCCATACTGTAGAAATTTGTTATCATAATACTATATCAGTAATATCAGAGAAAATAGATTTGATGACTACTAGGTCATATGGTCTCATATGAATCATGGGAATGTGCTTGTGTGATTTCCTCACGCTAATAAATTGTTTATAAATAAACAATAAATAAATAAATTGTTATAAAATAAAATAATTAAATAAATTATTTTATTTATTTATAAAACGTTCTCATGTATGCGAACACCCCTGATGCTTGTGTGTGGGGGGTCCAGGTTGTTTGTCGCTGGTAAGCTTATATTCTGTTTATTTGTTTAAGAAATATATTTGTATGTATGATGTATGTATGTATGTGTATGTATGTGCGATCGAAAGAACTTGTGCGTGGAATATTTTGTGGCTGTGTAGAATACATTTATATTTTGCAACGTAATCATTTTATTTGTCTACGATTATTTTAAAGCAGCAAAGTTTCAACTAACTACAGTCATCAGCAGAGAAACAAAAAGTAAAAATTTGCAAGTTAGCAAAAATGCTAACTTCTCCTCCTCCTTCCCACTTCCTTCTCTTTCCTTTATGTAGTTTGTATTTGAAATAAGAAAACACTTGTAGATTTTTTATTTTTCTATACATTTATTGCTTAAAATTTTTTAAAATTTTATAATAATACATACATTAATATTTTAAAGAGTGAAAAAATTCATTTAAAGCAAGATATTTCTTTTGTTAGTAAAATAGCATTTTTTAATGCGCAAACACCAAGTTTATGATAATTACAATAAAAATATTCTGGATACTTAATCTCCATTTGTTTAAAGTTGATACAGCCTATATCCTCAACGTTAAAAATTTTTCGGCATAAGATTTTTTCCAACCATCGTCTTTTCTCTTCACCTTTTACATAAATTTTAGAACATCTTGCGTTGGCTTTTAAAAAATTGCAAACGCTTTCAAAAGAAACTGATCCAGCAGTCCAGCTGAGGTGATGATAGTTTTTCGTTAGCCACTTTGCTTCTCTTTGCTTTTTTATTGATAAGCATTTAAAATCAAAAGGTGGTTTTATAATGAAATTGTTATATTCATAATTGTTGAAAACAATCGCTACTTCTTTTGCGATGAAATCATTTGAATTACTTTTGAAACCTTGTACGTCTATAAAAATTGTGTTATTTTCCATATTACTCAATTTATAAGACTTTTCGAACTTGTCCTTTGATCGGTATATATTCTATTATGCGATCATGAATAAGAATGCAGTAAGCTGATGTCTTTGCTGCAATATTAGTTGCTGTTTCAAATGCTATTTTTATATCAATCGGTCCATTATTGAGTGATTCATTCTGATGACTGACATCTACTACAATAATAGGAGCTTTTGTCTTAAACTCTGATGCAGATAGAAGCGGTTGAGATTCCCTCATATAGTAACTTTGTTGAAATCTTAGATACATATCATATAGAATTGCATATCGTTCAGTCTTGAACTTTATGTTAAGATCATCATATGGATATGAGACTGAATTTAAATGTACTTTTAAATTAGTCAAATCACAATGAACAACCTTATTTTCTTGTTGAAAAGCAATCAATACAAAACGGGGGCGTTCTCTATTTGCACCCAGTTTAACATTCCAAATATGGCTAGTACCTGTGTTTAATTGTGGATTAACATGACAATCCCAACTGCGAAATGCCATAGGTATAGAAGCACCATTGTTAATAATTTTTATCATATTCAATTTGCTAAAGTCGGATAATTGTACATGTGGGATTTTCTATGAGATGAGTGAAATTGTAAGTTTAGCTTTTTCAGCAGAAACACTCGAGCGTACAAGATCTTCATCATTCTTATTGCGCAAGAGTATCAATTCATGTTTTCCATTTAGTATAACTTTGTTGTAGTCTTCGGCGAATCCTAGAAGCATTTTTAGAGGTACATAAAAATTGAAAAATCCATTTTCAAGAGTGACATCGTCAATTTTGTTCCATCCAGCATTTTGCATCACATTGCTTTCTGTTGGTGACAGAGAAACCAAATTTTTTATAGTGCTTGTGGCTCCTAAATATCTTGTATGGTCAATTTCAATTCCATTGAGCTCATAGCGAATTTCATCAAATAGATATGCCACAAAGTTGTTTTTTAATAAAAAGTTCTCCGAAGAAGAAGAAGAAGATTTGGCCTTATTATCATCGGCAACAAACCCCTCTACATAAATGTAGCTCTCACTGGGTAGCACATACAAATCTTGATTTTGTATTGAAATTCTAATTTCATCATTATTGTTGTAAGATTGTAAGTATGGTACATATGTATGATAGTCCTTTTTGATTATATTCTCATCAGACAAGGGTTTATCTAAGACATCTATTATTGAACTCATTTTGTCTTCAATTTAAAATTCAAGGACTTTAGAAAATTTTTATTTGTTTTGTTGAGCTGGTCGCTTTAATGTTGTTGTTGTTGTTCTTGCTGCTGCTATATTTTTCAATGTATTTGTGTTGTATATTAGCATTATTTAGTTGGCCTTAAATGTATTCGTATTGTAATTTCCTCTCCTCGGAAATTAATTAAATCACCGTGTTGATCCAGTACGCGCAGCGCTAGTGAACTTATCTCTCTGGTGTTTACAGGTAAATAGATAAGATTTCTTGGAACCTCATCTATTTTATAGCCTGGAGGCACATTAATCGGAAATTCATGAAGTGTATGCGATTTCGAGTTATTCATATATGTGTTCATAGCGATACTACTTTCAATTCGCAAGAGATTCACTTTAAAAATATTAACTGGAAGATCTGAATAATAATATTTGTTTGGTGTTAGGATTTTGCTATTGAATCCTAAAAGTTTTCCAATTGTATTGTCTTTATTAAAATATACTATTGGCTTCAATAAAAATCTTATTTGCTGGGCAGAGTCGTTTGTATTCCTCTTCTATAAAATCAACTATATTATTTAGTTCGTAAGATCCAATTGGTATTTCAATTATATGTTCCCCTATATGAAACATATTGTTGTAGGTGTCTACATTTGGAATACTGTTGTATGAATGAAAATCAGTTAGAGCACACTCATATGCACCATGTAATTCAATAGGAGGAAAGTAACTAGCAGATAGTTCTGATGAGTTAGAGCTCAGAGTAAGTGTTATTGACATTATAACAGTCTGATTACAATTAAATAATGTTTAGTACACAGTATGGTTTATAAGTATGATTTACATATTTTATTTAAAACTCTTTCTCATTTTAAAATTAACATTAGTTTCTTAATATTAATGCTATTGTTGGTGCTTATTTAGTTTTTCTTCCAACTATAATATATCATCTTTACTTATCCAAGAATTGTGTTGATTAGAAAATCCCAGCCATTTAACATATACTTCCTTCCCTTTAATTTTAAGAACCTTTTCAACTAGATATGTATTTGGAAATCTAGTTTTTGAAAGTTCCTCAGTATAGAAGCCACCTTTAATAGGATTGCCAAGATAGTCTTCTAATATGTATGTTGCAGGATTTGTATTTTGAACTCTTGTAATTGTGAAAATTTCTTTAGTCCAATTTGGAGTATAACCTTTTTCAAATGTGTACTTATATTTGCTTATGCGAACATGATCTCCCACATTAAATTTTGACATTTTATACATTTTCAAATGACTGTACACTGTATTTAGCAGCTTTTCCTCATTTGTTGAGTTGACTTTAATAGGAGCCATTTTAATGGTACGGTGAACTTTTCTATTGTATGCATTGAGTAAATCTTTGTATATATCAATCCACTTATATGAACCATTATAACTAAATTCTTTCCACATCATTCCTTTCAATGTTCTATTAAATCGTTCTACTATTGATGCTTTCATAATGCTATATGTTGAGTAGTGATTAATGTTGTATTTATGCATTAATTTTCCAAAGTGTTTATTTCTTTATTGGCTTTACTCCGTTGAATCAAAAAATTTTTTGTTTTTGCTTATTTGCAAATTCTTGTTTTCATATCGCTTTAACATGCATAGTCTTGTTTTCCCTGAGAGGTTCTGCACAAAACAAATTGAATTTCACAATATTATGAAATTCCATTAAATTTCATATTTTCATAAAGAGAAACAATTTAGATAATCGGATAAGTCCTTATATTTTTCACTACATACAAGTTTCTGTAATTTTCTATTCGAACAAATGATTCCTAAATATCCTTTAAAAAATAATACAAAACAAGGAATAATTTAATTTAATTTTATTTATTTTTATTATAATGATGGAAACATTTCATAGTATCTAATTATTAAATTTTCTAATATACCTTTGCGCAAAAAATATATTGTACATCTGCAAGTATCAGGTCCTTCCTCACACTCAGGATCATACCAAGGACAGCTTTTGAAGTGTCCTTCTGTGTTGTCTTCATCTTACATGATACCATATTCTTCGTTCTCATCTAGCATATTTTCGAAAAATTTGATCATCTCCCAATGATAAAAAAGCCTGAAACTTTCGAAATCTCTTATAAATTGGTTTAGAGTACGTCTAATTTGGCTCATTTTATTTGCCGATAAATTAATGAATGATGATTGTTTGAAGGTTTCTTTAAGACTAATTTGCTGTTTAAATTTTTAAAGTAGTATCTCTTGATCTTTAAAATATCTATACCATCATCTATATTCCATACTTCTTTTTTTAGCACTCTATCTCTCTCTATCCCTTTTCTCTCTATAACCATCTCTTTCTGTCTATCATTATCCCCCACTTATTCACTATTTCACCATATATTCTCGATTAGCCTTCTTGAAGTCATCATCGCTACTTTTAAGATCATTTTCAGTTAAACATTTAAAGTGAGCAGAAGTAAATAAAAAATGGAGTCTACAACAAATCTAACATCAAAGTTTAATTCACTAAAAAATAAAACCTTAATCCACATAAAGGAGCTTGAGACATCAATTAAATACACGATTCGAAAAGTGACAAAAGTAACAACAAAATATGGGCCAACACTAAAAGTTTAAATGGAAAACCACATAATGTTCCTGCCAAAGCGATATAATACTTTAACCGATGATGAAACTAAAGAACTCTCGAGCGGATCCTATTGCTTAAGCAGAGTAGGTGAACAAAGTTTAATTGTTGAAAGCGTGCTGAGTGAATTTCTAATTCAAAATTCCCAATTTCCTATTTGGCAATGAAATAT
The DNA here is from genome assembly GCA_949987645.1 of Tachina grossa. Classification (NCBI taxonomy): domain Eukaryota; kingdom Metazoa; phylum Arthropoda; class Insecta; order Diptera; family Tachinidae; genus Tachina; species Tachina grossa. The sequence goes on along the minus strand of OX465274.1, from coordinate 102,850,028 downwards.
ATTAATTATGTATTTTAAATTATAAATAAAAATACATGAAAGAGTTTTGTAAAATATAAATGTTTGTGCTTTTTTATTTAATATTTTCAGTTATTTCATAAAGAAATTTAAGACATAAATGACCACAGGTAAATGTATTGAAATTCTGATGTTGATTATAGTTGTATTTTATATTTGTACCAAGATATTTGACTACTTCCGAAGGACGTTGTAAGTTTCTAAAGCTGTCGAAATATTCTTTTTCATTGTTGTTTTTATAATATGCTACCCAATGTGTACCAGGTCCTGTTGATACGTCTAAATTGATTATTCCACATTCTATTTTCTTTGTTCATTTTGGTAGAGTATTCAACATGAAAACTCCTCTAAAATATGGAATATTTATAGAGAAACGGTTTATGTCCACATCAGATAGTGGTCTGTTGGGTAGCATCTCTAAGAGTTTTTTGATTCTTCTTTGTAAACTAAACCATAACCCTTTTTATATGGTTTTAAGTAAAGTCCCTTTCCATCTGCTATAGATTCCATAGCTCTATTATGTCTAGTTGCTTCATCAAGTTGATTTTTTGCATTCTTTGTTGCATTTACAGCTTTTGCTATAGCAGCACCTCCAGTGGTTAGACTACCAATTGCACCCAGAGCAGTTAAAATCGGTATTAGAGGCAAAAAACCACCAATTTTTGGGATACGTATTACACGTGGTACTATAATTTGAGATTTTCTTCCTTTTAATGATTTGTTGATAGTTTTTCCGGCAATTTTAATTGCTGAGTTAATATCTAATGGTTTTTCCTTCTTTAGTATTTTTGTTGCAGCTCTAATTGATGTTCTAAAGAGTTTTTTTATCATTTAGCTTGTTCTTTTTAACATTTTTCTTTTTCTCCACACCCATACCAAATTTTGTTTTGGCTTTCATTGCGTTAGTAACCATATAGGCAAATGATTTTTCAGCAATACTACTATCTTTTGATAAAACTCGATCCCAAGCTGAATTTTCAAGTATTTTATCAGCTTTATGTCTAGTGCTTAAATCCTTATTTTTCGAATAAGCTATATCGTGATCTTTACAAGCAGAGTCCAATAGTTTAATTCCTTTATCACCTCGATTTAAACGTTTTTGTAGTTTTGTTCCAGGTCCACAGTACTGATATCCAGGAAGATGAGCTTCAACAGGTAGAGAGTTTATTATTTTATCTACTATACCTCCTCCAGCGAAGGTGTTTTTATGACTAAACGTTTTCTGATATCGTATAACCATATTATCTGATTTTTTCTATAATAAGAGGTAACATTTATGAAATGTATTTAGTTACAAAAATGCAGTTAGTGAAACAACATACAAATATTTTAGTTCGTAATATTGATGAATCATCGAACATCACTTCAAAAATAAAGCATAGCCCCCTCTTACCAAATTCTATTCATGCTCTAATATTAGGGCCATCAAATTAAGGAAAGACTAATGTTATGATCGGCTTACTAGAAAGTCCTAATGGACTCAAGTTTGAAAACATCTATTTATACTCAAAATCTCTTTATCAACCCAAATATGAGTACTTGAAGAAACTAATTTCACCAATTAAAGGAATGGGATATTATACATTCACCGATAATGAATCAGTTATTCCACCTGACGAAGCTTAAACTAATTCAATTATGATATTTGACGATGTTGCATGTGAGAAGCAGAATAATATACGTTCATATTTTTGTATGGGATGGCATAGGGATGTTGATTCATTCTATTTGTGTCAAACTTATACTAGAATTCCCAAACATTTAATAAGAGACAATGCAAATGTTATTATAATGTTTAAGCAAGATGAGACAAATATGAAGCATGTTTATAGGGATCATGTTGGCAGCGATATGAGTTATGAAAAGTTCCAAGAAATTTGTCGAGAGTGTTGGAGGGATAAATATGGCTTTTTAGTGATAAGCAAAGATAATGAATTAAATGATGGTCGCTACAGAAAGCAATTTGACTATTTCATAACTATATAAACTACTTCTCATAAAAGATTGACTTTAGTTATTAATCTAACTTTAAACTGGATACATCTATTTGCTATAACCTCATCCGATACCTGATAAGCTGATCTTCAAACTATACCAGCTACCTGAAAACCAGACCAGCTCCTGATAAGATGATCTGAAAACCAGACCAGGTCCTGATAAGCTGATCTGAAAACCAGACCAGGTCCTGAAAAGCTGATCTGAAAATCAGACCAGGGCCTGAAAAGCTGATCTGAAAACCAGACCAGGTCCTGAAAAGCTGATCTGAAACCCAGACCAGGTCCTGAAAAGCTGATCTGAAAACCAGACCAGGTCCTGAAAAGCTGATCTGGAAACCAGAACAGGTCCTGAAAAGCTGATCTGAAAACCAGACCAGGTTATGAAAAGCTGATCTGAAACCCAGACCAGGTCCTGAAAAGCTGATCTGAAAACCAGACCAGGTCCTGAAAAGCTGATCTGAAAACCAGACCAGGTCCTGAAAAGGTGATCTAATTGCTGATACCTGTTATTTGCCCTTAGCAAAAATGGATGAGAAAATTTTAAAACAGTTGGTGTTGACAAGAAATGTGTTGAAGAAAAAGCTTCGTAGTATAAAAACTGGTGAAATAGATACACGTGAGCAATTAACAGATACATTTAAACCTATAACAAAACCTCTTAAAGAATTCATAAATAGTTCTAAAAATATTAAAAGAATTCGCGTGAAAGAAGAAAATAACATCAAGACAGAAGTTGAAAATAATACAAGCTTAAAGCCTGAAAACCCATCAGTCAAGATAGAGACAAGTACACCAAAAAAACTATTAGAAGAGCCAATTTTTGATAGTAACATCTTATTTAATGACGTTAATACTGAAAATGATGATGATGATGATGAAGATGATTTTTACTCACAGACTTCCAATACAGAATATACTTATACTGATTTATCAGTTTTGGAAGGAAGAAATGAATTAGATACAAATTATGGTCCACATAAAGATTACAAGAATGAATGGAAATTTGGTGATAGTAGCCTAAAACTGAATGAAGATAAAATACAAGTTGGTGGTCAAATATGGGCTCCAACACCAGGACTTTTTTCTCTAATGTTTCATAAAATACCAAAAGATTACGATAAATTTGAACTTGAAATCCATAAAAAGATTTTAATTACTACTAATGCATATAGAAGAGACTTTAAACCTGATGGTCAAATTAAGGGTACTAGTACTATAAACATATTATTAAGAAATTTATTGATGAGAAAAACCAGAAGAATTTACCTGAATCAACAGGATCTAAGCCCAAAGGTAGCTATTTAGGTGAGGGAATGATGCAAGTTAACATCAATAAACCCAACTATATATACTGGGACGATCCAAATGAGTTAGTAGATCGACTTCGACTTCTGCTCGCATCAAAAGGTGCAGGTCATACTAATCACAATAACGAAATTGTATCAATTATTGAAGAACTACGTGAAGCGAATATAATACACTAACTTTAATAAACTATATAGAGTATGTCTGTTGATAAATTTGGACACTATTTAAACGATACTAGCAGCACAATTTCTTTGAAAAATGCACCTAAACTGCTGGGGTTCTTTGTGGATACGAACAATAACATTGATGTCCAAAACAAAAGGATCAAAAATGTTGCAAAAGCTCTGGAGGAAAACGATGTTATCAATAAATTGTTTTTGCAAACTCAAATCGAAAAATTAGAAGAGAAATTATTAACATACTTTAAGGGAGATAATACTATAATACGAGAAGATATTCAAATGCAAATTGAGGAACTACAACGCGAAATAAAATTATGTATAGAAGAAAATTATAAAATTGAAAAAGATATTCTACAAATTAAAACATCCTTTGAAGAACAAATTGAACAGCTTAATAAAAAAATTTATAGATTAGAAAATTACATGTTTGTATCAATAGCTGAAAGTGCGTCAAGCAGATCACAACACTGCAAAAAATCTTTAAAAACAACTTAATGTCTTCAAAAAGAAATTTAGTAAATGAACTCCATAAGCAAGCACGAAAACAATTTTTGCGTCGCAGAGTTGTAATGAAAGGAATAGATGATCTTTGCAAGCTGATTTAGTTGAAATGGGGAACTATTCTAAAGAAAATAGAAATTATCGATTTTTGTTGACTGTAATTGACACATTCTCAAAATTTGCTTTGGCAGTACCGCTAAAAACAAAAACTGCACTCGAAACAACCAAGGCAATGGGAGATATTTTTGAATTGGGACGAGTACCAAAAAACTTACAAACAGATGATGGCAAAGAATTTTTCAACAAATACCTTGCAAAATTAATGCATAAATACAACATTAATCACTAATCAACATATAGCATTATGAAAGCATCAATAGTAGAACGATTTAATAGAACATTGAAAGGAATGATGTGGAAAGAATTTAGGTATAATTGTAGTGTACCCCTATAGTCACCCCTAATATCACAATTTAGTATGTGCACTTTCCCATAGGAATGTCACTCAATTTTAACTCAAAACAATAATAATAATAAATAATACTTGTTACAACAAATAACTATCCGTTTTGTAAAGCAACAATTATTAAATATTATTGTATTATTCTAGTTTTAAGGATACCGTTAGTTAAGTATAAAAGAAAGAAATTTTTGGAATAAAAATTAATCTTTGCTTAGCCTTTAAATCGGCTGTTTTATTTAAAAGCATTCAACTGCTTGAATTAAATCTAAGAGCATACATCTGCTCAGGCATAAAATCTGCCTATGTCTTTTTTTTTAATAGAGCCAGTGGCGTTCATTAGCGCCGGCATAACCGGGTAGGCAGACTTTTATAAACCTTACATGGCGATCCTGCCAAATAATAACAAAGATGTCCCTGTAGAGGAATACAAACCTGCAGGCAAGGACCAACAAGCTCCCTCATATACGGCCACACCGTTGAAGGCAGGCCCAAAGCCACTGACGATAGCGGAACACCGCAAACCAAAATAATAAAACATTATTATTTTTTCATTTTTATATTTAATTTCATTTTATTATAAAATGAATATATAAATTTTCTTATAAATAAACACACAGCTTAATTTATATTACATCTATTTTAATTAAAAATAATATAACAAAATTACACATTTGAAGAAAACTATAACAAAATTACTAATGTAATAAAAGATAACGCGAAGAAGCATTAATAAGAACACAAATGTCAATCACAGATGTTGAGAAATAAGTGCTACCAAATTGGAAGAATTTGTAGTGTTGTAAAGTTTACCCAAAAAAAAAAGTTCAGTGTTACCTATTTGATTCACATATTTTTGCCATAATATATGTTATAACATAAGTTATGATTTGAAATCGCACAACTGCTTAACTTTTAATAGACATAAATTAATATAATTTTAGATGGAAGAATTAAAACAATATTATATTGAATTAGAAAAATTAGAAAAGAACATAAAAAAGAGCAAAGACAGAATTTACTCCTCTAACTATAAAATTGAAAGATTATCGCGCTTAATTGAAATTAAATTAGAAATTGACAATATTTGTAGTCGTTTGCAGGAAGAAGAGACCAAATCGTTTATAATCAAATTTAATGAATTATACACAATAGTGTTGAACTTAGTGAAAAATATAAGTACTAAAGAAAGTACAGATTTAACAGATAATTCGGACGCAAGTGTTGCAAGGGAAATTATTAATATGGCACAATTCGATATTGGAGTTGTGGGCAAAAACCTTAACGTTTTTAAAGGTTCATATGAGGTGTTAGAAGACTTTATAGTGCAAACAGAGTTATTGCATGATATTTTAAGAACAGAAGACCGAGAGATATTCATAAAGTATGTCTATAACTTTAAATTAGCTGCAAATGTCAGGAGTGTTTTGGGACGTTCCAACAGACCTACTACGTTTAATGAATTGAAGAAGTTGTTGGTTGATGCGTACCCGAACCCAAGAACTCTGCAACAAGTCTTAAGTGAATTAGGATCAATAAGGCAAGGAAATTTGAGTATATCAGCCTTTAGAGAGAAAGTTGCATTGTTGTCAGAACAATTGAGCAATTTTGAACTTAAGGCAATAGCAAATCCATCGCAGGAAACAAAAAACGCAATATCTAAAATGAGTGAAAATATGGCCTTAAATGTGTTTATAAAAGGTGTTAATGTGGAATATAAAAATATATTGGTAGCAAGTAGTCCAAAAACTCTCAGTGAAGCTGTAGAGAAATGTATTACAGTGGAAAGAAATATGCAAACAAATGATAATAGTATTTTTAGAATTAATAGGCGTGATAATGAACGTATGTACAATTCGCAAAGAGTGTATGGGGATTATACAGGGTACAGAGGTCAGGGATACCCAAACCAAAATAGTAACAGAAATAGCAACAATTATAATAATGGATTGTATAATAATAATGCTAATTACAATCGCAATAGATATGGCGACAGCAATAGTAACAATAGCAATAATAGGTACAGAAATAGTGGTAATAATGCGAATAGAAACTTTGCAACAAGAAGTAATGATAATAATATGAATTCCTCATATAGAAATAATAATAACAGGAACAATTCGTCGTATAGACCCAGTAATGGCAGACATAACCAGGGAAACTAATAGCGCCGGATAGCAAAGATTGTTATCCAGGAGGGCAAAAATGTTTCAAAATTTCAAATAACACTGATAATTCGATAACAATAACTTGCAGTACCATAAATAAAGAGCTTAAGTTTTTGGTAGACACTGGAGCAGATATTTCTATTTGCAAGCGAGGTAATATAGAAAACATAAATGAACGTAACATATCATCACTAAGTGGTATTACTTTAGATACGATTGAAAGTCTTGGCACCGCATATCTAACTTTAGAATTCGATAATAAGCCGATAACACACAAATTTCACATAGTTGAAGATAATTTTCCAATCAATACTAAGTAGAGACTTTTTAGAAAGATATAAATGCAAAATTGATTTTGAAACATACACGTTAACCTTCAATATAGCTGATGAAGAAGTTATTTTACCGATTACCCCAAAACGCGTTTATAAAACTGAAATATGTATACCAGCACGCTCAGAACTGATAACACCAGTCAACATATGTATAAGTCAGGAAAGCATTGTTTTGAACAAAGAATTATGTCCGGGAATTTTTGTAGGGAATAGCATTATACCATCAATAGGACTACAACACATAAAATTGTTGAATACAACTGACAAAGATGTAGTTTTGAAAGATTTGAAGTTAGAAACGAAGCCATTATCAAATTACAATATATATAGTTGCGGCAACAATATCAATACAAGTAAAGGCAGAGTACAAAAAGTTTTAGAAGATTTAAATATCGAATCTATAGATCCATTAGCTAGGCAGTCCTTAAAAAACATAGTTACAGAATATAATGATGTATTCCACCTTGATGGTGACAAATTAACAACAAATAATTTTTATAGTCAAAACATTCAGATGACAGATTCTTCACCTGTTTACATAAAACCTTATAGACTACCTGAGTCACAAATGAGCGAAATAAACAAACAGGTAAATAAATTGTTAGAAGATGGTATCATTGAACCATCTGTGAGTCCTTACAATTCTCCATTATTGGTAATACCGAAAAAATCAGCAAATGACACGAAGAAATGGAGATTAGTAGTTGATTTCCGGAAAGTAAATGAAAAAATAGTAAGCGACAAGTTTCCTCTAACAAGAATCGAAGATGTCCTAGACAAATTAGGTAGGGCAAAATATTTTTCTACACTGGATATGACCAGTTCATTTCATCAAATCGGTTTGGATAAAGAATCAAGACCGATTACATCGTTTTCTACCAGGAATGGTCATTTTCAATTTACTCGGTTACCCTTTGGACTGAAGATATCGTCAAATAGTTTTCAAAGGATGCTTACAATTGCATTGAGCGGCTTAGATGCAGAAGCGTTTTTGTATGTCGATGACATTATTGTTTTTGGTTGTAGTATTCAACACCATCACGAGAACTTGATAAAAGTCTTTGAAAAATTGAGGCAGTATAATTTAAAACTGAATACGTGTAAATGTCGTTTTTTGAAAACAGAAGTAGTTTATCTAGGTCACCTTATAACTGATAAGGGTATACGTACCGACCCTGCTAAACACGAAGTAATAGAAAACTATCCAGTTCCCAAAAATGTAGATGAAGTCAGACGTTTCGTAGCGTTCTGTAATTACTACAGGCGTTTCGTTAAAAACTTTGCTGAAATAGCTAGAAATTTAAATAAACTGTTAAAAAAAAAATACTGTTTTTAGGTGGGACGAAGGTTGTCAAAAGTCTTTTGAAACATTAAAATCAAAATTAATCAATCCACCAATACTCCAATATCCTGATTTTAGGAAACCGTTTATATTAACTACCGATGCATCTAATTATGCACTTGGAGCAGTCCTATCACAAGGTGAAATTGGGTCAGATATGCCCATATCGTATGCGAGCAAATCGTTGAGTAAGCATGATATAAACAAGCCAGTTATAGAAAAAGAGCTGTTAGCTATACATTGGGCTATAAACTTTTTCCGTCCGTACCTTTATGGTAGAAAATTCTACGTAGTGACAGACCATAGACCCTTGGTATCGTTATTTTCTCACAAAAATCCATCATCAAAAATGACTAGAATTAGGTTGGATTTATGTGACTACGATTTCGAAATATCGTATAAGAAAGGTAAGATGAATAGCAATGCAGATGCGTTGTCAAGGATAGTATTGGACAGCGAAGCATTAAAAACGTTAACCCCTACCGAAAATTTACAAAAGCGTAATGATATATTAGTGATGACTAGAAACATGAAAAATAAACATGATGCACAAAAAGATGTCGAGCATAGAGGTGGCATCTCCAGTAAAGAGCCTGATCAACTTTTTATTTGGGAATGTACTTCAATCTCAGACATTAAATCGATGAAAAAACTTAGGTTTGAAATAATGAGTAAAATTAAAACACCTCAAATTGTAGCAAGTGATTTAGAAGTTGTAGTGAGATGTGGTGATAATCCAATAAACACAAAGCTGTATTTGGAGAAGCTACTATTGAAATTACTATCAATAAATGTAAAAGAGCTAGCATTAAATGCTCATGATGAAATTTTCAAATTAGTAACAAAGGAACAGTTTAAAGACACGTTCAACGCATTAAGAGGTAAAAATAAAGCAAATTTAAGAATACTAATATATAAAGAACCAGTAAGGGTATATGATAGGAAAGTACAGGATACTCTCATTAATGAGTACCATAGTTCAACTATAGGAGGACACTTAGGTGTCAGGAAAACGACGCTAAAACTTAAACAAAAATACATATGGAAGAATATGGGTAGGATGATTAAGCAGCATATATTAAATTGTAAAGAATGCAAAATTAACAAGCAAACGAAACACACCAAAGAAAAGCTAACACTAACCGATACGCCAGGGACTAGTTTCGAAACAGTGTCAATAGACACGGTGGGTCCCCTTAGATTCTCAAATAATTTTAGATACATACTAACAATACAGTGCGATTTAACAAAGTATATTATTGCATGCCCCATTGAGACGAAGGATGCTAAGACCGTTGCAAAGGCTCTTGTAGAAAACTTGATTTTAAGATACGGGCACTTCAAAGTTCTTAAGTCAGATAGAGGTACCGAGTTCGTAAACGAGTTAATGGCGGAAGTATGTAAGCTACTGGAAATAAAACAGATTTTCAGCACTCCATACCACCATGAAACTCTTGGATCAGTTGAAAGAAGTCATAGAGTACTGAATGAATTTCTCTTAGGCTTCTGTAAAGATAATGAATGGGACCATTGGATACCTTATTTCTGTTTTGCGTATAACACAACACCGCATATAGACACAAACTACACTCCATACGAGTTAATATTCGGTAGATTACCAAACTTGCCTAATGAAAACTTATTGAATTTTGAACCAATCTATAATATAGATAATTATTCGAAAGAATTGAAAGCTAGATTAAAATTTTCGTTGCAAAAAGCAAAAGAGTTACTGGAGATATCAAAAAAGAAACGCATTGAACAATGTGTAAAATTTAATCCGTTAAATTTGAATGTAGGAGATATGGTCTTAGTAAAAACCTTTAATAGGAAAAAGAATCAACCACCATACCATGGTCCATATAGAATAGTACAAACTAAAGGAGTAAACTCTGTCATAGATCTAGGAAGTAAGTTAAAAGAAATACATAATAATAATTTAAAAAAATATTAGTAATATGTTATAATTGTAAAATTATATATATATATATATATAAAAAAAAAAAAAAAAAAAAAAAAAAAAAAAATTTTTGAATTTTAAGAAACATAAAATTGTAAAATTTTTCTTAAGGGGTAGGGTGTAGTGTACCCCTATAGTCACCCCTAATATCACAATTTAGTATGTGCACTTTCCCATAGGAATGTCACTCAATTTTAACTCAAAACAATAATAATAATAAATAATACTTGTTACAACAAATAACTATCCGTTTTGTAAAGCAACAATTATTAAATATTATTGTATTATTCTAGTTTTAAGGATACCGTTAGTTAAGTATAAAAGAAAGAAATTTTTGGAATAAAAATCAATCTTTGCTTAGCCTTTAAATCGGCTGTTTTATTTAAAAGCATTCAACTGCTTGAATTAAATCTAAGAGCATACATCTGCTCAGGCATAAAATCTGCCTATGTCTTTTTTTTTAATAGAGCCAGTGGCGTTCATTAGCGCCGGCATAACCGGGTAGGCAGACTTTTATAAACCTTACAATAATGGTTCATATAAGTGGATTGATATATACAAAGATTTACTCAATGCATACAATAGAAAAGTTCATCGTACCATTAAAATGTCTCCCATTAAAGTCAACTCAACAAATGAGGAAAAGCTGCTAAATACAGTATACAGTCATTTGAAAATGTATAAAATGTCGAAATTTAATGTGGGAGATGATGTTCGCATAAGCAACGAAAAGCACACATTTGAAAAAGGTTATACTCCAAATTGGACTACAGAAATTTTCACAATTACAAGAGTTCAAAATACAAATCCTTCAACATGCATATTAGAAGACTATCTTGGCAATCCTATTAAAGGTGGCTTCTATACTGAGCAACTTTCAAAAACTAGATTTCCAAATACATATCTAGTTGAAAAGGTTCTTAAAATTAAAGGGAAGGAAGTATATGTTAAATGGCTGGGATTTTCTAATCAACACAATTCTTGGATAAGTAAAGATGATATATTATAGTTGGAAGAAAAACTAAATTAGCACCAACAATAGCATTAATATTAAGAAACTAATGTTAATTTTAAAAAATGAGAAAAAATTTTAAATAAAATATGTAAATCATACTTATAAACCATACTGTGTACTAAACATTATTTAATTGTAATCAATCAGACTGTTATAATGTCAATAACACTTACTCTGAGCTCTAACTCATCAGAACTATCTGCTAGTTACTTTCCTCCTATTGAATTACATGGTGCATATGAGTGTGCTCTAACTGATTTTCATTTATACAACAGTATTCCAAATGTAGACACCTACAACAATATGTTTCATATAGGGGAACATATAATTGAAATACCAATTGGATCTTACGAATTAAATGATATAGTTGATTTTATAGAAGAGGAATACAAACGACTCTGCCCAGCAAATAAGATTTTTATTGAAGCCAATAACAATACAATGCAAGTTAAAGTTAATAGTTCCAAGGATCCTTTATATTTTAATAAAGACAATACAATTGGAAAACTTTTAGGATTCAATAGCAAAATCCTAACACCATACAAATATTATTATTCAGATCTTCCAGTTAATATTTTTAAAGTGAATCTCTTGCGAATCGAAAGTAGTATCGCTATAAACACATATATGAATAACTCAGGAGGAGAGGAAATTACAATACGAATACATTTAAGGTCAACTAAATAATGCTAATATACAACACAAATACATTGAAAAATATAGCAGCAAGAACAACAACAACAACATTAAAGCGACCAGCTCAACAAAAAGCTCTAACAACATCAAATAAAAATTTTCTAAAGTCCTTGAATTTTAAATTGAAGACAAAATGAGTTCAATAATAGATGTCTTAGATAAATCCTTGTCTGATGAGAATATAATCAAAAAGGACTATCATACATATGTACCATACTTACAATCTTACAACAATAATGATGAAATTAGAATTTCAATACAAAATCAAGATTTGTACTAAAGGGTTGCCTTTTTATACTAGTTTGTATATCCAAAACAAATATACCATGGTATGTACCATATAATTGTAGTGTGAGCGACAGAACTAGTATAAGAGTTATTGTGTGTGCGTGCTTTTCCAAACTAAAATACAATTGAAAACAAATAACAATTGCTTATTGTATTACTGCTGAGCAACTGTTTTATCTGTTTTTGCTCAAAAAATACATATTGTAATACAAATATATGAAAAACCACTATTAAAACAAATACATGATGTGCAGATGTATGTGCAGACGTTCGTTATGTTATTTTGTGGCGCAGCCAAAGTATAGAGAGAGAAATAGACAATTTTGCTCTGAGAGTAGTTACAAATGCATGTGTTTCATGTACATGTATTATTTACTTACATATGTATGTGCAATTTTGCTTTCATTCATATATTCATCAGCCAATTATATTTTTTCTCAACACATAATAAGGCACTTATCGTAAAAGCAGTTTTATGTATCTTATTTGCCTTAGAAAAACAAAAAAAAAGATAAATGTGTTGTTTTCATTTGCTCATTGGCCAACCATACAATAATTGCTTAAAAAATCAACATTTACAACTAGTAACAGAAAACGATAAATAACATATTTGTTCATCCCAGAACCAAAAAACAGGCAAAACTAGTGCAAACAGATGTATCTGTGCAATGCTATAATTTGTACGTGCTACCTAGTGAGAGCTACATTTATGTAGAGGGGTTTGTTGCCGATGATAATAAGGCCAAATCTTCTTCTTCTTTGGAGAACTTTTTATTAAAAAAAAAACTTTGTAGCATATCTATTTGATGAAATTTGCTATGAGCTCAATGGAATTGAAATTGACCATACAAGATATTTAGGAGCCACAAGCACCATAAAAAATTTGGTTTCTCTGTCACCAACATAAAGCAATGTGATGCAAAATGCTGGATGGAACAAAATTGACGATGTCGCTCTTGAAAATGGATTTTTCAATTTTTATGTACCTCTAAAAATGCTTCTAGGATTCGCTGAAGACTACAACAAAGTTATACTAAATGGAAAACATGAATTGATACTCTTGCGCAATAAGAATGATGAAGATCTTGTACGCTCGAGTGTTTCTACTGAGAAAGCTAAACTTACAATTTCACTCATCTCATGGAGAATCCCACATGTACAATTATCCGACTTTAGCAAATTGAATATGATAGAAATTATTAACAATGGTGCTTCTATACCTATGGCATTTCGCACTTGGGATTGTCATGTTAATCCACAATTAAACACAGACAGGTACTAGCCATATTTGGAATGTTAAACTGGCTGCAAATACAGAATGCCCCCGTTTTGTATTGATTGCTTTTCAACAAGAAAATAAGTTTGTTCATTGTGATTTGACTAATTTAAAAGTACATTTAAATTCAGTCTCATATCCATATGATGATCTTAACATAAAGTTAAAAAATGAACGATATGCAATTCTATATGATATGTATCTACGATTCCAACAAAGCTACTATATGAAAGAATCTCAACCGCTTCTAACTGCATCAGAGTTTAAGGCAAGAGCTCCTATTATTGTAGTAGATGTCAGTCATCAGAATGAATCAATCAATAATGGACCGATTGATATAAAAATAGCATTTGAAACAGCAACTAATATTGCAGCAAAGACATCAGCTTACTGATCTTATTCATGATCGCATCATAGAACATATACCCATCAAAGGACAAGTTCGAAAATTCATATAAATTGAGTAGTATGGAAAATAACACAATTTTTATAGACGTACAAGGTTTCAAGAGTAATTCAAATGATTTCATCGCAAAAGAAGTAGCGATTGTTTTCAACAATTATGAATATAACAATTTCATTACAAAACCACAATTTGATTTTAAATGCTTATCAATAAAAGAGCAAAGAGAAGCAAAGTGGCTAACAAAAAACTATCATCACCTCAGCTGGACTGCTGGATCAGTTTCTTTTGAAAGCGTTTGCAATTTTTTAAAAGCCAACGCAAGATGTTCTAAAATTTATGTAAAATGTGAAGAGAAAAGACGATGGTTGGAAAAAATCTTATGCCGAAAAATTTTTAACGCTGAGGATATAGGCTGTATTAACTTTAAACAAATGGAGATTAAGTATCCAGAATATTTTTATTGTAATTATCATAAATTTGGTGTTTGCGCATTAAAAAATGCTATTTTACTAACAAAAGAAATATCTTGCTTTAAATGAATTTTTTCACTCTTTAAAATATTAATGTATGTATTATTATAAAATTTTAAAAAATTTTAAGCAATAAATGTATAGAAAAATAAAAAATCTACAAGTGTTTTCTTATTTCAAATACAAACTACATAAAGGAAAGAGAATGAAGTGGGAAGGAGGAGGAGAAGTTAGCATTTTTGCTAACTTGCAAATTTTTACTTTTTGTTCCTCTGCTTATGACTGTAGTTAGTTGAAACTTTGCTGCTTTAAAACAATCGCAGCCAAAGAAAATGATTACGTTGCAAAATATAAATGTATTCTACACAGCCACAAAATATTCCACGCACAAATTCTTTCGATCGCACATACATACATACATCTTGGCAATCCTATTAAAGGTGGCTTCTATACTGAGGAACTTTCAAAAACTAGATTTCAAATACATATCTAGTTGAAAAGGTTCTTAAAATTAAAGGGAAGGAAGTATATGTTAAATGGCTGGGATTTTCTAATCAACACAATTCTTGGATAAGTAAAGATGATATATTATAGTTGGAAGAAAAACTAAATAAGCACCAACAATAGCATTAATATTAAGAAACTAATGTTAATTTTAAAATGAGAAAGAGTTTTAAATAAAATATGTAAATCATACTTATAAACCATACTGTGTACTAAACATTATTTAATTGTAATCAGACTGTTATAATGTCAATAACACTTACTCTGAGCTCTAACTCATCAGAACTATCTGCTAGTTACTTTCCTCCTATTGAATTACATGGTGCATATGAGTGTGCTCTAACTGATTTTCATTCATACAACAGTATTCCAAATGTAGACACCTACAACAATATGTTTCATATAGGGGAACATATAATTGAAATACCAATTGGATCTTACGAATTAAATAATATAGTTGATTTTATAGAAGAGGAATACAAACGACTCTGCCCAGCAAATAAGATTTTTATTGAAGCCAATAACAATACAATGCAAGTTAAAGTTAATAGTTCCAAGGATCTTGTATATTTTAATAAAGACAATACAATTGGAAAACTTTTAGGATTCAATAGCAAAATCCTAACACCAAACAAATATTATTATTCAGATCTTCCAGTTAATATTTTTAAAGTGAATCTCTTGCGAATTGAAAGTAGTATCGCTATGAACACATATATGAATAACTCGAAATCGCATACACTTCATGAATTTCCGATTAATGTGCCTCCAGGCTATAAAATAGATGAGGTTCCAAGAAATCTTATCTATTTACCTGTAAACACCAGAGAGATAAGTTCACTAGCGCTGCGCGTACTGGATCAACACGGTGATTTAATTAATTTCCGAGGAGAGGAAATTACAATACGAATACATTTAAGACCAACTAAATAATGCTAATATACAACACAAATACATTGAAAAATATAGCAGCAGCAAGAACAACAACAACAACATTAAAGCGACCAGCTCAACAAAAAGCTCTAACAACATCAAATAAAAATTTTCTAAAGTCCTTGAATTTTAAATTGAAGACAAAATGAGTTCAATAATAGATGTCTTAGATAAACCCTTGTCTGATGAGAATATAATCAAAAAGGACTATCATACATATGTACCATACTTACAATCTTACAACAATAATGATGAAATTAGAATTTCAATACAAAATCAAGATTTGTATGTGCTACCCAGTGAGAGCTACATTTATGTAGAGGGGTTTGTTGCCGATGATAATAAGGCCAAATCTTCTTCTTCTTCTTCGGAGAACTTTTTATTAAAAAACAACTTTGTGGCATATCTATTTGATGAAATTCGCTATGAGCTCAATGGAATTGAAATTGACCATACAAGATATTTAGGAGCCACAAGCACTATAAAAAATTTGGTTTCTCTGTCACCAACAGAAAGCAATGTGATGCAAAATGCTGGATGGAACAAAATTGACGATGTCACTCTTGAAAATGGATTTTTCAATTTTTATATACCTCTAAAAATGCTTCTAGGATTCGCCGAAGACTACAACAAAGTTAAACTAAATGGAAAACATGAATTGATACTCTTGCGCAATAAGAATGATGAAGGTCTTGTACGCTCGAGTGTTTCTACTGAAAAAGCTAAACTTACAATTTCACTCATCTCATGGAAAATCCCACATGTACAATTATCCGACTTTAGCAAATTGAATATGATAAAAATTATTAACAATGGTGCTTCTATACCTATGGCATTTCGCAGTTGGGATTGTCATGTTAATCCACAATTAAACACAGGTACTAGCCATATTTGGAATGTTAAACTGGGTGCAAATAGAGAACGCCCCCGTTTTGTATTGATTGCTTTTCAACAAGAAAATAAGTTTGTTCATTGTGATTTGACTAATTTAAAAGTACATTTAAATTCAGTCTCATATCCATATATGATCTTAACATAAAGTTCAAAAATGAACGATATGCAATTCTATATGATATGTATCTAAGATTTCAACAAAGTTACTATATGAGGGAATCTCAACCGCTTCTATCTGCATCAGAGTTTAAGACAAAAGCTCCTATTATTGTAGTAGATGTCAGTCATCAGAATGAATCACTCAATAATGGACCGATTGATATAAAAATAGCATTTGAAACAGCAACTAATATTGCAGCAAAGACATCAGCTTACTGCATTCTTATTCATGATCGCATAATAGAATATATACCGATCAAAGGACAAGTTCGAAAAGTCTTATAAATTGAGTAGTATGGAAAATAACACAATTTTTATAGACGTACAAGGTTTCAAAAGTAATTCAAATGATTTCATCGCAAAAGAAGTAGCGATTGTTTTCAACAATTATGAATATAACAATTTCATTATAAAACCACCTTTTGATTTTAAATGCTTATCAATAAAAAAGCAAAGAGAAGCAAAGTGGCTAACGAAAAACTATCATCACCTCAGCTGGACTGCTGGATCAGTTTCTTTTGAAAGCGTTTGCAATTTTTTAAAAGCCAACGCAAGATGTTCTAAAATTTATGTAAAATGTGAAGAGAAAAGACGATGGTTGGAAAAAATCTTATGCCGAAAAATTTTTAACGTTGAGGATATAGGCTGTATCAACTTTAAACAAATGGAGATTAAGTATCCAGAATATTTTTATTGTAATTATCATAAACTTGGTGTTTGCGCATTAAAAAATGCTATTTTACTAACAAAAGAAATATCTTGCTTTAAATGAATTTTTTCACTCTTTAAAATATTAATGTATGTATTATTATAAAATTTTAAAAAATTTTAAGCAATAAATGTATAGAAAAATAAAAAATCTACAAGTGTTTTCTTATTTCAAATACAAACTACATAAGGGAAAGAGAAGGAAGTGGGAAGGAGGAGGAGAAGTTAGCATTTTTGCTAACTTGCAAATTTTTACTTTTTGTTTCTCTGCTGATGACTGTAGTTAGTTGAAACTTTGCTGCTTTAAAACAATCGCAGCCAAAGAAAATGATTACGTTGCAAAATATAAATGTATTCTACACAGCCACAAAATATTCCACGCACAAATTCTTTCGATCGCACATACATACATACATCTTGGCAATCCTATTAAAGGTGGCTTCTATACTGAGGAACTTTCAAAAACTAGATTTCAAATACATATCTAGTTGAAAAGGTTCTTAAAATTAATGGGAAGGAAGTATATGTTAAATGGCTGGGATTTTCTAATCAACACAATTCTTGGATAAGTAAAGATGATATATTATAGTTGGAAGAAAAACTAAATTAGCACCAACAATAGCATTAATATTAAGAAACTAATGTTAATTTTAAAATGAGAAAAAGTTTTAAATAAAATATGTAAATCATACTTATAAACCATACTGTGTACTAAACATTATTTAATTGTAATCAGACTGTTATAATGTCAATAACACTTACTCTGAGCTCTAACTCATCAGAACTATCTGCTAGTTACTTTCCTCCTATTGAATTACATGGTGCATATGAGTGTGTTCTAACTGATTTTCATTCATACAACAGTATTCCAAATGTAGACACCTACAACAATATGTTTCATATAGGGGAACATATAATTGAAATACCAATTGGATCTTACGAATTAAATAATATAGTTGATTTTATAGAAGAGGAATACAAACGACTCTGCCCAGCAAATAAGATTTTTATTGAAGCCAATAACAATACAATGCAAGTTAAAGTTAATAGTTCCAAGGATCTTGTATATTTTAATAAAGACAATACAATTGGAAAACTTTTAGGATTCAATAGCAAAATCCTAACACCAAACAAATATTATTATTCAGATCTTCCAGTTAATATTTTTAAAGTGAATCTCTTGCGAATTGAAAGTAGTATCGCTATGAACACATATATGAATAACTCGAAATCGCATACACTTCATGAATTTCCGATTAATGTGCCTCCAGGCTATAAAATAGATGAGGTTCCAAGAAATCTTATCTATTTACCTGTAAACACCAGAGAGATAAGTTCACTAGCGCTGCGCGTACTGGATCAACACGGTGATTTAATTAATTTCCGAGGAGAGGAAATTACAATACGAATACATTTAAGACCAACTAAATAATGCTAATATACAACACAAATACATTGAAAAATATAGCAGCAGCAAGAACAACAACAACAACATTAAAGCGACCAGCTCAACAAAAAGCTCTAACAACATCAAATAAAAATTTTCTAAAGTCCTTGAATTTTAAATTGAAGACAAAACGAGTTCAATAATAGATGTCTTAGATAAACCCTTGTCTGATGAGAATATAATCAAAAAGGACTATCATACATATGTACCATACTTACAATCTTACAACAATAATGATGAAATTAGAATTTCAATACAAAATCAAGATTTGTATGTGCTACCCAGTGAGAGCTACATTTATGTAGAGGGGTTTGTTGCCGATGATAATAAGGCCAAATCTTCTTCTTCTTCTTCGGAGAACTTTTTATTAAAAAACAACTTTGTGGCATATCTATTTGATGAAATTCGCTATGAGCTCAATGGAATTGAGATTGACCATACAAGATATTTAGGAGCCACAAGCACTATAAAAAATTTGGTTTCTCTGTCACCAACAGAAAGCAATGTGATGCAAAATGCTGGATGGAACAAAATTGACGATGTCACTCTTGAAAATGGATTTTTAAATTTTTATGTACCTCTAAAAATGCTTCTAGGATTCGCCGAAGACTACAACAAAGTTATACTAAATGGAAAACATGAATTGATACTCTTGCGCAATAAGAATGATGAAGATCTTGTACGCTCGAGTGTTTCTACTGAAAAAGCTAAACTTACAATTTCACTCATCTCATGGAAAATCCCACATGTACAATTATCCGACTTTAGCAAATTGAATATGATAAAAATTATTAACAATGGTGCTTCTATACCTATGGCATTTCGCAGTTGGGATTGTCATGTTAATCCACAATTAAACACAGGTACTAGCCATATTTGGAATGTTAAACTGGGTGCAAATAGAGAACGCCCCCGTTTTGTATTGATTGCTTTTCAACAAGAAAATAAGTTTGTTCATTGTGATTTGACTAATTTAAAAGTACATTTAAATTCAGTCTCATATCCATATGATGATCTTAACATAAAGTTCAAAAATGAACGATATGCAATTCTATATGATATGTATCTAAGATTTCAACAAAGTTACTATATGAGGGAATCTCAACCGCTTCTATCTGCATCAGAGTTTAAGACAAAAGCTCCTATTATTGTAGTAGATGTCAGTCATCAGAATGAATCACTCAATAATGGACCGATTGATATAAAAATAGCATTTGAAACAGCAACTAATATTGCAGCAAAGACATCAGCTTACTGCATTCTTATTCATGATCGCATAATAGAATATATACCGATCAAAGGACAAGTTCGAAAAGTCTTATAAATTGAGTAATATGGAAAATAACACAATTTTTATAGACGTACAAGGTTTCAAAAGTAATTCAAATGATTTCATCGCAAAAGAAGTAGCGATTGTTTTCAACAATTATGAATATAACAATTTCATTATAAAACCACCTTTTGATTTTAAATGCTTATCAATAAAAAAGCAAAGAGAAGCAAAGTGGCTAACGAAAAACTATCATCACCTCAGCTGGACTGCTGGATCAGTTTCTTTTGAAAGCGTTTGCAATTTTTTAAAAGCCAACGCAAGATGTTCTAAAATTTATGTAAAAGGTGAAGAGAAAAGACGATGGTTGGAAAAAATCTTATGCCGAAAAATTTTTAACGTTGAGGATATAGGCTGTATCAACTTTAAACAAATGGAGATTAAGTATCCAGAATATTTTTATTGTAATTATCATAAACTTGGTGTTTGCGCATTAAAAAATGCTATTTTACTAACAAAAGAAATATCTTGCTTTAAATGAATTTTTTCACTCTTTAAAATATTAATGTATGTATTATTATAAAATTTTAAAAAATTTTAAGCAATAAATGTATAGAAAAATAAAAAATCTACAAGTGTTTTCTTATTTCAAATACAAACTACATAAGGGAAAGAGAAGGAAGTGGGAAGGAGGAGGAGAAGTTAGCATTTTTGCTAACTTGCAAATTTTTACTTTTTGTTTCTCTGCTGATGACTGTAGTTAGTTGAAACTTTGCTGCTTTAAAACAATCGCAGCCAAAGAAAATGATTACGTTGCAAAATATAAATGTATTCTACACAGCCACAAAATATTCCACGCACAAATTCTTTCGATCGCACATACATACATACATCTTGGCAATCCTATTAAAGGTGGCTTCTATACTGAGGAACTTTCAAAAACTAGATTTCAAATACATATCTAGTTGAAAAGGTTCTTAAAATTAAAGGGAAGGAAGTATATGTTAAATGGCTGGGATTTTCTAATCAACACAATTCTTGGATAAGTAAAGATGATATATTATAGTTGGAAGAAAAACTAAATTAGCACCAACAATAGCATTAATATTAAGAAACTAATGTTAATTTTAAAATGAGAAAAAGTTTTAAATAAAATATGTAAATCATACTTATAAACCATACTGTGTACTAAACATTATTTAATTGTAATCAGACTGTTATAATGTCAATAACACTTACTCTGAGCTCTAACTCATCAGAACTATCTGCTAGTTACTTTCCTCCTATTGAATTACATGGTGCATATGAGTGTGTTCTAACTGATTTTCATTCATACAACAGTATTCCAAATGTAGACACCTACAACAATATGTTTCATATAGGGGAACATATAATTGAAATACCAATTGGATCTTACGAATTAAATAATATAGTTGATTTTATAGAAGAGGAATACAAACGACTCTGCCCAGCAAATAAGATTTTTATTGAAGCCAATAACAATACAATGCAAGTTAAAGTTAATAGTTCCAAGGATCTTGTATATTTTAATAAAGACAATACAATTGGAAAACTTTTAGGATTCAATAGCAAAATCCTAACACCAAACAAATATTATTATTCAGATCTTCCAGTTAATATTTTTAAAGTGAATCTCTTGCGAATTGAAAGTAGTATCGCTATGAACACATATATGAATAACTCGAAATCGCATACACTTCATGAATTTCCGATTAATGTGCCTCCAGGCTATAAAATAGATGAGGTTCCAAGAAATCTTATCTATTTACCTGTAAACACCAGAGAGATAAGTTCACTAGCGCTGCGCGTACTGGATCAACACGGTGATTTAATTAATTTCCGAGGAGAGGAAATTACAATACGAATACATTTAAGACCAACTAAATAATGCTAATATACAACACAAATACATTGAAAAATATAGCAGCAGCAAGAACAACAACAACAACATTAAAGCGACCAGCTCAACAAAAAGCTCTAACAACATCAAATAAAAATTTTCTAAAGTCCTTGAATTTTAAATTGAAGACAAAACGAGTTCAATAATAGATGTCTTAGATAAACCCTTGTCTGATGAGAATATAATCAAAAAGGACTATCATACATATGTACCATACTTACAATCTTACAACAATAATGATGAAATTAGAATTTCAATACAAAATCAAGATTTGTATGTGCTACCCAGTGAGAGCTACATTTATGTAGAGGGGTTTGTTGCCGATGATAATAAGGCCAAATCTTCTTCTTCTTCTTCGGAGAACTTTTTATTAAAAAACAACTTTGTGGCATATCTATTTGATGAAATTCGCTATGAGCTCAATGGAA
Organism: Tachina grossa; assembly: GCA_949987645.1. NCBI lineage: Eukaryota > Metazoa > Arthropoda > Insecta > Diptera > Tachinidae > Tachina > Tachina grossa. The sequence goes on along the minus strand of OX465274.1, from coordinate 102,827,342 downwards.
TTGAAATTGACCATACAAGATATTTAGGAGCCACAAGCACTATAAAAAATTTGGTTTCTCTGTCACCAACAGAAAGCAATGTGATGCAAAATGCTGGATGGAACAAAATTGACGATGTCACTCTTGAAAATGGATTTTTAAATTTTTATGTACCTCTAAAAATGCTTCTAGGATTCGCCGAAGACTACAACAAAGTTATACTAAATGGAAAACATGAATTGATACTCTTGCGCAATAAGAATGATGAAGATCTTGTACGCTCGAGTGTTTCTACTGAAAAAGCTAAACTTACAATTTCACTCATCTCATGGAAAATCCCACATGTACAATTATCCGACTTTAGCAAATTGAATATGATAAAAATTATTAACAATGGTGCTTCTATACCTATGGCATTTCGCAGTTGGGATTGTCATGTTAATCCACAATTAAACACAGGTACTAGCCATATTTGGAATGTTAAACTGGGTGCAAATAGAGAACGCCCCCGTTTTGTATTGATTGCTTTTCAACAAGAAAATAAGTTTGTTCATTGTGATTTGACTAATTTAAAAGTACATTTAAATTCAGTCTCATATCCATATGATGATCTTAACATAAAGTTCAAAAATGAACGATATGCAATTCTATATGATATGTATCTAAGATTTCAACAAAGTTACTATATGAGGGAATCTCAACCGCTTCTATCTGCATCAGAGTTTAAGACAAAAGCTCCTATTATTGTAGTAGATGTCAGTCATCAGAATGAATCACTCAATAATGGACCGATTGATATAAAAATAGCATTTGAAACAGCAACTAATATTGCAGCAAAGACATCAGCTTACTGCATTCTTATTCATGATCGCATAATAGAATATATACCGATCAAAGGACAAGTTCGAAAAGTCTTATAAATTGAGTAATATGGAAAATAACACAATTTTTATAGACGTACAAGGTTTCAAAAGTAATTCAAATGATTTCATCGCAAAAGAAGTAGCGATTGTTTTCAACAATTATGAATATAACAATTTCATTATAAAACCACCTTTTGATTTTAAATGCTTATCAATAAAAAAGCAAAGAGAAGCAAAGTGGCTAACGAAAAACTATCATCACCTCAGCTGGACTGCTGGATCAGTTTCTTTTGAAAGCGTTTGCAATTTTTTAAAAGCCAACGCAAGATGTTCTAAAATTTATGTAAAAGGTGAAGAGAAAAGACGATGGTTGGAAAAAATCTTATGCCGAAAAATTTTTAACGTTGAGGATATAGGCTGTATCAACTTTAAACAAATGGAGATTAAGTATCCAGAATATTTTTATTGTAATTATCATAAACTTGGTGTTTGCGCATTAAAAAATGCTATTTTACTAACAAAAGAAATATCTTGCTTTAAATGAATTTTTTCACTCTTTAAAATATTAATGTATGTATTATTATAAAATTTTAAAAAATTTTAAGCAATAAATGTATAGAAAAATAAAAAATCTACAAGTGTTTTCTTATTTCAAATACAAACTACATAAAGGAAAGAGAAGGAAGTGGGAAGGAGGAGGAGAAGTTAGCATTTTTGCTAACTTGCAAATTTTTACTTTTTGTTTCTCTGCTGATGACTGTAGTTAGTTGAAACTTTGCTGCTTTAAAATAATCGTAGACAAATAAAATGATTACGTTGCAAAATATAAATGTATTCTACACAGCCACAAAATATTCCACGCACAAGTTCTTTCGATCGCACATACATACACATACATACATACATCATACATACAAATATATTTCTTAAACAAATAAACAGAATATAAGCTTACCAGCGACAAACAAGCTGGACCCCCCACACACAAGCATCAGGGGTGTTCACATACATGAGAACGTTTTATAAATAAATAAAATAATTTATTTAATTATTTTATTTTATAACAATTTATTTATTTATTGTTTATTTATAAACAATTTATTAGCGTGAGGAAATCACACAAGCACATTCCCATGATTCATATGAGACCATATGACCTAGTAGTCATCAAATCTATTTTCTCTGATATTACTGATATAGTATTATGATAACAAATTTCTACAGTATGGCAACACTGGGAGCATTAGAAAATAATAATCATGTTTTGCCGTCGGCATTTGAAAAAAATAATAATCATGTTTTGCCGTCGGCATTTGAAAAAAATAATCATGTTTTGCCGTCGGCATTTGAAAAAAAAAATAATCATGTTTTGCCGTCGGCATTTGAAAAAAAAATAATCATGTATTGCCGTCGGCATTTGAAAATAATTATGTATTGCCGTAGGCATTAGGAGAATATAACAATCATGTTTTGCCGTCGGCATTTGAAAATAATTATGTATTGCCGTAGGCATTAGGAAAAATAAGTATGTATTGCCGTCGGCATTAGGAAAAAAAATAATCATGTATTGCCGTCGGCATTTGAAAAAATTATCATGCATTGCCGTAGGCATTAGGAAAAATTATCATGCATGCCGTAGGCATTAGGAAAAAGACAGACTTATTGAACCACCCTCGAAAAATATTTAAAGGACTTATCGAACCACCCTCGTAGGTATCAAATTTCAAGAATTTTAAAATTTTCAAATTTTAATTACCCAAATTTAACAATTTCAGCAACAATTTAACAATTTTAATTGCCACCGAATGCCCAGTTCACAACTACTGATGAGAAAATTTTAAAACAGTTGGTGTTGACAAGAAATGTGTTGAAGAAAAAGCTTCGTAGTATAAAAACTGGTGAAATAGATACACGTGAACAATTAAGAGATACATTTAAACCTATAACAGAAACTCCTAAAGAATTTATAAATAGTTCTAAAAGATTAAAAGAATTCGCATGAAAGAAACATCAAGACTGACGTTGAAAATAATAAAAGTTTAAAGCCTGAAAACCCATCAGTCAAGAGACAAGTACACCAAAAACACTTGTAGAAGGGACAATTTTTGATAATACCATCTCATTTAATGATGTTAATACTGAAAATGATGATGATGATGATGAAGATGATTTTTACTCACAGACTTCTAATACAGAATATACTTGTACTGATTCATCAGTTTTGGAAGGAAGAAATGAATTATATACAAACTATGGCCCACATAAAGATTACAATAATGAATGGAAATTTGGTGATAGTAACCTAAAACTGAATGAAGATAAAATACAAGTTGGTGGTCAAATATGGGCTCTAACACCAAGACTATTTTCTCTAATGTTTCATAAAATACCAAAAAATTATGATAAATTTGAACTTGAAATCTATAAAAAGATTTTAATTACTACTAATGCATATAGAAGAGACTTTAAACCTGATGGTCAAATTAAGGGTACTAGAGGATATAAATATAAACATATTATTAAGAACTTTATTGATGAGAAAAACCAAAAGCATTTACCTGAATCAACAGGATCTAATCCCAAATGTAGCTATTTAGGTGATGGAATGATGCAATTTAACATCAATAAGCCCAACTATATATAATGGGGCGATCCAAATGAGTTAGTAGATCGACTTCGACTACTGCTCGCATCACAAGGTGCAGGTCATACTAATGAAAATAACGAGATTGTATCAATTATTGAAGAACTACGTGAAGCGAATATAATACACTAACTTTAATAAAGTATATAGAGTATGTGTGTTGATAAATTTGGACACTATTTAAACGATACTAGCTGCACAATTTCTCTAAAAAATGCTTCTAAACTGCTGGGGATCTTTGTGGATACGAACAACAACATTGATGTCCAAAACAAAAGGATCAAAAATGTTGCAAAAGCTATGGAGGAAAACGATGTTATCAATAAATTGTTTTTGCAAACTCAAATCGAAAAATTAGAAGATAAATTATTAACGTACTTTAAGGGAGACAATACTATATTACGAGAAGATATTCAAATGCAAATTGAGGAACTACAACGCGAAATAAAATTAGATATAGAAGAAAATTATAAAGTTGAAAAAGATATTCTACAAATTAAAGCATCCTTTGAAGAACAACTTGAACAGCTAAATGAAAAAATGTATAGATTAGAAAGTTACATGTTTGTATCAATAGCTTAAAGTGCGTCAAGTGGATCACAACACTCTGCAAAAAATCTTTAAAAACAACTTAATGTCTTCAAAAAGAAATTTAGTAAACGAACTCCATAAGCAAGCACGAAAACATTTTGTGCGTCGCAGAGTTGTAATGAAAGGAATAGATGATCTTTGGCAAGTTGATTTAGTTGAAATGGGGAACTATTCTAAAGAAAATAGAAATTATCGATTTTTGTTGACTGTAAATGACACATTCTCAAAATTTGCATGGGCAGTACCGCTAAAAACAAAAACTGCACTCTAAACAACCAAGGCAATGGAAGATATTTTTGAATTGGGACGAGCACCAAAAAACTTACAAACAGATGATGGCAAAGAATTTTTCAACAAAAACTTTGGAAAATTAATGCATAAATACAACATTAATCACTCCTTAACATATAGCATTATGAAAGCATCAATAGTAGAACGATTTAATGGAACATTGAAAGGAATGATGTGGAAAGAATTTAGTTATAAGGGTTTATATGAGTGGATTGATATATACAAAGATTTACTCAATGAATACAATGACTCATCGTACCATTAAAATGTCTCCTATTAAAGTCAACTCAAGAAATGAGGAAAATCTGCTAAATACAACATAGAGTCATTTGAAAATGTATAAAATGTCGAAATTTAATGTGGGAGATCATGTTCGCATAAGCAAATATAAGCACACATTTGAAAAAGCTTATACTCCAAATTGGACTACAGAAATTTTCACAATTACAATAGTTCAAAATACAAATCCTGCAACATACATATTAGAAGATTATCTTGGCAATCCTATTAAAGGTGGCTTCTATACTGAGGAACTTTCAAAAACTAAATTTCCAAATACATATCTAGTTGAAAAGGTTCTTAAAATTAAAGGGAAGGAGGTATATGTTAAATGGTTGGGATTTTCTAATCAACACAATTCTTGGATATTAAAGATGAAATATTATAGTTACAAGAAAAGAAGAAAGAAAAACTAAATTAGGAACAACAACAACATCAATACCATCAACAACAATAGCATTAATATTAAGAAACTAATGTTAAATTTAAAATTAGAAAATGAAATAAATATGTAAATCATGCTTATAAACCATACTGTTTACTAAACATTATTTAATTGTAATCAGTCTGTTACAATGTCAATAACACTTACTCTGAGCTCTAACTCATCAGAACTATCTGGTAGTTACTTTCCTCCTATTGAATTACATGGTGCATATGAGTGTGCTCTAACTGATTTTCATTCATATAACAGTATTCCAAATGTAGACACCTACAACAATATGTTTCATTTAGGGGAACATATAATTGAAATACCAATTGGATCTTACGAATTAAATGATATAGTTGATTTTATAGAAGAGCAATACAAACTACTCTGCCCAGCAAATAAGATTTTTATTGAAGCCAATAATAATACAATGTAAGTTAAAGTTAATAGTTCCAAGGATCCTGTATATTTTAATAAAGACAATACAATTGGAAAACTTTTAGAATTCAATAGCAAAATCCTAACACCAAACAAATATTATTATTCAGATCTTCCAGTTAATATTTTTAAAGTGAATCTCTTGCGAATTGAAAGTAGTATCGCTATTAACACATATATGAATAACTCCAAATCGCATACACTTCATAAATTTCCGATTAATGTGCCTCCAGGCTATAAAATAGATGAGGTTCCAAAAAAATTCATCTATTTACCTGTAAACACCAGAGAGATAAGTTCACTAGCACTGCGCGTACTTGATCAACACGGTGATTTAATTAATTTACGAGGAGAGGAAATTACAATACGAATACATTTAAGGCCAACTAAATAATGTTAATAAAGAACACAAATACATTGAAAAATATAGCAGCAAGAACAACAACAACATTAAAGCGACCAGCTCAACAATAAGCTCTAACAACATCAAATAAAAATTTTCTAAAGTCCTTGAATTTTAAATTGAAGACCCCTTGTCTGATGAGAATATAATCAAAAAGTACTATCAGACATATGTACCATACTTACAATCTTACAACAATAATGATGAAATTAGAATTTCAATACAAAATCAAGATTTGTACTAAAGGGTTGCCTTTTTATACTCGTTTGTATAGCCAAAACAAATATACCATGGTATGTACCATATAATTGTAGTGTGAGCGACAGAACTAGTATAAGAGTTATTGTGTGTGCGTGCTTTTCCAAACTAAAATACAATTGAAAACAAATAACAATTGCTTATTGTATTGCTGCTGAGCAACTGTTTTATCTGTTTTTGCTCAAAAAATACATATTGTAATACAAATATATGAAAAACCACTATTAAAACAAATACATGATGTGCAGATGTATGTGCAGACGTTCGTTATGTTATTTTGTGGCGCAGCCAAAGTATAGAGAGAGAAATAGACAATTTTGCTCTGAGAGTAGTTACAAATGCATGTGTTTCATGTACATGTATCATTTACTTACATATGTATGTGCAATTTTGCTTTCATTCATATATTCATCAGCCAATTATATTTTTTCTCAACACATAATAAGGCACTTATGGTAAAAGCAGTTTTATGTATCTTATTTGCCTTAGAAAAACAAAAAAAAATAAATGTGTTGTTTTCATTTGCTCATTGGCCAACCATACAATAATTGCTTAAAAAATCAACATTTACAACTAGTAACAGAAAACGATAAAGAACATATTTGTTCATCCCAGAACCAAAAAACAGGCAAAACTTGTGCAAACAGATGTAATTATCTTTGCAATGCTATAGTGCACACACGCATTGTTGAAAAAAAGTTGTGTGTATCTCATACTCTTAAAAATCAGCGTTGCCAGAGAAAAAATTTTTTCCCAACAATAAGAAAATATTTCTGATGACAATTTATTATTTATTATTATCGTAAGCCAAAAGGTTTAAATTATATATATATATATATATATATATATATATATATATATATATATATATATATATATATATATATACAGGGTGGGCCAAAAGAAACCAAGGGGTGTAAAAGTTTAATAACGTTTTTGTTTATTAACTTTTTTTTATTTTTTCTTTCAGATTATATAATATACAAAATGGAAATTTTTTTACACTAAGTATGAAAAATGATGTCTCTTAAATGACCACCGTTTTCAGCTTCGCACTGATGGGCTCTTTTTAGAGCATTTTCCATAACATCTTTCAAAACTTGTGGCTGTAGCGTTCGAATTTCTGCAACAATGTTTGCCTTGAGTTCAAGGATTGTCTCTGGCTTGTTCACATACACTCGCTCCTTCAAAAAACCCCAAAGAAAATAGTCGGGGGCTGTCAAATCTGGTGATCGCGCTGGCCAAATAATTTCCGAATTTCGAGAAATTATTCGCTCTCCAAAAACGACTTAAAAGTGCCATTGTATCTCGGGCAGTATGAGCAGTGGCTCCGTCCTGCTGAAACCACATACCAGGTCTGTTTTCAAGAGCAGGACGTAAAAACTTTACTATCATAAACCGATACCGCTCTCCATTTACGGTTACAGCACTTCCATCTTCATTCTCGAAGAAGTAGGGCCCAATGACATTTTCAGATGTGATCCCACACCATACTGTACACCTGATGGGGTGCAATTGGCGTTGATGAATGGCTCTTGGATTTTGAGAACCCCAGAACCTACCGTTCTGCTTATTAACAAAGCCATTCAAATGAAAATGAGCTTCTTCACCCATAATCAAATTTTCAATAAAGTTGATTTCATAAAATTCTATTGTTCTGGTTCTCTGTTCACTTGTGAACCTCTCCATTATAAATTCTCCAAGTGTTGTCTATATAATCTGAAAGAAAAAATAAAAAAAATTAATAAACAAAAAAGTTATTAAACTTTTACACCCCTTGGTTTCTTTTGGCCCACCCTGTATATATATATATATATATATATATATATATATACAGTTGCAAAAACTTTACATTACTTAAAGCCAGGATAGATATGTAATTTGAACCCGCAATTTAGACAAAAACGAGGACTAATTAACTTTTTAGGTAAAGGATTAAAAATTGTAGCAGGAACAATGGACGGTGACGATTACATTAATAATTCTTTAAAAATACTTTAAGAAAACTACGGCTTCCAGCTTACACAATACATAACCTAACCCAAGTCAATACCTTCTAGCAACACAGATACAAAAAAACTAATCAAATTAACACGCAACAAATACACGTTGAAAAATACTTGAATCAGTTTAAAAAATAGGAACATTGGACGTAGTAATATTAATGAAACATATTTATCAAATTAATAACGATATAAAACTATTACGTAACCACATTGACCTCATAGGACAAGTAATTTTTTCCAGCAAACTGGGAATTATTCCAACAGACATTTTTGCCCCAAGGGAAATGGACCTAATAACAGATTTCGACAGCTACATAAGCATAAAAATCTCTGTTGCGACTGACTGACTGTATACAAAGTATTTTAGAGTATAAAGCAAATTGTCCTATGAAAAATTCCGAAACGGAAGAAGTAGTAGATATACTTTGATGATGTAGAATTTCAAATTAAAGGAACTTTTCTTATAAAATTGTAAAATTAGAATTTAAAAAAATTTACTAATGTTAATTTAAGAATTAAAGATAAAATAATACAGCCAAATATTGTAACAAAAATCAAAAGCAATAAAAATATTACTCTAAATGATCTAAAATTAGAAACATGTACTTGAGACAAATAAAATATGAAGAAAATTTAAACAATTAGCAAATTCACAAAGTCTTCTAAAGTCATTAGTCATAAATTATTATTTATGTATAACCAAATAGCACCGTTGTGAACGGTCTGTTGTATTGCCATATAAAAAATTATCATAAACGTTAAATTTAAATGGCAGAAAAATATAGAAATTATAATTGAAGAAAAGCAATGACCAGCAAAACTGAAAAAAGGAAAATTATGCAAGCTCTGCATGAGAAATATATTTTGGATATACATACTTATGACTGAATCAAATAAGTGGTGGAAGAATCGTTATTGTTTTATTTTTTTTTAATTTACATATTTCCAAGGCCATGAAGATGATAACAATGAACTTGACGAAAACTTTGGCATGAGTATGATCTACTTGTTAACAAATCGAAGAAGTGTTCACCTAGGCCTGCCAAAATCAATCAGATGGCAACAAAAGGTGCTAATACACTTCGATGACAAAAAATTCTGCCAAATGATACGAGTAGAGCTGCAAAACTATCGATAGTACTATCGATAGTATCGATAGTTTTGTTGTAAATGAAATATCGATAGTTTTCTCCACTATCGATACTATCGGCAAAAAAACAAGTAATTAAAAGAGTAAAAATAATCGAAGTCAGTAAACAGTAGCCGGCAGCTTTGACGCAAATTATCCGTAGTTGATTTAAGCTTTTGTACAGCGATGGAAAAGTTGGTACAATTGTATAATTTTAGCGCTATTTGAATGCCAAAAGTACCGTAGCACCGCAATGACCCATTTAGCACTACTGGAATCTCTTTATATTATATTACATGCCAAAAATAGCATTAAAATATATTAACCCCCTTATGCAAAAAATAATGCGTGCTTGAAGTGTACATTAAAAAAAATTTCCATAGAAAAACCGGTTTTAACGTTCACTTATTTTTTTGCACAAGGGGGTTAATCTTTAGCTCGAAAGTATTAGAAAATTAAGTAAATCAAACGATGTTTTCCGGTACTTAAAGAATTGCTGGAGGAATGTTATTTATTCCAAATTCATCTGCAAATGTTGAAATTTTATTTTCGTACCAAGAGAGAAGCCGACTATTTGCATCGACTGTGAACAATCGAATAAAAAAAAGGTTATAAACGCAGTATATCGTAAATGTTACTTTTATATTCAGATCCCAGCAACTAATATTCTCTGTGCACCTTCTGGCGTTTTGTTAATTGATTTTTAGTCAATTAAAAAGTATAAGTATTAAAAAAAGAATTAGGTACAATCGTACTGAAAAATTAAAATTTTTTTTGAAAGTTAGTAAAATTTGTAAATATGACATCGCATCCCTGCTTCTGTATACATAAGTACTTAAATACATATGTATGTATATGAATTTATTTATAAATCCAAGTGTTATTCGACAAATAGTAGTCACAAGTATCTTAATAAATTCAACATCGTCGACACAAAGATAAATTTTGGTGGTACTGATATCGCGACGGCCGCCAATTGTTAAATTAAAAGTTATCAACAATTTTCGCATTTTGATAATTCTAAACCATGGGTAGGCCCATAAAATTTTAAGTTCAATAAAAAAGTATATTTTCGATAATATGCCGCTCACGATAAAATCGAAAAAAAGGCTTGATATATTTTTATATACTAATGAAAATGTTGAGGAATCTGGATTTTTTTTCGAGTCAAATGTAGTTTATGTGGCAACTTTTACAAAACTATTCGATACTATCGATAGTATCGATAGTTTTACATAAAACTATCGAGTGGAGCGACTATCGATAGTTTTGTAGCTCTAGATACGAGTACGGCCAGAAGAATTTAATTTTATATATAATTTGATTGAAGATGACGTTTTCAATAAAAATATTAGCAACAAGCTTCCAACCGAGTTGCAACTAAAAATTGTGCTTTTCCGTTTGGGATGCTCAGGTGATGGACTATCAGTTCGTAAAGTAGCATCTCTTTTTGGAGTTGGAGATGGTGCCACAATTCAAAATGTTACCAGACGTGTTTTTCAAGCTATTCGCAATATACAAAGTAATTTTTTGCATTGGCCAAATGAAACCAAAAGGCTCAAACTTGTTTCTGCAACAAGTAACGAGATGCCTGGATGTGTTGGCTATATTGATGGAACTGAAATAAAATTAGCTGCAGCGCCTACTCAGCATCACGAGTTATTATTTTCCCGTAAGCGACAATATGCTATCAAAATTCAAGTTATATCCGACCACAAACTCCGCATAAGGCAAGTTACTACTGGGTACCCGGGAAGTGTTCACGATGCCAATTTTTTTTTAAACAGTCCTCTTGCTTAACACTTTGAGCGTTTTTTGTCAAGTTTCCAATGGATTGCAGGTGATAGTGCTTATCCCTTGAAATCATTTTTGCTAACACCATTAAGGAACACAACAAATATTTTTCAAAATATCGCGTAAAGATAGAAAACTGTTTTGGATTACTAAAGGAAAGATTCGGGAGTTTGAAAGAGCTTAAATTTAGAATGTTGAGTAACCAAAACAAAAAGGAATGTAATGATTGGATTATGGTTTGCTGTATTCTTCATAATATTCTTATCAGTTTCAAAAATGAAAAAAATGAGGGCATAACTGATATAACACAACTCAATTTTAATTCAGCATTCACAACAAATACCAGAAATGGCTAACTAAATTTTATAAAAAATCAGGTATTTGTGTATGGATAACACTGGATAAATGGAAATACATATTATAGCATTGCACAGATGCATCTGTTTGCACCAGTTTTGCGTGTTTTTTGGTTCTTGTATGAAAAAATATGTTATTTAGCGTTTCTTTTACTAGTTGTAAATGTTGATTTTTAAAGCAGTTATTGTATGGTTGTGCAATGAGCAAATGAGAAAAACACGTTTGTATGTATTTGTTTTTCTATAACAAATAAGATACATAAAACTGGTTTTAACATAAGTACCACATGGTTTTTAAAAAAAAAATCCATGGTTGATGAATGCGCTGATTTACACGGGCTGGCATAACATGCCAGTTTGTAGGTGAGAGAGGCAAAGAGAGTGGTTTTGGGGTTGGCATAACTTTTCAACCAGCTTCAACCCCACATTAGCAGCATAAAACCAATACACACACAACTTAAAAAACAGTAAATGTTAAATGAATACTAAAAACACTACCACACACACATCTGTGTACACGAATACATTTTGTGCCAGATGAATTAGTCTGGTGTAATTTGGAAAAGAACAAAAATTGTGCGGATTAAAAATTGTTCTCGTCTAAACTACCTCAATGAATGAATGAAAGTAAAATTTCACATACACATGTAAGTAAATGATACATGTACATGAAACACATGCATGTGTAATTACTCTCAGAGCAAAATTGTCTCTCTCTCTCTGTATACTTGGCTGAGCCACAAAATAACATAACGAACGTCCGCACATACATCTGTCCATCATGTATTTGTTTCAACAATGGTTTTTTTCATATGTTTGTATTACAATATGTATTTTTGGGCAAAAACAGATCAAACAGTTTGTTACGCGTGCTCTGACTACTTCGTTAAAAAATATGGTTTACTGAATAGGAAAAGTAGCAGTTCAAACAAAACGTAGTTAAGGGGCATGAAATGAAGGTTTTCCCGGTAGCTCGGCGTTAAGGCTATGTTGGTTCTCAACCCGTTAGTGACGCGTAAGCATATAACATGCTCTTCATACCCGTAGAGCATGCAAAGAAACAAAATGTGGAAAAAAAAAACTCTGGAGATGCATATACATATGTTCATTCTTATGTATGTATGTTGTTATACAAAACCACATGACAGTATATTATATGGTTAGATGATACACCATGTAGGATACAATTTTCCCCACCTAAGTAAGTAAAAAAAAACCCTATGACAAACCTAATATCCTGATTTTATGGTTTGTCCCTAAAACTCAAAAAAATTTACATTACCTCATATTAGACTTTGTTGCCGTGGTTATCCTTCCCAAGAAAAAAATCTTATAGATTCATTTTTCTTCTTTTATACAAAAGTTCACAACAGGTTTATTTAAAAAAAATTCATAATCTTAATTTATTTAAAATCTAAGAGATTACTCTAAAGTAGCTGATAAAATTAAACCTTATTATGTATATTGATATTTCTTGCAAGGGAATGAAATTGAATTGGGCTAAATATTTTAGAGAGTTAAATTGATAACAATTGAACAATAATCATCACTTACAGAAACTGTTGAAATTTACTCCACGCCGATTGATTTGTTGGGCCCAGCAGACAATGCGTGTTGTTGTTACTTTTCTTTATTATGAATGTTCCAAATTATACCTGTTCCTTTGTAAATGATAATTATTAAATGAATTTCAGATGAAATAAGTCAAATAGAGGGGAAAAAAATTAAACATACACATTAAAATTTAAGATGAGAGAATGCAATAATGAAGTATTATGCAAGGTAAAGATATATGTACATAATTACATGAATTTGATTACACTATTGGAAAAAATGTTAGTGGTGGATACGAAAAGATATAAGTGCAGGTGTATTTATATAATTTAAAATAAAAGAACAATATAAATTTGATATGATTAGGTATAAGGTATTATTTTATAATATGTATATGTTTAAACAATTTTTTTTTTTTAATATAGATTTATTGTAAGTTTTAGTAATTAATATTTGACGATAGAATTAAACCTCAATATTTTAAACACATTTATATCTATAATTCACTTGTAGATCATATGAAATAAGTAGAATTCGTTTTTTTTTATCGGAATTAAGTTTAATCAATTCTTTTTTTTTACACCTTTGTTAGTGTTGTACTGCGGTAAGTTAGTAAATTAAGCTTATAACTAAATATAGCTTCATTTTTGATTTTGTATGTTTTGCCTTTAAATATGGGCTAGATATATACGCATTTATGTATGCACATTCATATGTATACGCAAATGTATGTATGTACATACATATGTATGTATGTAAAATTTAAAGTTTGTGAAATCTTAGGTTAATAAATTGGTAATTATATTGAATGCGCAGTGAGGTTAAAAAAATGATGCAATATTTGGTAGCCTTATGGATGCAACTAGATTAGATAAGTATATACTTTACTTTCGGTTTCAATGTCATATGTGATTCCCAGTGAAAACGTTTAGATAATAGAACCACCTGTGATTATTCTTATTTTTGGGGTCATCTGAAGGTCTCCCAGAGGTGTTAGGAATATCATGATTATGCGCATACACCTGTCCATGTAACGTGAGGTGTTCCAACAAAGTAATCCCTCAATATTCTAGGTTAGACCAGAAATGCACCAAGTGATGGAAAAGAGGCCCTTAAAGAATTCTAAGAAATCTAGTAATTTCTTCTTTTTTTTTGCTGGTCTCACGTACGCGACAATTTTTTTTATTTTATCTTTGGTTTTTCTTATTTTATGTAATTCACTTTAACATTAAGGGAAAGACACTTCTTTACACTCTTGCACCACGTTTCATAATCTTCGATCAGAAAAAATAAGTCTAACAGGTAGTACACAAAAAAATTATTACCGCAATTTTGTCAATGCGATTTCAATGACAATGGAAATATGCATTTATAATTTAATGCCAAAGAAGGACAAAATATACTTTTACAGAAATTGATGAGTGTGATTTCAATGACAATGGAAATATGTATTTATCATTTAATGGCAAAGAAAGACAAGATATAGTACTGGGATTCGTGAGCGTGATTCTCTGAGAACGATACTCGATTTGTACGAGTACATAGTGCATATACCATACATATATGTATATATTGCTGTATATATGTACAAATATGTGCATACATATGTAGATATGTATCAATATATGAACTACTCTTGTATTGAGAGTAGTTAATAATAGTATTCAATCATGCAAACTTTTGCGTGTTATCTTCCTTTACTTTCATTTTTACAGAACAAAATTTTTAAACATGAAAATCGTAACAAAACTTGTTCGGTCCGAAAATTCTATTAATTTAGGACGAACAAGAAACAGATTTTTCTTTAGCTGAATCTTGTTGTTTTTATTTAGCTTGTGTCAGGTGTGGCACAACCCACGAAAAGCCGGGCAAATTTGTTTATTATCTTTATTTATTATTGTTGTTTCCTTCCCAGTGTTGCCAGAAAATGATGATGAGAGAATGCTAGATCTGTAAAAAAAATTCTGCTAAAATGTTCTACAGAACAAATGTATAATGCCAGATTTAAATTTAAAAAATTGTTATTGAAATAGCTTTGAATTTCATATTTATACAAACTTTTTAGTACTTGCAGGTGTTTTTATAGCACATACATAAATACATATGTACATAGTATGTATGTGTTTGATACTATCCATAGATATGAATATTTATGTATTTTCGGACTAGGACCAAGTTTATTTATGTCAACACATTGTCTACAGTTTTTTTCTATTCATCATCGGTATAAAGGTAAGAGAGAAAACATATGTGGTGTATTTCTGGTGAATTTTTCAACAACTTGTTAATAAACATAAATTTGCATGTACGTAAAGTATAGAAATGTACCAGTAAAGTCTGGTTGGTATTTCTCCATGTTGCCATAAGAACTACGTAGTCACTACCTAGTAAACTGTTTTAGTGTTACTAGTAGATTTTCAATGGCAAGCACATGCTAAATGTCTATAGGACAAAGTATTTCATGGGGAATAATTAGAGAGTAGTACTGGTGACAAAGTCAAAAGCGACTCAGTACATTTTACCGTCGACATTTCATTCAGGGTATATACATAAAATATATGTATATGTGTCTGTATATCGAGACTTATTTTCGGTTTAATTGGAAGCAAGATGTTGTAAAAAATAGACTTTTGTAATTGAAATTAAAACTATGGCCTACCCATAGTTTAGAATTATCAAAATGTCGAAATGTTTAATATCTTTTAAAATGCAGGCTGCAAAATTTGTACTTAAGCGACAATTTATGTATGGTAAAATATATTTGGATACTATAAAAACCTGCCTTCTGCCTTTAATTTTTGTCTAGAGCTCCACATACATATATATACAATACATAGCATATAATACATACATATATAGGTAATCGTTGCATCTACATTACGAAGGAAACACAAAATTATAAAAAAATTTTAATTTATTAATAGAAATACTCTGTACATTGAAAAAAATTTAACTAATTAACATTTATTATTTTAAGCAAATTCTGCCAAAAAGCATCTGGCAGAATTTTTTTAAAAGTTGAATGCTTTTCACATAATGAAAATGCCTGATCTGGCAGTGGAAATGCCAAAATGGCAACAATGTTCCTTCCTCGTCTTTAGGCTTTTAGGTCGGAAGTATGATATTTTCCTACGAACGTTCCTTGCATGTCTTCTATGCTGTACAAGTTGTTTCCAATTTTTTCTCTTATTTTACTCTTTATGAACTTTGGCGCAAATTTTCGGTTTATACGCTTAGACATATTACTAAGAAGATGGTTTTTACTGTAAACCAACTTGAAAATTTATTGCCCTACTCCTCAAATTATAGTTCTTTGTTGCTTTTTCATGTGCAGTAGCTAAATTGCTTCGGATTTCTGCCCTAATTTTTTTCAATTTATCCGTATTATTTTGAATGCTTAAGTCCTCTCCAGACATACATCCCAGTTTTCTTAATATTTTATAACTTGATCCATGTAGAACCATGTTCTGGCCAAATGCAGCGTAATACGGTGAGCAACTTATTGCAGAATGGTAATCACTCCTCAGAATGCATAAAATTTGTGGGATGTATTTATCCCACTCACCATGTTGTTTATGATCTCTCAGAAAACATCTTATTTTAGTTATAATTTCACGATTAGCACGCTCAGAGGCATTGGAATGAGGGGCATAAAATCCAGTTGTTACGTGTTGTATATTATACAATTGGAAAAATTCACGCATTTCCTTCGAAATAAATTGTTTGCCATTGTCACTATGTATACATCTTGGCACGCCGAAAGTGGGAAATATTTAATTTTGTAAGAACAAAATAACACTTGCAGATGTGGCTACTTTTAATGGTTTGAGAAATATAAACTTTGTCATATGGTCTAGGCAAACAAAAATCGTCGTGTGTTTAGCTTTTGTCAACGGATAAAGACCAAGAAAATCACAATACATCCTTTCAAAAGGTCTATCTGTAAGTACCTGATTCCCCATTAAAGGTTTTGATGTTATGTTTGCTGATTTAACGCATTTACATACTTCACAATTTTTAACATATGACTTCACATCCTGTACCATGGTGGGCCAAAAGTACTTCTGGCGAATTCTAAATAAAGTTTTGGAAAAGCCTCCATGGCACGATGTGTTTGAATCATGAGCGGATTCAATGACTCTTTGGGAAAGCGATTTTGGTATCCAAAGACGCCACAAGATTCCTTCGGCTTCACTACTCTGTCTTAGTCCTACTCGCTTAAATATGAGACCATCAGAAATGTGCATATCGGGTAAAAGTTCCTTTTCCTTGGTAATATACTTTTTAAGGCTTTCGTACTCCTCCCCATTGAATTCTGGAGAAGACAAGTAAATTTCCTTACCTATACTTGGCATAATTACTTCGTCTACGTCAAGTCGTGATAAACAGTCTGCCACAACATTTAATTTTCCTCTTCTATGTTCTATAATGAAATCAAACCTCTGTAAATGAAGGCTCCAACGTGCCAGTCGACCGCTCAAATCTTTTTGTAACATTAGCCACTTTTGTGATGAATGATCCGTTAAAATTCGAAAAGGGAGGCCTTCAATGTAAGGACGAAACTTTTTAACGCAAACTACGGCTAGCAAACATTCAAGTTCTGTTACAGTATAGTTACGCTGCGACTTGTTAAGCTTTTGAGAGACGTATGAAATTGGGTGTTCATTACCATGGTCATCCTGTTGAAATAAAACACCGCCAACGCCAGCTCTAGATGCGTCGCACTGTATAACGAACTCTTTTTCGAAGTTAGGCTGAGCCAGAACAGGCGCTGAGGAGAGGGCTAATTTAAGTTTCTCAAAAGAGGATTTGGCAGCTTCTGTTAAATAAAATGGCTTTTGTGACTTTTGCAAGCAATCCGTTAAGGGGCTGGCCAGATCTGAAAAATTTCCAAAAAAAGATCTGTACCAATTTGTCATGCCAATGAATCTGCGCACTTGCTTTGGCGTTTTTGGCAGAGGAAATTCCGTTATATTTCGTACCTTTTCAGGGTCAACCTTAAGACACCCATTTCCAACTATGTAACCCAAATATCTAACTTCTTTCCGGCAAAATTTACTTTTACCAATATTGATAGTTAGTTTTGCTTTCTTTAAGCACTGCGCGACTTGGGATAAAAGTTTGATATGTGTTTGAAAATCTGAACTGCATATAAGCAAGTCATCCAGATATATGAAAACATTTTCTCTTAGACTTGACGGAATAACCTTATCCATGAGACGGCTCATGATTTGGGGTCCGTTGCAGAGACCAAAAGGCATGTATTTATAATGATACAGGGGTTTCCCTGGAATTGCGAACGCAGTTTTCTCTTTTGATGAACCGGTAAGTTTTATTTGTAAAAATGCGTCCTTTAAGTCTAGCCCGCTTATATAATAAGTATCCTTTAGCCTGCTCAATAATCCATTTATGTGTGGCAATGGGTAAGAATCTTTTTTGGTGACAGAATTTAGTTTCCTACAGTCTATGCATAATCTTATCTTACCTGGTTTTCTAACTAAAATGGCGGGAGAGCACCAGGGGGAATTGGATTCTTCTATGACTCCCATACTTAGTAGTCTGTCAATCTCCCTATAGGCTTCTTCCTGTCTAAATGGTGAGAGCAGGTAATGCCTGCTCTTGATTGGCACTGCATCTCCAGTATCAATATTGTGTTCCAATATATCAGTGCAACCTAAACCTATTTTTTCATAGGATGGGAATTCATGAATTGTTTTCTCAAATTCTATCATTTCTTCAGGAGAGAGATTGTGGAAGTTTGTATTCTATTCTTGGACGCCAGCAAGTTCAGCTACACATAAAGGGACAGAAGGAACTACTTCGGGAGCGAGGGCAAACTCGCGTCAAAAATTTATTCCGAAGTATGCATTTTGGCTCAGGGATGGAACTAAAAAAAGTCTATGTTTTTAATTATACCTTTGAAATTTACAGGTAATGTACAAAAGCCAATAACTACTTGTTTAGGGACATGTTCACCTTTTCTAGGAACTCCAAGCAAGATTTTCCCAAAACAGACACATTTGCTCCCGAATCTAGCAACCCGAGCAAATATTCATTTAAAACTTTCACTTTGGCGAAAGGTGTGTCATCTGAGCCTCGAATCACAGTTGACTCTAAAATTTTTCTGTAATGTTTCCGTTTCTTATATCGAAGCCTACATTTCATAATTTTTAAACATGGTTTTTTAAATTTTTGTATATTTAGTTGAAAATCGGTTTGCGTTGAAATTGAATTTAATTTTAATATGTTTGATTCGTCTGGAAAATTATAAAAGTTGCAAAAGATTTCTGAGTTTAATTTGAACTCAGGAATGAGCGGGATGGACGAGTGTCCCCGAGTAGTAGGGAACTGGCGGTTCTGGGACAATTAAAATTGTTAAATTGTGGCTGAAATTGTTAAATTGTGGGCTGAAATTGTTAAATTGTGGCTGAAATTGTTAAATTGTTGCTGAAATTTTAAAATTCTTGGAAATTTGTGTTTTCGGCGGCGCTTTGATGTTTTTGTTTACATTAGGAGTTTTTTTGTTTACATTAGGAGTTTTTTGTTTACATTAACTTTGTGTGAACGGGTGATTTTTTTTGGGTTACATTAAGTGTGATAACGGGTGATTTTTTTTGAGGTTTCATATGAGTGTATATGCCTACTGCAATACATGATAATTTTTCCTAATGCCTACTGCAATACATGATTATTATTTTTTTCAAATGCCGACGGCAAAAAATGAATATAATTTTTTCAAATGCCGACGGGAAAATGATTTTTCCTAATGACGACGGGAAAACATGAAAGTTATTTTTTCTAATGCTAATGTAGGTGTTGCTAGACTGTGGGAATTTAAGGCTGACCGTGATTTGAGTGGGCGGCGTTGTTGCCGTAATATGTAACCATAGGAATTTGTGGATGTGTCTGTCTGTCTGTGAGAATTTAGGTGAAGGTTTGATTGGCAGGGGGCGGGGTGTAGTTGAGGTAGATCGATTGCGTGTGTAGTTGTGTGTGAATGTGTGTGTATGTGTGTGTGTGTGTGTGTGTGTGTGTGTGTGTATGTTTGTAGGAATTTCAATGTGTGTATTTCTGTAGGAGCTTAAGGCTGATTGTGATTTATGAGGGGTGAGGTGTTCTAGTAATATGCAACCGGGGGAATCTGTGTGTTTGTATGTCTGTAGGAGTTTAAGGCTGACCATGATTTGGGTGGGCAGGGTTGTTGACGTAATATGTAGCCATGGGGATTTGTGAATGTGTCTCTCTATAGTAGTTTAAGGTTGATCGTGATTTGAGGTGGGTGAGGATGTTGTTGAGGTAAATTGGTTATGCGTATGTATGTATGTATGTATTTTTGTAAGAATTTAAGATGATTGTGATTTATTAGGGGCGAGGTGTTCTTGTAATATGTAGCCGTGAGAATCTATGTGTATAGACGTCTGTAGAAGTTTAAGACTATCTGTAATTTCAGGTAGGTGAGAGTGTTGTGTTGTTGAGATTAATCTTATATATTGTATATGTATGTATGATCATGGGAATTTGTGTATGTATATCTGAGGGAGAATTTAAGGCTCGTCATGATTTGCAAAAGGTGGGGTATTGTTGAAATTTTCTTGGATATTTCTTATATGAATTCTGCTATGTGTGTGTATTTGAGCTGGTATTTATATGTAGGTAGAAATAAATTGTTTTCAACATCGACATTTGGTACTATAAAATACTATCATATATCTGGACTTCCCTAATCCTAGTATGCTTTTATACTTACGATTGCTTTATATTTTCTCATGCTTAAATTTGTCTTGCGTTGAAGTCGGTCTGTGTGAAATTTGTTTATATTACAGATTTTGTTTATTTAACTACATTCGTCTTCTTTGACTGAAAGAGTTATCTACACACAGAGAAAAACCAACTTGAAATCAGTAAGAACCATGCTGAATTAATAAGAACCATTAGCGAAGGTTTAGTCATATTGAAATTTCTTATTTCAATATGGACAAAATATTAATTTACAGTATTCATTTATTAAACTCATTAGTTTGTAGATATCTCAATATACATTTTCTATTATATTAAAAATTATTGAATTAATGTGATGAATTCTTATTTTTAAGCTGCAGATTTTCCCTGAGTGTATGGATTGTTTATATTTGCATTGTGCTTTAACTAAACGACGCTTCATATATTTTCATGATGTAGATCTAATAAATACTTAAGCATTGATAAGAAATTTGATATGTATACATACATATCTACAAATTGATTTTATGTATGTATGTATGTATGTATGTACATATATATGTACATACAAATAAGTGTTCAACTCAATCTTTGAATACATTTTTTATTTTATTTTTTGTCATGTGATGTCTGTTGTTGGTGAAATTAAAAACATTTTAATTTTTATCTGCGTTTACTTAAAAGTTTGTGAGGATTTTCTGTTGTAAGTAAAACTGAATTCTTGAAGATATGTACTTACATACTCTATAGTAATAGTAACTATAATAGAAATATTTCTTATACTTAATTTACAGTTTTTTAAAGTATAGGGTATAAAATTTTTTCTAGCTATAGCCTTCTACATTTATTTTGGAAAACTTGCTTTGCTTTTTAAAAATGTATAAACATTTTTAAATGAAACTGATCCGGCACTCCAGCTTAGGTACTGATAGTTTTTTTTTTTTGTTGTTAGTTAACTTACTTATTTTTTATTTTTTATTGATAAACATTGGAAATCAAAAGGGAGTTTTATATTGTAATTATTATTTTCATAATTGTTGAAAACAATCGCTGCTTTTTGTTTGTTTTTTGCGATGAAATCATTTGAATTACTTTTGCAACTTATTTTCTATATTTCTTAATTTATAAGACTTTGTCCTTTAGGGGTTATATATTCTATTATACGATTATGAATAAGAATGCAGTAAGCTGATGTATTTGCTTACTGCTTCAAATTAAAATTTTATTAAATTGAATAAAAGGATTTTTTTTTTCTTAAACTCTGATGCAGTTAGAAGCGCTGGAGATTCTTTCATATAACAGCTTTTTTGAAATTTTTGATACATAGTATAATATAGAATTGGATAACATTTATTTTTAATTTTTATGTTAAGAAGTACGGGTATGAGACTGAATTTAAATGTACTTTTAAATTAGTTAAATCATAATGAACAAACATATTTTCTTCTTTAATAGCGATCAACAGAAAACGAACTCGTTTTCATATAATTTAGGTATACCCTATCGACGGCTCCTCTAGGATACAAGATGACTTTGTATGACGAAATTTCTGTTGCTTTATACTGATAATATGTTTACATTAATAAGATACATATACATATGTTTATTTTATGAACGGTGAGCACCTATGGCTTTTATTTAATGTTCTATATGACTTTTTTTTCATTTTATTAAAGTTCAGCGTATTGTATATATATTTCTGAAATGTTTAAGTGTGTTTTGTGTGCCCATCGGGCAGAGTGTACGTATTAGTTGGTCAGTCAGTCTCTATTTTTATTTATTTTTTTTTTCTTCTAATGTGCCACTCCTTTTTCAGATTTTACTACTTGGAATAGAGAATTTTTGTCTAATTTTTTGGTGGGTATATACATTAGGTATGTAAAAATTAGTTTAGATACAAAGAAATGCATGTTTAATATACAACTATTGTATCAAATCGATCTCAAATAACTCAGTTACCTCTACCAGCAATTCACCGTTGGTGTATTCATAAAGTGTTAGAAACAATGAAATATCTATGTTTTGAGAGAATTTTTCCCCTCAAGTATTTCTACATGAGGTTTGAGGGGTCAATCACTGTCGCATTCATATGTAATGATTATTCACTTAAAAAACGTCATCATCACCATCAATCATCTCCGTATACAATACATTCATGAGTTGGGTTGATCCAGATACAATTGCTGTCTCATCACCTTCTAACAGCTTTATATATTTTGCTAGTATGCATGCCTTAGCATGCTTCTATCGATAGTGACGTAAGAGTCCGAGATGTAGTAGTGTTACAATTAAAAATCTTTAC
Source organism: Tachina grossa (assembly GCA_949987645.1). Taxonomy (NCBI): domain Eukaryota; kingdom Metazoa; phylum Arthropoda; class Insecta; order Diptera; family Tachinidae; genus Tachina; species Tachina grossa. The sequence goes on along the minus strand of OX465274.1, from coordinate 102,804,306 downwards.
TATTAGAATTTACCAGTTCGCTCTTTTGAATTTTTGCAAAGTAGATACATATGTATGTATTTCATTGACCACAAAATCATAAAATTTCTTTGCTTACAAAATTGTATGACGTGACGATTTTTTTTTTTTTTTTTTTTTTTTTTTTTTAATTATACATGCTTCGGCATGCTTTCATTTTTTTTTCTATAAATTTATGTAATACTCATACAGATACAGATATAAAGTAAGATCTGTTTACTGTACATTTTAAAATTTATGCATGCTTCAGCATGATTCTAGTTGAAGCGTATATTCATTCACTAAGTTTGTTTGATACTTATTCATACACATGTACATTCTTAAAGATTGGATATCAAAGTCCAATTTCCGTAGTTTATCTATATTTTCTAAAGATCTGATAGCTAAAGAAATAAATAGAGTGAAGATCTTCTATAATAATCCCATTTTCATATTGTAAAATTTTGCGTGCTAGCGCTTTCGATGGGAAAATATACATACAACTTTATAAAAAGTGATAATATGATGTGCTGCTGAATATTGCACTATGTTATAGTTCATTTTAAACACTGAAGTTTTAGCAATATTTCATTCAGACCAACAAGTTTAGAGAATTCCACTACATTTAGTTAATTATCTTTCTTAAGACTCATCATTCCTAATCAATCCTACAAAAAACAACACAAACTAGATTTTTCGTTTAATTTTATTTTTATTAAATTCAACATTCATTCTTCAAATTACTTTATACTATATTAAGTAGCTTTTCCTCATTTGTTGAGTTGACTTTAATAGGAGACATTTTAATGGTACGATGAACTTTTCTATTGCATGCATTGAGTAAATCTTTATACATACCAATCCACTTATATGAACCATTAAAGCTAATTCTTTTCACATCATACCTTTCAATGATCTATTAAATCATTCTAATATTGATGCTTTCATATTAAGTAATGTTTAATCTTCTATTTATGTATGAGTTTTCCCAAGTATTTATTAAAAAATTCTTTAGAATCATCTGTTTGTAAGTTTTTTGGTACCCGTACCACTTCAAAAATATTTTCCATTGCCTTGGTTTTTAGAGTGCAGCTTTTATTTTCAGCTGTACTTTGAGAATGTGTCAATTACAGTCTTCAAAAATCAACAATTTCTATTTTCTGTAGAATAGTTCTACATTTCACCTAACTTAGCTCCATAAAACATCATATATTCCTCTCATTACATCTCTACAAGCACAAACAGTTGTTGAAATTTAATATGGACTTCGTTAACTAAATTCCTTTTTAAAGACATTGAATTGTTTCACAGATTTTTTCGAAAGTGTTGTGATCTACATCTTGCACTTTCAGCTATTTATACTAACATGTAGTTAATTTTCTAATCTATATATTTAACCGTAAACTCTTCAATTTGTTTTTAATTATTTACTTTTTAGAATTGCTTTTTCAATTTTATAACTGTCTTCTTTCTCTAATTTTATTTCACGTTGTAGTTCCTCAATTTGCATTTAAATATATTCTTGAATATTAATGCTTTAAGCTATATTATTAATTTGTCTTGTATTTTATCTTCATTCAGTTTAATGTAACTATCAACAATAGTTTGTATCTAATTCATTTATGCCTTCCAATACTGATAAGTCAGTATAAATGTCTTCAGAATTGGAAGTCTATGAGTAAAATCATCGTCATCATCATTCTCAGTATTAGCATCATTAAATATGATGGTATTATCAAATATTGTTCCTTCTACTAGTTTCTTTTGGGGTACTTGTCTATATCTTGAGTGAAGGTTTCTCAGGCTTTAAACTTGTATATTTTCAACTTCTGTCTTGATTTTACTTTCTTCTTTCATAAGAATTCTTTTAATATTTTTAGAACTATTTATGAATTCTTCTGCTATAGGTTTAAATGTATCTTTTAGTTGTTCACTTGTATCTTTTTCACCAGTTTTTATACTACGAAGCTTTTTCTTCAACACATTTCTTGTCAACACCAACTGTTTTAAAATTTTCTCATCCAGGGCAAATAACAGGTATCAGCAATCATATCAGCTTTTCAGGAGCTGGTCTGGTTTTCAGATCAGCTTTTCAGGACCTGGTCTGGTTTTCAGATCAGCTTTTCAGGACCTGGTCTGGTTTTCAGATCAGCTTATCAGGACCTGGTCTGGTTTTCAGATCAGCTTTTCAGGACCTGGTCTGGTTTTCAGATCAGCTTATCAGGACCTGGTCTGGTTTTTAGATCAGCTTATCAGGAGCTGGTCTGGTTTTCAGATCAGCTTATCAGGAGCTGGTCTGGTTATCAGATCAGCTTATCAGGAGCTGGTCTGGTTTTCAGATCAGCTTATAAGGAGCTGATCTGATTTTTAGATCAGCTTATCAGGTAACAGATCAGGCTATCAGGAGCTGTTCAGATTTTCATTTCAAGATATCTGAATCAGATTTAGTTATCAGTGTACAAGTAGCTAGCCATTTATAACATTTATATACATGAAGTTTAAAGTCAGATGAAATACGAAAAAGTAAAGTTTTATCTAGTAAAATTATTTTCTATAACGATCATCGTTTAATTCACTATCTTTGCTTATAATCAAAAATCCATATTTATCCTTTCAACATGCTTTTTATTTTTCTCACCTAACTTAAACATTAAATATACATTATGATGATCTCTTATTAAATGTTTCGTGATTCTGGTGTAAGTTTTACATAAGTAGAATGAATCAACATTCTTATCTCTCCCCATACAAAAATATGCTTCCCATACGCATCATCGTTAAATATCATATTGGAATTACTTTGGACTGAAATAACAGATTCACTATCGGTAAATTTTTCAATATATTATTGTTTTAATTGATGTAATTAATTTCTTCAGATATTTATATCTGGGGTGATATAAAGATTTTGAGTATAAATAAATGTTCTCAAAATTTAAGTCCATTAGGACTTTCTAGCAAGCCAATCATAGCGTTTTTTTTTTCGTAATTTGACAGGTCAACTATTGTTGCACGAATAGAATTTGATATAAGGGAACTATGATTTATTTTTGAACTATCGTTCGATGAATCATCAATATTTCGTACCAAGAATTATTTATGTTGTTTTGACTAAGGGTATGAGTCAATATTTATAAAATCCATTTCATAAATATCAGCTCATGCTCATAGTCAAAACATAGTATGTTTTAAGTGTTTAAAACCGGTATTACCATAAAAATGGTGGTTTTAAACACTTAAAATATACTTTGTTTTACTAACCGCATTTTATAACTAAATGCATTTCATAAATATTGACGCATACTCATAATCAAAACAGCATATAAATATCCTTTGTTTTGACTATGAGTATGAGTCATTATCTCTTATTATAGAAAAATAAAATAGTATGATTATATGATATCAGAAATCATGTTTTCTAATATCATATAACCATACTATTTGATTCTTTCTATAATAATAGATAATATCTATGAAATGCATTTATTTACAAAATGCGATTAGTAAAACAACATAAATATAGGATGGTATGAAATTTTGATGATTCATCAATATTTCGTACCAAGGTATTTTTAGGTTGTTTTTACTATGAGTATGCGCCAATATTTATGAAATGTATTTCATAAATATTATCTCTTATTATAGAAAAATTAAAAATGTAGCTATACGATATCAGAAAATATTTTCTGAAATCGTATAGCTATATTATTTTATTTGTCCTATAATAAGAGATAATGGCCCCTACTCATAGTCAAAACAAAGAATATTTTAAGAGTTTCAAATCAGTATTATCATAAAAAATACTGATTTTAAACTCTTACAGCCTTATTTATAATACTTATTAAGGCTTTGGAAAGGCTTTTTAAAACAAATTTTTTATAAAAATTTTTTCTTAAAAAGTCTTTATAAAGCCCTAATAAGTGTTATAAATAAGGCTGTTAAAATATACTTTGTTTTACTAACCACATTTTTGTAACTAAACGCATTTCATAAATATTGATGCATACTCATAGTCAAAAAAAAAGGATATTTTTATGCTGTTTTGATTATGAGTGTGGATCATTATCTCTTATTATAGAAAAAATAAACTAATGCAGCTATACGATTTCAGAAAATATTTTCTGATATGGTATAGCTGTATTAGTTTATTTTTTTTATAATAAGAGATAATATTTATAAAATGTATTTAGCTACATAAATGCGGTTAGTAAAACAACCTAAAATACCTTGGTACGAAATATTGATGATTCATCGAACGATAGTTCAAAAATAAATCACAGTTCCCTTATATCAAATTCTATTCGTGCAACAATAGTTGACCTGTCAAATTACGAAAAAAAAAACGCTATGATTGGCTTGCTAGAAAGTCCTAATGGACTTAAATTTTGAGAACATTTATTTATACTCAAAATCTTTATATCACCCCAGATATAAATATCTGAAGAAATTAATTACATCAATTAAAACAATAATATATTGAAAAATTTACCGATAGTGAATCTGTTATTTCAGTCCAAAGTAATTCCAATATGATATTTAACGATGATGCGTATGGGAAGCATATTTTTGTATGGGGAGAGATAAGAATGTTGATTCATTCTACTTATGTAAAACTTACACCAGAATCACGAAACATTTAATAAGAGATCATCATAATGTATATTTAATGTTTAAGTTAGGTGAGAAAAATAAAAAGCATGTTGAAAGGATAAATATGGATTTTTGATTATAAGCAAAGATAGTGAATTAAACGATGATCGTTATAGAAAATAATTTTACTAGATAAAACTTTACTTTTTCGTATTTCATCTGACTTTAAACTTCATGTATATAAATGTTACAAATGGCTAGCTACTTGTACACTGATAACTAAATCTGACTCAGATATCTTGAAATGAAAATCTGAACAGCTCCTGATAGCCTGATCTGTTACCTGATAAGCTGATCTAAAAATCAGATCAGCTCCTTATAAGCTGATCTGAAAACCAGACCAGCTCCTGATAAGCTGATCTGATAACCAGACCAGCTCCTGATAAGCTGATCTGAAAACCAGACCAGCTCCTGATAAGCTGATCTAAAAACCAGACCAGGTCCTGATAAGCTGATCTGAAAACCAGACCAGGTCCTGAAAAGCTGATCTGAAAACCAGACCAGGTCCTGATAAGCTGATCTGAAAACCAGACCAGGTCCTGAAAAGCTGATCTGAAAACCAGACCAGGTCCTGAAAAGCTGATCTGAAAACCAGACCAGCTCCTGAAAAGCTGATATGATTGCTGATACCTGTTATTTGCCCTGGATGAGAAAATTTTAAAACAGTTGGTGTTGACAAGAAATGTGTTGAAGAAAAAGCTTCGTAGTATAAAAACTGGTGAAAAAGATACAAGTGAACAACTAAAAGATACATTTAAACCTATAGCAGAAGAATTCATAAATAGTTCTAAAAATATTAAAAGAATTCTTATGAAAGAAGAAAGTAAAATCAAGACAGAAGTTGAAAATATACAAGTTTAAAGCCTGAGAAACCTTCACTCAAGATATAGACAAGTACCCCAAAAGAAACTAGTAGAAGGAACAATATTTGATAATACCATCATATTTAATGATGCTAATACTGAGAATGATGATGACGATGATTTTACTCATAGACTTCCAATTCTGAAGACATTTATACTGACTTATCAGTATTGGAAGGCATAAATGAATTAGATACAAACTATTGTTGATAGTTACATTAAACTGAATGAAGATAAAATACAAGACAAATTAATAATATAGCTTAAAGCATTAATATTCAAGAATATATTTAAATGCAAATTGAGGAACTACAACGTGAAATAAAATTAGAGAAAGAAGACAGTTATAAAATTGAAAAAGCAATTCTAAAAAGTAAATAATTAAAAACAAATTGAAGAGTTTACGGTTAAATATATAGATTAGAAAATTAACTACATGTTAGTATAAATAGCTGAAAGTGCAAGATGTAGATCACAACACTTTCGAAAAAATCTGTGAAACAATTCAATGTCTTTAAAAAGGAATTTAGTTAACGAAGTCCATATTAAATTTCAACAACTGTTTGTGCTTGTAGAGATGTAATGAGAGGAATATATGATGTTTTATGGAGCTAAGTTAGGTGAAATGTAGAACTATTCTACAGAAAATAGAAATTGTTGATTTTTGAAGACTGTAATTGACACATTCTCAAAGTACAGCTGAAAATAAAAGCTGCACTCTAAAAACCAAGGCAATGGAAAATATTTTTGAAGTGGTACGGGTACCAAAAAACTTACAAACAGATGATTCTAAAGAATTTTTTAATAAATACTTGGGAAAACTCATACATAAATAGAAGATTAAACATTACTTAATATGAAAGCATCAATATTAGAATGATTTAATAGATCATTGAAAGGTATGATGTGAAAAGAATTAGCTTTAATGGTTCATATAAGTGGATTGGTATGTATAAAGATTTACTCAATGCATGCAATAGAAAAGTTCATCGTACCATTAAAATGTCTCCTATTAAAGTCAACTCAACAAATGAGGAAAAGCTACTTAATATAGTATAAAGTAATTTGAAGAATGAATGTTGAATTTAATAAAAATAAAATTAAACGAAAAATCTAGTTTGTGTTGTTTTTTGTAGGATTGATTAGGAATGATGAGTCTTAAGAAAGATAATTAACTAAATGTAGTGGAATTCTCTAAACTTGTTGGTCTGAATGAAATATTGCTAAAACTTCAGTGTTTAAAATGAACTATAACATAGTGCAATATTCAGCAGCACATCATATTATCACTTTTTATAAAGTTGTATGTATATTTTCCCATCGAAAGCGCTAGCACGCAAAATTTTACAATATGAAAATGGGATTATTATAGAAGATCTTCACTCTATTTATTTCTTTAGCTATCAGATCTTTAGAAAATATAGATAAACTACGGAAATTGGACTTTGATATCCAATCTTTAAGAATGTACATGTGTATGAATAAGTATCAAACAAACTTAGTGAATGAATATACGCTTCAACTAGAATCATGCTGAAGCATGCATAAATTTTAAAATGTACAGTAAACAGATCTTACTTTATATCTGTATCTGTATGAGTATTACATAAATTTATAGAAAAAAAATGAAAGCATGCCGAAGCATGTATAATTAAAAAAAAAAAAAAAAAAAAAAAAAAAAAAAAAAAAAAAAAAAAAAAATCGTCACGTCATACGATTTTGTAAGCAAAGAAATTTTATGATTCTGTGGTCAATGAAATACATACATATGTATCTACTTTGCAAAAATTCAAAAGAGCGAACTGGTAAATTCTAATAGTAAAGATTTTTAATTGTAACACTACTACATCTCGGACTCTTACGTCACTATCGATAGAAGCATGCTAAGGCATGCATACTAGCAAAATATATAAAGCTGTTAGAAGGTGATGAGACAGCAATTGTATCTGGATCAACCCAACTCATGAATGTATTGTATACGGAGATGATTGATGGTGATGATGACGTTTTTTAAGTGAATAATCATTACATATGAATGCGACAGTGATTGACCCCTCAAACCTCATGTAGAAATACTTGAGGGGAAAAATTCTCTCAAAACATAGATATTTCATTGTTTCTAACACTTTATGAATACACCAACGGTGAATTGCTGGTAGAGGTAACTGAGTTATTTGAGATCGATTTGATACAATAGTTGTATATTAAACATGCATTTCTTTGTATCTAAACTAATTTTTACATACCTAATGTATATACCCACCAAAAAATTAGACAAAAATTCTCTATTCCAAGTAGTAAAATCTGAAAAAGGAGTGGCACATTAGAAGAAAAAAAAAATAAATAAAAATAGAGACTGACTGACCAACTAATACGTACACTCTGCCCGATGGGCACACAAAACACACTTAAACATTTCAGAAATATATATACAATACGCTGAACTTTAATAAAATGAAAAAAAGTCATATAGAACATTAAATAAAAGCCATAGGTGCTCACCGTTCATAAAATAAACATATGTACATGTATCTTATTAATGTAAACATATTATCAGTATAAAGCAACAGAAATTTCGTCATACAAAGTCATCTTGTATCCTAGAGGAGCCGTCGATAGGGTATACCTAAATTATATGAAAACGAGTTCGTTTTCTGTTGATCGCTATTAAAGAAGAAAATATGTTTGTTCATTATGATTTAACTAATTTAAAAGTACATTTAAATTCAGTCTCATACCCGTACTTCTTAACATAAAAATTAAAAATAAATGTTATCCAATTCTATATTATACTATGTATCAAAAATTTCAAAAAAGCTGTTATATGAAAGAATCTCCAGCGCTTCTAACTGCATCAGAGTTTAAGAAAAAAAAAAAATCCTTTTATTCAATTTAATAAAATTTTAATTTGAAGCAGTAAGCAAATACATCAGCTTACTGCATTCTTATTCATAATCGTATAATAGAATATATAACCCCTAAAGGACAAAGTCTTATAAATTAAGAAATATAGAAAATAAGTTGCAAAAGTAATTCAAATGATTTCATCGCAAAAAACAAACAAAAAGCAGCGATTGTTTTCAACAATTATGAAAATAATAATTACAATATAAAACTCCCTTTTGATTTCCAATGTTTATCAATAAAAAATAAAAAATAAGTAAGTTAACTAACAACAAAAAAAAAAACTATCAGTACCTAAGCTGGAGTGCCGGATCAGTTTCATTTAAAAATGTTTATACATTTTTAAAAAGCAAAGCAAGTTTTCCAAAATAAATGTAGAAGGCTATAGCTAGAAAAAATTTTATACCCTATACTTTAAAAAACTGTAAATTAAGTATAAGAAATATTTCTATTATAGTTACTATTACTATAGAGTATGTAAGTACATATCTTCAAGAATTCAGTTTTACTTACAACAGAAAATCCTCACAAACTTTTAAGTAAACGCAGATAAAAATTAAAATGTTTTTAATTTCACCAACAACAGACATCACATGACAAAAAATAAAATAAAAAATGTATTCAAAGATTGAGTTGAACACTTATTTGTATGTACATATATATGTACATACATACATACATACATACATAAAATCAATTTGTAGATATGTATGTATACATATCAAATTTCTTATCAATGCTTAAGTATTTATTAGATCTACATCATGAAAATATATGAAGCGTCGTTTAGTTAAAGCACAATGCAAATATAAACAATCCATACACTCAGGGAAAATCTGCAGCTTAAAAATAAGAATTCATCACATTAATTCAATAATTTTTAATATAATAGAAAATGTATATTGAGATATCTACAAACTAATGAGTTTAATAAATGAATACTGTAAATTAATATTTTGTCCATATTGAAATAAGAAATTTCAATATGACTAAACCTTCGCTAATGGTTCTTATTAATTCAGCATGGTTCTTACTGATTTCAAGTTGGTTTTTCTCTGTGTGTAGATAACTCTTTCAGTCAAAGAAGACGAATGTAGTTAAATAAACAAAATCTGTAATATAAACAAATTTCACACAGACCGACTTCAACGCAAGACAAATTTAAGCATGAGAAAATATAAAGCAATCGTAAGTATAAAAGCATACTAGGATTAGGGAAGTCCAGATATATGATAGTATTTTATAGTACCAAATGTCGATGTTGAAAACAATTTATTTCTACCTACATATAAATACCAGCTCAAATACACACACATAGCAGAATTCATATAAGAAATATCCAAGAAAATTTCAACAACACCCCACCTTTTGCAAATCATGACGAGCCTTAAATTCTCCCTCAGATATACATACACAAATTCCCATGATCATACATACATATACAATATATAAGATTAATCTCAACAACACAACACTCTCACCTACCTGAAATTACAGATAGTCTTAAACTTCTACAGACGTCTATACACATAGATTCTCACGGCTACATATTACAAGAACACCTCGCCCCTAATAAATCACAATCATCTTAAATTCTTACAAAAATACATACATACATACATACGCATAACCAATTTACCTCAACAACATCCTCACCCACCTCAAATCACGATCAACCTTAAACTACTATAGAGAGACACATTCACAAATCCCCATGGCTACATATTACGTCAACAACCCTGCCCACCCAAATCATGGTCAGCCTTAAACTCCTACAGACATACAAACACACAGATTCCCCCGGTTGCATATTACTAGAACACCTCACCCCTCATAAATCGCAATCAGCCTTAAGCTCCTACAGAAATACACACATTGAAATTCCTACAAACATACACACACACACACACACACACACACACACACATACACACACATTCACACACAACTACACACGCAATCGATCTACCTCAACTACACCCCGCCCCCTGCCAATCAAACCTTCACCTAAATTCTCACAGACAGACAGACACATCCACAAATTCCTATGGTTACATATTACGGCAACAACGCCGCCCACTCAAATCACGGTCAGCCTTAAATTCCCACAGTCTAGCAACACCTACATTAGCATTAGAAAAAATAACTTTCACGTTTTCCCGTCGTCATTAGGAAAAATCATTTTCCCGTCGGCATTTGAAAAAATTATATTCATTTTTTGCCGTCGGCATTTGAAAAAAATAATAATCATGTATTGCAGTAGGCATTAGGAAAAATTATCATGTATTGCAGTAGGCATATACACTCATATGAAACCTCAAAAAAAATCACCCGTTATCACACTTAATGTAACCCAAAAAAAATCACCCGTTCACACAAAGTTAATGTAAACAAAAAACTCCTAATGTAAACAAAAAAACTCCTAATGTAAACAAAAAACATCAAAGCGCCGCCGAAAACACAAATTTCCAAGAATTTTAAAATTTCAGCAACAATTTAACAATTTCAGCCACAATTTAACAATTTCAGCCCACAATTTAACAATTTCAGCCACAATTTAACAATTTTAATTGTCCCAGAACCGCCAGTTCCCTACTACTTCCCCGGTCGCCACGTCGCCCATTTTCTTGTTTCCCTGAAAGTGGTTGTTAGGACATTTTGGTGTCAGTACGCCCTTATTACCACATTTAAAACAAAAAGGTCTCCTAATTTCTTCGGAGCAATAAATATAGGAATGGCCATAAGACGCGCAGTTCCAACATTGAATCTTGGAGAAATCATGCTTAAGTTTTCTTGACGTTGAAGTAATTGCATCAATTTGGGGATCTGAAAGATCAGAATCAGATTCTTCATTCCACAAGGACTCGATTTCACTTACATTTCGTGGTAGCCCTGCAGGATTTTGAAATTTTGTATCTCTGATTACCCTTTCGGCTTTTCGAGCTGCATCTCGAAATTGGTTTATATTTCTAGCTTCTGTACTAAACAGGAGAAACTTTAAATTAGAGTTTAGATTCTTTTTTATTATATCTATTAATGTGTCATCAGGCAATGGGTAATTAAGTCTAAGATTCATGGATATGATTGTGGAGTGAAAGTCGTCATAAGATTCCTTAAATTGTTGCTTGCGTGAGGACATTTTCAACAATATATCGTGATCCGAAATGAAAAAAATGAAATGAAAAAATGTATAGATTAGAAAGTTACATGTTTGTATCAATAGCTTAAAGTGCGTCAAGTGGATCACAACACTCTGCAAAAAATCTTTAAAAACAACTTAATGTCTTCAAAAAGAAATTTAGTAAACGAACTCCACAAGCAAGCACGAAAACATTTTCTGCGTCGCAGAGTTGTAATGAAAGGAATAAATGATCTTTGGCAAGTTGATTTAGTTGAAATGGGGAACTATTCTAAAGAAAATAGAAATTATCGATTTTTGTTGACTGTAAATAACACATTCTCAAAATTTGCATGGGCAGTACCGCTAAAAACAAAAACTGCACTCTAAACAACCAAGGCAATGGAAGATATTTTTGAATTGGGACGAGCACCAAAAAACTTACAAACAGATGATGGCAAAGAATTTTTCAACAAACACTTTGGAAAATTAATGAATAAATACAACATTAATCACTCCTTAACATATAGCATTATGAAAGCATCAATAGTAGAACGATTTAATGGAACATTGAAAGGAATGATGTGGAAAGAATTTAGTTATAATGGTTTATATGAGTGGATTGATATATACAAAGATTTACTCAATGAATACAATTAATCATCGTACCATTAAAATGTCTCCTATTAAAGTCAACTCAGGAAATGAGGAAAAGCTGCTAAATACAGCATAGAGTCATTTGAAAATGTATAAAATGTCGAAATTTAATGTGGGAGATCATGTTCGCATAAGCAAATATAAGCACACATTTGAAAAAGCTTATACTCCAAATTGGACTACAGAAATTTTCACAATTACAATAGTTCAAAATACAAATCCTGCAACATACATATTAGAAGATTATCTTGGCAATCCTATTAAAGGTGGCTTCTATACTGAGGAACTTTAAAAAACTAGATTTCCAAATACATACATATCTAGTTGAAAAGGTTCTTAAAATTAAAGGGAAGGAGGTATATGTTAAATGGTTGGGATTTTCTAATCAACACAATTCTTGCATATTAAAGATGAAATATTATAGTTGGAAGAAAAACTAAATTAGCACCAACAATAGCATTAATATTAAGAAACTAATGTTAATTTTAAAATGAGAAAAAGTTTTAAATAAAATATGTAAATCATACTTATAAACCATACTGTGTACTAAACATTATTTAATTGTAATCAGACTGTTATAATGTCAATAACACTTACTCTGAGCTCTAACTCATCAGAACTATCTGCTAGTTACTTTCCTCCTATTGAATTACATGGTGCATATGAGTGTGCTCTAACTGATTTTCATTCATACAACAGTATTCCAAATGTAGACACCTACAACAATATGTTTCATATAGGGGAACATATAATTGAAATACCAATTGGATCTTACGAATTAAATAATATAGTTGATTTTATAGAAGAGGAATACAAACGACTCTGCCCAGCAAATAAGATTTTTATTGAAGCCAATAACAATACAATGCAAGTTAAAGTTAATAGTTCCAAGGATCTTGTATATTTTAATAAAGACAATACAATTGGAAAACTTTTAGGATTCAATAGCAAAATCCTAACACCAAACAAATATTATTATTCAGATCTTCCAGTTAATATTTTTAAAGTGAATCTCTTGCGAATTGAAAGTAGTATCGCTATTAACACATATATGAATAACTCCAAATCGCATACACTTCATAAATTTCCGATTAATGTGCCTCCAGGCTATAAAATAGATGAGGTTCCAAAAAAATTCATCTATTTACCTGTAAGCACCAGAGAGATAAGTTCACTAGCACTGCGCGTACTTGATCAACACGGTGATTTAATTAATTTACGAGGAAAGAAAATTACAATACGAATACATTTAAGGCCAACTAAATAATGTTAATAAACAACACAAATACATTGAAAAATATAGCAGCAAGAACAACAACAACATTAAAGCGACCAGCTCAACAATAAGCTCTAACAACATCAAATAAAAATTTTCTAAAGTCCTTGAATTTTAAATTGAAGACCCCTTGTCTGATGAGAATATAATCAAAAAGGACTATCATACATATGTACCATACTTACAATCTTACAACAATAATGATGAAATTAGAATTTCAATACAAAATCAAGATTTGTACTAAAGGGTTGCCTTTTTATACTCGTTTGTATAGCCAAAACAAATATACCATGGTATGTACCATATAATTGTAGTGTGAGCGACAGAACTAGTATAAGAGTTATTGTGTGTGCGTGCTTTTCCAAACTAAAATACAATTGAAAACAAATAACAATTGCTTATTGTATTGCTGCTGAGCAACTGTTTTATCTGTTTTTGCTCAAAAAATACATATTGTAATACAAATATATGAAAAACCACTATTAAAACAAATACATGATGTGCAGATGTATGTGCAGACGTTCGTTATGTTATTTTGTGGCGCAGCCAAAGTATAGAGAGAGAAATAGACAATTTTGCTCTGAGAGTAGTTACAAATGCATGTGTTTCATGTAATTACATGTATCATTTACTTACATATGTATGTGCAATTTTGCTTTCATTCATATATTCATCAGCCAATTATATTTTTTCTCAACACATAATAAGGCACTTATGGTAAAAGCAGTTTTATGTATCTTATTTGCCTTAGAAAAACAAAAAAAAATAAATGTGTTGTTTTCATTTGCTCATTGGCCAACCATACAATAATTGCTTAAAAAATCAACATTTACAACTAGTAACAGAAAACGATAAATAACATATTTGTTCATCCCAGAACCAAAAAACAGGCAAAACTTGTGCAAACAGATGTATCTGTGCAATACTATAGTGCACACACGCATTGTTGAAAAAAAGTTGTGTGTATCTCATACTCTTAAAAATCAGCGTTGCCAGAGAAAAAATTTTTTCCCAACAATAAGAAAATATTTCTGATGAGAATTTATTATTTATTATTATGGTAAGCCATTATGATTTTTAAGAGTATGAGATACACACAACTTTTTTTCAACAATGCGTGTGTGCACTATATATACAGTTGCAAAAACTTTACATTACTTAAAGCCAGGATAGATATGTAATTTGAACCCACAATTTAGACAAAAACGAGGACTAATTAACTTTTTAGGTAAAGGATTAAAAATTGTAGCAGGAACAATGGACGGTGACGATTACATTAATAATTCTTTAAAAATACTTTAAGAAAACTACGGCTTCTAGCTTACACAATACATAACCTAACCCAAGTCAATACCTTCTAACAACACAGATACAAAAAAACTAATCAAATTAACACGGAACAAATACACGTTGAAAAATACTTGAATCATTTTAAAAACATCAACGTCAAAATAAAATAGGAACATTGGACGTAGTAATATTAATGAAACATATTTATCAAATTAATAACGATATAAAACTATTACGTAACCACATTGACCTCATAGGACAAGTAATTTTTTCCAGCAAACTGGGAATTATTCCAACAGACATTTTTGCCCCAAGGGAAATGGACCTAATAACAGATTTCGACAGCTACATAAGCATAAAAATCTCTGTTGCGACTGACTGACTGTATACAAAGTATTTTAGAGTATAAAGCAAATTGTCCTATGAAAAATTCCGAAACGGAAGAAGTAGTAGATATACTTTGATGATGTAGAATTTCAAATTAAAGGAACTTTTCTTATAAAATTGTAAAATTAGAATTTAAAAAAATTTACTAATGTTAATTTAAGAATTAAAGATAAAATAATACAGCCAAATATTGTAACAAAAATCAAAAGCAATAAAAATATTACTCTAAATGATCTAAAATTAGAAACATGTACTTGAGACAAATAAAATATGAAGAAAATTTAAACAATTAGCAAATTCACAAAGTCTTCTAAAGTCATTAGTCATAAATTATTATTTATGTATAACCAAATAGCACCGTTGTGAACGGTCTGTTGTATTGCCATATAAAAAATTATCATAAACGTTAAATTTAAATGGCAGAAAAATATAGAAATTATAATTGAAGAAAAGCAATGACCAGCAAAACTGAAAAAAGGAAAATTATGCAAGCTCTGCATGAGAAATATATTTTGGATATACATACTTATGACTGAATCAAATAAGTGGTGGAAGAATCGTTATTGTTTTATTTTTTTTAATTTACATATTTCCAAGGCCATGAAGATGATAACAATGAACTTGACGAAAACTTTGGCATGAGTATGATCTACTTGTTAACAAATCGAAGAAGTGTTCACCTAGGCCTGCCAAAATCAATCAGATGGCAACAAAAGGTGCTAATACACTTCGATGACAAAAAATTCTGCCAAATGATACGAGTAGAGCTGCAAAACTATCGATAGTACTATCGATAGTATCGATAGTTTTGTTGTAAATGAAATATCGATAGTTTTCTCCACTATCGATACTATCGGCAAAAAAACAAGTAATTAAAAGAGTAAAAATAATCGAAGTCAGTAAACAGTAGCCGGCAGCTTTGACGCAAATTATCCGTAGTTGATTTAAGCTTTTGTACAGCGATGGAAAAGTTGGTACAATTGTATAATTTTAGCGCTATTTGAATGCCAAAAGTACCGTAGCACCGCAATGACCCATTTAGCACTACTGGAATCTCTTTATATTATATTACATGCCAAAAATAGCATTAAAATATATTAACCCCCTTATGCAAAAAATAATGCGTGCTTGAAGTGTACATTAAAAAAAATTTCCATAGAAAAACCGGTTTTAACGTTCACTTATTTTTTTGCACAAGGGGGTTAATCTTTAGCTCGAAAGTATTAGAAAATTAAGTAAATCAAACGATGTTTTCCGGTACTTAAAGAATTGCTGGAGGAATGTTATTTATTCCAAATTCATCTGCGACTATTTGCATCGACTGTGAACAATCGAATAAAAAAAAGGTTATAAACGCAGTATATCGTAAATGTTACTTTTATATTCAGATCCCAGCAACTAATATTCTCTGTGCACCTTCTGGCGTTTTGTTAATTGATTTTTAGTCAATTAAAAAGTATAAGTATTAAAAAAAGAATTAGGTACAATCGTACTGAAAAATTAAAATTTTTTTTGAAAGTTAGTACAATTTGTAAATATGACATCGCATCCCTGCTTCTGTATACATAAGTACTTAAATACATATGTATGTATATGAATTTATTTATAAATCCAAGTGTTATTCGACAAATAGTAGTCACAAGTATCTTAATAAATTCAACATCGTCGACACAAAGATAAATTTTGGTGGTACTGATATCGCGACGGCCGCCAATTGTTAAATTAAAAGTTATCAACAATTTTCGCATTTTGATAATTCTAAACCATGGGTAGGCCCATAAAATTTTAAGTTCAATAAAAAAGTATATTTTCGATAATATGCCGCTCACGATAAAATCGAAAAAAAGGCTTGATATATTTTTATATACTAATGAAAATGTTGAGGAATCTGGATTTTTTTCGAGTCAAATGTAGTTTATGTGTCAACTTTTACAAAACTATTCGATACTATCGATAGTATTGCAGCTCTAGATACGAGTACGGCCAGAAGAATTTAATTTTATATATAATTTGATTGAAGATGACGTTTTCAATAAAAATATTAGCAACAAGCTTCCAACCGAGTTGCAACTAAAAATTGTGCTTTTCCGTTTGGGATGCTCAGGTGATGGACTATCAGTTCGTAAAGTAGCATCTCTTTTTGGAGTTGGAGATGGTGCCACAATTCAAAATGTTACCAGACGTGTTTTTCAAGCTATTCGCAATATACAAAGTAATTTTTTGCATTGGCCAAATGAAACCAAAAGGCTCAAACTTGTTTCTGCAACAAGTAACGAGATGCCTGGATGTGTTGGCTATATTGATGGAACTGAAATAAAATTAGCTGGAGCGCCTACTCAGCATCACGAGTTATTCTTTTCCCGTAAGCGACAATATGCTATCAAAATTCAAGTTATATCCGACCACAAACTCCGCATAAGGCAAGTTACTACTGGGTACCCGGGAAGTGTTCACGATGCCAATTTTTTTTTAAACAGTCCTCTTGCTTAACACTTTGAGCGTTTTTTGTCAAGTTTCCAATGGATTGCAGGTGATAGTGCTTATCCCTTGAAATCATTTTTGCTAACACCATTAAGGAACACACAACAAATATTTTTCAAAATATCGCGTAAAGATAGAAAACTGTTTTGGATTACTAAAGGAAAGATTCGGGAGTTTGAAAGAGCTTAAATTTAGAATGTTGAGTAACCAAAACAAAAAGGAATGTAATGATTGGATTATGGTTTGCTGTATTCTTCATAATATTCTTATCAGTTTCAAAAATGAAAAAAATGAGGGCATAACTGATATAACACAACTCAATTTTAATTCAGCATTCACAACAAATACCAGAAATGGCTAACTAAATTTTATAAAAAATCAGGTATTTGTGTATGGATAACACTGGATAAATGGAAATACATATTATAGCATTGCACAGATGCATCTGTTTGCACCAGTTTTGCGTGTTTTTTGGTTCTTGTATGAAAAAATATGTTATTTAGCGTTTCTTTTACTAGTTGTAAATGTTGATTTTTAAAGCAGTTATTGTATGGTTGTGCAATGAGCAAATGAGAAAAACACGTTTGTATGTATTTGTTTTTCTATAACAAATAAGATACATAAAACTGGTTTTAACATAAGTACCACATGGTTTTTTAAAAAAAAATCCATGGTTGATGAATGCGCTGATTTACACGGGCTGGCATAACATGCCAGTTTGTAGGTGAGAGAGGCAAAGAGAGTGGTTTTGGGGTTGGCATAACTTTTCAACCAGCTTCAACCCCACATTAGCAGCATAAAACCAATACACACACAACTTAAAAAACAGTAAATGTTAAATGAATACTAAAAACACTACCACACACACATCTGTGTACACGAATACATTTTGTGCCAGATGAATTAGTCTGGTGTAATTTGGAAAAGAACAAAAATTGTGCGGATTAAAAATTGTTCTCGTCTAAACTACCTCAATGAATGAATGAAAGTAAAATTTCACATACACATGTGAGTAAATGATACATGTACATGAAACACATGCATGTGTAATTACTCTCAGAGCAAAATTGTCTCTCTCTCTCTCTGTATACTTGGCTGAGCCACAAAATAACATAACGAACGTCCGCACATACATCTGTCCATCATGTATTTGTTTCAACAATGGTTTTTTTCATATGTTTGTATTACAATATGTATTTTTGGGCAAAAACAGATCAAACAGTTTGTTACGCGTGCTCTGACTACTTCGTTAAAAAATATGGTTTACTGAATAGGAAAAGTAGCAGTTCAAACAAAACGTAGTTAAAGGGCATGAAATGAAGGTTTTCCCGGTAGCTCGGCGTTAAGGCTATGTTGGTTCTCAACCCGTTAGTGACGCGTAAGCATATAACATGCTCTTCATACCCGTAGAGCATGCAAAGAAACAAAATGTGGAAAAAAAACTCTGGAGATGCATATACATATGTTCATTCTTATGTATGTATGTTGTTATACAAAACCACATGACAGTATATTATATGGTTAGATGATACACCATGTAGGATACAATTTTCCCCACCTAAGTAAGTAAAAAAAAACCCTATGACAAACCTAATATCCTGATTTTATGGTTTGTCCCTAAAACTCAAAAAAATTTACATTACCTCATATTAGACTTTGTTGCCGTGGTTATCCTTCCCAAGAAAAAAATCTTATAGATTCATTTTTCTTCTTTTATACAAAAGTTCACAACAGGTTTATTTAAAAAAAATTCATAATCTTAATTTATTTAAAATCTAAGAGATTACTCTAAAGTAGCTGATAAAATTAAACCTTATTATGTATATTGATATTTCTTGCAAGGGAATGAAATTGAATTGGGCTAAATATTTTAGAGAGTTAAATTGATAACAATTGAACAATAATCATCACTTACAGAAACTGTTGAAATTTACTCCACGCCGATTGATTTGTTGGGCCCAGCAGACAATGCGTGTTGTTGTTACTTTTCTTTATTATGAATGTTCCAAATTATACCTGTTCCTTTGTAAATGATAATTATTAAATGAATTTCAGATGAAATAAGTCAAATAGAGGGGAAAAAAATTAAACATACACATTAAAATTTAAGATGAGAGAATGCAATAATGAAGTATTATGCAAGGTAAAGATATATGTACATAATTACATGAATTTGATTACACTATTGGAAAAAATGTTAGTGGTGGATACGAAAAGATATAAGTGCAGGTGTATTTATATAATTTAAAATAAAAGAACAATATAAATTTGATATGATTAGGTATAAGGTATTATTTTATAATATGTATATGTTTAAACAATTTTTTTTTTTTTAATATAGATTTATTGTAAGTTTTAGTAATTAATATTTGACGATAGAATTAAACCTCAATATTTTAAACACATTTATATCTATAATTCACTTGTAGATCATATGAAATAAGTAGAATTCGTTTTTTTTATCGGAATTAAGTTTAATCAATTCTTTTTTTTACACCTTTGTTAGTGTTGTACTGCGGTAAGTTAGTAAATTAAGCTTATAACTAAATATAGCTTCATTTTTGATTTTGTATGTTTTGCATTTAAATATGGGCTAGATATATACGCATTTATGTATGCACATTCATATGTATACGCAAATGTATGTATGTACATACATATGTATGTATGTAAAATTTAAAGTTTGTGAAATCTTAGGTTAATAAATTGGTAATTATATTGAATGCGCAGTGAGGTTAAAAAAATGATGCAATATTTGGTAGCCTTATGGATGCAACTAGATTAGATAAGTATATACTTTACTTTCGGTTTCAATGTCATATGTGATTCCCAGTGAAAACGTTTAGATAATAGAACCACCTGTGATTATTCTTATTTTTGGGGTCATCTGAAGGTCTCCCAGAGGTGTTAGGAATATCATGATTATGCGCATACACCTGTCCATGTAACGTGAGGTGTTCCAACAAAGTAATCCCTCAATATTCTAGGTTAGACCAGAAATGCACCAAGTGATGGAAAAGAGGCCCTTAAAGAATTCTAAGAAATCTAGTAATTTCTTCTTTTTTTTTTGCTGGTCTCACGTACGCGACAATTTTTTTTATTTTATCTTTGGTTTTTCTTATTTTATGTAATTCACTTTAACATTAAGGGAAAGACACTTCTTTACACTCTTGCACCACGTTTCATAATCTTCGATCAGAAAAAATAAGTCTAATAGGTAGTACACAAAAAAATTATTACCGCAATTTTGTCAATGCGATTTCAATGACAATGGAAATATGCATTTATAATTTAATGCCAAAGAAGGACAAAATATACTTTTACAGAAATTGATGAGTGTGATTTCAATGACAATGGAAATATGTATTTATCATTTAATGGCAAAGAAAGACAAGATGTAGTACTGGGATTCGTGAGCGTGATTCTCTGAGAACGATACTCGATTTGTACGAGTACATAGTGCATATACCATACATATATGTATATATTGCTGTATATATGTACAAATATGTACATACATATGTATATATGTTTTGGCTATACAAACGAGTATAAAAATGCAACCCGATAATACATATATGAAAATTAATACCTAACTTACCATAAGAAAAGAACCATGACTGTTCAAAATAAATTTCATTTTCTAACTTTTGAATAAAATTAAGTTTATGTATGTACATATGTATGTACGTTCATTAGAGCGACTCAACTTGCTTGGAGATGAAAACCGCGACTTTATTACCTCCTCTCAAATCAAAGATCGGATTTTTAAATGATAACTGCCAAAACATTTGAGGGGTCTAGCGCACAGAGAAAACAGTGCCTAATAAATACCTCATAAAATAGAACAAAATTAATAAGAAATCTCTATGGTTTTTTTCAATAAGAAAATCTTATTAATTTCATAGAGAAAACCTCTTTAAAAAAATCAAGAAGAAATGTTGTAGTTTTTATGAGGTTATCTTATTGATTTTTTCAGTAAGGTTTTCTTCTTGATTTTATTAGGTTATCTTATTGATTTTTTCAATAAGGGTTTCTTCTTGATTTTATTAGACTATCTTATTGATTTTTTCAATAAGGTTTTCTTCTTGATTTTATTAGGCTATCTTATTGATTTTTTCAATAAAGTTTTCTTCTTGATTTTATTAGGCTATCTTATTGATTTTTTCAATAAGAGTTTCTTCTTGATTTTGTTAGGCTATCTTATTGATTTTTTCAAAAATAAAACACAATACTTATTGATTTTATTTGAAAATTTTATTTATTTTCATTTACATATGTATTTACTTAGGAATACACACAATATAGCAATAATAAATAGGCTTTGTTAGCAGTATCTTTTTGAATTTTTTAATTACATATTTGCTTATAAATATTGGGTAGTGTGAATAAAAAAAACGCTTTTTACTTAGAAATTTGTTTGAAACAAACAAAAAGTACATATATAGGGTGTTTTTTTGAGGGGTATAGAACTTCGAATTGAAATAAAACACAAGAAAATCGTTTTAATGTCCATCAATTTGGCTTTATTGGAAGGATAATTTTATGCCATTAATGTTTAAATATGGCATGTGGCCGCCGCGGCTGGCTCGAATAAAGCTAATTCTACAGGTCCAATTTTCAACCACTTTTTCGAGCATATGGGGCCGTATGTTGGCAATAACGCCACGAATGTTGGCTTCCAAGTCCCCTAACGTTTCTGGTTTGTTGGCGTAGACGAGCGACTTCACATATCCCCAAAGAAAATAATCCATTGGTGCCAAATTACACGATCTTGGTGGCCAATTGACAGGTCCATTCCGCGAAATTATGCGCTCATCGAATGTTTCCTTCAATAAATCTATTGTGACGTGCGCTGTGTGGCATGTAGCGCCATCTTGTTGGAACCACAACTCATCCACATTCATGCCATCCAATTCGGGAACAAAATAGTCGGTTAGTCGGCTCCAATTGCTGTGCACGGTGGCGAATCGATTCATTCGGGTCCTCTTCAACACTTTGCTCTACAGCGGCAATTGTTTCTTCGGCGCGCACTGTTCGACGTCTCTGCGGATGCGTATTATCACATAGAGTAAACGTAGTGCGAAAACGATCCATGGTTAACCGAATTAATTGCTCTGATGGATGATTATGTCGACCATAAAATGGACGGAGCTTGCGGTAAACTTCGCGAACTGAACTATTATTTTCGAAATAAATTTGCACGATTTGCAAGCGTTGTTCTTTTGTCAACCTGTTCATGATGAAATGGCAAACCAAACTAAATATTAATCACTTGACAGCTGACAAAATGGCCGCCAGTTAAAAAAGTGATGCCAACTTAAAGTTCTATACCTCAATAAAAAACACCCTTTACATTTAAGACTTTACAACAAATTTTAAAGTAAAAAGCAAATGCCTTTTTTGTATTCACATTACCCATTTATACGTACTTAGGGCCATTATTACAACTTGTCGTTAGTTAAAGGCATGATTTTATCAGATATATAAATGGCTTTGCATTATAAAACCTTCATTTAATATTTTTTGTCCATTAAGTATTATTATTATTATTAATAATGACATCAATAAAAAACTTAAAATTGTAGCAATGCAAAGCTTTTTATCGGGCAGACAAAATCAGACAAGTAGTAATAACGGCCCTTAATATATTATAATTTTGATATATTTAAAAATTTCATATAATTAAAATTAATTAAAAATTAATCAACACACTGGTCACCCAACCCGTATTGAAAATCTCCACTCCAAGGCTCTTGTATTTCCAGAGATTATTCCTTACCAAAAAACATACTACGATTATATATGTACATAAATATAATAATAATATAGATATATGTACGCACTATTTATAATTAGTTTTATTTTAATTTAGTTTATATTTTATGTTAGTGGAGAAATATTCAATTGTTCTTTGGACTTGTTCACTTCGCACTGATTCACTTTCAACTAAAAGTTTAGTTTTAATACATATGTACATATGTATGTATGTAAAGTAAAGAAGTAAAGTTATGAGCGGCAACAATATACAAAAATACATAAATACCCAGTTAGCCACGTCCTTAAAACATCTTTGACGACGGGTACAAGACAATGGTAAGTCGTACAAGACATATTGAAGACAGCGCCATACAAATCGTCGACGAATTTTTCATACAAATGGAAGCAAGGTTACACAAGACGAGATGAGCGACAATGTCGCTCAGATTGCCGTCAACACGGCTTTATTGAAGACAAAACGGGGGACATTGTAGTTCAGATTGTCCTCAAAAAAGTTTAATTGATGACAAAACATGTGACATTGTCGACGATTTCCTTTAAATTGTGACATGTCGTACATTAATCGTAGAAGACAATGGGTAATATGAATAAAAAAAAGTATTTGCCTTCTACTTAAAAATTTGTTTGAAAACCCCAAATATGTGTATGTTTTCTGTATTTTTAAACAAATTTTTAAGTAAAAAGCAAATACTTTTTTTATTCATACTACCCAATGTCGTCTGCGACGATTTGGCTAACTGGGTATGAATGTTGAAGTCTCTGCAGCAGAGATATTAAGGAACAAAAACGAAAAAGATCATTAAAAAATTGTCTCTATGTTTATTTATATACATGCATACATACATAAATGTACGTACATACATAAATGAAATAACAAGAAACCTAATAAAATCAGGATTTCCTTATTAAAAAAAATCAATAAGATGCTTTACACATAATCATATAGGAACCTAATAAATTTAAGAAGAAAACCTTATTGAAAAAATCAATAAGATAGCCTAATAAAATAGAGAAGAAAACCTTTTTAAAAAAAATCAATAAGGCAACCTAATAAAATCAATAAGAAATCCCTATAGTTTACAATTTATAAGAAAACCTAATAGAATCAAGAATTTTTCTCTATGGAATGTTTTTTTGGTGCCAAAAATAACGGAAATTAAGTAAAAAAAGTTGTGAATAATAAGATTTCTTCTTGATTTTATGTAGTTTTCTTCTTGATAAAATTAATAAGATTTACCTCATAAAAACAATAAGGAATCTCTATGAAAAAATCTTCGCTTCTTTCTGCTGGGATACCCCTTAGCCTAAAAGCGTTTCATAGAGAAAATCTTATTGATTCTATGAGGCACTTTTTTCTCTGTGCGATGACCGTGTCTAAAAAGGTATATTTTTGAAGCACCCGCTATGAAAATGCTTAAAAATCGTAGTGTTTATGGACTAACACAGTGCTGATCGTATGAATGGTAAAGCTTTGTGCACCATTGGAAGCGGCTTGAAAGATCTTTCAGATGTTGTCTAGGGAAAAAATATGAAAATATGCAAAAAATTAAAAAAAATATACATACCTTTTTTAGACGCGGTCCATCTCACCAACGGTCATCGTTAAGTCCCTTAAATATTTTGGGAATGCTCATTAAAAATAGCGAGCTCTAATTTCAGAAGGGTGCCAAAAACGTTTCGGTCAGCTATCACACACGAGAATAATTGTGCTGGCATAACATGCCAGTTTGTAGGTGAGAGAGGAAAAGAGAGTGGTATTGTATTTGGCATAATTTTTCAACCAGCTACAACCCCGCATTAGCAGCATAAAACCAATACAACCACAACTTAAAAAACATCAAATGATAAATGAATACCAAAAACACTAACACACACAGAGCTGTGTATACGTACATATTTTGTGCCAGATGAATTAGTCTCTTGTAATTTGGAAAAGAAGTCGCTCTAATGTATAACATGCACACATTTCCTTCTATATATTTACATATCGCATACTAAATCATAAACAGTCACAACTCAAAATGATCAAAGTGTTTTGGCTTTTTTTTTAATCATTCACCTGAACAAAACTCTAACGACAGCAATAATTTCCTTCGCAATAAAGTATTCCCGAAAAATATATAATACCTTTATTCTTGTTTTTATGTTACATACTTGCGTCATTTGTACAGTATCAAGAGTTGTTTGCAACTACTCAGCATTTTAAATTTTTTGAGTTGTAACTGTTTATGATTTACTGTGCGATATATACATTTGTAAATGTGTTTATATTTGTACACTGAACCAGAAAATCATTCTTAAAACAAGAATTTTGCGTTTTCGTTTTAGAAATGCAGCATTTTTAAAAATAATTGATAAAATAAAAATGTTTCTTATAACATTCTTATTTTTATAACGAAGCAGTTTTAAAACATAAATGTCTGTTTTCTTTTTTTAAAATGCAGCATTTTTCAAATCATTTTTAAAATAAGAATGTTTCTTATAACATTAATAAATAACATTCTTATGTTAGTAGTAGGGAACTATCGCTTCTGCCCCAATTAAAATTGTTAAATTGTGGCTGAAATTGTTAAATTTGGGTAATTAAAATTTGAAAATTTTAAAATTCTTGAAATTTTATACCTACGAGGGTGGTTCAATAAATCCTTTAAATATTTTTCGAGGGTGGTTCAATAAATCCGTCTTTTTCCTAACGCCTACGGCAACGCATGAATATTTTTCATAATGCTGACGGCAATACATACTTATTTTTCCTAATGCCGACGGCAATGAATGATTATTATTTTTTTTCAAATGCCGGCGGCAATGAATGATTATTATTTCTTTTCAAATGCCGACGGCAAAACATGATTATTATTTTCTAATGCTCCCAGTGTTGCCAGACTGTAGAAATTTGTTATCGTAATACTATATCAGTAATATCAGAGAAAGTAGATTTGATGACTACTAGACGATTCTCATATGAATCGTGGGAATGTGCTTGTGAGATTTCCTCACGCTAATAAATAACTAATAAATTAATAAAATAATTAAATAAATTATTTTATTTATTTATAAAACCTTCTCATGTATGTGAACACCCCTAATGCTTGTGTGTGGGGGGTCCAGCTTGTTTGTCGCTGGTAAGCTTATATTCTGTTTATTTGTTGAAGAAATATATTTGTATGTATGATGCATGTATGTGTGTATGATGCATGTATGTATGTATGTGCGATCGAAGGACTTGTGCGTGGAATATTTTGTGGCTGTGTAGAATACATTTATATTTTGTAACGTAATCATTTTCTTTGGCTGCGATTATTTCAAAGCAGCAAAGTTTCAACTAAGTACAGTCATCAGCAGAGAAACAGAAAGTAAAAACTGTGAATGCTGCAAGGATACTGCTACTAATTTTCGTATAAATACGCCAACTTTTCTAACTAACACATCAGTACTTTATTGTATTTACAAGTAGTATCATCAGCAATTGTGTTAAAGTGAAATAATTATAAAATAATTAAAAATAAGCTATACAGGTTACCAGTGTAATAGATGTCATAAGGTATACAAATACCAAAAGTCCTTTTTGGATCATGTGAAAAGTCATAGCATGCAGGATCAAATGGTCGTAAGTCGGGGTACAAATCAAGAGCAACCGCAGACATTTGTTCAAAATCTTCAACAGCAGATAAATTCATTTCATCACCAGCAGCACCCTTCTCTACAGTATCCCCAATATCAACAATACGGTATGGCTAACTGTTACCCTACACCAATGTCATGGAGTAATCAGTTTTTGGCATAAGGAGTACCAATGCAATATGAGTATCCAAGTTACAATTATAACCCCGTCACACCAGTTAATCAAATGGAGCAGTATTCCAATTTGATGCAATGGCAACCTCTCAATTATCATCAACAAGAGCAGCAGCTACAACAACAAGCTCATCAACAAGGTGTGGATATCCCTGGAGGAACTTTATACAACGATGCTATGGACATAAGTTTACCGAAAAGTGACGGAGGGGTAGAAGAAAAAGAAAAAAGAGAAGAAACTCTGCCAACTACAATGAGTACTTCGCATGCTAGGAGATAAGAAGTCGAAGAGAATGTGACATATTACAAAATATCGAAAGCCTTCAAAAACCATATCGCCACATATGTAATTCTAAATAAAAAAAACCAACTTCTCTTGGAAGAATTTATTAAGGAAAACATGAATATTTTTATTGAGAGACTTCAAATGTCTTTGTCTAAGCATACAATAATTAAATTTCATGTGAGTATTGTGGCGGAGTACATCAAAATTGTAGAAGAAGAATTGGAGTTTTGTGTTATAACACATGTAACCAAAATGACTTTGCTGACGAAGGCAGATAATATTAAAGAATTATTCCGTAAACAGTTTGAGGAGATTTCAACCAAAATGTCCGAATTTGAAGAGCGAGATTCTTTTTGGACTTTGTCACGCATAGTCGGAGCAGAAATCAACATCAACAAATCTTCGCTAGTCAAAGGATCAAGTTGGATATCTACTCCGGAAAAACTATTAAGAAAAAAAGCTTGCATCAATATTAGAAATAGTGATGAATACTGCTTCAAGTGGTGTCTAATCGCTGCCATGGATACTACCAAATACAACCATATAGAACGTTGCAGTACTTATAATATTCAGGACATTTCTGCAGAGACGATTGTTACGCGAAATGGTGTAACACTAAATTTCAAAAATTTAACTCACCCATTAGTACTAAAAAAAATTAAGGAGTTCGAGGAGGAGAAAGTGAACCATGTCAACTTGTTGCTTTTGGAGAATGGTGAAGTTCATCACTACATTTTGATAAAGGACATATCAAGGTAAGTTAGAAAATTATACAACACTTTAATCTAATGATACATATACTTGTTTTATATATTTTATAATAGAGACAGACATTTTACTTATAAGCTTTTATATATTTTTTCTCATTCCCAGACTTTTACGAAATCAATCAACCCAGCTATAGGCAAAATCGTGACAACTATGCCATCAGGTCCAGATGCAATTCTAAGCTTTAAGGGACATCAGAGAAAAATGGATGTCCCCTTTGTGGTTTACGCAGACTTCGAATGCATCCTTGAAGACATTAGTGATAATGTAAGTAGTAAAACCAATCTTGTCAGAAAGCACACTCCTTGTGCTTTTAGTTATTTCATTGAGTGTCTCCATAGCAATAAGTTAGATAAATTAAGGGTTTATATAGGGAAAGATGCTTCACAAAAATTTGTTTCATTTTTAATTAAAGATTGTGAGGATATTTATAATAATCATTTAGTAAATAATAGGCAAGTGGATAATTTATCCCCTTCTGATATTTATAATTTCTATAGTGCGGTGAATTGTCATATTTGTCAAAAATTTCTAGGTAAAGATCGCGTTAGAGATCATTGTCCCATTAGCGGTAAATATAGAAGTGTAGCCCACAATAACTGTAATTTGAATTACCAAATTCCCAAGTTTATACCAGTTTACTTTCACAATTACTCAAATTATGACTCACATCTTTTTATTAAAGAACTAGGTGAAATTTCTATGCAAATGAAAGTACTCCCTCTCAATAAGGAGCTTCATATAGCACTCTCGCAATTTACAGAAATGAGCGATGGTCATAATCTTGAAATAAGATTTCTTGATACATTACGCTTCATGGCTGAGAGTTTGGAATCATTAGCCTGCAATTTGTCGGATAATGCTTTTAACACTATAAGGTCCTTATTTCAGTCAGAAAAAGAATTTCAGCTTATTAAGAAGAAAGGAATTTTCCCCTATGAGTACCTAAATTCATTCCAAAAATTAGACGAGTGCCATCTGCCTTCACGCAGTGATTTCTTTAATAAGTTGAACAATAAAGAGTGTTCTTTAGAGGAATACTCACATGCTGTAGAGGTATAAAATACTTTTGGTTACTTTGGTTACTGATAGATATTTTCGAGAACTTTAGAAAAGTTTGTAAAGGTATTTATGAGCTGGATCCATGTCAATACTATACCGCACCTGGACTTTCCTGGGATGCAATGTTAAAATACACAAAAATTGAACTAGAATTATTGACGGACATACACATGTACAATTTTATGAAAAAAGGTATAAGTGGGGGAATCGTACAGTGTAGCCAAAGATATTCGAAAGCGAATAACAAATATTTGGAAGATTTCGATAAAGAGAATCCCTCAGAGTTTTTTGTCTATTTAGACGCAAATAACCTTTACGGTTGGGCAATGTCGGAATATCTTCCTCATGGTGGGTTCAGATGCTTATCGCAAGACGAGCTGAATCTGGATGCAAACAGCATATCTGACAATGGAACAGACGGTTATGTATATGAGGTCACTTTGGATTATCCTTCTACTTACATGACTTGCATAATGACCTACCTTTTTGCACTGAAAATAAAAACCACTGCAAGCAAAGTATAGCAAGTTGATAACCGATTTCTCTACAAAGCAATCATACGTGATACACTTTAGAATTCTGAAACAATGCTTAGAAAATGGCTTAGTTTTAAAGAAAACACATCGTATTCTATCATTTAAACAATCTCCATGGTTAAAAGGCTATATTGACCTAAATACCAGACATAGAGCCACTGCTAAAAATGCTTTTGAAAAAAAACTTTTTCAAACTACTCAATAATGCAGTCTATGGTAAAACCATGGAAAATGTGGATAAGAGGAGAGATGTTAAAATTGTCAATAATTGGGAAAGAACGAATTGTAATCGTTTGGGGGCTCAAGATTGGATATCAAAACCAAATTTTCATAGTTTATCTATATGTTCCGAAGATCTGGTAGCAATCGAAATGACTAGAGTCAAAACCTGCTACAATAAACCAATTTACTTAGGATTTTGTGTACTTGAGTTGCCAAATGGAAAATGTATAATTTTCATTACAGGTACATGCAACCTAAGTTTAAGAGAAAACTCTCATTGAACTATATGGACACGGAATCTTTTATATATTCAATAAAAACGGATGACTTTTACGCTTGAGTTCTCCAAATGGAAAATGTGTAATTTTCATTACAGGTACATGCAACCTAAGTTTAAGACAAAACTTTCATTGAACTATATGGACTCTTTTATATATTCAATAAAGACGGATGACTTTTACGCTGACATAAAAAATGACATAGAAGAACATTTTGATACATCGGACTATCCCACTGACAATACTTATAATTTCCCATTAATAAATAAAAAAGTTTTAGGCATGATGAAGGATGAAAACTGCGGTAAGATAATGACAGACTTTGTTGGGCTGCGATCAAAAATGTACTCATTCAGTGTACAAAATCAAAATGACGTTAAAAAATCGGAGGGCGTAAAAGATCCATATTAGATAAATATAGTTTCGCTACTTATAGCAACTGTTTATTCAATGTATACGATAATATGCTAACATTTAAATCTAAGCTGCACCAGATATATACTAGTGAATTAAATAAAGTAGTCTTAAGTTATGGAGACGACGTATTAAGGAAACTAAACCTGAATACGAACTTGATATGTTGCTAGATGAGATTGCTAGAATGCAAGAAAATAGCTAAAACTAGTTAATTTTTAGTTAAGTGGTAAATTTTTAAATTGCATATAAAATCTTAGTTATTAAGAAACATTATTGTAAATAAAATCCTATTTATTGTTGTTAAAATTATTGTAAATAAAATCTTATTTATTGTTGTTAAAATGATTTTAAATAAAATCCTATTTATTAAGAAAAACTATTGTACATACATACGTAAATAAATTTTTAAGAAAAAATTTGAAATAAAATATTGAAAAGAGAATGAAATATGTGAATGGTATTTATTTCTTTATTGGCTTTACTCCGTTGAATCAAAAAAAATTTCGTTTTCGCCTATTTGCAAATTCTTGTTTTCATATCGCTTAAACATGCACAGTGTTGTTTTCTCTGAGAGGTTCTGCACAAAACAAATTGAATTTCACAATATTATGAAATTACATTAAATTTCATTAGATATTTTCATAAAGAGAAACAATTTAGATAATCGGATAAGTCCTTATATTTTTCACTACATACAAGTTTCTGTAATTTTCTATTCGAATAAATGATTCCTAAATTTCCTTTAAAAAATTATACAAAACAAGGAATAATTTAATTTAATTTTATTTATATTAATAATACATTTTAATTTAATTTTATTTATTTTAATTATAATGATGGAAACATTTCATAGTATCCAATTATTAAATGTTCTAATATATGTACTTGTGCCCAAAAAAGATATTGTACATCTACAAGTATCAGGTCCTTCCTCACACTCAGGATCATACCAAGGACAGCTTTTGAAGTGTCCTTCTGTGTTGTATTCATCTTCCATGATACCATATTCTTCGTTCTCATCCAGCATATTTTGGAAAAATTGCATCATCTCCCAATGATCAAAATGCCTGAAGCTTTCAAAATCTCTTATAAATTGGTTTAGAGTACGTCTAATTTGACTCATTTTATTTGCTGATAAATTAATGAATGATGATTGTTTGAAGGTTTCTTTAAGACTAATTTGCTCTTTAAATTTTTAAAGTAGTATCTCTTGACCTTTAAAATATCTATACCATCATCTATATTCCATACTTCATTTTTAGCACTCTATCTCTCTCTATCCCTTTTCTCTCTATAGCCATCTCTTTCTGTCTATCACTATCCCCCACTTATTCACTATTTCACCATAAATATTCTCGATTAGCCTTTTTGAAGTCATCATCGCTACTTTTAAGATCATTTTCAGTTAAACATTCAAAGTGAGCAGAAGTAAATAAAAAAATGGAGTCTACAACAAATCTGACATCAAAATTTAATTCACTGAAAAATAAAAGCTTAATCCACATAAAGGAGCTTGAAACATCAGGGTGCGCCTGTGGCTGAGTGGTAGCGATGCTAGCCGCTCAGTCCAGAGATCGTGGGTTCGATTCCCACCATAGAACTAAGGTGTTTTTTGCAGTCAAGCTAATCGCTTTGCGAGTTGTGTTTGTGTTAAAAAAATACACCATTCGAAAAGTGACAAGAGTAACAACAAAATATGGGCCAACACTAAAATTTAAATGGAAAACCACATAATGTTCCTGCCAAAGCGATATAATACTTTAACCGATGATGAAATTAAAGAACTCTCGAGCGGATCATATTGCTTAAGCAGAGAAAGTGAACAAAGCTTAATTGTTGAAAGCGAGCTGAGTGAATTTCTAATTCGAAATTCCCAATTTCCTATTTGGCAATAATATATAGTAATTTTGTATTTTAAATTATAAATAAAAATACATGAAGTAGTTTTGTAAAATATAAATGTTTGTGCTTTTTTATTTAATATTTTCAGTTATTTCATTCAGAAATTGACCACAGGTAAATGTATTGAAATTCTGATGTTGATTATGGTTGTATTTTATATTTGTACCAAGATATTTGACTACTTCCGAAGGAGGTTGTAAGTTTCCAAAGCTATCGAAATATTATTTTTCATTGTTGTTTTTATAATATGCTACCCAATGTGTACGAGGTCCTGTTGATACGTCTAAATTGATTATTCCACATTCTATTTTCTTTGTTCGTTTTGGTAGAGTATTCAACATGAAAATTCCTCTAAAATATGGAATATTTATAGAGAAACGGTTTATGTCCACATCAGATAGTGGTCTGTTGGGTAGCATCTCTAAGAGTTTTTTGATTCCTCTTTGTAAACTAAAACATAACCCTTTTTATATGGTTTTAAGTAAAGTCCCTTTCCAACTGCTATAGATTCCATCGCTCTATTATGTCCAGTCGCTTCATCAAATTGATTTTTTGCATTCTTTGTTGCATTTACAGCTTTAGCTATAGCAGCACCTCCAGTTGTTAGACTCAATTACACCCAGAGCAATTAAAATCGGTATTAGAGGCAAAAAACCACCAATTTGCCTCTAATACCGACACGTATTACACGTGAGATTTTCTTCCTTTTAATGATTTGTTGATAGTTTTTCGAGCAATTTTAATTGCTAAATTAATATCTAATGGTTTTTCCTTCTTTAGTATTTTTGTTGCAGCTCTAAGTGATGTTCTAAACAGTTTTTTTATCATTTAGCTCGTTCTGTTTAACATTTTTCTTTTTCTCCACACCCATACCAAATTTTGTTTTGGCTTTCATTGCGTTAGTAACCATATAGGCAAATGATTTTTCAGCAATACTACTATCTTTTGATAACACTCGATCCCAAGCTGAATTTTCAAGTATTTTATCAGCCTTATGTCTAGTGCTTAAATCCTTATTTTTTGAATAAGCTGTATCGTGATCTTTACAAGCAGAGTCCAATAAATTAATTCCTTTATCACCTCGATTTAAACGTTTTTGTAGTTTTGTTCCAGGTCCACAGTACTGATATCCAGGAAGATGAAGTTCAACAGGTAGAGAGTTTATTATTTTATCTACTATACCTCCTCCAACGAAGGTATTTTTATGACTAAACGTTTTCTGATATCGTGTAACCATATTATCTGATTTGTTCTATAATAAGAGGTAACATTTATGAAATGTATTTAGTTACAAAAATGCAGTTAGTGAAACAACATAAAAATATTTTAGTTCGTAATATTGATGAATCATCGAACATCACTTCAAAAATAAAGCATAGCCCCCTCTTACCAAATTCTGTTCGTGCTCTAATAGTGGGGCCATCAAATTTTGGAAAGACTAATGTTATGATCGGCTTACTAGAAAGTCCTAATGGACTCAAGTTTGAAAACATTTATTTATACTCAAAATATCTTTATCAACCCAAATATGAGTACTTGAAGAAACTAATTTCACCATTTAAAGGAATGGGATATTATACATTCACCGATAATGAATCAGTTATTCCACCTGACGAAGCTAAAACTAATTCAATTATGATATTTGATGATGTTGCATGTGAGAAACAGAATCCTATACGTTCATATTTTTGTATGAGACGGCATAGGGATGTTGATTCATTCTACTTGTGTCAAACTTATACTACAATTCCCAAACGTTTAATAAGAGACAATGCAAATGTTATTATAATGTTTAAGCAAGATGAGGCAAATATGAAGCATGTTTATAGGGATCATGTTGGCAGCGATATGAGTTATGAAAAGTTCCAAGAAATTTGTCAAGAGTGTTGGAAGGATAAATATAGCTTTTTAGTGATAAGCAAAGATAATGAATTAAATGATGGTCACTGCAGAAAGCAATTTGACTATTTCATAACTATATAAACTACTTCTCATAAAATATTGACTTTAGTTATTAATCTAACTTTCTTTAAACTTGATACATCTATTTGCTATAACCTCATCTGATACCTGATAAGCTGATCTCCAAACTAGACCAGCTACCTGAAAACCAGATCAACTCCTGATAAGCTGATCTGAAAACCAGACCAGGTCCTGAAAAGCTGATCTGAAAACCAGACCAGGTCCTGATAAGCTGATCTGAAAACCAGACCAGCTCCTAATAAGCTGATCTGAAAACCAGACCAGGTCCTGATAAGCTGATCTGAAAATCAGACCAGGTCCTGATAAGCTGATATGAAAACCAGACTAGGTCCTGATAAGCTGATCTGAAAACCAGCCCAGCACCTTATAAGCTGATCTGAAAACCAGACCAGGTCCTAATAAGCTGATCTGAAAACCAGACCAGCTCCTCATAAGCTGATCTGAAAACCAGACCAGCTCCTAATAAGCTGATCTGAAAACCAGACCAGGTCCTGATAAGCTGATCTGATTGCTGATACCTGTTATTTGCACTTAGCACACATGGATGAGAAAATTTTAAAACAGTTGGTGTTGACAAGAAATGTGTTGAAGAAAAAGCTTCGTAGTATAAAAACTGGTGAAATAGATACACGTGAACAATTAAGAGATACATTTAAACCTATAATAGAAACTCTTAAAGAATTCATAAATAGTTCTAAAATATTAAAAGAATTCGAATGAAAGAAGAAAGTAACATCAAGACAGACGTTGAAAATAATAAAAGTTTAAAGCCTGAAAACCCATCAGTCAAGAGACAAGTACACCAAAAAAAACTAGTAGAAGGGACAATTTTTGATAAAACCATCTCATTTAATGATGTTAATACTGAAAATGATGATGATGATGATGAAGATGATTTTTACTCACAGACTTCTAATACAGAATATACTTGTACTGATTCATCAGTTTTGGAAGGAAGAAATGAATTATATACAAACTATGGCCCACATAAAGATTACAATAATGAATGGAAATTTGGTGATAGTAACCTAAAACTGAATGAAGATAAAATACAAGTTGGTGGTCAAATATGGGCTCTAACACCAGGACTATTTTTTCTAATGTTTCATAAAATACCAAGAAATTATGATAAATTTGAACTTGAAATCTATAAAAAGATTTTAATTACTACTAATGCATATAGAAGAGACTTTAAACCTGATGGTCAAATTAAGGGTACTAGAGGATATAAATATAAACATATTATTAAGAAATTTATTGATGAGAAAAACCAAAAGAATTTACCTGAATCAACAGGATCTAATCCCAAATGTAGCTATTTAGGTGATGGAATGATGCAATTTAACATCAATAAGCTCAACTATATATAATGGGGCGATCCAAATGAGTTAGTAGATCGACTTCGACTACTGCTCGCATCACAAGGTGCAGGTCATACTAGCCACAATAACGAGATTGTATCAATTATTGAAGAACTACCTGAAGCGAATATAATACACTAACTTTAATAAAGTATATAGAGTATGTCTGTTGATAAATTTGGACACTATTTAAATGATACTAGCAGCACAATTTCTTTAAAAAAATGCACCTAAGCTGCTGGGGTTCTTTGTGGATACGAACAACAACATTTATGTCCAAAACAAAAGGATCAAAAATGTTGCAAAAGCTATGGAGGAAAACGATGTTATCAATAAATTGTTTTTGCAAACTTTGCAAATCGATGTATTTTTAATAAAAAAAAATATTTTACTTAATAAGTAAAATATTAATTTGGGATTATTAGTGCGTTTAAAAATTTTAAACTTAAATTGTAACAATTCCCATAAAAAACATTAATTATTAACTTGACTGCACCCGGTCAAAAAAATACGTGTGTGGCAACACTCTATTCTTAAATAGCTGTTGTTGTTATTTACATTTATTTTCTTTTACATACTCTTACGACTACAATTTTAAGCTGAAAAAAAGTCAGCCAATGTAGCAATAGTAAAGTAATAAAATAAAAAAAACATGTTGATTATTGAGTTCTTGTTTCAACTTTGTTATTTGTTATTGAGCTTCTCATTTGTTTAAATGAAAGTTTATAATATAATAACTCTAGTTGTTCTAAGAAGCTTTGGGTTAAGGTTCCCTGATGATCTGCATTAGCAACAGTGAAATGCGCATAAGATCCAGCTAAGCCCCTCAATAATCAATTTCAATGTATTTTTAATAAAA
The DNA here is from genome assembly GCA_949987645.1 of Tachina grossa. Lineage (NCBI taxonomy): Eukaryota > Metazoa > Arthropoda > Insecta > Diptera > Tachinidae > Tachina > Tachina grossa. The sequence continues at coordinate 102,767,433 of OX465274.1, read as the reverse complement.
AAATATTTTACTTAATAAGTAAAATATTAATTTGGGATTATTAGTGCGTTTAAAAATTTTAAACTTAAATTGTAACAATTCCCATAAAAAACACTAAAAATAATAATCATTCATTGCCGTCGGCATTTGAAAAAAATATAATAATGCATTGCCGTCGGCATAAGGAAAAATAATCATGCATTGCCGTAGGCATTAGGAAAAAGACGGACTTATTAAACCACCCTCGTAGGAATCAAATTTCAAGAATTTAAAAATTTTCAAATTTTAATTTCCCAAATTTAACAATTTCAGCCACAATTTAACAATTTTAATTGGGGCAGAAGCGATAGTTCCCTACTACTTATGTTTATAACGAAGCAGTTTTAAAACAAAAATGTGCGTTTTGATTTTAAAAATGCAGCATTGTTAAAAACTATTATTAAAATAAGGATGTTTCTTGTATAATACTAATACATAACATTCTTACATTTATAACGAAGCAATTTTAAAACAAAAATACGAGCTTTCATTTTAAAATTTTCAAAAACAATAATGTGTTCTTATTAAAATATTTTTTTTTTTTAATGCATGTTTTTTTTATTTATTGTATCTTCAAATATGAACTAACAATAAGTATTCAAATCTTAAGTCTATAAAAAAATTATTAGGCCCGACCAATGTCGGACATAAGCTTAGTGATAGTTATTAATAATACATAAGTAGTGATAAGCAACAAAAAGAAAAAAGTGTTTTCAAGCAGCTTCATCATCTAGAGTGTTGAATATTAGAGCCCGTGTATCTCTCTTTTTTAAGCGGATGTGCCCAGTAAAGTTCAAAATATTACGAGCAAGCGGATTAGGATGTGACTCGAGTTTTGTTAGATATTTGCCTGCGTATTTTACAATTTCTTCAGTCACTAGTGGCATATTCAAATCGCGATGTATATTTGAATTTTTGATGTACCATGGAGCCGATGTTATCATGCGTAAAATTTTATTTTGCCTTTGTTGAATTTTCTCTACATTTGAAGCTGAAGCAGTGCCCCATAGTTGAATTCCGTAACACCATATTGGCTTTAAAAGCGACTTGTATATTAAAAGTTTGCAGTCTAGGCTAAGTGTTGAATTTCTACCAATCAGCCAATGTACCTGAGTTAATTTAAGTTTCATTTGAGTTAACTTAGAGTCAATGTGATGTTTCCATGTAAGTCGTCGATCAAGGTGTAAACCAAGATATTTCACATGTGAATTTTGAGGAACAACTTGATTGTTAATCCGAATGGGGGAGCAAGTATCTCTTCTTAGGGTGAACGTTATATGGACACACTTTTGTTCATTGACTTTAATTCTCCATAAGTTTAACCAAAGCTCCATCTGGCTAATGTGTTCCTGGAGTTTGTGGGATGCCTCATCAGGGTTTTCGTGCATACTAAGGCAGGCTGTATCGTCCGCAAATGTGGAAGTATGGATACTACTGCTCACAGGCATATCGCAAGTATAAATCAAGTATAAAACTGGTCCCAGTATGCTCCCCTATGGCACACCGGATGAAATAGTTTCAGGCCTACTCGTAAAGTCTCCTTCCACAACAGTGAACTTACGGGAAATAATGTAACTTTCCAAAATATTTAAAATGTTTATTGGTAAGTAAGTCTTCAATTTTAAAATTAGGCCTTCATGCCACACTTTATCAAATGCTTGGGAAACGTCAATAAAGAGCGCAGAACAATACTTTTTTTCCTCAAAAGTTCTTCTTATAAATTGAACCAGTCTGTGAGTTTGTTCAATGGTGCTATGCTGACTTCTAAAACCAAATTGATGGTCTGGTATGCACCCACTACTAATTAGAATTGGGGACAATTTTGTTTTGAGCAGTTTTTCGAAAAGCTTTGACATAGTTGATAGTAGACTTATTGGCCTATATGACTCAGCCTTGGTTAGGTCTTTGCCCGGCTTTGGAATCATTTTAACCTTGGCAAGCTTCCAGCTGTGTGGATAATACTCCAGTCGTAAAATGGCATTAAATATGAATAATAGGATTCTCATTGCAATACGAGGCAAGTTCATAAGCATCTGGTTACTAATTCCATCAATACCCGGAGCTTTCTTCGGGTTGAGTTCGGCAATTAATTTCCGTAAATCCCGCGTCTTAAACTTTATGTGTTGAGGGGGTAGAGCGACTACATTCGGCAAATCAGCAACACCAGTACATATGTTTGGCGTAAAAACGGATTTTAAGTGCTCAGCAAATATTTTACCTTTTTCAGTATCGCTTCTTGCCCAACTTCCGGTAGATGTGCGTAGAGGTGGCTTATACTCAACGGGTGTTTTAAGCTTTCTAGCAGCGCGCCACAAGGAGTAATTAGACGCTGGTGTGACATCAAGACCTTCCAGATAATTTTTAAGAGATGCAGTTTTTTCAGATGCAAGCAACTCTTGGAGTCGTTTAGTATACTCTTTAAATCTGATTTTATTTTGTGGTGATCTGTGCTGTTGCCATTCCCTTCTAGCTCTTCTTTTTTCACGTACGAGACGTTCAATGTCTGTAGAATAAATTTTATTAAACCCAGTCTGCGGATGGGAGATAATGGCATGTTCAGCAGCCTGTTTAATATTCTCGCTGAGATTGGCAATGTTAGATTCAATATCATCGGATGTTCTAAGCGTAATGTTTTCCGTACAATGACTACTGAGATATTTTTTGAACCCCAGCCAATTAACACGATTGACCATCTTCACATATGGGTCAGGTAAGTTTATTCTTAAGGGACTACAAATTGTAATGATCGTCGGAGAGTGATCGGACGAAAGATCAAGAGAAGCTTGAACTTGAATTAAATCCCTAGAGATATTTTTTATGACGCCAAAATCTATAACATCCGGAATTTTTTGTATGTCAGTAGGCCAATAAGTGGGCTCCCCACTCGAAATGACATCCATGCCCATTTTTGAAATAGTGTTGAACAATGCTCGACCTCTGGGGGTAATAAGACGCGAACCCCAGAACGTATGCTTAGCATTGTAGTCGCCAGCTGCTACAAAACAAGGTCCAAGAGATTTGTAGAAATCCTCATATTGATTCTCAGTGATTGAAAATCTGGGAGGGGAGTAAATTGATGATATAACAAAATTTGTACAAAAACTTTCAATGCCAATATTTGCTGCTTGTAGGTGTTCTTCACAAATGTTATCAAGAACATAGTGCTTGAGTCTTGACTTCATTAGAATTGCTGATCCACCGCAAGCCCTTCCTCTAGGGTCCTTTGTATCATATATAGTGTAGCCATAAATTTTAAAAAGACTTCTCGAAGTCAAATGAGTCTCAGATACTAACATTACATCAATATTTTTTTCCGTGAGGAAGTGCTCAAGTTCATTTTTATGTTGGCGAATGCCGTTTGCGTTCCAGAAACAAATTGTTAACGTGTTCATGGCTTATTAATTAATGCTTGAAGCAGAGTATTCTGCATTCGCAGCATTTCTTGCATCATGCTAGTCATATTTGTTGTAAAATTGTTTATAGTTTGCACCAGATTTTGAATAGTAGCTTCAAGGCGATTAAAATTAAAGCTTGCGTCAGTATTTTTTGAATTATTTGGCGGGGAAACATTTTGTGTGGGAATTGAATTTGTCTTAGTAGCATCTGCATACGATACACGGGAAGTAACTGGTTGGCTCATTTGCGCAAAAGTGGCAGAGTAAGCGTTTGCTGATTGAGCTGGAGCTAATTTAGGTTTTTGCACCATAGTCTTCTTTACGAAAGAGTACACAGGACAACCTCTGTAGTTAGCGGTGTGATTACCTCCACAATTACTGCATTTTTTATCACTTTGATCTTTTGGCTTATTGCAACTAGCAGTGCCGTGTAATTCGCCGCAGACAACACAAACAGAGGGTAAATTGCAGTATGTTTTTGTATGGCCATATTCTTGGCAATTATGGCACTGTACAGGACCTGAACGCTTATGTGGCTCTTCAACTGTGATTTTTCGGTACAAGAGGTATTTCAAATTATAAATTGGATGCGTCTCATTTTTTTCAATTTTATATCATTAGGCTCAAGTTCAACACGAAATAGGGGTTGGGGAATCTTCTCTCTGTTTATTATATTGGACACATTTTTTACCTTAAACCCCTGGAGGACGAGTGCATCTTTTATTTCTTCGGGAACAACATAAGAATCTATGCCCTTCAATACGATCTGCATGCCTTTAGCGCTCTTAAGCTGGTATGTGTAGAAGCTTGTTTTATTTTTTTCAAATTCAGCAACCATTTTGCGGAAATATTTTTCGTCATAAATTTTAATTTTCGTTTCATCGATGTTGCCACGTTTCAATGGGACAATGTGAAATTTATTCTCACCAATGACCGAAATTAATTTTTTAATAAGGGCATTTGAATTTTTTTGTCTCAAATAGATTGGTGGCGGCTTGGATATTTTATTCGAGGATACCTCGGGTTTGTCATTGTCATCTTGCAAAATTTCGAAGCGGTTTTGGCGATTAGTTGAGGCTGCGCTGTTATCCCTAGACATTTTTGGAGCAGATGAAATTTTTGAAGAATTCGGGCTTCGCCCACGCGTTACCACGGTTATATATCTGTCCATTCCGACTTGTACCTTGAGTTTCGAGCCGCTGTTATCTGTAGTGATAACTTTGTTAAGTGATGAACACGAGCCTGAAGGGGATGATATTACTGGCTTATATGAAGAAGTACTAGGCAACTGTAATGTTAATGCATCATTACTATTTGGCATTGGACAAAGCGAAGTTGATCGCTGACGAAAAATTGGCTTTGCCGTTAAAAAATGGTTTTCATCAGATTTATTATTTATATTTTATTCATTAAGAGTTTCAGAACTCACAGTAAAATAAGCATTTCTGCCGTTAGAACTCACTTCAATTTTTTTTGTATTTGAGGCACTCATACAAAGAATTCCTCAAGGGATATTTGTTTGTGTTTTTTTTATGTTTGCGGTCTTTTTTTGTTTTTGTTATTTATGATTGTTTATTTGTTTAGAGGTACACATATATATAGTATTCCTCAATATCAATTTGTTTAATTTTTTTTGTTTGCGGTTTTTTTTGTTTTTGTTATTTTTACTATGTAAAAATATCAGCAAAGCATAAAGCTTATTTATTAAAGACAGTATGTACCTATTACGAATAATATGTACTACGAATATTTTTTGTTTGTTTAATTTTTTTGTAAGTAAGAAAAATTCCGCTAATCGACTATTCGCTATGAAGGTACCACGAGAACTGAGGAATTATTAAAATATAAAGTGTAATTTTTGAAGTCATAATGAAAAAGAAAATGTATTTTCAAAAATTTTAAAAACAGAAACTTTTTATTGTATCAAGAATTTAAAATTTTAAAAATAAAGGAAACTATATTTTTCACCGAGTAACATTTTATGTTTGTGTCGTGTTAAAAAAAGAGAATTAATTTATTATTATGACCAAGTGTATATTAATGTCCATTACCCTGTATGATCCTGGAGCCCAAAAAAAATCGTCATAACCCAAATGAAAATTCGTTCCATTAGCTGTTTCGACTACAGTCAAAGATCACAAAATGTTCATAATAAGGGCACTTTGATTCCAAAAAAAAAAAAAGATTAATATTTTTACACTTACTTTGTTGTATGGCCAATGTACTTTTATATTTTCGTCTTAAATGTGAGCTAATACGGCCTGAGTATCTTTATGTAAATAAAAACAAATTTTATTTAATTTTTCCCGACGTTTTGTCAATATCTGTTGACTTTATCAAGGGTTGGGAAATCTATTTATTTAAAAAACATTTCATTAGTATTTCTATACTTAGGTACGTATAATTTCAATATTTCTATATATATATATATATATATATATATACATATATATATATATATATATATATATATATATATATATATATATATATATATATATATATACATACATATGCATAAATAACTTATGTTGTTCTTTTGTTTTTAATATTAATTTTAAAACAATTACTTTTTATATATAAAAATAAGAAAATAAAATTAGCACAGTCTGTATGTATGTACAAGGTATATCACAGACTATTTTATTGCAATATTGTAGTTCGCGCTAATTTTATCTGTATCTTCTTTCAAATTCATCGTCTTTTCTATTTTCTCGTGTATCCGTAAACTTTCGATTATGTATCTTTTCTGTCCTATGTTTTCTTTGTCTAAGATCTTAACTTTTTCAAAATCAGCTGTGTGGCCCGTTTCCAAAATGTGTTGTGATAACACTGTAGATTTTTTGTTTTTTTCAATGTCCTTCTTATGTTCATTTGTTCTGGTTTTTAAGTTTCGCTTTGTTGTGTCAATATATAGCTTATCACAGGTGTTTTTCCATCTCCTTTACATTTAACTTCGTACACTACGTTGCTTTGTTGTTGTTGGTTTATTGGCGCTTTTATTTTCGAAAATATTTTGTTTATTGTTGTATTTGGTTTATATGCAAATTTAATGTTTCTATTTGTTATTGTATTCCTGATGATTTTACTGTCTGTTAAGCCAGGGATGTATCTAACACTGTAATACCGATTTCTTTCGTCAGGGCTGTTATTGTTATCGGTGATATGTTTATTTTCATTTAATTCTTTGTAAGTTTCTTGAATTAATTTGTCAATTAGATTTTTAGGGAAACTATTTTCTATTCATTTATGATTTTAACAGGCTAAAGTTCGTATCGCTTTTTAAGCCCAATTACATGTGATAATTATAAATGAACAAATAACACCAAAGTTAGTTGTAAATTTTCTGACAACACATATTTGAACGGAACAGCCAGCCGTTTTCGAAGGCCACTAAACCTTCATCATCAGCGTTCTTTTGTGTTTGGTCCACTGTGTGTGGTGTCAGTTGATGTAGATTTCTGCTTTATATACTTAGCATTATTGCAAAGGGAATATGTGAATTGTTTTGATTCATCGTATTTCAATTTGCTGAAAGCTGTTTTGTACTGTAAGCTCAATTTTACCATCTCTATATTTGCAACAGTCTTACCATTGTCGTTTTTTGTTCTTTTTACTAATTATACACATGTTAGTTAATTTGCTTATTTTTTGTTCTACTTAAGACAAACTTTTTTGGTTTGTTACTATTAAGTATATTTTTATTTAATTTTTGCCACAGGCCAATGGCTATTAATTTTAGTTAATTTTAATTATTATTCGAACTCCATTTGTTTCTATATTTATGATTTTAACAGGCAAAAGTTCGTATCGCTTTTTAAGCCAAATTACATGTAATAATTATTAATGAACAAATAACACCAAAGTTAGTTGTAAATATTCTGACAACACATAGTTGAATGGAACAGCCAGCCGTTTTCGAAGGCCACTAAACCTTCATAATCAGCGTTCTTTTGTGTTTGGTCCACTGTGTGTGGTGTCAGTTGATGTAGATTTCTGCTTTATATACTTAGCATTATTGCAAAGGGAATATGTGAATTGTTTTGATTCATCGTATTTCAATATTTTCTATTAATGTTTTTTTAATGTGTTTTATGTTGCTTATGTGAAATTGAGCATCACTTATATATAGGACTCTAAAAATGAAATGAAATGATAGTATCCATTATTTATAAAAGCTTTTATAAATAAACAAGAAAATAGGTGCAATAATTTGGCTCTAAAGATAGAGAACAGGCAAAGTTCGAAATTAAACAATCTGAAAGAAGAACAGTTTAAAACATATGGCTTCAGATATAACGACAATTGGTTTGAGAATAAAGCTGATATCGAAATTCCGAGACGATAGACGTAGACGATATATTGGCTATAGTTATAGTGGAAGAAAAAGACAGCATTTTGGATTTTTTAATAACTTTCACCCAAAAATACAATTCACCATGGAAGTTGAAAAATATTCTTCAATCACATATTTAGATACCAGAATATTTAGGGAAAATAAAAAATTAATACTAAATTGGTACAAAAAAGACACAGCATCTGGCAGGATTATCAACTTTCATTCTACACAACCAAAAAATCAAATAATAAATACCGCGAGGAATTTCATTTTTAGAGTCCTATATATAAGTGATGCTCAATTTCATATAAGCAACATAAAACATATTAAAAAATCATTAATAGAAAATAGTTTCCCTAAAAATCTAATTGACAAATTAATTCAAGAAACTTACAAAGAATTAAATGAAAATAAACATATCACCGATAACAATAACAGCTCTGACGAAAGAAATCGGTATTACAGTGTTAGATACATCCCTGGCTTAACAAACAGTAAAACCATCAGGATACAATAACAAATAGAAACATTAAATTTGCATACAAATACAACAATAAACAAAGTATTTTCAAAAATAAAAACGCCAATAAACTAACAACAACAAAGCAATGTAATGTATGAAGTTAAATGTAAGGGAGATGGAAAAAAAACCTATGATAAGCTATATATTGGCACAACAAAGCGAAACTTAAAAACAAGAATAAATGAACATAAGAAGGACATTGAAAAAACAAAAAATCTACAGCATTATCACAACACATTTTGAAAACGGGCCACACAGCTGATTTTGAAAAAGTTAAGATCTTAGACAAAGAAAACTTAGGAAAGAAAAGATACATAATCGAAAGTTTACGGATACAAGAGAAAATAGAAAAGACGATGAATTTGAAAGAAGATACAGATAAAATTAGCGCGAACTACAATATTGCAATAAAATAGTCTGTGATATACCTTGTACATACATACAAGCTGTGTTAATTTTATTTTGTTATATTTATATATAAAAAGTAATTGTTTTAAAATTAATATTAAAAACAATTTTTAATTTTTTTAATAAAATAGAACTTTCTGGATAAATTCCATCAGGTTATGGGCCCAAGAAGCGTTTTAATATGGAGAAGTTTATTGAAATAGAGAAATTGCCTGGTAAAGAAAATTACCAGAAATGGAAGTTTGCCATTGAGTACGCAATGAAACTTCAAGGCTTTTGGAAATCTGTTTTGGGTACGGAGACTGAAGCAGCGGTGAATGAGAGGGCTATATCAAGGTTGGTACTGTACATATCGCCCAATTTATATGTGCACATACAATGTGTCTCAATGGCGAAGGATGTATGGGAAAAATTTGAAGCTACTTATGATGATTCTGGATTAACGCGCCGGTGCGGCCTGCTAAGCAAACTTCCGACAACACAATTAATCAATTGTAAGGACACAAGCGAATATGTAGACACAATTGTGGACATAGCTCAGAAACTCAACCAAATTAGTTTTAAAATAAATGATGAGTGGGTCGGAAGAATTTTACTTAGCGGCTTGCCAGACCATTTTGGTCCGATGATAATGGCAATAGAAAGTAGTAACCTGAAGATTACTGCTGACAACAAAATTACTACAAGATTTCGATACGTACAACAATTTTATTGCAGCAACAGAATCGTCATTCTACACAAAATAAAAAGGTAAAAAAATTAAAAAAAAGTAAAGTTATATGTTACAATTGCAAAAAGGAAAGTCACATTGCCAAACTTTGTCATATACAAAAAAAATCTAAAAATGGCGTCCACAACGAAAAAACGTCAACAGCGCGGCTAGCAGCCAGGGGGCAAATCGTCACATCCGTGAACGTACAACTCGTCACGTAAAAACGCCATTTTCGGATTATGACATACGTGAACGTATTGAAATCCCATTCAGTTTATACGATTGACTTATTACTTAATTTGTTTTCGTACCATTGCCGATACGATCACGTATGTAACGATTTGAACCCAGGTTTGACAGAGCAGACAACGTATGGGTGATTGATTCTGGCGCAACTATACGTATGGTAAATTCTGAAGATGTGTTTATAAAATTGCAGAAATTTGATAGCAAAGATTTTGTAACCGTAGCCAACAACAGCGAAGTTAAAGTTATTGGAATTGGTGATGTCCGTATTCAACATAAAGCAAGAGAAAAAATAGAGTACTTAACAATAAAAGACGTTCTATTTGCACCGGACCTTTCGGCAAAATTAATTTCTGTTACACAGAAAAAAACTAATTTTCCATTTCAAACACAAAATTCTCTGAATCAAATATTAATTTTTTCAATTTAGGTCCTACAAAGAAATTTGGAAATTTAAATATAAAATTTTTTAATAATTTGTTTGAAAAAAATCTCAATTTTTTCAATCAACAAATTGTCTGATTCAATAAAAATTTTTTTTGAAAATAAAAAGCAAATAAAACAAACAAATAACTATTTTGTACAGTATGCAATTTCTATATTGCAACAGAAATCTTCTTTTAACAATTTTGTTACAAATGTTACTTTATACTAATTGTATGAACTAGAATTTTTCACTCCATACTGTTTTGTGTAGAACTAAATGTGGTTTGGATGAGTCGAACCGGCAATCTCTTGACTAATAATTTAACGTACTTACCACTCAGCTAAAGAGCAAATCGTTTTTGGATACGCAAATAATGAATACACGCAAAACATGATTTCTTTTGTTTCTTCTTATCTAAAAATAACTTTGTTGAGTAAAAAAAACAAGCCATGACGTTCTTCGGCTTCTTGTCCGAATGCACACGTATACAACACGAGCATTAAAAGAAAACAACAACATCAGCACATGACCACGTTCAAGGCACATCAGTCAGGTACCCGCGATTCTACAACAAATATTACAACAGACACAACCACATGTACTTTGTTGATATTAATTACGTTCTTACTTTTCAAAACAGGGTAGCATCGTCAGATTGCATGTTTCTTATAGAAAATGTCAAAAAACATTCAAAACTAAATATTCGAAAGGTGTTTATGTATACCCAAATAAAAGCATGCTTTTAGGCTTATATCTACACAATCCCAATTTGACATTTATATTGGTATAATGACATTACTCACCTGGTGTAGTGCTGCCACCTGATAAATGCGCCTTGACAACGTTGAGTCAAGGTAGAATTAGTAAAATCGTATCATTCTACTTCACAGCTTGCCGTATCGTTCAACTTTGTGCACAAGTTATAGAAAATGTAACAGTTTGCACAGGACATTTTTTTTGTCTGGCATTAAATGCGACGTTTTTGACATTCGCTACAGAAAAATCTATTTTTTGCAGATTCCTATGTCAGCAGTGCTATCACCACATATTTTATAACTAGTAACATGCATTGTATATGGTACGGTTTTTGTCAGCTGACACGCAACATCACAATACGATTATACTATTTCTACCTTCAATCAACAAGTAAGGAAAACATCAACACAAGCAAATGAAATTAAATGATACATTTTTTTACATTAAACAAAATTGAAACAAATAATTTACTGGAACAGTAAAAATATTTACCGAAACTAAATTTTTTTTCAAAACACACGTTTGTTTGAAATTTTTTTGGGAATAATTTTTTCTGTGTAGTCAATTAACACAAAAAGGATTTGATGTCAGTTTTGTTGGTAATGTGCATATGTAAGATATCATAGAACAAAGTTTTGTATGTAGAAGCATTTAAAGAAGGAAAATTTTACATGATGAATGTACCAAAGAAATATTATGCAGCCGTCAGTAAGGAAACTTGGCATGACATTTAGGCCATGCAGCCAATATCAACTTAAACAACATTCGTTTAGATAAAAGCTCAAGTGTTGATTACGTTGAAAATACTGCCTCAAAAATTGGTGAATCATGCTTACAAGGCAAACAATTTCGTATGGTATAAAAACCTTCAATAACAAAAACCGATGATATTTTACAAATTGTACACACAGACATTTGTGGTATGATGGAACAGCGATCAATATGTGGTGCTGAATATAAAGTTTTGTTTTTGGATGACTTTTCCAATAAAGTGTTTGTATATATGATGAAAAATAATTCAGAAGTTCCAAAAATATTCAAGCAGTTTAAAAATCTAGTAGAAAACCAAACCGGAAAACGAATTAAAATACTCCGTTCGGATAATGGTTTGGAATATTGCAATACTCAATTGAAGCAAATATGTTCAGACAGCGGAATATTGCACCAAACCTCTGCACCATATAGCCCGCAGCAAAATGGAAAGGCGGAGCGGATGAGTAGAAGTTTGGTTGAAAAAGCTAGATCGGTGTTATATGATGCAAATTTACATAAAAAATATTGTGCCGACGCAGTTAACACTGCATCATATTTATTAAATATTACACCTAATAAGAGGTTGGACCGAAAATCCCCTGAAGAAATATGGAGTGGTAAGAAAACAAAGATGAATCATTTACGTCTTTTTGGTTGTGTTTCGATGGTAATGATACCGAAGGAGTTTAGAAGGAAATGGTATGCCAAATCAAGAAAATACATATGTAATGGTTGGATACAGCGCAAATTCTACAGCCTACAGGTTGTATGATCCAGAAACAAATAAAATTCACGTAAGTCGCAATGTATTTTTTATTGAAGACAAAATGTATTTTACGAAATCAGAAGATATTAGAAACGAACCTGATAATATTTTAAAACAATCCAATCAGAATTTAGTGAGGATATTTTTCAATGAAAATTCTGATTCGACTGACAATGTTGATAATGCTGTTAATTTTGATTTAGAATCCGCTGAAAGCGGTGAAGAAGATGCTGAAAATACCACACAAGAATCAGCCGAAAGCGGTGAAGAGGATGATGAAAATGCCACACAAGAACAACAATTACAAGAAAATGTAGAAACTCCACGTCGTTCAAAAAGAATGAAAAAACTTCCAAGAATGGATGATTGTATAACGTATTTAACATATGCTAATATTGAAGAGCCTGTAGATTTTTCCAAAACCGTGACATGTTCTGAAAGAAAGCATTGGCTGGAAGCTATTAAGAGTGAGTATAAGTCTCTCACAGAAAATAAAATATAGAGCGTAGTTAAAAATAATACTTTTAAAAATTTTTCAGAAAAAAATGATGTAGACGGCAGTGTGAAGTACAAAGCTAGGCTAGTTGCAAGAGGTTTTGCGCAGCGTAATGGCATAGACTACACCGAAACATATGCTCCAGTTATGAGATACAACACGCTACTTTATTTGTTAACAGCTGCCCTGGATCTTGATTTGATGGTTAACCACTAAGATGTTTGTACAGCGTTTCTTCAGGGAAATCTAGAAGACCAAATTTTTATTGAACCACCTGAGGGTATATCAGTAGCAGTAGGTAACATCTTACGTTTAAACAAACCGTTATACGGTTTGAAACAGGCCTCTAGAATGTGGAATACAAAACTTTGTGAAAAATTAAAAGACCAAGGTATCAGACAGCTTAAAACGGATCAATGCATTTACGTCATTAACGAAAACAGTGAGGATTTGATCATTTTAGCGGTGTATGTAAATGATATGATCATTTTATGGAAAAGTGAAGAAAAGAAAGATTTATTGATCAAAAAAGTAATGAATGAATTTAAAATGAAAGACCTTGGGCCAGCTAAATCGTTTCTTGGAGTGAAATTAAATTACAATTTTGGAAAAAAATATTGCAATTGATCAATCAAATTAAATAAATGAAATGTTGGAACGTTTTGAAATGGTTTCTTTCAAACCAGTGTCTACTCCAATGGACCCAAATGTAAAATTTCATGAGAATGCTGAAGACACGGTGTCTAAGAATACCATGTATCCATACCAAGAACTAAGAGGCAGTCTACTGTTTGCGCCACACGTAACCAGGCCGGATTTTAGTTTCGCTGTAAATAAAAGCATACAAATTTTGAAACCACGTTTTTCTGTGATGCTGATTTTGCAGCAGACCCTAAAGAACGAAAATCAGTCAGCGGATACGTTTTAATTAAAAAAAGGTGGTGCAATCTCATGTCAATGGGAGTGGCGGCACAAGAATTATTATTTTTTTAAACACAAACACAACTCGCAAAGCGATTAGCTTGTCTGCGAAAAACACCCAGAGTCTATGGTGGGAATCGAACCCAGGACCTCTGGACTGAGAGGTTAGCATCGCTACCACTCAGCCACAGGGGCACCCTGTGGAGACTAGAACAGGAACTGATGCAGTGTCAACTTAAGCCAACAGCGTTATTTTGCGACAGTAAAGCGCAATTCATTTTGCTTCTAATGAATCGTTTCGTCCTAGAACACATCGATATTAGATATCATTTCATCAAGGACAATATACTCCTGAATAAAGTAAATTTGAAGTTTATAAGCTCTGATCAAATGGTAGCCGACATTTTAACGAAGCCTCTTGGACATACAAAATTAACTCAATTTGTTGCTATCATGAATTTAAAATAAAATCAAATTAATTTTAAGTGAGGATGTTGAAAATGTAAAATTTATTTAATCACTACATTGGCAAAATTTATTCTAATACAATATGGTAACTTAGGTTAGGTTAGGTAGGGGTGGCAGTCAGAAACCCGCACTCACTTAGACCAGTTTGGTCCATTGTGATACCACGGAGACTCTGCTTATGCGGAGTCCCCACCGTCGAACCAACCAGAGCTCAATATAAAGCTACTAATACGTTGAAGTTCAACACTAGCAACGTTGGAAAGTTCCCTGAACTCAAGAGCGCCCATTGTGGTCAATCTCTTTCTTGCAAGTCCAGGACAGTGACAAAGAAAATGTACTATGCTTTCTTCTTCATCAATATCCTGGCAGCTACGGCAGTAATCATTGTGTTCAACCCGTAGCCTTTGTGCATGCCTACCTATGAGACAGTGTCCGGTTAACACGGACACTAGTGTCAATATTTGTTTCCTATTTTTCAAAATTAAGTAATCAATGCCTTCCTTATTTAGGTGAGTCCATAACTGCCTTGTGATCACGGAATCATTTCTTGTGACCCACCTTCTATTTGTTTCCTCTACTGTCTTGCGCCTAAGTCTGAGTTTGCAAGAGAGTAGGGGTAAACCCACACATTCCAAATTCGGTGGAACCTGCAAGGTTGTCCCAATTCTAGCAAGCTCATCAGCCCTAGAGTTCCCCTGAAAGCCTCTATGCCCCGGGATCCAGATGATCCTAATATAAAACTGCTCTGCCATCTCGTTTAGAGATGATCGGCAGTCGAGGGCTGTTGTTGTTCTTAGAAGCGGGGATTCGAGGGCCATAATAGCTGCTCGACTATCGGTGTATATGTTAATCAAAGTCGTTGAAGTGACATTCACTCTCAACCAATCCACAACTTCTCTTATAGCAAGGATCTCTGCCTGAAAGACGCTGCAGTGATCCGGCAGTCGCTTTGCAATGCGAAGACCTAAAGCCTTCGAAAAGACTGCATAACCCACACCTTCATGTGTTTTGGAGACGTTCGTATAAAAATCGACACTTTTTCTTCTACCAGGACTTTCATTCATCCACAATTCGGTGGATGGTATCCAGGTTTTATAAGGACATTCGTGTAGTAGAGCAGGGGAGGTTTGGTCAATCCTCCATTCCCTAACTTCGTCATCGAGTATTGTACAGAGCCGGCTCCATTTCCGTTCCACAGACAGGTACATCGAAGATGGATTGCCGAGGACGTTGACATCTCCTTCCCTACTAGGCCCAATGGTAGTAGATGAAGGAGCATTCCAAGTGCATCCGTAGGAGTAGTGCGAAGAGCACTGGTTATATATAAGGATGCAAGTCTTTGCACCTTGTATAAGATATGTAGATCTTCTTCTCCAGGGACGGCCACCACACAATGATGCCATACATGAGAATCGGACGTACTATTGCAGTGTAGATCCAATAAACGATTTTAGGGGTAAAACCCCAATTTTTTCCTATGGACTTTTTGCATAGATAGAGTGAAATTGTTGCTTTTTTCACTCTCTCTAGAATAATAGTTTTAAAACTCAGCTTTGAATCTATAATAACACCGAGATATTTTGCAATGTTGGACACTTTTATCTCCGTATTATTAAGAGTGATATGTTGGAAATCAGGTATCTTATACTTCCTGGAGAAGAGGACTAGCTCGATTTTACCAGGATTAACGGCGAGCCCCCGTTTCTCCGCCCATCTTGTTAAGTACGAAAGACCATCCTGAAGGATATCTCTTAGAGTGGTGAGGAATTTTCCTCTTACAGCTATTGCCACATCATCAGCATAAGCCATTATTTTGCACCCCCGCGATTCTAGCGATAGCAACACAGGTTTTAGAGCTAGATTCCACAATAGTGGCGAAAGAACTCCTCCCTGTGGTGTGCCCCTATTTACAAAGCGGGTCTGCCTGGTAGCTCCTAGAGCCGAGGTTATCCTGCGGTGAGTTAGTAGATTTTGAATCCACTTACATAATCCTACA
This sequence comes from Tachina grossa, assembly GCA_949987645.1. Taxonomy (NCBI): domain Eukaryota; kingdom Metazoa; phylum Arthropoda; class Insecta; order Diptera; family Tachinidae; genus Tachina; species Tachina grossa. The sequence goes on along the minus strand of OX465274.1, from coordinate 102,751,209 downwards.
TTAACCCCCAAATTCGATAATGAACCAATTATCGCATCTGAAGAAATATTATTAAAAGCCCCCTCAATATCGACGAAGGCCATAAGGGTGTATTCAGCCACAGAGAGAGATTTCTCTATCGTGCCAACCAGCTCTTGTAGAGCCGATTCGGTCGACTTTCCCCTTTGATATGCATGCTGATGCGAGGAAAGTAGTTTCCCATTGATGGTTTTGCGAATATAGTAATCAACCATCCTTTCTAGTGTTTTCAGAAGAAAGGATGACAGACTTATCGGTCTGAAGTCCTTCGGTGCGGTGTGAGAGCTTTTACCAGCCTTCGGTATGAAAACCACTCTCGCTTCCCACCACTTATTAGGAATATGACTCAGTCTTAGACAGCTGGTGTAAATTCTCAGTAGCCCAGGAGCTATGTGATTCGATACCTTGCATATCTCGGCCGGTATTATATCGTCGGGTCCTGGAGACTTATAAGGCTTGAAGCTTCTCAGAGCCCAATCCAAAGTCTGCATATTAACAATGTCAGATATATTTTCTGTAGGAATTAGGTAAAGATTAGATGTCTGAATCTCAGTCAGGGCTCCTAATGACTCCTCACTGGATGTAGTCTACGTCGCATAGGGATTCTTCAAATATCCCAGAGTACAGGGAGTGGCGGACAAAATTTTCCTCATGAAATGTTTTCAATATTTTCACAAAACCTCTTCCATGTTGTATTTTTAGCAATTATTATCTGCTTTTTATACTCCTTTAGTTTACCTTTATAAACTATCCAATCCAGTTCATTTCTAGATGATTTAGCCCTATTGAAGAGTTTTCTGCATGTACACCTACACAATTGTAACTCTATTCCACCAAAACGGTTTGTTTTTCCCCCTTCGTATATTCAAAGGGCAAGACGATTCCCTCGCATTTTTGAAGATTGTAGTGCTGTAATCAACCTCACAACCTAAATCTGAAGTTTCTAAAAGTGTCGAGTCTCCAATCAGTCCTAATTGTCTAGAAAAAATAGACCCGCCAATTAATCTGCCTAATATTTCGGAAGATTTCTACCTCTGGTGCCCGCTCCCTTATACTAAACTGGATAAACCTATGATCAGAAAAGGAATGTTCCTGAGGTACACGCCAGTTCATGATCCTATCGGCCACCAAATCAGAAGAGAAGGTTACATCCAGGACTTGCTGTCTGTTCCTTGTTATAAACGTAGGTTCTTGACCTCTATTACAAATGTTAAGGTTAGTACTAACTACATATTCCAAAAGTTACTCACCTCTTTCATTAGTGTCCGTACTTCCCCAAATAGCATGATGTGCGTTGGCATCACAGCACAGGATAACATGGTGTCCAGGGTTCACCGCCCCAGCCACAAAGTTTCTCACCACTACCAACGGTAGAGCCCCTTGATCGTCGTGAGCGCAGTATAATGACACGAGCCAGTAGCATGTACTTCCCATTTCCACGCCAACCGCCGTTATATCTCTGCCGATGAAGTTAGATAATAAAACTACATTAAGGTGGTTCCTTGCCAAGATGCAGGTTCTATTGTTACCTTCATTCTTGACGGGTAGCATCTTAAAATCTTCGGTCCTAAGTCCGCAAACCCTGCCACCACTAATCCAGGGTTCTTGGATTGGGACTATGTCAACTTCGCATGTCGTCATGCGAAGCTGAAGAACAGCTGAGGCTGCTTTAGAGTGGTGGAGATTTATCTGCAGCAGTTTTAACATCCGCTACGAAATCCATCTCCACGACCGTTTTATCGGACTCGTCGGCAGTCTCAAGAAGAAGGTCACTGTCTTCGCCGTAATCAGCGTCGGACAGGCCTGAGTCTCCTCCGAGAATTTCAGAGTCGGATGTAATGTAATCATCCTTATCCGGAGATTCTCGTAAGCTGGCTTTCTTCTCCTCCTCTTCAGATTCCTCCTCCACAGCGTTTTCACACACTGTCTTGGAATTATCCATCATTGGAGGCTGATCTCCTTTGTACACCTTCAGCGTAACCTGTCCAAAGGTGTACGTTATAATATTATTGGATTTGGCCAAGTGAGGGAGGGTTTCAGCGTTTAGTATAATAATTACCCCACGTCTGTCCCCCTCAGCCTTACCGAACCTCCCAATCTTCCAATTGCCGGTTGGAAGTGAGGGATTGTAGTCCTTTAATAATTTAATCGCTGCTCCAGCCGTATCTGGGAATGCCGGAATTCATGCATGCGCACGTGATCGGTATGAAATTTCACTCTTGTCAACAAGATCGGTTTTCGCACCCGGCCATGGCGCTCCCATTTTGCTAAGAGCTGCCTTGTACAGGTCCGCCAATCTCTGGTTCCAAAGGCCATCCGCTTGACCCTACCTTGATACCAGCCTGCATCGCGACAGACTGGAGGTATGCCTGGATTTTCCGCAAGGACCTGGTAGTACGTGGTTGCCAACTTAGCTTCCACAGCACTCCATTTGGGATGGCACCATCCATATCTCCCCTGTCGACAACAGCCATTATGAGGTTGTCTTTTACAACCTCACTAAACGAGCTAATGCCAATATTGCTATTAGCTTTAGCCCGCTTAGGCAATGATTTGTCGTCCGGCGATCGCAGTCTTTTACCAAACGGTTTTTACCACGTGCTAGCACCACTTCCACTTGAGGCGGGAGTATCCATGTTTTCAAGGACACCTTCTTTTGGTTATGCCTCATCTTTGATGGTCGGACATGCTTGGCCGAAGACAACGGGGCCGAGCTCGAACTGCTGCATGCATCATCTGCCCAGTGTTCTCGGCAGTCTTCGTCTGAACGAGTTTTCTCGTACCAGATGGTTGGTTGCGTGAAACCGGTCCTCTGTCCTTCCGCGCTAGGAAGCACCATCAGTCCATCGGTTCCGGTCTTGTTTTTTGTTTTGTTTTTATAAAAGAGAGAGAGAGAGAGTTATTTTGCATTTTGGTCCCACGAGTATGGGAGATTTGAAGGCCACCACGTCATAGCCCCCGATAACGTGGTGAGGGCGTCGTCTACTTGCTGAGGTGACCAGGTATCAGCAAGGCTCCGTTCTAATACAGTCTTTTAACCCTGACTGCAAAAATCCGATGGGCACGGGTCGCATCACACCCCGGTTTAGCCTTGGATAACCTTTGGTACACAGGCCTTTAGAGCCATTTATCTTCACCCAATACCATAGAGGACCATTAAAGGTCATCCATGGTGTTAGGTTGAAGACATAGACCACGGTCTGTAGTTAAGCCACCACACCACGACAAGGTAGTTATCCGGATGGGGATATGGTAACTTTAATAAAGCTGAATTTTTTATCCTTCTCTTTGTACATTTTAAACTGAAAAGACGTGTTAATATTTTCAATAAAACAGAACTTGCTGGATAAATTCCATCAGTTATAAATATTAATTTGTAACAACAGTGATGTGATATTCCGAACATTTTCACTCCGAATGGAGCACAGAATAGACCTGATTGTAAAAAAAATATTATTGTACTTAATTTTTTAATTATTAACATAAAAAATATATCGTCATACAAAATGTAAAAGAACCTATCACCATACTTAAAAAAATTTCAGAAGAGGTAAAAAACTTGAAAAGCAAACTATTGTTACTTTAGAATCAATTATTTTGAGTAGTCTTGTTGATTAAGTCTGAATTAACTACACTATGCTGAAAACCGAGTTTTTGCTTTTTCATAAGTTTTTTTTAGCGCCTGAAAATTGTTTAAAAGTGATGATAGGTTCTTTTACATTTTTTATGGCGGTATGTATTACTTACTATACATCCCAAAAGTAAAAATTATTCATTGTACGAATTGTGTGAGATCAAAACAAAAATATAAAATAAAGGAACAAATACTATTGTTTTAAACTATTGAAATTGAGAACTGCTGAACAATTCACGTACAGAACTGTACTGACTTTCTGGAATGAACTGAACAGAGTTGGACGATACCGTAGGACTCAATAATGGAACGTTAACTATACTGGATGAAAATGAATCTTGCGATAAATCTTGTGAAATAAAACCCATTGAATACTCTGCATTGCGCAAAAAGTTTAGAGATAGTTTCTTCATGCGACCTAATAACAATATTTCGCCGATAGCTTGTTGTACAAATAGCTGCTGATCTGACTCCATTTGTCGCAATATGCAACCCCAACCACTGAAATAAATAGAGGCATTCTCAGCATTTTCCTTGTTTTTGGAGAACTCAAAGTGCTCAGTCGCTTTTTTCAAAAACTCTGTTCTTATGTCAAGTGCACATATTTTCTTAGATTTGTTTTGATGAATCTAAAAAATAAATTAATATATTAATATAATACATCACGCTTTCTTTATTTTGCTGTGGGAAACAAATCATAAACGTGTCCCCGTACAAATTTTAGGCATACAAAGGTGTGCATTAATATTTAATAATATATTAATAATTAATTACCGGTTTGGTAGGTGTGGGTATGATTTTTCCGTCTTCATCGGAACTTAAATTTGAGCGACCAGGGAGCGGTATTTCCAAATCTCGCTAAAAATTAAGGTTGTCGAAATACCACAGACTTGGTACGTGAATTTCATCTACTCCGGCACTCAAGTTTAAAAACATACATTTATACTAAAATTATCTATATCAACCCAAATATGAATACTTAAAGTAATTACATAATTTCATAATTAAAAGAATGGGTTATTATACATTTATTTTCTTTTTCTCGTAATGAATCTTAACACATTTCAATTATGATATTTGCTGATGGTAGCTGATGTTAATAACAATCTCTACCCAAGTAGATAGACTAGGCTACTGATGAAGTGCGTTGCTGCACAGAAAAATATCGGTATTTCCCCCAGCTTAAAAAGTCTAATTTAATTTTTCTTCTCTTCTTTAGAAACTCACATTAATTAATAAAAATATTTCATTCAATAAAAAGAATTGAAATTACTGAACTTAAGCCTGACTAAAAATTATTTCTGATTAAAAATTCACTATAGTTCAATTAAAATCTAAAAATGACTCATACATACATATATGTATGTACGTGCATATTTTTGTATGGGGCGACAGAAGAATTATGAGTCATTCTACTTGTGCCAAACTTATTGCATAATTCCTAATACATACATACATACATACATACAGGTAAAGTTAAATATACAAATAAACATGAAGCAAAATTTCAACGACGTCAACTCAAAATTATTTTAAATATGAGTAAATTTAATTTTTAAGATTTCGTGATTTACGCAAGGTTTAGGAAACGTTTTTTAAGCTAATATTCTATTATGAATACAATTAAGCGAATTTTTTCTCAAACAACATTTAAAATGCTGTTTAAAATTTTTTGGAAGACGGCTGTAAGCATTTAATAAGAGAAAATGCAAATGTTATTATAATGTTTAAGTAAGATGAGAAAAATATGAAGCATGTTTATGAGAATCATGTTGGCAGTAATATGAATTTTGAAAAGTTTTAAGAAATTTGTATAGTGTTGGAAGGATAGATATAGATTTTGGTTAGGTATAAGCAAAGATATTGAATTAAACGATTTTCGTTATAGAAAAAAATACTGCTCATAAAAGATTGATTTTAGTTATTTCATCTGACCTGAAACTTCATTCCTATAAATGTTATAAATGGCCAGCTACTTGTATACTGATAACCTGATCTGAAAACCAGACCAGCTACCTGAAAATCAGACCAGCTCCTGATAAGCTGATCTGAAAACCAGATCAGGTCCTGATAGCTGATCTAAAAACCAGACCAGGTCCTGATAAGCTGATCAGAAAACCAGACCAGGTCTTGATAAGCTGATCTGAAAACCAGACCAGCTCCTGATAAACTGATCTGATAAGCTGATCTAATAGCTGATACCTGTTCTGCTATTTGCTGTTAGCAAACGTGGATGAGATAACAAAATATCTAATGAAATATAATGGAATTTCATAATATTATGAAACTCAATTCCTCTTGTGTAGAACCTTTCAAAGATAACAACACTGTGCATGTTTAAGCGATATGAAAAGAAAAAACAAGAATTTGCAAATAAGCAAAAAGAAAAATTTGTTGATCTAGTGAAGTAAAGCCAATAGAGAAACAAAATATAAAAATTTGGACATTTGTAGTTAAAATTTCTGTTTAGGTTACTATGTATTTTATTAGGTTATCAGATCAGGTTTTCAGGTATCAGAACTGGTTATCAGATCAGTTAACAGCTACAGATCACTTATCAGGTTAGGTTATCAGAAGAGTTATCATGTTTGAGATCAGTTTATCAGATCAGATTATCAGCTTTCAGATAATGTTATCAGACCGGTGTTATTAGGTAGCTGATCAGATTATCAGATCAGGTTTTAGGCATCTGATCAATTATAAAAAATAGATGTATGAAGTTTATTGCCAGATTAAGAACTAAAGACTACCTTTTATATGAAGTAATTTATATTGTTATGAAATGGTCAAATTGTTTTCTGTAACGAACATTGTTTAATTCATTATCTTTGCTTATCATCAAAAATCCATATTTATCATTCCAACACTCTCGACAAATTTCTTGAAACTTTACAAAATTCATATCGCTTGCCACATGATCACTATAAACATGCTTCATATTTTTCTCATCTTGTTTAAACATTATAATTACATTGGCATTGTCTCTTATCAAATGTTTTGGAATTCTGGTATACGTTTGACATAAGTAAAATGAATCAACATTCTTATGTCGTCCCATACAAAAATATGCACGTGTATTATTTTGCTTTTCGAATGCAACATCGTCAAATATCATAATTGAATTGCTTTTAGCTTCATTAGGGGAAATAACGGATTCATTATCTGTAAATATATAATATCCAATTCCTTTTATTGGTAAAATTACGTTTTTAAGGTATTCATATTTCGGCTGATATAACGATTTTGAGTATAAATAGATATTTTTAAACTTGAGTCCATTAGGACTTTCTATCAAGCTAAGCATAATACTAGTCTTTCCACAATTTGATGGATCAACTATTAGAGCACGAATAGAATTTGGTAAGAGGGCACTATGCTTTATTTTTGAGCTGATTTTTGATGAAGCATCAATATTACGGATTAAAATATTTTTATGTTGTTTTACTAACTGCATTTTTGTAACTAAATGCAATTCATAAATACTACCTTTTATTATAGAAAAAAATAAAATAATATGGTTATACGATATCGGAAATCGTTTAGTCATAAGAAAACTGTCTTTGGAGAAGGTTTAGTTAACAATATAATAAACTCTCTACCTGCTGAACTTCATCTTCTTGGATATCAGTACTGTGGACCTGGAACAAAACTACAAAAACGTTTAGGTAGAGGTGATAAAGGAATTAATTTATTGGGTTCTGCTCGTAAAGAGCACGACATTGCTTATTCAAAAAATAAGGATTTAAGTACTAGACATAAAGCTGATAGAATACTTGAAAACAAAGCTTGGAACCGAGTTCTTTCAAAACATAACACTCTCACAGGAAAATCATTTGCATATATAGTTACTAACGCAATGAAAGTCAAAACAAAGTTTGGTATGGGTGTGGAGAAAAAGAAAAATGATAAAAAAATATTTTAAATGCTAAAAGGCTGTTTAGTACATCAATTAGAGATGCATCAAAAATGTCGAAGAAGAAAAAACCGCTGGATATTAACTCAGCTATTAAAACTGCACGAAAAACTATTAACAGTTCTTTGAAGGGGAAAAAATCATAAATTATAGCACCACGTATAATACGTGTTCCAAAAATTTGTGGTTTTCTGCTATTAATTCCAATTTAACTGCTCTGAGTGACTGGAGGTGCTGCTATAGCGAAGACTGCAACTGCAACAAAAAATGCAAAAAGACAACTTGAGGAAGCAGCTAGACATATTAGAGCGATAGAATCTATAGCAGTAGGTAAAGGACTTTTCCTCAACCCTTAAAAGAAAGGCTATGGTTTGATTTGTAAAGAAAACTCAAAAAACTAATACAAATGCTGCCCACTAGACCATTGACCGATGTTGATCTACAAATTTTTTCATCAAAAACTCCATACTTTAGAGGAGTTTATATATTGAACACTCTACCAAAACGTGCGAGGAAAAGAGAATGTGTGTGTAATAATAAATTTAGATATGTCAACAGGACTCGGCACACATTGGGTAGCATATTTTAAAAACAATAAAGAAATAGAATATTTCGATAGCTTTGGAAACTTACAACCTCCTGCAGAAGTAATCAAATATCTGGGTAAAAATATAAGATACAACTATAATCAATGTGAGAAGTTGAATACATTTAATTGTGGTCATTTATGCCTTCAATTTCTTTATGAAATAAATAAAAAGACTAGAATTTAAAATTAAATAATTTATATAAAATTTTGTTTTATTAGTTGCAAAATATATAAGTATGTATACAATAAATTTACACTATTGCCAAATAGGGTATTGGCCATTTGAGATCAAAAACTCCTCCACCTCCTCCTTGTCCAAATTAAATTTCACTCCCCTTGTCTTTGTACACGGAATGTACCATCTGAGAGATGCTTGAGCTACTCATCCGATAGGGAGTTGTACCTGTTTGGTAGAAACATGAAGTGATCCTCCATTTCTACCTTCGCACTCCGTATTTCGTCGTTGTCCTTTGGACAGTAACAATCCGATATTTCCTTGAAATATCTAAGTCCTTGATATGGATCAAGGACTTGTTGTTCAATGAACTAAACTTTTTAATTAGATTTTGCGAAGAGTCCATTTGAAGTTGTTTTAGCTTCGAGTATTTTACCGAAACTGATATTAAATGTACATTCGATGAGTCTAAGAAGTTTACTTGAAAATATTTATTGTGAAATAGTGAATATCTCCATATGAGGAAAAGTTGTAGAGAGAAAACGAGAAAGAAAGAGAGAAAGGGATAGAGTATGTTAAAAGGGGGGGTAACAATTGATTTGATTCTATGTACATGTACACTGTCTTAAACTTCAGATCTTTCAAAAATTTGTAAATACAATTAGTAACAAAGGAACCCTCAAAAAACTGTCATCTTCATAAATTAAATAAAAGTATGATTGGGATAAGGTGCAAACTCGATCAGTTTTTGAAAGATTTCAAACGGTTCCAGCTATATGACCACTCGGAGCTTATTAAATTTTTCATCAATATGCTGGACGAGAACGAGGAAATTGGAGTTACGAAGGATGAAGACAAAGATGACGGTCACTTCAAATGCTGTCCCTGGTATTACCTTATAGTACTGAAGGTCCGGATACCTGTAGCTGCTCTATCTACTTTCTAAGAAAGTTAATAATAAATAATTTAATAGATATGTATTATAAAATATTATTAAAATAATGAATAAATATTAAAAAAAATTAAAAATCCTTAAAACATTTATTATTTCAAACGAATAAGATGTTATTGGTGTACACAAGTATCTAAAATAAAATAGTTTAAAATAAAGTGAACAAATATTTATTTTTTAATATTTAATTTAACTTTTTGATCAATTTTCACATATTGATGAAACTATTTTATATTATTATTAAATTTGCCACAGCAAACGGAAAACCCTAACTGTTAAAGAACATACATACATATATTTACTTTCATAAATAAAATAAATAAAAAGACAACATAGTTTACAATCATACATACATACATTCATACAAAACGATATTTTGCTGTTATTAACAAACATACAATCATACACAATTATAAGTTATTTACATTTAATTAATTGCTTACACATCATAAGGTTCATTAACCATTGCTAAGGAAATTTGCTTATTAATTAATTGTTTAAATAAAAGGTGCATTTAGCTCATTTATAAATTAAGTCATGTTATTGTGTTTACTCAAACAATATTAATATTGCATATGTTATTATCTATAAGCTAAGCACTTTTATTAATTCTTAATTTTATATAAAAAAAGTAAAAATAAACATATTTTAAGTCATTTTCAGTAAGCATATCAAGAGTGTTTTATTACTGAACGGCTTCCTTCAAGTTACAAGTGCTTGTAAGGAATAACTATTTGGGAACCTAGTGCTAGTTCAAATTTATGTGTTTGAACTAATCAACACTAGCCCATTCACAAACATTTTGGTGACCCCGACGTGATCTATAACAGGATCAAAATTCAATCAATAACTACATATTAACACTAGACCATCACTAAGCACTTGGTATTGCTTAGATTCTCCAATCAGTGGATACCATTTATTCAACTACATCAAAGGTTAAACCAAGTCATCCTCTGGTCCCACAACAAGGCGAAGATGGCGAGTCTACAAGCTCTTATGATCCAGCAGGAGGAAAGGGCAAATGACATAGACAGGATTATTGCTAATATCAAAAAGGCCCCACAGGATCGAAGGAATCTAGAATTTTACAAAAGCAAGTCCGATGAATTAGCGAAACTTTGGAAGGACTTTGAGAAAACAGAGATCAAACACTTCTTGACAATGATTCGTATATTGTGAGAAATTTGCACGGGTCCTTTGAAGAAAGGTATAGCACTGCTATGGAAAATATCGACATTCAAATCAAGAAACTAACTGAGGGCACAAAGCCAATGCCAGCAGTAAGAACTTCAGAAATTTTATTGAGTAACCAAAATATACTATTTCAAGGACTAGCCAGACGAGTGACTGCCCGTATGGCTGCCTTAATACGGCTATTAAAAATGTTGACACCATTAGAGGAAGATCAACCGCCAGAGTTTTATACAATCAAGGCAGACACAATAAGAAATCTATGGAATCAAGTCCAAACCTTGTATGATGAGTTATGGCAACAGACCGAAGATCCTTCAACATTAGGATTAAATCAAAATGAATACAATAATTTGGAAGACTTAGTGCAACATACGTTAATACAACTCGCAGTAAATACAAATAAACAAAAGGAGAGTGGTGTTAGCGGACATAGCGTAGCGTGTTCAACACAATTACGAGCAGAATTATCGTCACACAGTTCACTACCGCTTCCAAAAATTGTTATTCCCCACTTCAATGGAGACTATTTGAAGTGGATCCAATTTTATGAACTATTTCAAGAAATAGTGCACAAGCAACCGCTTCCAAGCGTACAGAAAACGTGGTACCTCAAAACCAATTTGTCAGCGGAGGCTGGCAAACTCATAAGTCATTTAGCTTTATCAGAAGAAAACCACACCACAGCGTGGTCGCTACTTTATGAACGGTAAAACAACAAAAGAGTACTGGTAGCTACATTGATTGAAAAAATTATGAATTAGCTCAAGGGAACATTATCTCCTGCAGAAATAAAGGCTCTTCATGATACCACAAAGGAATGCTTGCTGGCATTGAACAATTTAAACATCAACACATCGTCATGGGATGCCATACTCATTCAATTATTGCTGAAAAAACTCGAACACACCATTTACATCCGATTCATACAATCACTACAAAAGCCAAAGAAGTGCCTACAATTAGTGAATTATTGTCGTTTCTAGAGAGGCAATTCGAATCAGTGGAATCGATTGGGCACAAACAAAAATCAACCAATCATAAAACTACAAGCAAGGCTATAACTGCTGTAGCATCAGGAGAATGTAGCATCAAATGTAAGCTGTGCAATAACAGTAATCATCGCATTCACTATTGTAAACAATTCATTGCAATGACAGAATATGAACCACTAAAATGGGTACAACAACAGGGATTATGTGTGAACTGTTTCAAGGCCAATCATTCAGCAAAGACATATCCTCATGGTAATTGTAAGAAATGTAATAATAAACACAACACGTTATTAGACTTGCCACCAAAATCACAGCATACAGGTATCTCAAGTTCACCTCTTCAGTTGACTAACCAAAAACAACTTGAGATTTCAAGCAACGCAGTTGCAGTCTCTTCAGCCTCGACTGCATCTGAATCTAGGAACCAGAGCTACGTCATCTTAGCTACTGCAAGAGTCATCATCAAGGCCGCAAATATCAATTCAAGTGCAATTAGAGCCATACTAGACTCAGGATCACAAGTCAACATTGTGAGTGAACGACTTATCAAAAAATTATCCCTTTCAACTACAGAAGCCCCATTATGTATTGATGGAGTTCGAATAATCCAGAAAAGAGCACATAAACGCATTAATGTGCAAATGTTATCCAGAGATCATAACGTCTCAACAAACTTGGAAGCCTTAGTGTTACCCAGCATCATCCCAGCGGCACTTGGGTGGGTTGTAGGTGGATCAATCAAAGATGACACTTCATCTTGCTCATCCTCGCCATTGACGTGCGCAGTATTTGGTAATGAAAGGTAATGAGAAGAATCAATAGAAAACTATGGAAACATGATGAAGTAGAAACGAACTCGAAAATATTGTCTCCTGCAGAAAATCTGTGTGAAAGTCATTTCAAACAACATATATGAAATAGTTCTGATGGGTGCTTCATCGTCAGCTTACCATTTAAAGAGAATCCAACTTCACTAGGCCACTCACACCAATTGGCGTACAATAGATTCATTAGTTTGGAAAATCGGCTCCATAAGAACGAAAATATGAGACGTGAGTACATCAATTTTATGAGAGAATATGAGCAATTGGGCCACATGGAAAAGGTTAATATAAACAATATAACTAATCCAAGATATTTTATTCCACATCATTGCGTGCTAAAGCCCGAGAGTACATCAACAAAACTTATAGTAGTGTTCGACGCTTCCACTAAAACGTCAACAAGATACTCGTTAAATGACTTAATGCATACTGTCCCCACGGTACAAAGTGATTTATTTTCGATTCTACTTAGATTTCGCATGCCTAAATTCGTATTTACAACTGACATCGAGAAAATGTATCGTCAAATATTAATCAACCCAGCCGACCATCAGTATCAGTTGATCATTTGGAGAGAGGACCCTTCATCACCAATTAATTATTACAGGTTGAACACCGTTACCTACGGCCCTAGAGCAGCTCCATACTTGTCCACAAGGTGCTTACAACGTACTGCAGAAGACAATACAGCACGATACCCACTCGGCTCTCAGATGCTAAGAGATAACTTTTATCTGGATGCTAGTCTCGGTGGCTCAGATAGTCTAAATTTGGCGATTATACTCAATGGCAACTACAAATGTACTGCAAGAACATGGCTTCATCCTGAAAAAATGGTGCTCAAATAATGAAAGGCTGCTGAAAGATATACCTTACAGTGACAGAGTAGTTGATTTAGATCTTGATGGCAACAGTATTAAAACAATACAAACTTTGGGTTTGTATTGATGGATTGGGTGCCCCAAGATGATCAGTTTTGCATCAAATTGAAACTCAATGAGCTCCAAGTAATCTCAAAACGGACAGTTACATCAGAGCTTGCAAAATTATTTGATCCTCTGGGTCTCCTTGCTCCTGTTGTTGTCATGGCAAAAATCTTTATCCGACAATTGTGGCAGCATTCGTTAGATTGGGATGAACCATTACCTCACAATCTTCAAATGACTTGGGACAGTTTCCGAAATGATTTGAAAACACTAGATGAGTTCAAAATTTTGAGACATATATTCTATGGTGGCATTCCAGTAAAAACACAGCTTCATATATTCGCAGATGCATCTGAAAAGGCCTATGGTGCAGTTGTATACATTCGCGCAAAACTTAAAGATGGAACAATAATTGTTCGACTGCTATGTGCAAAATCAAGAGTAGCCCCTGTGAAACAACAAACATTACCTCGGTTAGAGCTATGTGCTGCGGTCATAGCAGCCCAATTCGCTCATCTAGTAAAAATGGATCTGTCCCTACAAAATCAATCTATCTTCCTGTGGACTGATTCCGAAATTGTTTTATCATAGATTAACTCACAATCATCTTCTTATAAAACGTTTGTGGCTAATAGAAATTCAACCATTCAGTCATTTCATAGCAGACCAGTGGCGTCATGTAAAATCAAAAGATAATCCTGCTGACATTTTATCGCGAGGAGTGCAACCAGCCAATCTAACTAACAATGGATTGTGGTTTCAAGGACCAACGTTCCTTCATGGCAAGGATGTAATACGGCCATCAAAATTCCCACATCAAATGCCAAATACAGACGACATCGAAATGAAAAAGACAATTATAGCAGCCACGACAACATCAAGCACTGACTTCATTTATAGAATCAACCATAAAAATTCATTTCGAACCTTGCAAAGAATTCTAGCGTATGTCCTCAGATTCATAAGAAACATTAGAATGTCTATTACAAGTCGACCAACACACTCATCAATTACGCCAAAAGAGTTAGACAATTCCCTTCACATAATTCTTAAGGCAATACAGTCTTCAGAATTCGCAACAGATAACAAAAATAGCTCACTTAACAGTTTAACACCATTTTTGGATAAAGAAGGCATACTTCGAGTAGGAGGGCGGCTAAAGCACTCCAATTTACATCCAGATTTGAAACATCCAATAATACTGCCATACAATGATCTTTTGGCAAGACTCTTGTTTATTATGATACATGAAGACAATAAGCATTGTGGACCGACTGCAATGCTGAATAAATTAAGACAAAGATTTTGGCCAATAAAAGGGAGAATAACAGCTCGAGCTGTCATTCAAAAACGTGTAAGATGTACTAGAGCACGGCCACTGCTTTATCAACAAATAATGGGCAATCTACCCCAACCTAGAATCACACCTGCTCGACCATTTATTAATTCAGGTGTGGACTATTGTGGTCCATTCTGGATACACTACAAAGTGCGGGGCAAACGGCCAACGAAAGCTTACATAGCGGTATTTTGCTGCTTTGCCACAAAGGCAGTTCACTTAGAGCTGGTGTCTGATCTATCAACAGAGTCATTCATTGTTGCCCTTAAAAGATTTATAGCTCGTCGTGGTCATTGTCAAAATATTTACTGTGACAACGCAACAAATTTTGTAGGAGCAAAGAACACTTTATCGGAAATATCTGAAGCAATACATGCTGATAAGGCACAAGAGGCAATAATATCCGCTTCAAGCTCTAAGGGGATACACTTTCATTTTATCCCACTAAGAGCTCCTCACTTTGGAGGCTTATGGGAGGCCGCCGTGAAGTCAGCAAAGCACCTTTTGGTACGCAGTGTGTCAACCGAATCATTAACCCATGAAGAGTTGGAGACGATAATCATAGAAGTAGAAGCAATATTGAACTCACGTCCACTAACACCGCTCTCAAATGATCCGGACAATCTCGAAGCTTTAACTCGTGGCCATTTTCTGATTGGCGAAGCACTTACTGCTCAAGTAGATAGCAGAGCAGAAAAGCTGAAGATTTCAGGCGTGTCTCACTGGAAGTTAGTTTCACAATTGAAACACAAATTTTGGAAAAGGTGGTCTACCGAATATTAAAACGAACTTCAACAACGCTACAAATGGAAAACTAAGGCCAACAATCCCAAACCAGGGGATATGGTCATAATCAAAGAAGACAATCTACCTACAATGAAATGGCCACTAGGAAGAATTGTCACTGTTTATGCTGGAGATGACGGCACGGTGAGACTGGCCGAAGTAAAAACAGCAACAGGAATCTTCAAACGACCTATTCACAGATTGGCTCCACTGTGTCAAGAAGAGGAAAGTGAAACAGTGTTGGAACTACCGATGTCAAATAACCAGGAAAAAGATGTCATTCCACTAAAGAGGTTTAAGCGGACAATAAATTCCGTAGCACTCACTATGGTCAAATCCCGTCTTCTCCTTCCTATTGCTCTATGCAACAACTTAGTGATAAAGCTGTTCCAGGATGATCCAGGGTTGTATTTTGAGGGAATAGGTACCGCAAAACTGAATACAGCAGAATGGAAATTAAGGGTGTACTATGACCTTACCCCGTTTTCAGCTGAACTTAATTCATTATCAGTGGGCTTGGAAACTTTGCAGCAACTGTGTCCTGCAATACAAAGATACCCAATGTGCAAGATTTTGGTGAAGAACTTAAGGCAAATCAAAAATGAATTATATCAAGACGATGATTTAGTCAGCCACGGACGTACAAAAAGGTCGCCATTTAATATAGTTGGCAATATTGCCCGGTCACTGTTTGGTGTTCTTAATTCGGAGTATGCAGAAGAAATGTCAAGGACTATTAACACAGCCAAAACAGAGCAGGACCACATTGTAAAATTGTTAAGAAATCAAACATCAATAATTGATTCAACCATAAATGTTATCAAACAAGATGAAATAAACTCGCAGCAGAAGATTACCGAGCTTCTAAAAATGGTTGATGAAAACAAAAATTAATTGTTTAAGGAAGCTTCACAAACCAGTAACTTTCAAATCATTGGACTCCTCTCAACACATTTAACATTAGTAGCAATAAACCTACAAAAAATTGAGGCTGAAATCATAAATGTACTTGCTGACGTTTACAATGGAAAAATTAGTCCTCTTTTGTTATCCCCTCAGCAATTAAAAAGGGAAATGGCTAAAATCAAGATTCACCTTCCAGCAACTTACACGCTTCGAATAACAGAAGATAATTTGATGGATCTATATAAACTGATGAATGCTAAGGGTGCGTAACAAGGAAAGAAGTGATTTTTGAAATTAAAATACCTCTAATTAATCAACAGATCTTTGAGTTATTTAAAATAGTACCAGTTCCGACAGTCAAAAACAATACTTTAATTGCTATTAAACCAGACATGTCATACTTTGCCATAGATGCACACAGAGATGAATATATTCCGTTTACGACATATGATGTATCTAACTGTATCATGACAAAAAACAAAGACTACATTTGCAAAAATAAGCAATCTAAGTTCAAAAGGAATTCTTTGTGAGATCAATATATTCAACAATCGATCCACAGCCAACTGCAACCTCAACAAGATCCCAGGTCCAGCAGCCTGGATTCAATTAAATCAACTAAACAAGTGGATTTTTGCTACTACTGTGAAAATTGAATCATCCATGGTATGTGGCAGGGAAACTACGCTGTTCATAATTAAAAACACTGGACTAATGGAAGTTGGTCCCGACTGCGTAATCAAAAACAATTTTGTAAAAATACAAGGACATTTTGGAATTACAAATAGTGTCCATGCATCATATGTTAAATTAAAGCATGTTGACTCAATAAGTAGGCCAGAAGAAATAGAAAAGATATTTAATACTACAAGCCATCATTTCAATACGCAACTAGACCAGCTAAAAAACCTTCAAAGACAATTAAATGACGCAAATCTAGAACATTTACCCGAAGTTATTAACTCTGATAGTCAACATCATCATGCAGTAAGCTACACCGCATTAGTCCCATGCTTAATAACATTACTTATTCTGCTAATATGGAAAATACACAACAAACAAAGGCGAACCTACCAAAATGCAGCGAGTTCCACATTTCAATCAAGACCAGCAACCATAGATGCTTCAAGAGTTTGAACCTGTCCCATCAACCAGTAACAGTGCCCAGAACTGAACCGTGTTCAACGCGGCGGAGAATGTTAAAGAACATACAACATACATTTACTTTCATAAATAAAATAAATAAAAAAACAAAATAGTTTACAATCATACATACATACATTTATACACAACGATATTTTGCTGTTATTAACAAACATACAATCAGACACATCTGTTTTTGCCCAAAAATACATATTGTAATACAAATATATGAAAAAACCACTATTGAAACAAATACATGATGTTCAGGTGTATGTGCGGACGTTTGTTATGTTATTTTGTGGCGCAGCCAAAGTATAGAGAGAGAAAGAGACAATTTTGCTCTGAGAGTAATTAGAAATTCATGTGTTTTATGCACATGTATCATTTACTTACATGTGTATGTGAAATTTTACTTTCATTCATTCATCAACAATGGATTTTTTTTTTCAACACACCATGTGGTACTTATCTTAAAACCAGTTTTATGTATCTTATTTGTTATAGAAAAACAAATACATACAAACGTGTTTTTCTCATTTGGTCATTGCACAACCATACAATAACTGCTTTAAAAATCAACATTTACAACTAGTAAAAGAAACGCTAAATAACATATTTTTTCATACAAGAACCAAAAAAACACGCAAAACTGGTGCAAACAGATGCATCTGTGCAATGCTATAATAAGAACTAGCAGATGTATACATATGTTACATATTTATGTATATATGTATGTAGGTAAGTAGCTTCACTTTGCACACCACACTGAAAACCATAACCTTTCCCAATAAAAGTGGCAAACAATCGCAAAAGCTATGACGACACTTCTTCAAGTCAAAACTATTGAACAAACCAAACACACTTACACATACATGATCGCACATAAATTGGGCCTGGCAGTACATGTCTTCTATCATAATAAAATGTGCTGTGATCCCATATTTCTTATTTTCATTTTTTACATTATGCTTTATTCTATATAAATATGTGCACAGAAAAAAATTGCTGAATTTGCTACAAAAAAAATCAAATTCTAACAAGATCCAGCCAGATTAAATTTGCATAGCAAAATATACACACGCATGTACATGCGTATTAGAAAAAAAGTATCCGATAAACATACCAGGAACGATAGAAATAGAGCATAAAACCACATGACGGCTAAAAAGTTCCCTTGAATATTATAAAATGAGAAAAAAGCAATATCAGCACATTTAAATAAGTATGTATATATGTATGTACATACATATGTATGTTTGTACATGCATAAAATCAAAAATTCCCTCTAGTCAGCCTAGAACCATATGCCTCTATGTCAATACTATTTCTCCAGCGACAAAAAAATTTTAAATGTCGACAACTTTCCCTTTATGCGCGAGTAAAGATACGTTAAAGACAACAGCTCTAGTAAATTTCTGGTGATATTGTCAATGAACACGTCAATAGTTTGTTTTTCTTTTTTATTATGCTGTGCAATAATATTAAATATATATGTGTAGACGAGGGTCACTAAAATCTACCAGTGAGTCCTTGGTTCAAATATCTCAATAAAGTCGTAAAAGAACTAGCTTCGTAATAGTGCTAAAGTCTACTGGTAGATTTTCAATGACAACCCTATGTTATATGTCAATAGGCGTTTACATTGGCTGGGGTACACCTTATCAGTAGCAACATTGACAATGTCACTATAATTTTACTATTGACAACGAGCGAGGAAATATCGATATTGTAGACTAGAGCCCCTACAATTTACTAGTGAATCTTTGGTGTCAATGTCTTCATTTGGTCCCAAAAGAACTACTTAGTCAGTAGTGCTACAGTCTACTGGTGGATTTTCAATGACAAGCTTATGTTAAATGTCAATAGATGATTACATTGGCTGGGGTACACCTGGTCAGTAGTGCTACTGACAATGGCACTAGGAAATCACCACAATTTCACTATTCGCACTTTCTGCAGGGTTGTCAAGTACGCATATGAATGTATATACATGCATATGTATGTATGTACATATGTATGTACTCGTAAACCAAGCGCTTCCGTTCAGAGTAATAGAAGAAGAAAAAGAAATAACAACAGTAGAAGCAATCAGCATCAGCAAACAATTTTGAGTTAGGAGAACAGCTATTCCAGCACGTTAAACCATCCCTATGATCAGTGTTGTCAGATTTATTTTTAGGTTCCCCGCCAAATGACTGGTTGAATATCGCCAAATATCGCCAATGTAATTAAACATTCAATTTGGGCTACGATAATATTTTTATATTATAATTGTTTTACAAGTGTTGCTAAATTTTAAATTCAGTGAGTCATACCTATAATCAAATAAGTAAATTATATTATATAAAAAAAAAATTCAGAAAATATTTTAACAAATTTATAAATACTCGCTCATAAAAAATACTCAAAATAACTTATTCCAAAAGATCAATATAAAAAAAACGTCAAAATTGTTATTTAAATTTTGTGAAAAAACAAAATTAACGTTTACTTAAACATCTATTTAACTAGACATATCAATTATTGAATCAAAACTTTGGTACTCATTATATTAAGTATCATTATTATTGTAAGTACCATCAGCATCGTCCTTATCATAAGCTTTAGGCCAGAACTCGTGCAAGCTTTTTCGTGCTTCATTATCAAAATGTTAGTTATAATTTATAAAAGGAAGTTTTTCATAAACACCAAATGAGACATTGGAGTCCATCCCCCTTATTCTGTAACTCGCTAAAAATCTATAAAGTCGATTTACGGATTTTCGGCTAAGAATGCAACTTTCAAACTTGTAATGCTAAATCAGACATTGGCTCAAAAAATTATTGCCCCGAAATTTTAGTGATTCATTTCGTCGACAAAAATTTTTAATGTTCTGTTTGTTCGTCATTTTAGCGATAGAATTTAGCTTTAGTGGGTTACAGAATACGGGACCATAACTTTTTTTAAAACTTCGTGAATTGCAGAAAATTTTGTTTGCGATAAAAAGTTACAACGTTCAGAATCGTTCGCACGAAATAGTTTATGATGTAAAAAAAATTCCTTACGTAAAAATTTCATATTTTTAACACTGTTCTATTTTATTCAAATCGCCAAAAATATCACCAAGGAGTTCAAATATCATTTAAAAATTTTCACCGCCAAAAACAAATTTTCATCGCCACGTTTGGCGAGATATCGCCATATCTGACAACACTGCCTATGACCCCCAAAAATTATTGAACTGCACACACGCATTTACATTTTCTTACATACATACACGTATACAATTACCACATAAGCAATTCAACTAGATCAAACGCTAAAAAGTGACCGCACACGCACAAAATATAAAAAGTAAAGAACAAATAATAGAAGTCCCAGTTCACACCATACTTTCAATATATTTAGCTTACTAAGTCAAGAACTCAAGCATACGCAAAACTATGCATAAAAAATATGAGCTCAAAAATAAGACTTGTTTTGTGAGGACGCTGATGAAAGTTCAAATAAGAAAAAGTGATAAGCCTAGCAATAAGGCTTGCATAGTCTAAACGGGGACTAAGTATGTAGTTCAAGGAATATAGCAGCATATAAATTTTTTTACTGGGGGAGCATCAATTCTAGCGCGAGAAAAAATTAATCCAACATAGAATATTAAAAATAACAAATACATATGAACACATACAACTAAGCGCTATCAATTATGAATAAATTCCCGCAAAATTCATCTCTTTCTAACACTATATCTATACCTCTCTGATACGGGCACACATAGATCCAACTCTAAAAATGTACACACCCACTAGATAATTTTTTGTAGTAGGAGAGCGAGCATGTATCCCAACTGAAGAACCAACCCCTCTGATACCAGCACACACATACATACATATATCCAACAATACATTTTTAGTAAGTGAGTATGTATATCTACAGAAAACAAATTTCTATAATTACAATATTATTGATAGGCATCCAATGGCGAACCTCTAAATCCCTAATGAATTCATATATATTAAACTGGAGAACCAAATTTCTATGATCACTATATTATTAATACCAAATAACGAACCTACAAATCCCTATTGATGGGATATCAGAAATTATAAGGCAACACCTCCATCTCTCTCTCATACACAACAAAATATTAAAGTCAACGCCCACTCTCTCTCAATTACACACACACATGCTCATTTCTGACGTCACTAACCATGACCTTACACAACAGACCAAGAGAGAAAGAGATAGATATAGTGTTAGAAAGAGAGCCGGATATTTCCATCCTCCATTACCTATCTACTCTGAAGAATGTCAAAAACTTCGAATTTGTTTTGGTTTTGGTACAATTATTTTTGTGCTTTGACATTCTTCTGTTCTTTACACAGCTATGGTTGCCGTATTTTTGTATAACAAATCCTTACGCAGTCACCTGTATAATTACACCATGCACTGTGCCTTGATAAAAAAAAGCACTAAATGCTATAAAGACATATTTCGATTTTGCTTAGTTATAAGTAGAATATGAGTAGGAAAATAATTTAAGTTCAAGACAACAACAAATTAAACAATTGTAATGGGCTATTTGATTTAATAATTTTGGAAAAATAAAGTAGAACTCATAAGCTTATATAATCCTTAAATCTTAATTTCAGAAAGAAAGTAATTTAATTTACAGAATAAAGATTTCAATTCAAATTTTATTTGTACTCTTTTATATAACTGCCTAAATTAAATCATTCCGTATAGACGAAATACCAAAACACTTTATTAAAATTTATGTGGTAATGTTTTAGGATTTTTGTTGATATCGAGTCCCTTAGTTTGTTACTGGGGTTACATTGTAACCTTAATCGAAATAAAATGAATTCTGAGTGTAATTAGCATCCAAGGCGAAAGAATTTTCTTTTGTTTCAAATTGCAGAGTTCAGAGTACACTTAATTATATATATATGTACATGTATTTATGTACATATATGTATATACGTATAAATATGTATGTATGTGTCAATTAATTAACATAAACTATTTATGTATGGATGTGCATTAGAATGGCCGTTAATTGTATGTAGACTTTTTTCTTGATCTCTTCTACTCTCACCCCCCAAATCAGTTCTGTTTTATGTAGAAAAAATACAAAACAATTTCATACCGATAAGTTGCGTTTTAGGGGGCGCGTCCGGCCCTCTAAGTTGGCCTTCAAGCCTATTTTTTAATGTAATTTTTTGCATATGACTATCTCTTAGAAAATCATTTTACAAGAATATGACATATGGCAATATTTTAGCTCTTCAAGTCAAAAACATTAGTCTCAAAGAAAGTTTTTTGCAAAATGAATATTTTAGTAAATAATAAAGAAAATAACCAACAAAATACCATCAATTTTATGTAACAATATTATACTTATATGGAAATTTTATTTTAAGCATTTTCAATAAGAGCTGATATATATTAAATTATTTCATACATATACATATAGTCAAAATAAAACAAAACCAAACAAAAAACAAAAAAAATCATATTGAATATATGGGCTTTGAGGACCGGAAGCACCCCCTAAAACACAACTTAACGGTATAAAACTTTTTTGTATTTTTTTTTACATAACCGATTTGGGGGTGAGAGTAGAAGAAATCAAAAAAAAAAAAATAAAATAACGGCCACCCTAATGTTAATATACATATATGTAAATACTTCAACATATACTCATATGTACATATTTATATTAATATATAATTATACTCCTCGTTTAGGGAAAAAGTCGTTTCATCTTTCTTCTCTGGCAATAAAACTGTTTTAATAAAACAATTTGATTTTTTAGACGTTTCATCTGAATTAATTTTTTACATGATGTATGTTACATTCTGAATAACATAAGTCTTTTTTTTTTAGACCGTATTTTATATGAATTAAACAATTTGATGCTTTAAAAATGAATATTCTATTTCTAACTTACTTTTAAAATACTTATTATTTAAACATCGCAATGTTAATAGTCCTAGAGCAAATATTGATAATTTCAGAAATGGATTATCATTAGTAGAATTTCTATAATTAAAAAATTCAATCCAAAAATTTATCAGTTCTGAGAAAATTTTTCCATTTATGTAGCCTTAAATGTATGATACTTCATTTTATTTCTTTAATTTCACCATGCCAGCAAAAATTACCGCTTTGCAGAAGAGTGTTTGTAAGCCAGCTAGAAACAGTACATTCAGCTTCCAAAAAGCCATGAATTTTTTGCCTTTCGAAATCGTTTCACAGAAGGAATTATATGTAGATTTTTTTTCCAATTTTTTAGAGAGCCCGCTTTACGTTACTGCTTTTCAGAAGCATCTTCCGAAGCTTTCGTTATAAAGAAAGCAATAATTTGCAGGGATTATTGTAATTAAATTATTTTATAACGTGTATGGATTCCCTGTTATTTCTAGAAATAGTGAATAAACAAAGTTTATTTTAATTTTAAAATTATTTGGCAATTTGGCTCAAATTTCATACAAGGTTCCTCGTACAATCAATAGTTTTTTTTCGTAATAGCAATTTTTTCTCACTGTGAAAGAGAAAGTTGTTCTTTCTCTGTATTTCACCCAGCTATATTATATACGCAAAGGAAACTTTGCGTATCTAAAAAGGGTGCAATCAGACAGAAAATGTGAAAAATGCTTACTTGGTGTTTTGTATAAAGCCACCAGACTATCACAAGTTATTATTAGGTGGATTTGTAAAACGCACTAAAGGCACTAAAATCAAAGGTAAAAAAGCACCAATTTAGTGCCTTTTTAAAAAAAGGACCAAGTTGAAAAATTCCAGACTGTTATGAACTAAAAAGCACTAAATCTAGTGCGAAAAGCACTAAATTGGCATGCTCCACATGAAGCACGAAGGCTTCGTGCGAACGACAAGATTCATAAACATGATTCAGAGAGCGAAGCATGTGATTCAAACATATTATTAGACTCGATTGTTTTTCTTGAATCAAGTAAGAGTTGAAGGGAGAGAGGGGAAAGAAGAGGGGTACAGATTTGCTTGTACCGATAAGTTATGACTAGTAACAAAACGCTGAATAACATATGTAGCTGTACATACCAGAACCAACACTCGTAAAACTGGTGCAAACAGGTATATCTGTGCAGACATATAGTGAACATACAAACTACAGTTTCGTTCCCGAAACATGTGCGGTATCCCGAGAAATGCCGTACGAAAAACACTATATGACACCCTGCTGAGTACAAGTATATATAATGCAAAACATATTGTAGTGATAGGTATTGTGCTAAACAAGAACTTGGTAAAAATTTTTATCTCACTCCTTTTGATGACCGAAACTTTGAAAAGGAACTTTTTTTCACATTTATATTTTTGTAAATATCTGACTACTTTTTGATAAGTTTTATTTATAATAAAACTTTTTAAACTTAAGATTTCTAGTTTGTTATATATCTAGTACTAGTGACAGCGCCATCTGAAAAGAGCAGTTACATAAAATAATTTATTATAGTGTGATTGGTGCACTATTGTGTCATTAAAAGAACCGACATTTTGCAAGTCACCTGTAGAAATATGTAAGATATAGCGTAAATTTTAGTGGAAGTGACTCCGCCTACTTCTTTAAAATTTGCTTATGTGAAGTACTTTTGAAAACGGTAAATTATAGCCTTGCGTGAGTGGGTTTCCGATTTTGGTATCTTACCTAAGCTTATTTGTCTACAAGATTTTAGCTCTCCACCGTATATTTTGTTAAATTGTTATGGGCGTGCCCCACCTCCTTAATGTAACAATCGGTGCTTTCGGACTTTCCCAGTTTGTAATCACGCCTAAACTTAAATTCTTAATATCCATGCCCTCCGATTTTCGTCGTGATCTCCGATTTAGTTTTATTTGTGTATCGAATTTAAAATCTATAGCGCAAGTTTGAGTTTTAAGGGCATGGCTTCACACTCTGGGCAAAACTTTGGGGCTTAACAATTTTTCGAGTTGCTCACTCATCTACACTTATTTGTGTGCAAAATATTAGCGAGAATTATAGCTTTAAGTTTTATGGGCGTTACCAAGCCCACTTTTTTAAACTCAAGATTTTATTGTGAGCAGCGCTTGTCAATCATGTTGATGTTCTTAATAAACGGCTGCAATATTATCGTGGCGCCGCCACCCTTGGTTAAAATTTTTGAGTTTTTAGATTTCTCTAGTTGTTTATTCACTTTGACCTACTTGCGTATAAAATTTCAGTTGTCTAGCGCATATTAATTTTTTTATTATTATTATTTTTTAAAAGGAACAATTTTTGGCCGGTGCTTGTTAAGTTTCGTTGGAAACGAATAATAATAAATATATATATAGTATATTTGAATGTGCTGAGCCGAAGTACCTACATACGTACATTAAAATAAAGGCTTTAATTTTACGGGCATGTTAACGTAGCGAAGATATATAAATAAATTTTTAGCCTTGCAATATCGCAACATGTATGCCAAATTTCAATAAAATCACTTAATATAAACGCGTTAGATTCGCCTTTTTAATTGAGATTTATCCGCGCATTCTTGCCCCCATGGCTATAATTTCTAAATGTTCAGTATGCGTGATGACGCCCACTTTTTTAAACTAAAGGCTCAACTATAATATGAATAAGCTGGCTTAGGCTAATGTCAGAATTGAACGATAAGTCTGTCAAATACTTAAGCAATTCAGATGTGACTTTTAGGTGGCCACAATGTACTATAATGCACTTAAGTATTCTTTAGCCACAGCTGCACATCTAGGTATGGTTAATAATTTTGTAGTAAGTTTGTTTCTTCTCATAACTCCTAAACGAATGCAATTCAATCAAACTAGCTTGAAAGAATGTGCAAATCTATTACAAATTCACATATAAATATATCCATCACCTTATTACTTGTTTTATTTGATTTGCCTACTAAAAAGTGCAACAATGAATATACATAAGTAAACTCGTGTGTATGTGTGTATATGTGTATTGTAAAACAAACAATGAAAGTTAAAGTTTCGCTTTATTGTCTGAGTTTAAAATAAGAAACCATAAAAAGATATTTAAAATCAATGAACATTTTCATATGCTGCTTGCTAGAGTTCAAAAAATGCAAAAACAGTTGTTTCCTTACGGAATGTGCGTTCAGTTTGGCACTTTACTTAAGCAAATGACATTTGACGAAACTTGACGAAAAGTTTGTTAAGTACATTATAGTTTGCCACATGCATTTTATATGTAACCGCACAGTCGCTTAAGCTAGCTTATTCATATTATAGTTGGGCCTTAAAGCTTTTTGGATAGTGCTTACCATTCGTGTCAAGTTTGGTTGAAAACGAATAAAAATAAATACATAAATAGCAGATTTGTTAAAGCCCACTTTTTTAAACGAAAATATATTGTAATTTTTGTTTATTTGGGTTGAATAAAAAAAGGTTTTAAATTACATATTTTCCTGAGCTCAGCTAGGAGCTCTCAAGTATGTTATTAAATGATTATTCAGATTCTAAAACTAGATTGCATCTGCTTATTATTATTAAATGTGATTTATTTAAATTCTTTATGCTGAGGCCTTTGATCAGACTTGCGAGTGTCAAATGGCCGTTGTACAAAATACATATTTACGTTGCAGTCTGTCAATGCATTTATCTAACACTTCATGCAGCGGTATTTGCCCGAATGCATGAGTGTCAAATGTCCAGTGCACAAAAATGCTTTCAATGCAATTGGATGTTATGTATGTTGCGGTCAAGTTGACTTTAAATGTTTACTATACAATGCTGGTCATAGTGATAGTTAGAGCACGCTACACCTCCACCTTTTACAAGAATGTTCATATAACGTTAGTTTTATGGACATTATTTTACAGATGAAAAGTCCTACTGAAGTATAATTAAAATTTAATTACTTATTGTAAAATATTTAGTTTGATTGGTAGTGCACATACAGTTTTTAATTATTTAATATTATATAACTTAAGTATATTCTTATGAACTATTTGTGTTTTATTTGTTTCCTTATCAACTTTTAAGAAATTTATTATTCGACATATTGTCAGAAGTTTATTTTAATTTGAAATTTATTTGCTGGTGGTTCAGCGTTGTCTATATATTTCATTGTTGCTGTAACAAATCATCAGTAGACTTCAACCACACATTTTGAATAGTCACAAACCTCTTATCTGATGCACAGACTTTCAAGAACTATTTGAGAATTCACAAATAATAATATTTTTGAAAATCACAAAAGCAAAATAAGCGTAGTAGGCCAGTTTGACATTTATGACATGTTTTTACGTATTTAGATATGTCTTTGGACATATTTTTCCAATAGTAATATCTCTTTATTTTTTCTAATGTTCGATATAGTCCACAATGTCCTCCTTCTATGGAATCATCGTGATATTTCAGCATAATCTCAAGAATTGCCTTAGCATTCTTGTTATCAATTTGGGTCACCTCATTTAGTAGCGCTACTTTAATTTTATTTAGTATTTTATTGCCCATAATTTTAAATTCATTAATAGAGATAAATTCGAAAATTTTCTCACTAGGTGCCACTTGTAAATTATATATATTGTGTTTACCGGCCACTTTTTCGAGCCTAGAGAAAAACTGTCCTAAGTCAAAACTTATTAAAGTTATTTCAATTAGTTTTAAATTGATTTTTTCATCAAAGTCTATAATCAGCTTTGAAGCTGTATTCAAAAAGTCTACTATAGTTTGAGTCATTGTGGATTCAGTTTTAGGTATAGAAATATTAAATGTTACACTTTCGTGTACTGAATTTGGTAGTTTGATTTGTATCGATTTTTTATCGGCTAGTTTTGAAATTCTGCTTGTTAAGTCGAGGAAAAATGCGTCTGCTACTCTTTGGTGAGCTACTGTTAGTCTATTGTAATAAACATTAAATAAAACTCTTATTTCTTCTAATTTTGTAAGAATTTTTTGAAAATGATGAATAATTGTTTAATTTTTAATTGGTCTATCAATATTTATTCACTTATATGACCGTTCAAAATCTTCTTTTATAATTCGTGCCTTATTTAAAATATCCTTCCATTCCATTAGTAAAATAAAACTATTAGACAAAATGCTTAATTTAGTTATATTTTGTCTAAATCGATTGCTTTACTTAAATACTTTTTTCTTGGAGCTCTTTTATATGACAAATATATTTTAAGCAACAAGCTTATTGCTGAAATTATTACTAATATGAGCATTATGAGTAGTATCCATAATGAATTTATTTCTGACTTATGATCAATGACTTCCAAATTGGTAATCACGTTAGCATTGGGTTTTTCCATTTTTGATTCTGTTTTACCCATATTTACAAATTTATTTATTTTACTGAATTATTGGTGCTTATTATTTTCTTTTTCTATGCGTTCTGACCACCTTATTGCACGAACTGTCATTTCTTTTACATGAGTATTGTTTAAAATATCGTCCTCATTTGGGGCACCTGGCATTCCTATTATTTTCCAAATCTGTGCTAAATATTTTATTTGTTGTTCTAACGAAATTCCTTCTTCTTCAAAAATAACATTAATCTGTTTTTTGTTTTGTTTTCTCCTTATCCTATCCATTATAATGGCCTTACAAAATTAATTACAGAAAATATTATCTTATTTAAATTTATTTATTTTTTTTTTATATTTAATTATATAATAACATTGAGGAAGAGAAAAATAAAAATATGTAATAATATATGTCAACAGCGGTTAACGCCTACTGACCTAAGAG
This sequence comes from Tachina grossa, assembly GCA_949987645.1. Lineage (NCBI taxonomy): Eukaryota > Metazoa > Arthropoda > Insecta > Diptera > Tachinidae > Tachina > Tachina grossa. The sequence continues at coordinate 102,722,106 of OX465274.1, read as the reverse complement.
TGCGCTGCAATTAGTGCACTTCTTTAAAAGAGAGAAAATTTTTTTTTTTAAATTGTTACGTGAAGTTAGTTGGATGAGCCGGTCTAGCTCATCAATCCTCATCCACATCTTGGTAGCGTCCTCCCAGTTTGGTGAAACCTCTCTGTATATTTCTCGGAGGAGAAGTGCTTTTTCTCTTTTTAAACGGCAGAGATATCCTCCCCTGCGCTTTTGTTTTTTAACTACTGGGAAGTTCTTCTTCCTTGTCTTTTTTGTTTTGGCGCCTTTTATCCTCCTCAATTGTGATTGGTTGTGGGCCCGGTTTTCCCATATTATATGCCTTCAAAACTTCCTTGATTGATCAATTGCAATGTTGTTGGGCTGCTGGTCTAAAACATTAATATCAGGTATTGCTGAAGTAGTTGTTTCTTTCCGCCTTTTATATTGCTCAATTGTAATTAGTGGCACGGTTTTCCCACATTATATGCCTTTTGGCCAGGCGGACTTCCCTCTCTTCTGACAGATTATCGGCTTATATGTTAGGTATTTAAAAAGGATTACTTCTTTTTTTTCTTTAGCTAGTGCGATTTAAAATTTCGCAACAATAGCTAGACTGGCAGGATCGCCATGTAATGTTTCTTTATTTGGGTTGAATAAAAAAAGGTTTTAAATTAATTTTCCTGAGCTCAGCTAGGAGCTCTTAGGTATGTTATTTAATGATTATTCAGATTCTAAAACTAAATTACATCTGCTTATATACTAACTATGAGAATAATGCTTAACCTATCTTAACATAAGAGAGAAAAGAAAAGGTATATGCTTACTAAGCAAAATGTTCCTTTTAGTTTCTAACGGTAGACGTGCGGCGTGTGTCTTATAAGTAACTTGTAAAACCTAGATTTTGCAAACACATATTATTATTAAATATGATTTATTCAAATGCTTAATGCTGCGGCCTTTGATCAGACTTGCGAGTGTCAAATGGCCGTTGTACAAAATACATATTTACGTTCCAGTCTGTTAATGCATTTATCTAACACTTCATGCAGCGGTATTTGCCCGAATGCATGAGTGTCAAATGTCCAGTGCACAAAAATGCTTTCAATGTAATTGGATGTTATGTATGTTGCGGTCAAGTTGACTTTAAATGTTTACTATACAATGCTGGTCATAGTGATATATAGTTAGAACACGCTACAATATAGCCTTGCATAATCGCAACATGTATATAATTATAATTTCAATAAAATTTCTTTAGATTTGCTTTTTGAATTCTGAGCTTCATGGGCGTAACCTTGCCCACCCCGGAATAACATTTCCAGGTTTTCAGATTTGTCTAGTTAATTCCTCATCTATACCTATATGCATGTGGAAATTTTAATTTTTGTGGGCGTGGCCCCACCACCCGGCTAAAATTTCCGGGTTTTCAGATTTTTCTTGTTAATTGCTCACCTAGGTCTACTTGTGTACCAAATTTCAGATCTCTAGCTATAGCGGAAGTGCTTCATAATATTAACGACTTAGTCAGTGAGTATGTCTTAAAAAAAGTATTTTTTGTACCTTCATATCTCAGGACCCCTTGTAACGACACGTTTTCCGCACTTATGTTGAGGCACGCTCAGCGTTGTCCAGGATCTTTACTAGATTTTATTATATCGTAGTAAAGTAAAAAGTTTATTCACAAATGGTTCTCTTAAATTTACTTAAATAGTAAAGAGCGCGAGTTGGACTAATAATGACACGTTCACCACGAGCTAGCAACCAACTCCACTGTAAAAATAATCTCTAACGTTAGTTACTATTTATAGGAAAGTTGAATTTCTACTGGATTCGCACAATATAATTCAACTTCCTGCTCTTCGATGGATAATTCCTATTATTATTATTGTTAACTCGCCAATAATAATAATCGACCGTACACACCAAGAGCTAGCAGCCAACTAACTCAAAATCAGTGTTGTTAGATAATTTTTTCTAAAAATCGTCAAATTTTAAAAATAAAATCGTCAAAATCGTCATAGTTTTCAAAACAATTCGTCAAAAAATCGTCACACAAGCAAGAATTATCCATTTTATTAAAAAACTAATATATCATATTAGAAATAAAAGACTATTTTATGTAACCAAAAACAATTCATCGATTTTATAGTCAAAGATAAAAACTATTTATAAGGTAAAATTAAAGCAAAAAATTCAGAGTATATAATAGCGTACAACAATTTCTAAATAAAACTAATTTCAAAGTGAAAAAAGTATGTATAATACATTTTAGAATTTCATTTTTTATCAAAATTTTCTTAATGTCAATACTGTAACATTCCGAATATTTACACTTCAAATAATCCTTTGAAAACATAATGCTTTCAAGTGTTTCTATTTCCAGTAAATTTCCGATCTTGGTTTTAGTAAAATTAATATTACTAAATATATATTCTTTCAACACCAGCCGATGGCAAAGTAAAAAAACACCAATATCTGATTTACATTAGGCATTTTATTTCATGAAATTAGTTGCATGAAAATTTTTTATTTGCCAATAGGAGGCCTGCAGAAACAACTTATATCAAAAAATTGCCAAGAGTGCATCACAGATTCATTCTACGTCCTTTTTTATATAACATTCTCTTTTATAGCGCTGCAATTAACAAATCGAAAAAGTTCGTGCAACAAAATTCATGAAATTTCATGAAAAAATTCTTAATATAAATCAGGTAAAACTCACATAAATAAGTTATGAAAAAGAAGTTTATTGGTTGGTAAATCAATCGATTTAACTTTATTCTAAAATATACTTAGATTTGAGTCATTACCTTGAAAGTTAAAAAATCTAAGAGTTCTCTTATTTAATTTTCATTGTCCTAATATTTTCCTTTATATAAAAGATTTGGAAAACTTTTTAGTAAAGGAATAATTTCTTCTGCAAGGCCTTGTTGGCATATTTATGTTACTAAATACTCGTTTCAACAAATCGTCAAAATATGAGGAATATTTGAAACATAATCGTCAATCGTCACTTTGGGAAATTCGTTATAAAAAATCGACAAAATGACGTAAAATCGTCGCATCTAACAACACTGCTCAAACTGCCTAATGTGCGGCTTTACATACTATGTGTGTTCACATTCACTGACACACATACGATCATACTCGCACATTGTCCACACCACAGAATACACAGAAGTGAAGAAAGTGATAGGTAAAAAAAGCTCCAATCAGGTTTTTGTTAATATTCATGGAAGAAAGAGAAAAGCATAGTGTATTTGATACTGTAGTGTATTACTACTTACCAATTAATACAGCTAATAAAAATGTATTGCACTAGAAAGACGTATCAAAACAAAACCGACGACAAAATTTGAGGGAAAACGAGACAAACTGAAAAATACCCGTATCTTCCGTCTCGTGACACTTCTGCATGTTTTGTGTCCACACGTAGTGTTCTGATTGGTTGTTCAGTTTTCCAGCATTCGTTGGGCAGCGAATGGTTGTATCGATCAGTGCTGCACACAACAGGGAAACTACCATTTACAACATACTTAGCAGTGATGGTATAAATGTTCGTTAACATAAGTTTTCCGTTAATTTCAAATTTAGTTAATACAAAATTTTAGAACATAACAGTAATCAATTCATGTAGTAACTAAAATACAAAATAAAATATTATCTGATAGCCAAAGTAGCTAGTGCTATTCTAAATCACCCCTATTCTGCGTTTCGATTACGTTCCCGCATTCAGTTACGCACGGATCGATTTTCTGCAAAAAAAACTGAATCGAAAGAAAAAGAAGAAGAGAAGAGTATGTTTAAACCTGCTGTTTTGCTATGAAACGGGTGAAATAGGAACAGAAAAATTAAGCAATTTTGCAAAATTTTTAGCAAAAAGTTAAATTTAGTGCAAAAAAAAACAGTGATTTACCATTAAAACAAATAATGATTAAATATTGTAAAAATTTGCATTACATAAGCTCTTGCAAATTTAAATACAGAGAGTTAAAAAAAACGAGATAAGCAAGAGGTATTTGTGGCCAAACTTTTCCAGTGTGAAGAATCCTGTCGCGCCGGAGGTGATATTTTAATTTTTTACACATAATTGCAACACAAAAATAAAGTATATTTGTTTAAATTTAATTAAATCCGTAGACAATATCGTTTTTCGTTGTCATTACATAGGTATGTCTTTTTATACTGTTTTACCTGTAATAAATTGAATAAAAATCGCATTTCAATACAGAAAAACAAAACAAAGTGTATAGTTCATTAATTAAACCTTCTTTTGCATTTAATGCCTGCATTATTTTTTTAATTAATCACTTTTTGAAGCTAAACAATCAAAAATTGAAAACGCTCCGCCACTAAAATAGCAACTTACAAAAACGTAGTTACGATCGAAATGCAGAATACATAGAATCGAAAGAAAAATCGAAGAACGGAACGCAGAATACCAAAGTTGCCAAACGGAGAAACTTTCGATTCAAATCGAAACGCAGAATAGGGGTGAATATTATATTTGTCTTATATTCATAAAAGTTTAATATCATGTAAATAAAATAAATAAAATAATACATAATTCATTTTGTGGGCACAAAAACAAGTGATGCTCCTTTTGTCATCACACTGCTCCCCTTCGTGCTGGGTGGGTTTTGGGGAAGCTTCCACACTCGGACGGATCCTACGCCAAAAATGTTTTCCGGAATCGTTGTCCGGCACTGTTGGTGATGAGCCGGAGCCGCTGGCATGCCAGCCTGGTCTTAAATTTTTATCCGACTAGCTGTTGGACGTCTGGCGGCACGGTGTTCAATGCAACCTCACAAGGACCGCCTCAATCTGGTGCAGTTTGACTAGGTGGGACTACCTTGGCTTTGTCCTGTGTTGTTGATGATGGCGCGGCTGGTGACGGGCCATATGAAAACATGTCAAACTTCCCTCTGCTGGATATCTGTTCACTTAACGTGAGAGGTGGCGAACTTATGTTTATCCATGGGCTGAAACCTTTTCTTGCTGGTGTGTCAGGTAATTTGGGGAATGCATTGCACCGTAAAAAATCGTGTGTTGACTTAGGACCGTAGTACATATCAGCGCTGGTTGAATGCTTTCTAGATGTGTTGTGTGTCTTGATTTGAGAGTATGCTGGCTGTTGGGTTATCTTGTAGGGTTGGCACGTCTTAGAGCCGCGAGGATATCGCGTTATATCTCTTACCATTTTTGGCCAATAGTACCTGCTGTTGACCCGGTGGATAGTTTTTCTTACGCCCGCGTGGTCGCCCGCATGTTGATCATGGGCCTTCTTCATGACCTGTTTTCGTAGCGTGGTACTTACCCGAAGCTTCCATTGGGTGCTATCTTCATCGTTAGTCTCAAGTGAAGTGTGCCGATAAAATTGGTTGTTGACTATCGCTTACTCAGGGAACTTTTTTTTTGGATATTTTATCACGCTTTCGATCAAGTTTTTTAGCCATGTGCAAGTTGCGTCTGGTGGTACTTACGCCAATTTTGACATTTCCAGGGGTTGGCGTGACAAAGCGTCTGCCAGCACATTGTGTTTACCCTTTCTATAGGTGACTGTAAAGGTATATTGCTGTAGTTCCAAAGCCCATCTGGCTAGTCTGCCACCTCGCAGGGGAGTCTATTTTTGACTACGCGTGTGGCAATCCCGGGGCCCCAGCTGGGGTGATGTGGCTTTTTCCATTGACGTACCTTTGGTACATTACCCATAAAACTTATGTGTTACTACCCGACAAATTTTTGTACGCCCGTTGATGTCAATTACGTGCAGCGTCATCAGAACTGCCCCTGAGTTCAAAAGACGATAGAGGTGAAGCCCTTGTGGTGGAACTTCGAGGTCTCACCAGAGGCTACTTCTGGTGCCACGGGTGCCGGTTGCCCGACAGCTGAGCTGCTTAGACATAAATGCATTTGCGGTTGGCAGGATCCTGTGCTGAAATGGTTGTGCGTCCTACCTCCTGCGTTTAAGGGGCGTTTGTCACATATGATCGATCTAGTAGGCACAGGATTTTGGCGGCGAGCTTGAGTTCTTTTCGCGTGGGTGGCTCTTGCTCTGAAGTCTTGAGTATATGTAGCGGTTGTCAGGATCCTTTGCTAAAATGCCGAGTTCGTCCTACTCCACGGGAGGGATGATTTTGGTATGTGTGGAGTAGGCACTGGATTTTTGGCGACACAGGCATGCGTTCAACTCGGATGAGTGGTTAGCTGTGCCGGCAATGGTTGAGGAATTCGCTTGGGGACCTCGCAAAGGGTGTATGCACAACACCTTAGCGTGGAAGCCGGAGAATTATCGTGGTGGCTGTGGTTGCTACCAAAATCGCTGGGAGAATAGTCTTGGCTTCCCAGTGTTAAATCAATGCTAGCGGTTGGTCTGACGCGGTCAGCAGACACTATTCTAGGTGCTGTTGCCATTTAACAGAGCTACTATGGGCACGGACATAGCAGCAGAGTTTAGATAGCTCAAATCACCTCAGCAAGGTAATTGAATATAGTACAGGCATAACTATATCAAAGATTGCAACCTATGTGCCTCGAGGATTGGGCCATAGGTTCATTCTAAAAGGGTGCATGGGGGAGTTGGTCTGGCGTCTAACCCTCACCCGGTGCTTGGCACACGTGAGATAAGACCGTAAAGCAGGTACTCACGGAAAGCTATTGCACATCTGCTAGTCTGCTGGTGGGGGTTTCGATACCATTCAACCAGTTTAGGGACAAGTGGTCAGTAACAACTTCAAATCCATATCTCTCGAGATACGGAAGCATCTTGCGTATACCCCATAGGATGGCTAGGCACTCCTTTTCGGTTGTTGAATAGTTTTTATCTGCCTTGTTGAGATGGCGACTGGCATATGCTTTTACATGCTCCTGCCCCTCACACTGTTGTGTCAGGACTGCTTTATTAAAGTTTGAGCGGACTATAGCGAATATTTCTCGTAGCTCCTTGGCTCGCTTCCCTGGTTGTGCCGGTCATGCACCCGTTCCAATTGTAACCTTATCATGAACGGTGCTTGGTAGTCTAGGCACATGTCCTTGTGCTATGTAGGCCGGGGAATAACCGGTAGATTCCGAGACGGCAAGCATAATTTCTGGTAGGAACTCATCCCATCGGTCATGGTTAGGGCCGGAAAACTGGGGTATCATCTGTGTGATAGTGCGGTTGGCGCGTTCTGTCGGATTCTCCTGGGGTGTGTATGGAGAGGTGAATTGTTGTCTTATCCCGAGATCAGCCAAGTATTTTCGTAAAATGGATGATGAAAACTGGCTACCGTTATCGGTGAGGAATACCTTTGGTACTCCATAACGGGCCACTATACGCTCCCGGAATGCCTTCACTACTCCATCTGCGGTGGCTCTGCATGCCGGTATTAATTCGCACCTCTTAGAAATATTATCAAAGAAAACCAACATTAGGTGTTTCCACGACGTGAACGTGGCAGGGGTCCCACATAATCGGCACATGCGAGTGACCATGGCTAGTCGGGTACTCTTGTTAACAATTTTCCCGCTGGTTGTTGTTGAGCTGTCTCAAAAGCCTGTTGTTGTTCATTTCCCCATTTCCAGTGTCGTCCCTTTTTCAGCAGCATTTTGAGTGGTTGCGTGAGCGTGGCAAACTTGGGGACAAAACGCCGGTACCACGCTGTGATTCCAAGGAATCGTCGCACCTCTTTTATATTTACTGGAGGACGCATCTCAGCTATGGCGGCGAATTTGTCGGGGTCAGTTTTTATGACCTCGTTAGTAACAATGTGACCTAAATATTTTGTTTCGGCTGCAAAAAAACTCACATTTATCGGGGTGGATTAGTAGATTAGCAGCACGTAGACGCTTAAAAACTTCCTTCAAGTTTTTTAGGTGTTCTTCGAAGGTGGTACCGATCACTTTAATGTCATCTAAGTAGGCAAAAGCATGAGGCTCTAGTTCGGGTCCAATGACTTGATCTAAAGTACGCTGGAACGTTGCGGGGGCAGAATGCATCCCGAATGGCAAAACACCCCATTGACACAGGCCTCGTCTGACCACGGCGAATGCGGTGTATTGTTTGCTGTCCTCATCCATGGGAATCTGCCAATAACCATCTTTCAAGTCCAGGCTACTGATGAATTTGGAACTCCACAATCGATCAAGAATAGTGTCTGTTCTAGGCAAAGGCGTCTGGTATCGATCTAGCGTTCAACTGTTAAAAATCCATACAAGTACGCCACGTGCCGTTCTTTTTCTTCACCAGTGTAATTGAAAAGCAGTAAGGGCTATGCGAGGGTTCGATGCAGCCTGAATCATTTTGTTAACTTCCTGGTCAATTGTGACTTGCATTGCAGGGTTTCGTGGAGCTTACCTAATCTTGATAGGTCGGTCGTCTTTCATGACGATTTCATGACACGCTACTTTAGCTAACCCTTTGATGTGTTGGAATTTAGATAGTTACTCTTATAGAAATTTTGTCGATACGTTATTGTTGGACTCTGGGGTCAGCGTCAGCTCATGAGGTAGATTCATATAAAAAATACAAATTAAATTTGTTTTCTTTTACCTGAGCAAAGTGATTACTTGTGTCCGAGGTTTCGGGTTGCCTATTTTTGCTATGTACCATTAAGCCGCCACACAAGATGCTGGTTTCAAAGATGCGGGGCAAGTACATCCCTAATATATCCTCAGTGGTTTTGATGAGGCGAGGATGAATCAAACTACGGGTGGCTCCGGTGTCCAAAGTGCTGCTGACTAATTGATTCTCGATGAGTATCGTAGCCTTTAATTTTTTTTCTTCCCATACCAGCTGTGTTTGATTTTCAGCTTGCTCTTTGTGGGCACGTTTTCGTGAGGTACTACCAGTCGATGGTGCTCTCCACTAGCATAATGGGATGTGCTAGGGATACTTTCCAGTTCCTCGGCAAGGTCTAGGAGGTCATCTAGGGTTGTGAAGTCTCGCTGGCGGATGTACCACTGGTAGTCTGGAAGTGCGTTACGGAAAATTAGTTCGAGCTTTTGTTCTGACGATATGTTTGTATGTTGCATCAGGTTTTGTACGGCAGGAGCGTAATCCTTGATAGACTCGCGTGGGCGCTGTGTACGTTTACGGATTTCATCCTCGAGCTTCTCAAAATATCTTGATGGTAGGAAAAATCTATAGAAATCAGTTTTGATCGCTTGCCACTGGTCCCAGTGCTTATTATTAATTTCAATACCACATCAAAGCTGTATCTCGAAAGCATTCAACGACTTTCACGACTTGATTTACCTCAATTTGGTACATACCTGCTAATTCTTCGATACGCTCTGTAAAACCGAATTGATCTCTTCCGCCATCGTACTTCAAACCCCATTTGCGAACAATTTCTACTACCATGATGCGATTTTTCACCACCGGTACGGTTAGGGGTACTTACTCTTTCTATCGACCAGGCTGGCGACGTTGGAGTAGGATGAGTGTTCTCAGGTGCACGGAGGCTTGTAATACTGATGCCGCCTCGTGTTGGTTTTCAAGCTGCAGCAATTGGCCTCCCGTGGTCTCATCATGTTCGGAGGTGATGAATTTGCAGAACCGCTTTCTCAGCTCATCCACATTTCTGTGGTGCTTTGCTCGAATTGGCTCAGGCAGGTGATTAACTCTTCTCGTTTGAGGGTCTCAACCCAAGTTTTTCAACATTTCTGCGTTGAAGATTTTTTTCATCTTAGTTTGGACACTTCTCCCTTTTGAAATTTCGCTTTTATTTTCATATTCTATTGAAAATTTTATTTTTCAAAATTTTACAACTTCGTATTTATTAACGAAATTGATTTAAATTTAATTTTAATTAAATTTTTTGGACTTAAGGACCCTGCTCGGGCGCCACTGTAACGACACGTTTTCCGCTCTTATGCTGGGGTACGCTCAGCGGTGTCCAGGGTCGTTAAGTAAAAAGTCAATCTATTTCTTACTCGTTATAATACACATAACTCTTTATTCAGAAATGGTTCTCTTAAATTTACTAAAATAGTAAATAGCGCGAGTTGTACTAATAATAATAATTAAATTTCCTGCTCTTCGATGGATAATTCATATTATTATTATTACTGTTAACTCGCCAATAATAATAATCGACCTTACACACCATGAGCTAGCAGACAACTAACTCAAATTGCCTAATGTGCGGCTTTATATACTATTTGTGTTCACATGCACTGATACACATACAATCATACTCGCATACAGAGTGGACGATGACATTTTTCAAAAAGTGGCACCAAATAGGGGATTTTTGAAAAAAAGGGGCAACATTAAAAAAAAACAAGACAACTACACTAAACTTTTTATTTTTAATGTAATATTATATAATTCACTCAAAAAAAGGGGGTTACAAAAAGTGGGAAGGCAGTTAAAAAAGTCGCAATTTGCCACTTTAGTCGGCCAAACGGTCACGTTGCTCGCATATTGTTCACACGTCGTGTTCCGATTGGTTGTTCAGCTTGCCAGCATTTGTTGGGCAGCGAATGGTTGTATCGCTCAGTGCTGCACACAGCAGGGAAACTACCATTTACAACATACTTAGCAGTGATGGTATAAATGTTCGTTAACATAAGTTTTCCGTTAATTTCAAATTTAGGTAATATAAAATTTTTGAACATAGCATTAATCAATTCATGAAGTAACTAAAATACAAAATAAAATATTATCTGATAGCCAAAGTAGCCAGTGCTATTCTAAATATTATATTCGTTTTATATTCATATAAGTTTAATATCATGTAAATAAAATAACTAAGATAAAATAATACATAATTCATTTTGTGGGCACAAAAACAAGTGATGCGCCTTTTGTTGTCACACCCTTCAGAATTTTACAATGGCGGGAAACTAAGTTATGAGAGGGGCAAAGAAAGTCGAAAGGCTTCGGGTAAATATACACACTGCGTGCATTGGCCGGAGCTTGCCCTGGCGCACTGCCGTGTGCTTAGATGTTAATTGAACACACTTTTGTTCGTTTTCCTTAATTCTCCATAGTTTCAGCTGAATAATCTGTTCCTGAAGATATAGATATGCCCCGTAAGGGTTTTCATGCATACTAAGGCAGGCAGTATCATCGGCAAATGTAGAAGTGTTGATATTACTGCTCACAGGTATATCACAAGTATAAATCAAATAAACACAACACTGAAGTTCCGGGCAAGATTGTAACTTTCCAAAAGATTAAAATGGTTATTGGTAGGTGTCTTCAATTTTTAAAATTAGGCCTTCATGCCACACTTTATCAAACACCTGAGAAACATCAATAAAGACGGCAGAACAATACTTATTTTCTTCAAAAATTCTTTTAATAAGTTTAACCAATCTATAAATTTGTTCAATGGTGCTATGCTGACTTTTAAAACCAAATTGATGATCCGGTATCCACCCATTATCATTTAGAATTGGGTACAATTTTATCATGAGTAATTTTTCAAAGAGCTTTGACGTTGTTGAAAGTTATTGGCCTATATGACTCAGGTTTTTTATTATTGCAGCTTCTGCTGACCGGTAGGAAGTCATAGTTAATTGTTTTTACATGTATGTCATATCGTCGCTGTTTTAACTAACTGACGTAACTAGCATTTTAAACATTTAACAGCTTTTATGGTTGTTTTATATATTCATTCTAGGGATGCCAATCGGGATAGATTTTTGGAAATCCCGGGATTCGGGATTTTGTAATCCCGATCCCGAAAATCCCGGGATTTTTCGGGGTCACGGGATTTTCGAGATTTCGGGATCTAAATATTTTTCGTAAAATAAATTGTGTTTTTTTAATAAATATTACTTTAATAACAATTTAATGAATTTTAAAAGGTTTTATGTTCATAATTTATCATCGCACAATTGTCTTTAAAGTGAACAATTTTCTAATACGAGTATGAAATAAAAATCAAAGAATTTTTCTCATCTATTTTTAAGTTGATTAATCACGTTTGATGTTAGAGAATTTATAGTGAAAACAATAACTAAATATGAAAACTTGTTTTTGTTTTCAATATAAATGTTTTTCTATTATCTTGTGATGATAAAAGTCGGCACGAAGTACCTTGTTTTTATCACACCATCCTACGAGTACATGAATACCTTTTATTATTTTTTTATTTATCATTTCATACAGAAATGTTCATCTATTTTGATGTGTATTATTTTTACGAATAATTGAATTATTGTTTTATTACCGTTACACTGAATTATACTTTTTTTATTATACACGATGATTTGTTATTTTGAACTAGTTCCTTTATAGATAAATTATTAAACAAATGTAAAAGCAATTGTAATATTAGCTTTAAGTTATTACATTATGATATTCGAATATTTAAACTTAACGGCTTGTATGATGACACCAAATAGTACCGAGGGCAATGAAATGATAGCATACATACAATTGTATACAACCATGGTGACTATGAACGCCCCACGTGTTACAACTGTGGGATGAGTCATATGAAATTAGTATAAAAGGAGCTGCTGTGCACATGAAAGAGTTAGTTAGTGTCGAGGGCTTGAGTAGGTAAGATAAATGAACTTGGTGGTTAGCCGCTGAATTGAATTTATCTTTGTAGGCAATCTTAGTAGCATTATTATTGGTGGTTAGCCGCTCATAATAATTAGCCCCCTTATGCAAAAAAATATTTTACTTTAGCTTTAAAGTTCATAGTAGTTGATAAGCACTTTAAGGCTAACATAGCTTTATTAAAAAATCATATGCAAAAGACAACTTTAATTATTTTGTTATCTAATAATGAATACTGGTAACACCACCGTGTTCAACAACCACTCCACAGCTTATGATGTACTAAATTGAATACAATTTCATTCGGGTATTCAAATATTTTTTTTATTTTATTAAATAAATTTTTATTATCTTGAAGTAAAGCAACCTAATTTAAAAAATATGAGCTTCTGACTTAATAGGAAAGCAGATAAACACAACCATGAAGTAAAAGTAAAAAAATGTGAAAAATTATCACAATTTGTTTTATTCGAATGAAACGAGTATTTGAATATCCAGCTTTTTTCGATTTGTTTTGATTGTATGTACATCACTAAAACATTTTTGTATAATTGTATTTATTTAAAATTTCTTTTTGGATTTTGCTATGTATTTCGAAGCAGTTGGATAATTTGGTGATGTTTTCCATCACATGACAGAAGTAATAAATTTAAGATAAGAGCAGGCACTTCTAGCTTCATTTTCAGATGTAACAAGAATCAGTATGTGATATATTAGTAAAAATATTTGAGGTACAAAATACACATATTGGAAATATCAACTTAAAGTAGTCTTAACAAACGTGGGTGCCTACTTTAGAATTTTAATACAATAATTTTTTTAGAATACAACTTTACTTAACATTGCTTGGCAAAGCTTTATTAAGTTTTTTTGCATAAGACCCTAGGTAAATATTAGTCTTGCATTGGTATTGGTGGTTAGCCGCTGATAACAATACAAGGTTAAGTCTGAATTTAGGAAAGGTAGTAGTATTGATGGTTAGCCGCTGATAGTACTTTAGTTAGTTAGTCTGTTCTGGTATTGGTGGTTAGCCGCGGATCAACCATTCAGGCTGTCCGATTTTATAAAAATTAGTTAGCCGCCGATAGTACTTTAGTTAGTTAATCTGTTCTGGTATTGGTGGTTAGCCGCTGATCAACCATTCAGGCTAAGTCCGATTTTATGAAAATTAGTTAGCCGCCGATAGTACTTTAGTTAGTTAGTCTGTTCTGGTATTGGTGGTTAGCCGCTGATCAACCATTCAGGCTAAGTCCGATTTTACAAAAATTAGTTAGCCGCTGAGAGCCATTCAGGCTAAGTCAAAGTTTTATAAAAATTGTAAGCCGTTGAGAGCCATTCAGGCTAAGTCCAAGTTGTATAAAAATTAGTCAGCCGTTGGGAGCCATTCAGACTTAAGTATAGAAAAGTTAGTCGTCCGCTTAGCAATAGTATTGAGCAATGTTGTAAATAAATATATAGTAATATAAGAACATTGAATTGTAATAAATAAATTACTGAAAAATACATCCTGCAGAGTGTTTCACTTTCCTCTCACGACAATCCAAACAAAGAACTTTTTGTGACGAAACCTGGACACCGGCGAGTGATACTATTTATAAACATGAAAATTTATTTAAATTGTTTTTGTTTCAGATTAATTTTCAGATTGCCATTAAAATTAAATTACTATAGCTTATATACTACTTATGAGAATAAATCTTAACCCTACATATTGATATACTTATGTTGAAACATACGAACATGTATGCACAAAATAAAGTGAAATTAAATCTATTATTTACTTAAAATTAGTGCACATATTTTCGTGTGGAATCTGGCCGTAATATGATGCTTGTTTTAAAAAACAAATTCATTCTCACGATTGCGAGTGTTTTTTGTGCAGCAGGTATGTATGGCTGTTCAGGTGCCAACAATAAAAAACTCTTTCTTAAATTTGCCGTCGATGCACATTTGTACTTGGCCTTGAATAGTTGTCACTTGTACGGCTTCAACGTTAGTGAAATATTAGAATCTTTTAATTGTACGTGCAGACGTTGAAAGTAATGCAAACATTAAATTAGATACTGCTACACCTCCACTTTTCGCAAGAATGTTCATATAACGTTAGTTCCATGGACATTCTTTTACAAATATGCTTAAACAAGAATTATAATTTATTTTAGTTTTATAAGTATAATATATGTATTATTATTTTATTTATTGCTCCGCAGTATCAATACTTATTTATTTTTATTGTTTCTCTTTTTTTTGTTTCTATTACTTATGATACAACTTAATTCTATTTTTGTGAACTATTTGTTCTTTATTAGTTTTCTTATCTACTATTGTTACATTATTTCTTATATCTATGTTTTTAATTTCGTATGGACCTTTATAGTTTGGCTCCACCTTATGCCCTGCTTCATTCTTGAGTAAAACTAAATCTCCTATATTTAAATTGTAATCATTAACATTCTTATCGTAATTTTCTTTTTGCTTAATTTTATTCTTATCTAGTAATTGTTGGGCCCTCTTATATGCTATTTCTAACCTCAATTTTGCCTCTTTGGCGTAGTCATCTATATTATATAAAGGAGAAATTCTATCCACTTCAGTGAATTGATGAAATTTATTCGGAAGTTTTGAAAAAACTAATTCATAAGGACAGTAATTATGAACTGTTGAAGGTGTTGTATTAAAGCAATATGTAAAGTATTTTAACCATTCGTCCCAGTCAGTTTTGTCTACTGAAATGTAAGAGCGTACGTATTCGTTAAAGGTTCTATGGCTTCTTTCCACTGTTCCTAATGTTTGATGGTGGTAAGCTGTTGAGTTTAGTTTTTCAATTTTCATCAAGTTACAAATTTCTGTTAAAATAGAATTCCTATACTCTGTTCCCATGTCCGAAATGAACGTCTTCATCGGACCATAGGTGAGTATGAAATTTTCAAAAATTGCTTTAGCAATTGTTTTGGCACTTTTGTCTCTAATCGGTATTGTTACCAAATACTTAGTTAAATCACATATTAGTGTGATCGCATATTCGTTTTCTTTCAATGATTTTGGAAATGGTCCAATAGTATCCACATAAACCGTATCAAAGGCCTTATCAGGTGTCTGTGTGATAATCATTGGACTTTTTATGTGTTTTGTTGTTTTGGAAGTTTGGCAATTATGACATGATTTTACGTATTTAGATATGTCTTTTGACATATTTTTCCAATAATAATATCTCTTAATTTTTTCTATTGTTCTATATATTTCGCAATGTCCTCCTTCTATGGGATCATCGTGATATTTTAGCATAAGTTCGAGAATTGCCTTGGCATTCTTACTATCAATTGGGTCACCTCATTTAGTAGCGCTACTGTAATTTTATTCAACACTTTATTGCCCATAACTTTAAATTCATTTATAGAGATAAATTCGAAAATTTTCTCACTAGGTGCCACTTGTAATTTATTAATATTATGTTTACCGGCCACATATTCGAGCCTAGATAAAAATTGTCCTAAGTCAAAGTTCCCTTTAGTAAACAAATCATTAATTTGTATATATGTTACTATAGATTTTCCTCGTTTTATTTAACATCTTCCGGGGGAAATCTTTAGTTTATTATATTTTCTGACATCAGTGTTATTTAATGGTACATATATACTGGGCTTATAATCATTATTATTTTTATTAATATTATGCTGTTTGGTATGTGAATTACTATTTAATTCTTTTTCTTTCTTATTGGTCATTGATCTGGTCGTGACTCTTAATATAGAACAAATTTTAATATTCATGTCTTTTAGGTCATTTATGGTTATTCGTGATAAAGCGTCTGCAACATAATTATCTTTTCCCCTAAGGTACTCAACTGTAAAATTATATTCTTCGAGATCAAGTCTCATTCTTGTTAATTTGGAGCTTGGATTTTTCATTGAAAATAAATAAGATAGTGGTCTGTGGTCGGTTCGGACAAGAAAATGTTTTCCATATATGTATGGTCGGAAGTGTGTTATAGCCCAATGTATGGCGGTTAATTCTTGTTCAATTGTTGATTTATTACTTTCACCTTTAGTAAGTGTTTTTGAAGCATACGCTATTGGTAAATGTTTACCTTCGTGTTCTTGTGTTAAAACTGCTCCACAAGCGTATTTACTTGCATCTGTGGTTATGCAAAACTCTTTATTAAAATCGGGGTATTGTAGTAATGTGGGGCTTATTAACGCTTTCTTTAAGTATTTAAATGCAAATTCACAATATTTTGTCCATTCGAATGGAACATTTTTCCTGGTTAGTTTTGTTAAATGTGTTGAATATTCAGAAAAGTTTTTAATAAATCTCCTGTAATAGTTGCAAAAAGCTACAAATCTTCTTGCACTATCAGCATCTTGTGGTGTTGGATAATTTTCAATTATCGAGTATTTACTATCATCTGGCAATATTCCTTTGTCTGTACATTTATGACCAAGATATGTTACTTCTTTCATAAAAAATGAACATTTTTCAGGATGAAGTTTTAGGTTGTATTTGCGACATAAATCGAAAACGTCTTTCAGATTCGAGAGCATATGTTTTTCTGAGCATCCCAAGAGAACTAGGTCGTCCATATAAAGAAATGCTGGATCTGGTTTTAAACCACTAAAAGCAAGTGTCATCATTCTTTGGAATGAATTTGGAGCTATTTTTAGGCCGTAGGGTAGCCTTGTAAATCTGTATGAACCATTACTGGTGGAAAATGATGTAAAGTCTCTTGAATTTTTCTCCAAACTAATTTGGTGGAATCCTGACATAAGGTCTAAGCAAGAAAAATACTTTGCTCTGCCGAGTTGGTCTAGAATATCGTCAATTCTAGGTAATGGAAATTTGTCAGCCACTAGTTTCTTATTAATTTGCCTATAATCTATTACAAGTCTAAATCTTTTATTTTTTGAATTTGGTAATGACTTCTTGGGTACCAATAGGATTGGACTATTGTATTCAGAGTGTGAAGGTTCGACTATTTTGTTGTCTATTAACTTTTTTACTTGTTTATCAATTTCTTCTTTGCGTGCGTGTGGAATTCTGTAATTTTTAATGTATACTGGTTGTGTATCTTTTATTCTCAACTTTTGTTCATAGAAATTGTTAGTAGTTATTGCTTCTGTTTCTGAACCGAAAATATCGCAATATGAAGCGATATGTTAATATGTTGTTAAGGTATTATTGAATTGTGGTGGAAAATTTCCTTTTAAAAGTTTTAGAATTTCTTTGTTTCTATTTATTTTTGTTTTATAATTGTTTTTAACTATATCATAATTTGAGATGTTTTCGGTTTTTATTTTGCTTTGTTTAATTTTGCTAATATTGTTGTTAGTATTTAGGATACGAATGAAGGCTTTGTTTGTTGTTACTAATGTGTTCGCTATGAAAACACCTGGCTCTATTTCTTGATTTGGGATTAGTAATTCATTATTTACTGACGTTAGTTTTACTTGAGTATGACTTCGGATCTCGGAGGTAAGATTATTTCATCACCAGTATTTGTGATTAGTATTTCTATTGGTGTTGTGATATTGAAAGGGCGTAGTACAAGGTAATCACAGTCATTATTTAAATCTAGAATGCAATTATATTTTTTAATAAAGTCCATGCCGATAATTCCGTCGCATGGTATTGGAAAATCATTTTCTACTACTTGAAAGTTATGTGGTATAAGAAAATTTTTGTGTTTTAGATCAAAAAATATGCTTCCAACGGAATGTATTTCACCCTGTCCTATTCCTCTTAATGTTGTTATCTTGTTAGTATTTATTTCATTTGGATGAAAATGTGAAATTTTTATTAGTGAGGTGTCTGCTCCAGTATCAATTAGTAGTGTTATTGGCGTTTTAGTTTTGTTTATTTGTAATTGAACGCAGAAACATAAGTTGAGATTTAAATTGTAGACATGTTTATTTATTGGATTTCTCTTAGGGGAACATCTAGTTTTTCCGAATCAATTTCGTTTGATTCTGTTGCTCTGAAGTAACGTCTGTTTCTACTGTTATTGTTTTGTTTTGCTAATTCACATGGTATCCCGTCTGTAATGTAAGCACTTTCGAGGGATTTTGCAAGATTCTCAATTTCTGCACAATATGTATTTGCAGTTTTATTATTCTGTTTTATATTTGGTATTTTTGCCGTTATTACTTCTACTGGTTCACCCTTTACTGTATTTTGTAACTTATTTATAATTTCTGAGATGGTTGACTCAGTGTTTATTAGATTTCTTGCGTTTCCTTTGAGGCTTTAATAGATTCAACCAGTGAAATATGGCAGGATCGCCATATAAACATGAAAATTTATTTAAATTGTTTTTGTTTATTTAGTTGCAGCTCTAGGCCGCAGTAATTTTCAGATTGCCACTAAAATTAAATTACTATAGCTTATATACTACTTATAAGAATAAATCTTAACCCTACATATTGACATACTTATGTTGAAACATACGAACATGTATGCACAAAATAAAGTGAAATTAAATCTATTATTTAATTAAAATTAGTGCACATATTTTCGTGTGGAATCTGGCCGTAATATGATGCTTGTTTTAAAAAACAAATTCATTCTCACGATTGCGAGAGTTTTTTGTGTAGCAGGTATGTGTGGCTGCTCAGGTGCCAACAATAAAAAACTCTTTCTTAAATTTGCTGTCGATGCACATTTGTACTTGGCCTTGAATAGTTGTCACTTGTACGGCTTCAACATTAGTGAAATATTAGAATCTTTTAATTGTACGTGCAGACGTTGAAAGTAATGCAAACATTAAATTAGATACTGCTACAATACCCCAGCCTTGAGAAAGCATCGTTACAATGGCGCCCGAGCAGGGACAGTCATAGAGAGAAAGGAAAATTACTCAGGGGGAAAACAAAAAATAAAAATAAAAAGTATAATAAAAAAATAATAATAACAATAATAATAATAAAAAAATAAATAAATAAAAAAAATATATAATTTAAAGAAGAAATAATAAATAAAATAAAAAAAAAGATTATAGAGAGAAAAGAAAAAAAACAAAATAATAAAAAAATGTTGAAGACCAGTTGGATATACCTGTTGAAACGAGACGAATTGGCCAAATACTTGGGATAATTCAATCTCGATACCAGCGGCACCGTAGAATTACGGAAACGAATGTCAGCCTTTATTAGTGCTGAACATGATGAAGCCACGTCAAAACAATTACTGGAATGTCAGAGGAAACATGAGGGGCTTGCCGAAATCACTCTACCTACCGGAAAAGGAGCAATACCAAAGTCACCTCGCAAAACGTAGAGCCAACAAGCTGATCATTCACTGCATCAACTTCCAACGACACCAGATAATACGACAATATCGGATAGAATCACCATAATCGACCAGGCCCGAAAATGGGGAACTTTTTTTTGAAGGTGGTAAGGAACCTCTCGCTTTCGTGGAACGAGTGGAAGAATTGGTAGACCTGTATGGGGTGCCCCGAAACCATTTAATAAAAGTAATGCCAGAATTTTTACGTAAACGAGCCCTGATATGGTATCGAAACAATAACTCACATTGGCAGGCATGGAATGAATTCAAAGCCGATTTTCTGGAACTTTTTTACCTGCTAGGTTCTTTGAGAAATTGGAGGACGACATAAAATCTAGAACGCAACGTCCAAAAGACTGTTTTAAGGACTACGTTTTAGAAATCCAGAACCTCATGCGGCATTCCAACCTCACAGAAGACCAGAAGTTACAACGTATTTTCCGAAATTTGCAAGCCGAATATCAATGGTATGTCCGACGAAGCGATTTTACAAATTTAAAGGAACTGGTGCGATTAGCAGAAGACCTGGAAAGTATCCCGGCATCACCTAGAACAGTGAGTAATAATTCTAGCACATCACAAAATCAGTGTTATCGACGCGGACAAACAGGCCACTATGCTTCCCGATGCCCTAATGCCCTGGCGGGAAACACCATGGGAGGTCGACAAAACTGAGGATGTTCGGATATCCCAAAGAAAATAAGTCCTCACCCCCATTAACCAGCCAACAAAGTGAAGAATCCCGTTTAGTCGCGTCCATTTTGATTGGTGGTACACCGGTCAAAGCCGTCATCGACACAGGTGCGAGTCGCAATTTTATAAAAGAAAACTTCATAAAAAAATTAAAACAACAACCCCGGCACATATACGAAGAAATCGATGTAGTCCTGGCCGATGGGTCGAATAAAACGATAACACAAGCTATCGACGTCCCAACATTATTGGGCTGTACGAAAAAACATTGCCGATTTCTGGTCCTGCCGGAAGCCAGTGAAGAAGTTATCGTGGGGCTAGAATTTTTACGCGAGTTTAACACCAAAATACAAATTGCTGGCCTAAAACTAAACTGTGACAAAAACCCTACCAGGAGCTTAACACCGGTAAATTAGTCATCAACACAAGAGGTACAAGAGGACCAGGGCAGCGCAAAGAGCAGTCCAATAATGGTGAGTACTACAAGTACTGAATTTAGTAATACCATTCCAATTACAGAAAGAGAGCAAAGAAGAATTAATAATTTTATACAAGAGCTAGGAAAATTGAAGAATTTGCAAGGGATTTCGACAATCATGTCACATAAAATCATATTGACAGATGATCGACCTGTGAAGATTCGTTATGCGCCTCGTAATCCCGCTATGCAGGCAATAATAGACGCAGAGATTAGTAAATTAATTGCGGATGGGTGCATCGAACCATCACATAGCCCGTACTGCTTTCCCATCACGCTGGTTAAAAAGAAAAACGGAACCTGGAGAACCTGTATGGATTTTCGCCAGCTAAACGCTAGATCTGTGCCTGATGCTTACCCCCTCCCGCGTATTGATATCATCCTGAATAGATTAAGGGAAGCTAAGTTTATCAGTAGTATTGACTTGAAAAACGGGTATTGGGAAATTCCTATGGAGGAAAACAGCAAGCAATATACAGCGTTCGCTGTACCCAGCAGGGGATTATTCCAATGGAAGGTGATCCCGTTCGGACTACATTCTGCTCCGACGACCTTTCAAAAAACATTGGATAGAGTGATTGGGCCAGAGATGGAGCCTAACGCCTTTGCCTATTTAGGCGACATCATCGTAATAGGTAAAGACGTAGAAGATCACATGCGTAACTTAAGAGAAGTGTTCAAAAGATTACGGGCAGCTAAGTTGAAAATCAATGCAGAAAAATGCTCATTATTTCAGCGAGAAACAAAGTACTTGGGATATGTCGTGAATGAAAAAGGAATCAACACTGATCCGGATAAAAGAGACGCAATTTCCAAATTACCACAGCCCTGCAATATCCGGGACGTAAGGCGTTTTTTTAGGGGTTACTTCATGGTACAGACGATTTGTGCCTGACTTCGCAGCAATATCACAGCCGTTAACACAGCTACTTAAAAAAGGCAAGCATTTTAAATGAGGCCCAGAACAAGAACAGGCGTTCACCACTTTGAAAAATAAACTGACCCAAGCTCCTGTCATAGCATGCCCAGATTTCTCTAAGGAATTCGTATTGCAAACCGACGCAGGTGAATTCGGAGTGGGAGCAGTACTCACTCAGGAAGGAGAAGAGCGAGTTATAGCTTACGCGAGTCGTCATCTCAACAAAGCCGAGAAAAATTACACCACCACGGAGAAGGAGTGCCTTGCCATTGTTTGGGGCATTCGTAAGATGAGACCATATCTAGAGGGCTATCATTTCACGGTCGTAACGGATCATTTAGCGCTTAAATGGCTGAATTCATTAGATAGTCCCACGGGCAGACTTGCTCGTTGGGCACTAGAACTACAGCAGTTCAATTTTTCAATTCAATATCGTAAACGAAAACAGAACATAGTGGCGGATGCTTTGTAGCGTCAACCGCACCCTACATGCCGCAGGGAAACCCCACAGAGAGGGCTAATCGTACCATCAAAACTATAATGTCCCAGTTCACCAAAGGACAACACAACAAATGGGATGAATCGCTTCCGGAAATTATGCTTGCGGTTAATTCAAGCGTCCCGGAATCGACAAGATATTCCCCAGCCTTTATAACGCAAGATCGCGAGCCCCGCTTGCCAAAGGCCTTATACGATGAAGTTACAACTGGTACAGGAGCTAGAAGGCTAAATTCAGAAGAACGTCAATCAGAACTTCAACAAATATTTGAGTTAGTAAAAAGAAATTTGGGCAGGGCAGCAGAAGATCAGCGACGTTATTACAACCTCAGACGACGTCAGTGGAAACCCAAGATTGGTGACCTCGTGTGGTTGCGTCAACATCCTCTGTCTAAAACAGTTGACAACTTTGCTGCAAAATTGGCTCCTAAATTTGGAGGTCCTTTTTGTGTCGAATCTTTTGTTTCGCCAGTAATCGTTAGTAATCGATATAAGAACTGCTCATTTGAGTGAAATAAAACCCTACAACCCATAACATGGCCTAAGAATAATTCGGTTTTTTTATTTTTTATTTATAGATAAGAAGATAAAAAGAAAAAAAAAACCCAGTCATCATGAGTAAACGTCACTTCGAGATAACGCGGGATAAGTTCCGTAAGCGAATGGTGGAAGAACAAGCCAAGGGATGTAGGACCATCTATGTGCCTGATGTCATACCCCCAATGAAGAAAGGAGATCGGGGAACACGAACCGCTGGCACGCCCAAACGCAAAAATTCCTCATGCTACCGCTTGAGTATCGCTACTAGTGCCCATCCAGTACAAACCATCTCCAAGACCACAACAACACCAAACCCTCAAGTGGCTGCCGCCGGTCGGAAGGAGGCCTCTGAGGTTGATTTACCTAGTTTCAAAGTTAGGGTTCCACCCAAAGAAGATGAACAGTCTACACCCCTAACCGCCGAAGATACCACACCATTGATGCCTAATATCTCTCGCAACAACACACAAGCAATTGACGACAACGCAAACACAACTGAGTGCCACCCCTTAAAAATAGACGCCTGCGCAACTTCCAGCCCTAAACTCATGGTTACACCGGTAAAAGCAGATCAGCTGCTACCTCCAACTCCCGGGAAACCCCTGACAGTAATATCCTCCTCAGCTGCCAACAACAAACGAGGACCAGAGGACGATCGATGGACACCATGGTTCATCCCATTACACAATGAACCAGGTAACCCACCCACACTAGGGAAAAGCGTCAAAGGCAATAACACAACGCCTACCCGGTTCCACTGGAGACGATTATCACAGAGTTCATCAAGCACAAAGTCACCACTGCATACCTCACCGTGCTTATCGATTTATGCTTCCCCCTGGAAAATCCCTGGACTTATCATTGTCACCAGATACTAGTCCTCCACATTTGGTTCGCAGTAGAGACCCTGAAGTAGAGAAAGTGGCACCAACCAATATCATCCCACAGTACAACAATACCACGGGACCTACGACAGTGGAGCCCACCAATTGGCCACCCGTGTTGCGAGAAAGAATTCAAGAAGAACAAGAGAATCGATCCACCAAACAACGGAAGAAATTTTTAACACAAGTGGGGTCAATAACGTATCGTGCGGTAGTTGCCAAAAGTGGTAAGATGAACGTCACGCAGATGTGAGAAACAAAAAACTGAGGAAGAAGGAGAGTGTGATGATAAAAGTCGGCACGAAGTACCTTGTTTTTATCACACCATTATGCATGAATACCTTTTATTATTTATCATTTCATACAGAAATGTTCATATATTTTGATGTGTATTATTTTTACGAATAATTGAATTATTGTTTTATTACCGTTACACTGAATTATACTTTTTTTATTATACACGATGATTTATTATTTTGAACTAGTTCCTTTATAGATAAATTATTAAACAAATGTAAAAGCAATTGTAATATTAGCTTTAAGTTATTACATTATGATATTCGAATATTTAAACTTAACGGCTTGTATGATGACACCAAATAGTACCGAGGGCAATGAAATGATAGCATACATACAATTGTATACAACCATGGTGACTATGAACGCCCCACGTGTTACAACTGTGGGATCAGTCATATGAAATTAGTATAAAAGGAGCTGCTGTGCTCATGAAAGAGTTAGTTAGTGTCGAGGGCTTGAGTAGGTAAGATAAATGAACTTGGTGGTTAGCCGCTGAATTGAATTTATCTTTGTAGGCAATCTTAGTAGCATTATTATTGGTGGTTAGCCGCTGATAATAATTAGGTATTAGTCTTGCATTGGTATTGGTGGTTAGCCGCTGATAACAACACAAGGTTAAGTCTGAATTTAGGAAAGGTAGTAGTAGTATTGGTGGTTAGCCGCTGATAGTACTTTAGTTAGTTAGTCTGTTCTGGTATTGGTGGTTAGCCGCTGATCAACCATTCAGGCTAAGTCCGATTTTATATTTTTTCTGTTACAACAAGGTTACCAGATTAACAAATAAAACATCCCTGATGAAGTTGGGATTTTCCAACGAAACGTCGGATGAACTAACTAATAAAATAAATAATCGCTTGTTTTAATTCGCTGACCTTAAAAGCCCATTTAAAAAAAAGCACTTAAACTAAATATAGCCAAAGGTCAATATATCCGTCCGAAAATGGAATACAACTCTCATGTATGGGCCGGCGCTTCAAAGTCTATTTTGGGGCTGATCGACCGCGTACAGAAGAGGGCGAAAAAGCTCATCGGTAACAGTAGGGTATCCAACTCTATTGATTCATTGGAGCATCGACGCAATGTGGGGTGCATTTCATTGTTCTATCGTTACTACTACTACTATCTAATGAAATTAGCGAACTTGTTCCTGAAACCCGCACATATGTACGTACAACACTTCATTTAGAGCACATCATTTTGTGGTCGATTGGCCAATGCATCGCACTACGCATTACAGAGAAAATTCCTTTTTTAGCCGCACTGTTTGTATGTGGAATCAATTACCTGCGGAGGTCTTTCCTGTCACTACCAGCGTGGGAAGATTTAAATCAAATGTACACAGACACTACTCCCCCTATCCTCCTTCCCTATAACCTGTTTTCCTAGTTCTAGCACAATGCACTGCATGAGTAGGGGTTATCCCCTGAGTGCTGGTCCTATTTAAAATAAAAAAGAAATAAATAAATACTGAATATTTGAAATCATCGGAGGGCCCGCCGAATATAGAAACTATCATAATGGAAGACAGAGAGCATAATTTTTTCATACACATGAAACTAAAGTACAACATAGAGACTTGCATACTACTGTAAAATTATTGCAAAGGAATTAATAAATTATCGAAACAACATGAAAGACTTATATATTTATTACAATGTAGGAAAAATGGAATAATACTGACACATTTGACTAATTGCACCCAAAACACAAAACAACTTTTCACTTCTTCCACTATCTCAAGGGAACTGGACAAGATTGAACAAAATTTCCACATAAAAATTCTCAATTTAGAAATAAATATTAACGATTTAAAAAAAAGAGTGATATGGAGAATAATTTAAGATTTAAAATTAGCGTCGAAGATTTCGATAAGTCAGAGAGAAAGGTATAAGAAAATTACATCGGCTTATAAAGAGACGCTTCTGGGAAAAATGAAAAACCTTCAATTGAGACAGCTAGAGAAGTACATACAACCTCATATACAATCCAGATTGGATAGTTAATATGACGAACGTTCAACTCAGCGAAAACAGCAAGTGGTTACTCTCATTGGGAGCTAAGTTTACTATTCCTGTAAATAGAGCTAATTTTTCAGCAATCGATCTAATTGCGGACATTGAACAATGGGTACAAACTTTGGACGACGATAGAGAAAAGATAATAGCCAGCACAAGAATAGCTAACAGAATTTTAACATACAAGAGAACAGCTAAAAATAATCTGAAAGAGAAATTTATACTCAATATATTTAAAAAGACAAAAAGATTTTTGGAAAAACAAAAAGACATAATAGTAACAAAAGCAGATAAAGGTAACAAGACAGTTATTATGTATAAAGAAACTTACAACAGGGGAATGCAGAAACTACTAGAAGACCGGAATACATATAAGGTAGTGAGATTTGATCCTACCCAAAAACTTCAAAGAGAAAATAACAGAATTATACTGGATCTTTACAAACAAAATTTTATAACAAAGTATGAAAAAATTAAATTGACGTCATATTCTGCCACAGCACCTCGATTGTACGGTTTACCAAAAATCCACAAACCAGAAATACCATTGAGACCAATTTCAGCATCAATTGAAGCACCATGCTACAACCTCTCAAAATATATTGGCAACATCTTGAAACATCTGATAAAAGAAAAATATAATATTAAAAACTCACTGGAATTAAAGAAGAATCTTCAGGACATAATAGTTGATGATGATGAAATTTTAATATCATTGGACGTCGTATCACTCTTCACTAATATTCCAATCCATCTGGCTATCAATAATATAATAAAACAATGGACTGTATTAGAAAAACTTACAAAAATTCCGAAAAAACAATTTTTAAAAATATTACAATTCTGCCTTCATAAAAATAACTATTTTATTTATGATGGGAAAGTTTACACCAAACATATGGTATGCCCATAGGGAACCCACTCTCCCCCACTATAGCAGATATAATTTTAGATAAATTACTAGAGACAACAATAGAAGAACTAAAAGAAAAGAACATCAACATAAAATACATAACAAAATACGTAGATGATTTATTTGCTGTAATAAGGAAAATCGACGAAGAAATTATACTAAACACTTTCAATAGTTATCATACCAAGCTAAAATTCACAATCGAAAAACAAGCAAATAACTGCATACCATATTTAGATTTGAAAATATATAACAAAGACAACAGAATTATAACTGATTGGTACACAAAAGATATTGCATCCGGACGCTTTATAAACTTTCATTCAACACAACCTATCCAACAAAAAACAAATACTGCCTTGAATTTAATTAAGAAAGTATTAGAAATGTGATGAGCAATTTAAAAATAAAAATATACAAAAAATAAGACAAATACTTTTAAATAACAGCTACCCGATATATTTAATAAACAACTTAGTAGTTAGATACTGGCGGTTCTATAACAATTAAAATTGTCAAATTTGGGTAATTAAAATTGAAAATTTGTAATTTATGGGAAAATTTAGGTAATTAAAGTCAAGGGTGTGAAGTGACGAGGGTACTCGATGGTTTGTAGATGCATATGTATGTGATGATGATGTTTTGTTTTGTTGTGTGAGCATAAGTGTGAGATAAGGATAGTTTGATGTACATATTCGTAGTTTATTTTCGTTGGCACGCATGCTTTGTACGTATGTTTTTGTTTGTCAAGTGGTTGCAGCAGGGTTATGGTTTTAGAGTGCAATGTTTTTTTTAAGTGAGAGTATGCATAGAGAAAATTTTGCCTTAGTTTTTTGTAATATTCTTTTTAGCTGATGGAGATGGAAGGGTATTTTGGAAAGAAAGAAATTATTTATGCTTGTGGGATATCTATGAATGTTTTTGTTGTTGGTTTTGGTTTAGTTTGATTTTGTACGTATGTTTCTGTTTTAATTTTGAATTGAAGTGTGATTTTTTTTGTCAAGTGGTTGTAGCAGGTTTATGGTGTGTGTGTGTGTGTGTGTGTGCATAGAGGAAATGTTGCTTTAGTTTTTTTATTTTCTTTTTTGATGGTGACCATGGAAGGTAATTTTAGAAGACCTTATGTATGCTTGTGGGAAATCTATGAATGTTTTTGTTGTTGGTTCTATTTAATTTGATTTTCCTATGTTTAAAGAGTTTGAAGAGATGAATAAAATATGTAATTTATGAGCAACGAACTTACTTGAAGGTTGGACAAATTGAAGTGTAAGATATTTAGGATTGTCAAAGGGAATTAGAGATGCGTGATCATGGGAGCCAACGTTATGCTCATGCATGTGTATTTGTGTATGTTTTTACAATAACTTGAGCGTTGAAAGTTGGGTAAGTAGTCGTATATGTATATAAAAAAGCGAGTGTGTAATGCCGAGTACACATCTGGCATTTCTTGTGTTATAATCATTTTTTAAAATGTGTGCAACGTCTTTCACGTTATGTTTTTTTTATAGGGAAAGCAATACCACACAACAAGAAAAAATTTCAAAAATGACAAACGTTGGCACTAGTACACACTGTTGCGATGTTACAAAATATCATAGTATGTACTCGGCATTTGTTTTTTTGTAATATTCTTTTTAGCTGATGGAGATGGAAGGGTATTTTAGAAAGTAATTATGTATGCTGGTGAGATATTAATGGTTTTGTTGTTGGTTTTTTTTAGTTTTATTTATTTTTTGTTTTTTTGTGCAAAGAGGCTGACATTTGTCAAACAAACCATACAGACTTATATACATACATACTTACTTACTACATATATATGTATGTATATGTAAATAAATTAATGAACAGCAGTTTTGTATATTTTTTAATCTACATATTTTAAAGAAATATCGTAAATATATGTATGTATGTATGTTGTAACAATGTAAGAATAGAACGTAATTCGTATAAATTGAGACGTTCTCTAATCTAGCAGCAAGTACAGCATTGTATCTAGCAAGTACATCATCGTATAAAATCTTAAAAAATATATATTCTACATTCTATAAATTATTAAAATGGACACATTAAACAGCAGCCCAATTTTAGTATCTTTGAACAGCTCACAAACTCATCCAGCGACATTTGTGAGATTGTTCTCCAGCAATCAGGAAGAGGTTATCGTAAGCGCTCTGTCAATAGAGCTGTCTTACGACGATTTGCCTCCTAATATATCCATTCGAGATATTTTTGAGGATGAGATAGATGACTGTGATATCATTCCAAACAACCAAATGGCATACTTCTACAATGAAAACTTCCAAAAGGAAGAAGAAAAGTTTATGGTAGATGAAGAGGGCGATGCTTTCTTGGCAACATTTAACTATATGCCAGAAGATGTAGACGATTTAACTGCAATATTTATGCAAGACGAAGAGAGGGATGCATTATTGGCGGCCTTAAATTTAAGATTTTAATTTGATTAATTTTTTAAACATAAATTCAAATTAATTTACTTAAAACGTAAAAAATGTGTAAACAGATTTTTTATTGTCACTTTTTCACATTTGTCTCTGTCCTTGTACAAACCATATACATATAAATAAATGATTGAACAAAATTTTGTATACTTTTAATCCACATATTTATTTTAAAGAAATATCGTAAATATATGTATGTTGTAACAATGTAAGAATAGAAAACTAAAAAAAAATGGTTTAGTTATTTTCCTGATAAAGTAAATATGCATTTCTTAAGGCACAAACTCCATAATTGTGATAGCTGCAGTAAAAATATTCCGGATATTTAAGTTGTATTTGCTTAAAGTTGATGCAGCCAATATCCTCAATGTTGAAAACTCTAAGTTGAAGTAGTTTTTCAAACCATTTCTTCTTTTCCACACCCTTAACATAGATTGAATAATGTTTTAAATTGGATTTTAAAAATTTTACAACACTCTTAAATGATATTGATCCGTCATTCCAATTCATATGATGAAAGTTTCTTATTAGCCAATTCGCTTCTCTTTGTTTTGCTATTGATAATCTTTTGAAGTTAAATGGTGGTTTAATAATAAAATTTATGTGCTCTTTATGGTTAAAAACAATTGATATTTCTTTTGCAATGAATATGTTTGAATTGGATTTAAATCCTTGCATATCGATGAAAACTTTATCCCCAATCATCTTATTTTTTTATTTACATTATTTTACGAACATGACCTTTTAAGGGTATATATTCTATTATGCGATCGTGGATGAGAATGCAAAAAGCTGATGTATCGGTAGGAATGTTGGAGTCCGTTTCAATTTCAATTTTTATATCAACAGGACCATTAGAGAGGGCTTCGTTTTGATGACTAACATCTACTACCACTATCGGCACACTATTTTTAAATTCTTGAGCAGTTAGAAGTGGTTGTGATTCCCTGATATAGTAGCTTTGTTGAAACCGTAGATACATATCATATAGGATGGCATACCGATCGTTTTTAAATTTTATATTTAGATCGTCATATGGGTACGATTCGGAATTCAAATGCACTTTTAAGTTGTTTAGATTACAGTGAACAAACTTATTTTCTTGTTGAAATGCAATCAACACAAAACGGGGTCGTTCTCTATTTGCAGCCAATTTAACATTCCATATATAGCTAGTTCCTGTATTTAGTTGAGGATTAATGTGACAATCCCAACTGCGAAATGCCATCGGTATAGGATCACAGGATTTTAATCATATTCAATTTGCTCAGATCGGATAATTGTACATGCGGAATTCTCCATGATATGTTTCAGATACTAATTTTTGGTTTGTCAGTAGCAACAGTTGAGTATACGAGTTTTTCATCACTCTTACTACGTAAGAGAACCAATTCATGTTTACCGCTGAGTATAATTTTATTATAGTCTTCAGTTAAGCCTAAAAATAGTTTTAGTGGTACATAGAAATTAAAGTGCCCATTTGAAATATCCAAATCATCGAGTTTGTTCCATCCAGCATTGTACAAGCCAATACTTTCTGCAGATGATAAAGAAACAAAGTTTTTTAGGCTGCTTGTAATCGCTAAATGTCTTGTATGATCAATTTCTATGCCATTAAGTTCATACCGAATTTCGTCAAAGAGATGTGCCATTTTTAATTTTAGATTTAAAAACGAAGATATTTTGCTGTTATTATCATCTACAATACTTCCCTCAACATATATGTAGCTTTCGCTGGGTAGCACATATAAGTCTTGATTTTGTATTTAAATTCGAATCTCATCATTATTGTTGAAGGCTTGTAGGTATGGTGTATATGTGTGATAGTCCTTTTTAATTATATTTTCGTCTGATTGAGGTTTTTCTAGAACATCTAGTATGTAACTCATTTCTTTGCCAACTTTAAATTGAGAGACTTCAAAAATTTTTTATTTCCTTGTGTCAAATGTTTTTTGTGTGATGATCTCTTTAATCGTGGTTTGGTTTGCAATATTGTTTTATGAGTGTATCCAATTTTATCCTTAGATTGCTTGACGTTGTAAGTAAGAGAACTTATCTCTCGGCAGTTAACTGGCAAATAGATAAGATTTCGAGGAATCTCAACAATTTTATACCCTGGGGGGACATTGATCGCAAATTCATGTAATGTGTGTGCTTGTGAGTTATTCGTATATGTGTTAACCACTATACTACATTCAACACGCAAGATATTCACGATGAAAATATTGACTGGTAGATCTGAGTAATGGTCTTGGTTAGGAGCTAGAATTTTCTTATTGAATCCAAAAAGTTTTCCAATTGTATTATCTTTGTTAAAGTATATGGGATCCTTAGAGCTATTAACTCTACTTGCATTGTATTGTTATTAGCTTCTATATCAATTTTATTTTCCGGACAATACCGCTTATAGTTATGTTTAATATAATCAACTATATCATTCAATTCATAAGATCCTATTGGTATTTTAATTACGTGTTCACCAATATGAAATATATTGTTATAATCATCTACATTAGGAATGCTATTATATGAATGAAAATCAGTTAGAGCACATTCATATTCACCATCCAAACGAATAGGAGGAAAGTAATTAGCAGATAACTCAGATGAAATTGAGCTAAGAGTAAGTGTTATTGACATTATGCTTGTCTGATTACAAATAAGTGAAATTAAACACAACACTTTGTATAAGAAAAGGATTTATATATATATAATTATATTTTATTTAATATATTAGATACAAATATACACACATACATATATACATATATATATATATATATATATATATATATATATATATATATATATATATATATATATATATATATATATAAACTTAACTACAATATTTCATTTTTATTGATCCAAGAATTATGCTGATTTGTAAATCCTAACCATTTAACATATGCCTTCTCTCCTTTAGTTTTAAGAACTTTTTCAACTAGATATGTATTTGGATATCTAGTTCTTGAAAGTTCTTCATCATAGAATCCACCTTTAATAGGATTACCACGATAGCCTTCTAATATGTATGTGGCTGGATATGTATTTTGAACTCTTTTAATAGTGAAAATTTCTGTGGTCCAATTTGGTGTATATCCTTTTTCAAAAACATGTTTATATTTACTTATGCGCACATGATCTCCCACATTGAACTTTGATAATTTAAAAAGTTTTAAGCGGTTATATGCCGTGTTTAATAATTTTTTCTTATTTTTATAGTTAACTTGAATCGGTGGCATTTTGATGGTGCGATTAATTTTTTTATTGTATGTATTAATCAAGTCTTTGTAAATGTCGAGCCAGTTATAAGACCCATTAAAGCTAAACTCTTTCCACATCATTCCTTTTAATGTTCTGTTAAATCGTTCTACTATTGATGCTTTCATTCTGCTATATGTTGAGTAGTGATTAATGTTGTATTTATTCATCAATTTTCCAAAGTGTTTATTGAAAAACTCTTTACCGTCGCTGTTTGCAAGTTTTTTGGTATTCGTCCCAGTTGAAAAATACTCTGCATAGCCTGGCTTGTTTCCAATGCAGTCTTTCTTTTCAAGGGTACTGCCCAAGCAAATTTCAGCAAAAATCGATAATCTCTATTGTCTGTAGAATAGTTCCCCATTTCAACTAAATCAGCTTGCCAAAGATCATCTATTCCTTTCATAACAACTCTTCGACGTGGAAAATTTTTTCGTGCTTGCTTATGCAGTTCATTTACTTAATTTCTTTTTGAAGTCATTATTTAACGTATTTTGAATTTTAAAGGATATGTTGAGTTCAGAATGATTTCATTTAAGTACTGTTGACCATCATATTTCTTACATACCCATAAATTAACTCATTTATCTTTTTAATTTCTTTTTCAAAAAAATAGTTTCATACTTGAAATTTTTTCCTGAATTTCATTGAGTTTTTGACTTAAGATCATGTTGATTTCATCTCGAAACTCTTGAATTTGACTTTGCAGAAGCAATTTATTAACAACATCGTTTTCCTCCAAAGCTTTTGCCACATTTTTGATTCTTTTGTTTTGAACGTCAATGTTATTAGTTTTATCCATAACGAAGCCCAGCAGCTTAGGAACATTTTTCACAAAAACAGTACCACTTGTATCATTAAGATAGTGCCCGAACTTATCGATGGACATGATTTATGCAGATAAATATTATTCTATAATGTTTGCCTCATATAATTCTTCGATAATTCAGACAATTTCGTTATTGTGATTAGTATGACCTGCAGCTTGTGATGCCAGCAATAGCCTAAGGCGATCTACTAACTCATTAGGATCGTCCCAGTATATATAGTTAGGTTTGTATGTGTTTAGGTGCATCAAACCCTCACCCTTGTAAGGACTTTTTATTTTATGTAATGATGATGAAGTTGATGAGTTCTTTTCACTTTCTTTCTTAAACAATTTACTGATAATATGCTTATATGTATATGCTCTCGTTCCTTTGATTTGTGCATCAGGTCTATATTCTCTTTTGTATGCATTTGTGCTTACTAAAATTTTCTTATAGATATCTAATTCATGTTTATCATAATATTTTGGTGTTTTGTGAAACAGTAAAGAAAATAAACCTGGTGTGAAAGCCCATATTTGATTTCCAATCGCTATTTTATCTTCAGTAAGTTTAATACTACTATTGCCAAACTTCCATTCATTATTAAAATCTTTATGTGGGCCGTATAGAGTATCTAATTCGTTTCTGCTTTCCAAGAGTGCTAGGTCAGTATAACTCTTATTATTATCTGAATTGTCTAAATTTTCCGATTGAGAGTAAAAATCATCGTAGTCATCATCATCGTCATCAGTATCAACATTATCAGCCTTATTTGCGTTTCGATTACTAAGTGAGATATTTTTATTGCATAACGTTTCTTCAACAAGTTTCTTTGGAGTACTTGTCTCTAACTTAACTGATGGTTCGTTGAATGGACATTTTGAATTTTTATAAACTTTCGTTTGAAATTCATCTGTTTCTGCTTTAATACTTCTTTTATTATTTTTAGAATTGTTCACAAATTCTGTTAATGGTTCTATTATTGGTTTAAATGTATCTTTGAAGTGCTCATGTGTATCTGCTTCATCAACTTTTATACTACGAAACTTTTTCTTTAAAACATTTCTTGTCTTTATTAGCTCTTTTAAAACTTTTTCATCCATTTTCAACTATTAGACACCAGATCAGGTATGAGCTATCAGATCAGGTATCACTTATCAGATCAGGTATTAGATCAGCTATCAGATCAGGTATCAGGTATCAGATCAGCTATCCGATCAGGGGGGTTACTCTCTATTGCGATGCGTAAGCTAGTACGATGCGAAAGACAAATGCGATAAGAAAACAATTTGATACTCTGTAGCGTTAACGCAAACGCTTTCGTAAAATAAATTGAAAAAGAAGCAACACTGGCAATTCAAAACAAACAATAGCGAAAACAACAAAATGAAATGTCAAAACTTATAAACAAAAACATTTAAAAAAAATTGTTTGTGCAGTACGATTTTATTGTGGAAAATAAAATATAAAATAAATAGTGATGGATTCGGTGGCGTTATGGTTTGACGAAGAAAATGAACATGTTGAACGGGTTACAAGGAGAGTTTTGAGAGATAGGTCAGATATATTCTCCCTAAATGACCACAGGTAAGTATTATGTGCAAGTGTTATGTGCAAAATGTTTTCGAGCGTTTCATTTTTATAGCTTTATACAAAACTTTCGGCTAAATAAAGATGCGTTTATGTATGTATTAAACACTATTCAACACGACCTCATCGTTCCTAAGAGATCCACAGCAATTCCAAACATAATAAAAGTGGCCGCTGCTTTGAAATTGCTTGGGCAAAGTGTATATCAACACCAAATTGGACAAGACCATCTCTTAGGTTTATCACAGCAATCCATGTCGCGTTGCTTGCAAGAAGTTTGCATGGTGATTGAGCGAATACTCTACCCCAAGCACATACGATTTGAGGTAACAGCGGAAGAGGAAAACGAAACCAAAAGAAGCTTTTTTCACAAATGTGGCATTCCTGGGGTGATTGGAGCAGTGGATGGCACCCATATTCAAATGATTCGACCGGCCAGGAATGAACACTTATACTTCAATAGAAAATTAAAGCACAGTATGAACGCTATGGTGGTATGTAAGCTTTTATCCATGCATTTGGCTTATTAAATCTTACTTTGATATTGCATTTTTAGATATGTGATCACAAAATGATAATTAAATTTATAGATTGTCGATACGGTGGTGCAAGCCATGACTCACATGTTTGGGCCCTTTCTAACGCAAAGCAAAAATTAAAAGAACGTTTCGAAAGAGAAGAAAAGGGATTTTGGTTGATTGGTAATTAAATGAAAATAGATCCAATAGATTTTAGTTACTTATTTTTTTAAATTCTTAAAGGCGATTCGGGCTACCCATTGGAACCCTGGCGGCTTACTCCATACCGAAACGCAATGGAAAACTCATCCGAATCAATTTATAATAAACAATTTTGCAAAGGAAGATCCATAATTGAGTATTTGGTGTTTTAAAAGGCAGATTTCGGTGCCTGTTAGCAGCCAGGGAATTGCATTACGAACCAGAAAGAGTGGTTCAAATAACGAATGTTTGTTGTGCCCTCCACAATATTTGTGTTAATTTTAATGTGCAACTGCCAACACACGAGATTGCTGAGACAGAAAGTCTAAATGAAATTGCATTGTCTGTTGATAGCAATACGAACAACAGCGACCTAACAACTATTGCTAAAGAAATAAGAAATAATATTAGAAATCATTTAATTGTAAGAACATAACTTTTATTTGAAATAGTTTTTATAAAAACAAATATGTACATACACATACATACATATGTATGTACTTATATATAATAAATTCAGTTCATTGCAGTATAAATTAAAAAAAACTTAAAATCTAAAGTTTTAAAGCTTCTTTATGGCGATTTTGAGATCTTGAAATTAGTATTTAAAAGTTCTTAAACTAGAAATTGCACTTTTAGGCACATTAAACAAAATAACTTCTTTTGTGGAAAATAACAATTAATCAACATAAAAATAACGAAAATATAAAATACAAAAGCGTACCACAGTGAAAATATCACACATTTTTTTCCATTTCTAATTCTATAATTTTCTTTTTTAATTCAAGCTTTTCTAATTCAATTTTTTGTTTTTGAAGCTTGTACTTCTTTTTAAAATCAGATTTTTCTTTGCAAAATGATATATTTTTCTCCTTTAATTCAAAATTTTTTCTACTATATCTTACCAATTCCTTCAAGTTATTCCGTACTTCGCCCAAAAGTTTGACGGATTCCTTATGGAATATTTCCTGGTTTTCAACTTGGGTTCTTATCATAATATCACGGTCGGTTTGGTTTGATAGCCGTTTACGTTTAGGTGTCTGAAAACTTTCATCAACTCATGTTCGTTTGGAAGCGTGCGCTGATACATCTAAACTACTTTCTTCATTTTGCGAAGGTAACAAAACTTCTGCAAGCTCCTTGTCTGTTGAAATATCGAGACTAGCATCACGACTTGTGCCAAAGCATGTTGATGTTGGCAGCCCGTTGACAGCTTCTTCCATATGAAGAAGATTCATTATTTGTTCCTCCATAGAGGAAAGTGGGCAATATTGTGACACAACACCAGCCGTACTAGAAATGCTAACTTTATTTTTGCGCATTTTAACCTTCGTATGCGTTTTCAGGTCAGACCAAACCTATATGTATGTATATATTTATATTGTGTTAGTTTCGCATTTTATATACACAAACACATAAAATATCACAATACATTACCTTTTTTCAGCCAGCTACATCCCTAACAGGAGGTCCATTACAATTAAGGTCGTCCACAAGCTTCGTCCACAAGTTGCTGGCGCGTTGTTTGGCATTGCCGCACTGCAACTGGCCCTTGGCCAAATCGCTGTGTTGCACCATAAAATCAACCAAGATTTCAAATTGCCTTGGCTGAGTCTGCAACTTTTTCGGCTTTTCCCTAAAAAATAACAATTTAGATATAAATAAAACATTTATTCACTCTTACTTACATGATTCGTTTCCTCTGCGTTTGATATTTTGTTAGCGCATGATATTTGCGCTTAGTGAACGATTTTGACATTTGCTTTTGCATTACAGAGTGCGGTGATGCCAGATTTGCGAATGGGGAAATTTAGATGCGAAAGAAAAACGCAATAAAGAGTACCAATTGTTCGATGCGTTAATATCTTTCTTTCGCATCGCAATAGAGAGTAACCCCAGGTATCACTTATCAGATCAGGTATCAGATCAGGTATAAGATCAGCTATCAGATCAGCTATCAGATCAGCTATCAGATCAGGTATCAGGTATCAGATTAGCTATCCGATCAGGTATCACTTATCAGATCAGGTATCAGATCAGGTATAAGATCAGCTATCAGATCAGGTATTGGGGTATCAGATCAGGTATCAGATATTAGATCAGGTAACAGATCAGCTTTCAGATCAGGTATGGTAAATACTTTAGGAAATAAGTAGATGTACTAGGTGCAAGGCCAAATTAAGTACTAATGTTTTACTTTTATGTAGAGTCATTTATATCGTTATAAAATAGTCGAATTGCTTTCTATAGCGACCATTTTTCAAGTCATTATCTTTGCTTATCATCAAAAATCCATATTTATCCTTCCAACACTCTCGACAAATTTCATGAAACTTTTCATAACTCATGTCGCTGGCAACATGATCAGTATAAACGTGCTTCATGTTTGTCTCATCTTGTTTAAACATTTTGATCACATTTGCATTGTCTCTTATTAAGTGCTTGGGAATTCTCGTATAAGTTTGGCACAAGTAGAATGAATCAACATCCTTATGTCGTCCCATGCAAAAATATGCTCGTATATTATTTTGCTTCTCGCATGCAACATCATCAAAGATCATAATAGAATAATTTTCGCCTCGTCAGGAGGAATAACTTTTTCATTATCTGTAAATGTGTAATATCCCATCCCTTTAATTGGTGAAATTAATCGCTTTAAGTATTTATATTTAGGTTGATAAAGAGATTTTGAGTATAAATAGATGTTTTCAAACTTGAGTCCATTAGGACTTTCTAGCAAGCTAATCATAACATTAGTCTTTCCACAATTTGATGGTCCAACTATTAGAGCACGAATAGAATTTGGTAAGAGAGAGCTATGTTTTATTTTAGATCTGATGTTCGTTGAAGAATCAATATTGCGAATCACAATATTTTTATGTTGTTTTACTAATTGCATTCTTATAACTAATTGCATTTCATATATGTTGCTTTTATTATAGAAGAAAAAAGTTAAATAAGATGCTTATACATTATAACAAAACGTTTAGTTATAAAAAACCAGCCGTTGGAAAAGGTTTAGTGAATAGAGTAATAAACTCTCTACCTGTTGAACTACACCTTCCTGGATATCAGTTTTGTGGACCCGGAACAAAATTACGAAAACGTTTAGACCGCGGTGACAAAGGAATAAATTTATTAGACGCTGCATGTAAAAATCACGACATTGCTTATTCCAAAACAAATGATTTAAATAGTAGACATCAAGCTGATAAAATTCTTGAAAATAAAGCTTGGGAACGAGTTCTTTCAAAAGATAGCAGTCTTGCAGAAAAATCGTTTGCGTATATGGTTACTAACGCAATGAAAGCCAAAAGAAAATTTGGTATCGGATTGAAGAAGAAGGTTGGAAAGAAAAGTGAACAAAATGGAAAATAACTGTTCAGTACATCAATTAAAAATGCAACAAAAATACTGAAGAAGAAAAAACCTCAAGACATTAACTCTGCCATTATGATTGCACGTAAGGTTATCAACAAGTCGTTAAGGGGGGAGAAATCGCAAGTTATAATACCTCGCATAATTAATGTTCCAAGGATTGGTGGCTTCTTACCTTTGGTACCCATTCTTACTGCTCTGAGTGCAATTGGTAGTCTTTCTACTGGCGAAGTAGCTATAGCAAAAGCAATAAATGCTGCAAAGAATGCCAAACAACAACTTGATGAAGCAACTAGACATAATAAAACAATGGAAGCAGTAGCCATGGGGAAACGTTTTTACCTTAAACCATATAAAAAAGGATATGGATTGGTTTGTCAAGCAAAACAAAAATCAAATTTTTCGTAAAGCTACCCAATAAACCTCTATCTGATGTTGATCTGAGAAATTTTTCAACAAACATTCCATACTTTAGAGGAGTTTTCATGTTGGATACACTACCAAAACGATCGAGAAAAAGAGAATGCGGAATCATTAATTTGGATTTATCAAGAGGACCTGGAACCCATTGGGTAGCATATTATAAAAACAATGAACATAAAGAATATTTCGACAGTTTTAGAAATTTACAACCTCCATTAGAATTAGTTAAATATCTAGGCAAAAATATAAAATATAATTACAATCAATATCAAGATTATAATTCATTCAAATGTGGACATTTATGTCTTCAATTTCTTTACAAAATAAATGAAAAGAATGAATAAATACAACACACAAACAATTTTTTAAATTTTACTGTTTTATTAATAAAAAAAAGTTTATAAAATATAGTTTCTAGATATTATTCCCACTGTGGGTATTGAGCATTTGTTAGAAATATACTTATTTCAGCAGCAGTATCCAATTTTAAGGAATTTTCTCCTTGCTTACATATGCAATATACCCCGGATGCTAGTTCCATTACATCATCATCCGATAGCGTGTTGTATCGATTTGGTAAAAACATTATGTTATTTTCCAGTTCAATTTGAATTGTGGGGCCATATTTACTAGTCACCCGTTTAGCATTTGTAACTGTATATTTAGTTGAGTCCTGGAGCTCTTTTATATGGATTAAGGTTTTTTAATTTAAGTTGTTGAACTTTGCTATCAAATTTGGTGGATTCATTATCAAAAATATTAATTAGTTAATTGATTAAATTTAATTTTTTAATGTGTATTTTTTATATGTTTTTTCTTCTTCTCTTTTTGACAGATTGCTCAATCTGCTTTTGTAAACTGATGTATTAAAAAATTTCTACCAATCTTTAAATAGGCAAGAAACAAAAAAAAAAATCTTAAAAACAAAGATCAGTAACGTAGCTATCTCTTTTTCTCATATTGTAATTATTTTTATGTGAATGTTTGTTTGTTTTGTCACTGATAAAATTGTAGTGAAAGAGATAGTTATATTGACGTTCTTAAACGTAAGTAAAACATAAAATTTCAAAACAAAGATCAGAGAGATAGTTATATTAATGTTCTAAAGTGTAAGTGAAACAAAAAATTTCAAAAGAACTCAAAATTGCTTGTAAAATTTTGATTTTACAAGATTATTTTACTATAAATAGGTACGTAAACCTTTCAAGAATATTAGTGTAAAAATAGCATTCAACAAAATTCTTTAAAGAAATAAAATTAAATTAAAAATGAGCCAAATTCGTGAGACGTTGTTTGAATTCCTTCATTCGTTTGGAGACTTATTGCTCTATGAGCATAAGTTTTATCTCTATGCTAAATGAAAATGAAGAGTATGGAGTTGTAGCGCAGGAAGATTCCGAAGAAGGTGGACATTTTGCAAGCTGTCCCTGGTATAGCGAAGGATGCGAGGAAGGGCCGGACACTTGTCGGTGTACAATGTTCCACATAAGAAAAAAAATTATTTTTAAAATTATTGAGACCTATAAAAATGTATCTCAAAAAAACTATGAATAAATATAAAATGTATTTGTATGTGTATGATTTATTATTTACTTCAATGTACATATTTATGTATATATACAGATTAATAGACCGAAAAAGCTATTAGTTTAAA
This sequence comes from Tachina grossa, assembly GCA_949987645.1. Taxonomy (NCBI): domain Eukaryota; kingdom Metazoa; phylum Arthropoda; class Insecta; order Diptera; family Tachinidae; genus Tachina; species Tachina grossa. Next base: position 102,680,811 of record OX465274.1, on the reverse strand, counting down.
TATTATTTTCATTGAGGATGGATAAACGTACTTTAAAGAATATATTTCACAACAATCAAGAACGAAAACCTCAAATATATGATTTGGTTTTTGAGTTTGAATACTTGCTCAATTGGAAATTGAAGATTGCATGTGGATTTTCTACAGCTTTTGGTTTTAAGCCAATGATATGGTTGAATTATAAAAATAAGCAATACATTGGACTGGATCGAGAAGAGTGGTTACATCTCATGTGCTATAAGGAGTATATTCATGATATGCTTAATCGTCGGGATTTTTTAAATTCTATAAATATAATTGATAATGAAAGTGAGAGAGATGTTGAATATAAGTTTCAATATAAAAGAGATGTTTGTTTTTTAGTTTTCATACAAGGAAACTTTAAAATAAAAATCGATTCTGACACTTGGAGATCACTAACTCAAATTCGAGTATTTTTTACATCAATTTTATGTTGGAACAACATTCTAAGAAAACAAATCCTTCATTTCTATCATGAATATTATATACCAACTTGCTCCGCCTTAAACAAAACAAAACTTCAAATCAATGAAATACAAGGAATACACGAAAGGAATGTAAAGATTGAATTAACACGACTTTGTTATGAGATTGGAGAAAAAATGCAACACAAGATTGCAACAGATGTGAAAATTTATAAATTTTATTTAAGGATGGATAATAAATAAAAAAACTGTACACAAAAATATATGTTTTTATTGTTTTTTTTTTATTGGTTATATTTTCTTTGTTTTTCATACAATTTTTTTTTAATAAATAATATTTACATTTATTTTTAACAAAAGAATTTTTCTTAATAATTAATATTTACATTTATTTTAACAATAAAAATTTACAATAATTTGCATTTATTTTAACTTTCTTCTTCTTCTTGAAGTCTATCAATTTCCATTAATAGCATGTCAAGCTCATAATCAGGATTGGTTTCCTCTATTGCTGAATGATACCATGCATATGTGCTTATACCATCACTTTTGATTTTTCTTTTATCATCTTGATAACTTAGTATTAGTTTAAGTAGTTGCATAGTATATAATTGATGCAAACTCGACTTAAGGGTAAGCATATTATCACATACATTTGATTTATTAAACAGACAATCTCTATATGAACTTAGGCTATACTTATCTAAAATGGTTTTCTTGACCCCCTTCGATTTCTTTATATCAGTTTGATCTTGAACACTAAATGAATACATTTTAGATCGCAACCCAACAAACTCTTTCATCATTTTTCTTTCGTATTTTTAGCGTTGAGAATCCGATGTATTTTCTTTAGAATCAAACCATACTCTAAACATTGTTTAAGAATTCTATAGTCAATAATATATGAATGTTTAGTAGAAAAGTCAGCAATTAATTTAGTTTGATTCTTTCCATAAGGTTTTTTATTTTCCGCACAAAAAGGTAGGTCATTGTGCGATTCGTGCAAATTCGAGGGATATTCTAAAGTAACTTCACAAACATAACCATCATTTGAATTATTATCTATCCGATTTGGATCCAGATTTAGCTCATCACTTGATAACCATCTGAATCCTCCGTATGGAAGATATTCGGACATAGCCCAACCGTAAAGGTTATTAGCATCTAGGTACATTAGAAATTCTGAGGGTATCTCTTTATCGAAATCCTCTAGATATTTATTGTTTGCTTTTGAATACCTTTTACTACATTGTACAATACCCCCACGTATCCCTTTTTTAAAAAAATTATACATATCTATGTCAGTTAACAATTCCAGTTCTATATTTGTGTACTTCAACATAGCATCCCACGACAGTCCAGGAGCAGCATAGTACTGGCTTGGATCTAGGTTATATATTCCCTTACAAACTTTTCGAAAGTTTTCGAATACATCAGTTAGTAATAGTACGTCTGTTTTTAAATACAACTCCATATAGTCTTGTAAAGTTTTGCAATCAAATGTGTGCCAAATTTTTTTTGCATGCTCATAATCTTCATGCGAACATTCTCTATTGGTAAGTGTGTTGAAAAAGTCTTCCCTCGCTGGAAGTTGACTATCATTTAATTTTTCAAAAGAATTGAGATAGTTGTAAGGGAAAACACCCTTCCTTCTAACCAGATCAAACTCTATTTTTGATGTAACTTGCTCTTTAATTGTACAGAAATCGTCATCCGTAAGATTATTGGCTAAAGTTTCTAAGCTTTCGGGCATAAAACGTAAGGTGTCTAGAAATCTAAGTTCAAGATTGAAATCGTCATTCATTTTTGTATATGTTGATAAAGATATGTAACGTTATTTAGCGGAAGGACTTTTATGTTGTCACACTTTTCTCCTTACTCTTTAACAAAAAGATGTGAGTCATAAGACGAATAATTATGAAAATAAATAGGGATTAATTTTGGTTGTTGATATTTTAAGTTGCACATATTATGAGCTGCACCTCTAAATTTGCCAGTTACATGACAATGATCCCTTACGCGATCACTACCTAAAAATGTATCACGTATGTGGCAATTTACAGCATTTTGAAAACTGAATATCTCTGAAGGGGACAAAGAATCCATTTGTGTCTTACTCATTAAATAATTAGTATATATATCCTCACAATCCTTAACTAAATAAGCAACGAATTTTTCTGCAGCGTCCCTACCAGTATAGATTCTAAACTTATCTAAATTATGGTTAATATATTTAATATTATAACTAAAAGCACAGGGAATATGCTTTTTGGTTAAATTATTTTTTTCACTTACTCTACATTGGATGTCCTCAAGTATGCACTCAAAATCTGCATACACGACAAAGGCACATCCATCTGTCGTTGGTGGTCCTTAAATTTAAGTGAAGCATTCTTATGGGATGGTAGCTGGGCTACAATTTTACCACACTCCGCTTTGTGTTGCTCCATGATCCTATCACTGTGCGTATATTGCAGACATACATTACACAATTGAAGTGTGTGTTCATGTTTTGTCGTTTGACCTCTTAATAATCTGTAAACAAATTTAAATTAAATCATTTATAATGAATATTATAAAAAGTTTACCTTAAATTTATATATATATATATATATATATATATATATATATATATATATATATATATATATATATTTATATTAACTAGTACTTGACACTTTTAGCTTACCTAGACATATTTTCTATTAGAACGTAATGACGACCAACGATATTTTCCAACAACAATAAGTTGATATGATTACATTTTTCCTCCTTTGTAATATAATACGGACCAACAACTACATCATTTTCCTCATCATAACTAAATACGTTTACGCTGATTCCGCTATTCCGCTTCTCAAGTACTTTAATATCTTTTAAAGATATTGGAAATATTAAGTTCTTAAAATCTAGCGTTACACCGTTTTGGGTACAAATGATGTCAGCAGTTATGTTATGAATATTGTATGAGCTACATCGCTGTTTACTCTTTATTTGAGAAGTATCCACTGCAGCGATTAGACACCACTTGAAACAATATTGATCGGTGTTTTCTACATTGATACAAGCTTTTCTTTTTTGAAGTTTTTCTGGTAAACTCATCCAGTTTGCTCCTTTAACTAGAGAAGCCTTATTAATGCTTAGCTCTGCTCTGACTATGCGTATCAAAGTCCAACCAGAGTCCTTCTCTTGAAATTCAGACATTTTATTTTGAATTTATGAAATTTGGTTAGTAAATATTTCATATATTTCATCTCCTCTGGTCAACAAATTCATTTTGGTCCTATGATGAATAATATTGAACTCCAATTCCTCTCCTACAATTTTTACATATTCTGACACAATACTTACATTAAATTTTATTACAGTGTGGCTTAGTAAATGACTTTCAAGTATCTCTATGAAAATTGATTCATTTTCACCAATGAAATCTTCTACTAAAAGTTCATCTCTTTTATTATTTAAACCATACGTTACAATATTATTTTTGAACGCTTTGCTTATGGTGTAAAATTTCCTATTATCTTCATGTCTTCCTTGATTTTCTTCATCAATGCTGGTATTATTTATTAAGTTACCTCCATAAGCATCCGCTCCTTGTAGTTCTCGTTGTTGTTGTTGTTGTTGTTGTTGTTGTGGTTGATATTGTAGTTAATGATGTTCATAAGTATTTGTGTACCATTGCATGGAGGTAGAAGGTTTTTGCCAATACATTTGTTTTTGTTGATGTTGTAGTTGATATTGCAATTGTTGGTCAGTATTTGGGTACCATTGCATGGCCGTAGGAGTTTGCTCCCAATCCATTTGTAATTGTTGTTTTTGAGGATGTTGATGTTGTTGTTGTTGTTGAGGATATTGATATTGTTGTTGTTGTTGAGGATATTGATATTGTTGTTGTTGTTGTTGAGGATATTGATATTGTTGCTGTTGTTGAGGATATTGATATTGTTGTTGTTGTTGTTAAGGATATTGATATTGTTGTTGTTGAGGATATTGATATTGTTGCTTTTGTTGAGGATATTGATATTGTTGTTGTTGTTGAGGATATCGATATTGTTGTTTTTGAGGATATTGATATTGTTGTTGTTGTTGTTGAGGATATTGATATTGTTGCTGTTGTTGAGGATATATATATTGGTCCTCAACATCATGATTTTGGATATGATCCAAGAAACACTTTTGATTTTTGTATATCTTTTTACAGATATGACATTCATATACCGAATCCATTTTAATAATTTATAGAATGTATAATACATATTTTTTAAGATTTTATACGATGATGTACTAGATACAATGCTGTACTTGCTGCTAGATTAGAGAACGTCTCAATTTATACGAATTACGTTCTATTCTTACATTGTTACAACATACATACATACATATATTTACGATATTTCTTTAAAATATGTAGATTAAAAAATATACAAAACTGCTGTTCATTAATTTATTTACATATACATACATATGTATGTAGTAAGTAAGTATGTATGTATATAAGTCTGTATGGTTTGTTTGACAAATGTCAGCCTCTTTGCACAAAAAAACAAAAAATAAATAAAACTAAATAAAACCAACAACAAAACCATTAATATCTCACCAGCATACATAATTACTTTCTAAAATACCCTTCCATCTCCATCAGCTAAAAAGAATATTACAAAAAAACAAATGCCGAGTACATACTATGATATTTTGTAACATCGCAACAGTGTGTACTAGTGCCAACGTTTGTCATTTTTGAAATTTTTTCTTGTTGTGTGGTATTGCTTTCCCTATAAAAAAAAAACATAACGTGAAAGACGTTGCACACATTTTAAAAAATGATTATAACACAAGAAATGCCAGATGTGTACTCTGCATTACATACTCGCTTTTTTATATACATATACGACTACCTACCCACCTTTCAACGCTCAAGTTATTGTAAAAACATACACAAATACACATGCATGAGCATAACATTGGCTCCCATGATCACGCATCTCTAATTCCCTTTGACAATCCTAAATATCTTACCCTTCAATTTGTCCAACCTTCAAGTAAGTTCGTTGCTCATAAATTACATATTTTATTCATCTCTTCAAACTCTTTAAACATAGGAAAATCAAACTAAATAGAATTAACAACAAAAAACATTCATAGATTTCCCACAAGCATACATAAGGTCTTCTAAAATTACCTTCCATGGTCACCATCAAAAAAGAAAATAAAAAAACTAAAGCAACATTTCCTCTATGCACACACACACACACACACCATAAACCTGCTGCAACCACTTGACAAAAAAAATCACACTTCAATTCAAAATTAAAACAGAAACATACGTACAAAATCAAACTAAACCAAAACCAACAACAAAAACATTCATAGATATCCCACAAGCATAAATAATTTCTTTCTTTCCAAAATACCATTCCATCTCCATCAGCTAAAAAGAATATTACAAAAAACTAAGGCAAAATTTGCTCGATGCGTACTCTCACTTAAAAAAAAAACATTGCACTCTAAAATCATAAACCTGCTGCAACCATTTGACAAACAAAAAAATTAAAATTAAAACAAAAATCTAAAACATACATACAAGTTTGCGCGCAAACATAATAAACTACGAGTATGTACATCAACCCAAAATTAAAACAAAAACATACGTACAAAATCAAACCAAAACAAAACCAACAACAAAAACATTCATAGATATCCCACAAGCATAAATAATTTCTTTCTTTCCAAAATACCCTTCCATCTCCACCAGCTAAAAAGAATATTACAAAAAACTAAGGCAACATTTTCTCTATGCATACTCTCACTTAAAAAAAAAACATTGCACTCTAAAGCCATAACCCTGCTGCAACCACTTGACAAACAAAAACATACGTACAAAGCATGCGTGCCAACGAAAATAAACTACGAATATGTACATCAAACTATCCTTATCTCACACTTATGCTCACACAACAAAACAAAACATCATCATCACATACATATGCATCTACAAACCATCGAGTACCCTCGTCACTTCACACCCTTGACTTTAATTACCTAAATTTTCCCATCAATTACAAATTTTCAATTTTAATTACCCAAATTTGACAATTTTAATTGTTATAGAACCGCCAGTATCTAACTACTCAAATTAATAGAAAAGGCAAAATATGTGGATAAAAATACGGAAAAGGCAAATTCATCTGGCAACACCAAATTTTATAGCCTTCCATACATTCCTAAGCTTACAGAAAATAAACAAATGAGAACACTAATAAACAACAAAGAAGTTACACTGGCATATAGAGCAAACAAAACGATAAATAATTTATTCACAAAAACAAAAACAAAAGTTGACAAAAAAGATCAAAGTAATGTTGTGTACCAAATTAAATGTTTAGGAAATTCATCAGACAACTGTAGTAAAGTATACATAGGAACAACAAAGAGGAGCTGAAGCATAAGAACAAGTGAACATGAAACAGATATTAAAAAACTAAAACATTCACTATCACACTATCGCACTATCACAACACTGTACGGAGAACAATCATAGAGCTGACTTGACAAATGTAAAAATACTGTACAAAGAGAGACGAGAGAATAAACGATATACACTTGACAGCCTCAGGATACAACAAAAAGGGAATAGTGCAATTAATAAGAAGGAAGACAAAGACAATACAAATGCCAACTACTCTATTGTTTTATTTTAGTTTTACTGTGATATTATTATTAAGAACAGTGTCGTTGGTTTCATGTTATATGTTTTGTATATGACGTTTGTTTTCGAGCTTTTGTGTTTTATGTAGTGCTGATTATGTAAAATACAAACTATGAAAAACAATTATAATTTTCAAAATATTATCATATGTAAGTAACGATTGTTCTTAATCATAATTATGATTACAATGTATGTTGTATGTATCATAAAACAAAAACAATTGTGTAATGATGATTCTAAAATTGTTGTTTTTATATTTTTTCTGTTACAACAAGGTTACCAGATTAACAAATAAAAACATCCCGGATGAAGTTGGGATTTTCCAACGAAACGTCGGATGAACTAACTAATAAAATAAATAATCGCTTGTTTTGATTCGCTGACCTTAAAAGCCCATTTAAAAAAAAGCACTTAAACTATTATAAAAATTAGTTAGCCGCCGATAGTACTTTAGTTAGTTAGTCTGTTCTGGTATTGGTGGTTAGCCGCTGATCAACCATTCAGGCTAAGTCCGATTTTATAAAAATTAGTTAGCCGCTGATAGTACTTTAGTTAGTTAGTCTGTTCTTGTATTGGTGGTTAGCAGCTGATCAACCATTCAGGCTAAGTCCGATTTTATAAAAATTAGTTAGCCGCCGATAGTACTTTAGGTAGTTAGTCTGTTCTGGTATTGGTGGTTAGCCGCTGATCAACCATTCAGGCTAAGTCCGATTTTATACAAATTAGTTAGCCGCTTATAGTACTTTAGTTAGTTAGTCTGTTCTGGTATTGGTGGTTAGCCGCTGATTAACCATTCAGGCTAAGTCCAAGTTTATAAAAATTAGTTAGCCGCTGAGAGCCATTCAGGCTAAGTCAAACTTTTATAAAAATTGTAAGCCGTTGAGAGCCATTCAGGCTAAGTCCAAGTTGTATAAAAATTAGTCAGCCGTTGAGAGCCATTCAGACTTAAGTATAGAAAAGTTAGTCGTCCGCTTAGTAATAGTATTGAGCAATGTTGTAAATAAATATATATTAATATAAGAACATTGAATTGTAATAAATAAATTACTGAAAAATACATCCTGCAGAGTGTTTCACTTTCCTCTCACGACAGTCCAAACAAAGAAATTTTTGTGACGAAACCTGGACACCGGCGAGTGATACCCCAGCCTTGAGAAAGCATCGTTACAATCTAAGCCAAAACGAATATACATATCGGTGGACTTTTACCACTACCGCTTAAGTTGACTTACGAAAATATTTAGATTCACTTTCATACAAATAAGTTGCAAAAACAATATTGTTTTGTTAAAAATATATCTACTAACGTTTTATTAATTGCGAGTGATCAACAACGGTTGTTACATATGTATGTATACCAAGCATTATCTAATTTTTTTTATCGATCGTTACGACTAATAAGGCTGAACATGTCGAAAAATTAAAAGAAATGTATACAACTATTCTAATCAAATTCGATTAATTACGTCTAAAGATCAATTTTTTATAGGCACATACATTAAAAGTTTGCCTGAGCACTTGAACAGTATTTTTGCTCTACTGAAAAATTTTAAATTCATATATAAGTTTTTTTCTACAAGTTTAACAGATACATATGTATGTATTCATACGTTCGCTAAGAGGAGTATGGTTTATTAGTGTCCTGGCCTTCTACTGTGCAACTCGAATACAACTATAATTGAGTGGAACTCATTCAGTCGGTCGTTTTTGACTAAAACTATTTATCAAATCCATGTAATTTAAATGGGTTTGATCTTAGGTTTGTATCAAAAACGACCTAAACGGTCTAAATAAAAAACAAAATAATTTTGAACTGCAATGTAAAAAACATACATACACACTCGAGCAGTTTTTAAGACAAAATACTCCACATCATTCTGTAAATATTTCTCGCTTTTACGTCAACCCGTCAACAAAAAGTTTTCACTTGCCTTGTATTGTATTCTACTCCAATTGTAAGGAGGTTTCAATAGTACTCAATTGCTACCAACAAGTAGACAAGTGCTAATTTTTTTAGCGTTGAGGAGTCGACATACAGACTGCAATTATGAATAAATTTCCGCAAGAAATGTTTCCCTTTTCCAATTAGATTTTTTTTGTTTTCCCTATTATTTGCTACTGTTTGAAATTATTCCCCGGGAAAATGTCTCGTGGAATTTGAATTATAATTGCCCTCATAATATAGAAAAAGACGGAATAAATTTGCAAAACTTATGAAATTTTCAAATGTTATTTCCCTTCCAAAGGTAATATGTTTCTTTTGTTTTCAAAATAATTCTAAAATGTAAATATATTGTAGCACCTTTGATGAAAATAACTGTAAGAAAGTAGTTTATTTATTTTGCTATTGTTGTTAATTTATAAGAAAAATGTCACGAAAATTCATTAAATTGTTAAAACTGTACGTATAAAATTGTATGGGACTTTTAAATATTATAAAAAATACCATAAAATCAACGAAAATTTGAATCTATAAAGTTTTTATACAAAAATTGCTGACAAATCCCGAAAATGAAATCCCGGGATTGAGTTTTACAAGTCCCGGTATTCGGGATTTGCTAAATCCCGAAAATTCCGGGATTTCCGGGTTCGGGATTTCCCGTTTGGCATCCCTAACTCATTCTTATGGATGCTTCAGAAATCTGTTTACTTATATAGGCACAAAAGTAATGCTTACAGTCATGAAAATTATAAACAATGTGTATTATGACTTATAAAGTCTAGTAGAGGACTCATTTTTCAAAAAATGTCAGTTAGGTCGGTTAGTTAAATCAGCGACGATATGAACATTATCATGTACAAAAAAAGTACCAAAAACGGGTACGATTTTACTCCCTATTAGGGATGTTCAGAAATTGCCTAAACCCATTCGAGGTTCCGTTTAAAAGAAAAGAACGCGCCAAAAAGCTTTCTGCTACGTTCAATAATTTAGAAGATATGTAATGTGCAAAAAAGTACCAAAAATCAGTTTTTACCCCCTTTTAACCCCTAAAAGTACACATATTAAAAAAGTACCAAATGCGTGTCGGTTTATTTTTAAGAGCATTCGTATGCTTTTAGATTTGTCGGTTGTTAATGATACCGATTTTACCCTTTTTTGGACTTTTTCGAGTTCAAATTTCCAAAAATTCCTTCTTAGTGGATATATACATCTAAACAGGAATCTACGCACCAAATTTCAGCTCTGCAGCTGGAGGTATGGGCTGGGCGATGATGCGTCAAAAAGAACTTAATTTGCTGTCTAACTTAAATATTTATACGAATAATTCTTTTGCATTCGTTCTTTAGAATTATAAAATAAAATTCGGAAGAGTTCTACTTTAAATTCTCAGTTTTTTGCGTTCTTCTCGCAAACGAATTAACTTTTGCTTGCTCAAATCATAATCATCATCATCATAAAATATAGAAACAAATGAAGTTCGAACAATCATAATTAAATTAAATAAACTTAATACACTCAAAATATTCCATACTTAAATATGAAATATGAAAATTTTTGTGCCTTCTCTCGTTGTACCTTCATAGTGAACAGACGTTTTAGCGGAGTTTTTCTTACATACATAAACAAACAAAATAATAATGGTCTAATTCATAAAAAATATTTTAGGATTATTACAGGTTTATTTGACAAATTTCCCATAGAAACATGTCAAATAAGCGCTTAATAAACCTGAAATATTTTTTATGAATTAGGCAGTAAAAATATATTCGTAACACATATTTAACCTTGATCAATAAACTTTAATTGCTTTGCTAATATTTTTTTACATAGTCATAAATAACAAAAACAAAAAAACCGTAAACAAAAAAAACACAAAGTGCCCTTGAGGAATACTCTGTATGAGTACCTCAAAAACAAATAATTGTGAATTGAGTTATAACGGCAGAAATGCCTATTTTACTGTGAGTCTGAAGTTCTTAAAGATAACGATAAAAATAAAAAAATCTGATGATAGTATTTTTAAAACGGCAAATCCAATTTTCTATTTATCTATTTCTATTTTAGCGATCAACTTCGCTTTGTGCAATGCCAACTACTTCGTCGCGTCGGGCTCGTGTTCATCACTTAACCAAGTTATCACTATAGATAACCGTAGTCAAAAATGTAAAGTTCAAGTCGGAATTGACTGATATATCACAGGTGTAAAGCGCGTGCGAAGCCCAAATTCATCAAAAATCTTATCGGTTCCCAAGATATCCAGCGATAACGACGCCACATCAGTTAACCGTCAAAATCTTTTTTCAATACTACAAGCTAACAATGATCAGCCAGCGAATTAATCGAAAAAAATCTCCCAACCACCATCAATATATCTGAGAGAAAGAAATTATAACGCTCTTATTAAAAAATTGGTCTCGACCATTGGTGAAAACGCATTTCATGTTATTCCATTAAAACGCGGTAACATCGACGAAACTAAAATTCAAATATACGAAGAAAAAGATTTAAATAGTGACAGAATTCGAAATAAATAAAACAAGTTTTTATACGTACCAGCTTAAGAGGGCTAAGTGTATGCAAATTGTATTAAAGGGCAATGTTAGTAATATAATCAATCGGGAGAAGATCCCCAAGCCTCTATTTCGTATTGAACTTGAGCCGAATGATACACAGTTGAAAAAAAACGAAACACATCCAATTTATAGCCTAAAATACCTCTTATACCGAAAAATCACAGTTGAAAAGCCACATAAGCGTTCAGGTCCCGTGCAGTGCCATGATTGCCAAGAATATGGCCATACGAAAGCTCACTGCAAGGTACCTAAAGTGTGTGTTAAGTGCGTTGAATGGCACTGTTCTGCTAGTTGTACTAAACAAAAAGACCAAGCTGAAAAAAAAATAGTAACTGTGCAGGTAATCACACTGCTAACTACAGAGGATGTCCTGTATATTCTTCCGTTAAACAGACTATAGGACAAAATCCAAAATCCAACCAGTTACTTTACGTGTATAATATTGGTCTCTGAGACTCATTTGACTTCCAGAAGCTTTTTCAAAATTAATGGTTACACTATGTAAGGACCCTAGAGGGAGAGCATGCGGTGGATCTGCAATTCTAATTAGGTCAAGACTCAAGCACTATATCCTAGTCAACGTTAGTGAAGAATATATGCAAGCGACGAGTATTTTTGTAGAAAATTTTTGTTCGAATTTCATGATGTCATCAATTTACTCACCTCCCAGATTTTCAGTTACCGAAGACCAGTGTGAGAAGTTCTACAAATCGCTTGGATCTTGTTTCGTGGCAGCTGGCGACTACAATGCAAAACATAAGTGCTGGCGTTCGCGTCTTATTACTCCTAGAGGTAGAGCGTTGTGCAACACAGTCTCAAAAATGGGCTTGGATGTCATTTCAAGTGGGGAGCCCACTTATTGGCCAACTGACATACAAAAAATCCCGGATGTTATAGATTTTGGCATCATGAAAAATATTTCTAGGGATTTAATTCATGTTCAAGCTTCTCTAGATCTCTCCTCCGATCACTCCCCCACTATTGTTTCAATCTGTAACCCTTTAAGCAGTGACTTACCTCACCCATATAGGAAGATGATCAATTGTGTTAATTGGCTGGGATTCAAAAAATATCTTAGAAGTCTTTGCATGGAAAACATTTAGCAAAGATCATATGATGATATTGAATTTAACATTGCATATCTTAACGAAAATATGAAACAGGCTGCTGAACATGCCACAACCTCTTATCAGCAGACTGGCTCTAATAGAATTTATTCTACGGAAATTGAACCTCTTGTATGTAAAAAAAAGAAGATCTAGAAGAGAATGGCAAAAACACAGATCAGCCCTAAATAAAATTACACTTAAAGAGTGTACTAAACGACTCAAAGAGCTACTATCGTCGAAAAAAATTGCGCTACTGGAAAACTATCTGGAAGGTCTTGATGTCACGTCAGCATCTAATTACTCTTTATGGCGCGCTACTAGAAATCTTAAAAGACCCGTTGATCTTAAATCACCACTGTGCAATTCGACGGGAGGCTGGGCAAAAAGCGACAGTGAGTAAGGTAACTTATTTGCTGAGCATTTAAAATCTGTATTCATTCCCAATTCATGCACGGGTGCTGCTGATTTACCGAGTGTAGTTTCTCTACCCCCTCGTCCCTTAACGTTTAAGATGCGTGATGTACAAAATATAATTTGTGAACCCAACCCGGAGAAAGCTCCAGGTATTCATGGCATTAGTAACAAGATGTTGATGAACTTGCCTTATATTGCAATAAGAATCCTGCTATTTATTTTTAATGCCGTTTTAAGAATGCAATGTTTTCCACATAACTGGAATCTTGCAAAGATGAAAATGATTCCAAAACCGGGCAAAGATCTTACCAAAGATGTGTCATATAGGCCTATAAGCTTTTCGAGAAGCTGCCCATGACTAAATTGTCCAAAATTTTAGCTGATAATGGGTGCACCCCGGATCATCAATTTGGTTTTAGAAGTCAGCATAGCACCATTGAACAAACGCATAGATTGGTCCAAGTTGTAAGAAGAACATTTGAAGAAAAGAAGTATTGTTCTGCTCTGTTTCTTGATGTTTCTCAGGCGTTTGATAAAGTATGGCACGAAGGCCTAGTTGTAAAATTGAAGACATATCTGCCAATAAACATACAAAAGCTTTTGGGAAGTTATATCATTGATAGGAAGTTCACTCTCGTGGAAGGAGTTCACAAGTGTGCCCGAATCTATATCGTCCGGTGTCTCACAGGTTAGTATTCTGGGGCCAGTCTTGTACTAAATATATATATATATATTTGTGATAGGCATGTGAGCAATAATATCCTCATTTCTACATTTGCCAATGATACAGCCCTGATGAGGCATCCCACAATCTTAGGGAATATATTACCCAGCTGCAAGCATGGAGAATAAAAAAAGTTTAACCATAGCTCAAGCTGTGTTATATGTTCCTGAAGATATCGGGATGCCTCATGAGGGGTTTCGTGCATACTAAGGTAGGCTGTATCATCGGCAAATGTAGAAGTATGGATATTACTGCTCACAGGCATATCACAAGTATAAATCAAATACAAAACTGGGCCCACTATACTTCTTTATGGTACACCAGATGAGATAGTTTCGGTCGTACTCATAAATTCTCCTTCCATAACAGAGAACTTCCGACCTAAAATATAACTTTCCAAAAGTTTTAGAATGTTATTTGGTAGATATGTCTTCAATTTTAAAATTAGGCCGTCATGTCAAACTTTATCAAATGCCTGAGAAACATCAATAAACAATGTAGAATACTTCTTTTCTTCGAATGTTTCCCTTATAAATTGAACCAATCTATGTGTTTGTTCAATGGTGCTATGCTGACTTCTAAAACGAAATTGATTGTTCGGTATGCACATATTATCTGTTAGACAAAGGGACAATTTTGTCATGAGAAACTTTTCGAAGAGTTTTGACATAGTTGACTTATTAGCCTATATGACTCAGCTTTGGTAACATCTTTGCCCGGCTTTAGAATCATTTTGACCTTGGCAAGCTTCCAGTGTTGTGGATAATACTCCAGTCGTAATATGGCATTAAAAATAAACAGCAGGATTCTTATTGCAATATGCGGCAAGTTCATCAGCATCTTGTTACTAATTCCATCAATACCGGGAGCTTTCTTCGGGTTGAGTTCAGAAGTTAGTTTTTGTACATCACGTATCTTAAACTTCAAGGGTCGAGGGGGTAGAGCAACTACACTCGGCAAATCAGCAACACAAATACATGTGTTTGGCGTAACTACGGATTTTAAGTGCTCAACAAATATTTTACATTTTTCCGTATCGCTTCTTGCCCAACCTCCGACAGATGTGCGCAGAGGTGGCTTAAACTCCAAGGGTATTTTAAGCTTTTTAGCAGCGGGCCACAAAGAGTAATTTGATGCTGGTGTGACATCAAGACCTTCCAGATAATTTTTAAGAGATGAAGTGCACTCTTTAAATCTGATTTTATGGGGTGATCTGTGCTGTTGCCATTCCCTTCTAGCACTTATTTTTTCACACACGAGACGTATGACGTAAAATAGAATAAATTTTATTAAACCCAGTCTGCGGATGGGAGGTAGTGGCATGTTCAGCAGCCTATTAGTATTTTCGTTAAGATTGGCAATGCTAGATTCAATCAGCCTCACTACGTTTCTCGAAAATGTTCTTGGACTATTGTCGTATTGGTTTTCGAATTTGTTTTTTTGTGGTACTACGTAAAATTTTCGACTGCAAGGAATTTGTAACAGAATAAAAAGAATAGAGTAACACAAAATGTTAAAAGTAGTTAAATATTATGAAGCAGTCTATTGCGAACTGTCAAAAATAATAAATATAAAAATAAATTGGTGCTAACAAAAATGAAAAATTTAATTTTTTTGTGATAATTCAATTTAAATTAAATAAAAGTCAAATAAAAATATTGAGTTGCGCCTTATTTTCATTCTTAGATACATACATATATAGGTTGTTTGAACCTCAGCCCGTTGCGCCATTCAGTTTTTTATGTAGAAGTTCTTTTAATTATATTTATAGTCTGTCCGCACTTTCATCCATCCAGACCCCATACAGATGGTGCTCTAAAGTATTTCTACCCATTCTGTCCATTTTGCGAATGCCATTGTGGTACGATTGCGCCAGTTATGTATATTTTTAAGCATTTTTTGAACAGCTTCCGTGTGATTATTTTCAATCTAAGATTATTTTGATCGCAGAAAGCAAGTTTCTATAAAGTTTATTAACAAAAATCCTTACTCTTTTAATGTTTTAAAAGCTTGTAAATTTTGTTTTATTTTTTTGTCGAATGAAATAAAATGAACGACTATTTTTCCTACTTTTGACTTTTTATGACTTTCGAGAAACGTACTACCATTGTGTAAAAACGAGAAGTTTAAACTCGAATACGAGATATTTTTTTAATCCACTAAGATATTTTTTTAATTCCAGCCAATTAACACGACTGATAATCTTCAAATATGAGTAAAGTAAGTCACTTCTTAGTGGGTTACAGATTATAACGATAGTGGGGGAGTGATCGGAGGAGAGATCTAGAGAAGCTTCAACGTTAATTCAATCCCTAGAAATATTTTTCATGTCGCCAAAATCTATAACATCCGGAATTTTTTGTATGTCAGTTGGCCAATAAGTGGGCTCACCACTCGAAATGACATCTAAGCCCATTTTAGAGATTGTGTTGCACAACGCTCTACCTCTAGGAGTAATAAGCCGCGATTCCCAGAACATATGTTTTGCATTGAAGTCGCCAGCTACTACGAAGCCAGGTCCAAGCGATTTCTAGAAATCCTCGTATTGATCCTCAGTGATTGTGAATCTGGGAGGGGAGTAAATTAAAGATATAACGGAATTCGTAAAAAAATTTGTCGACACAAATATTAGTTGCTTGTAGATGTTCTGAACAAATATTGTCAAATATATAGTGCTTGAGTCTTGACCTTATTAGAATTGCTCATCCACCACATGCTCTCGGGTCCTTTGTATCATATAGTGTAACCATTTATTTTATAAGCTTCTTGAGGTTAAATGAGTCTCAAAGACCAACATTACATCAATATTTTTTTCCATATGGAAGTGCTCAAGTTCGTTTTTATGTTGGCGAATGCCGTTTGCGTTCCAGAAACACATTTTTAACGTGTTCATGGCTTGTTAATTAATGCTTGAAGCAGTGTATTCTTCATTCGCAGCATTTCTTGCATCAAGCTAGTCATATTTATTGTAAAGCTATTAATAGTTAGCACCAGATTCTCAATAGTAGCTTCAATGCGACTAAAGTTAAAGCTTGAGTTTGCATTCGATGAATTATTTGGCGGTGAAACATTTTGTGTGCGAATAGAACTATCCTTATCAGCATCGGCATACGATACAAGTGAAGTAACTGGTTGGCACATTTGAGCAAAAGTAGCGGAGTGCGCGTTTACTGGTTGAGCTGGAGCTAATTTAGGTTTTTGACCCATGGCCTGCTTAACGAAAGAATGTACAGGACATCCTCTGTAGTTAGCGGTGTGATTACCTCCACAATTACTAAATTTTTTCTGCTTGATCTTTTGGCTTAGTGCAACTAGCAGTACCATGCAAATCACACCGGATGACACAAACTATAGGTAAATTGCAGTAAGTTTTTGTATGGCCATATTCTTGGCCATATATATTAGTGACGAATATATGCAAGCTACGAATATTTTTGTAGAAAATTTTTGTTCGAATTTCATGATATCATCAATTTATTCACCTCCCAGATTTTCAGTTACCGAAGATCAATATGAAAAGTTCTACAAATCGATTGAATCTTGTTTCGTGGCAGCTGGAGACTACAATGCAAAATATACGTACTTAGGTTCGCGCCTTGTAACACCTAGAGGTCGAGCTTTGTTTAATACAATTTCAAAAGCAGGACTGGATGTTATTTTGAGTGGGGAGCCCACTTACTGGCCTACTGACGTATCGACTATCATTTCAATCTGTAACCCACTAAGAAGTGACTTACCTCAACCATATATGAAGATGATCAATCGTGTTAATTGGCTGGGATTCAAAAAATATCTTAGTAGTCATTGAAGGGAAAATACTACGCTAAGAACACCCAATGATATTGAATCTAGCATTGCCTATATTAATGAAAATATTAAACAGGCTGCTGAACATGCAACTACCTCCCATCCGCAAACTGGGTTTAATAAAATTTATTCTAGGGATATTAATTGTTTCGTGTATGAAAAAAGAAGAGCTCGAAGGAAATGGCAACAGCACAGATCACCCCCAAAATAAAATCAGATTTAAGGAGTGTACTAAACGACTCCAAGAGTTGCTTGCATCTGAAAAAACTGCATCTCTTAAAAATTATCTGGACGGTCTTGATGTCGCACAAGCATCAAATTACTCTTTGTGGCGCGCTGCTAGAAAACTTAAAACATCCTTTGAGTTTAAGCCACCTCTGCGCACATCTACAGGAAGTTTGGCAAGAAGCGATACGGAAAAAATGTAAAATATTTGCTGAGCACTTAAAATCCGTATTTACGCCAAACACATGTAGTGGTGTATCCGGGAGTATACTGGGGTCAGTTTTGTATTTGATTTATACTTGTGATATGCCTGTGAGCAGTAATATCCATACTTCTACATTTGCCGATGATGTAGCCTGCCTTAGTATGCACGAAAACCCTCATGAGGCATCCCGATATCTTCAGGAACATATAACACAGCTTGAGCTATGGGTAAACTTATGGAGGATAAAATTAAACGAACAGAAGTGCGTACATATAACCTTTACCCTACGAAAAGATACCTGTACCCCCCATTAGAATCAACAGTCAAGTTGTTTCTCAACATTCACATGTGAAATACCTCGGTATACACCTTGATCGTTGGCTTACATGGAAACACCATATTGACTCAAAGATAACACAAATTTATTTAAATTTAGTGGCCTTCGAAAAACGGCGGGCTGTTCCGTTCCACTATGTGTTGTCAGAATATTTACAACTAACTTTGGTGTTATTTGTTCATTAATAATTATCACATGTAATTTGGCTTACAAAGCGATACGAACTTTAGCCTGTTAAAATCATAAATATAGAAACAAATGGAGTTCGAATAATAATTAAAATTAACTAAAATTAATAGCCATGCGCTTGTGGCAAAAAGTAAATAAAAATATACTTAATAGTAACAAACCAAAAAAGTTTGTCTTAAGTAGAACAAAAATAAGCAAATTAACTAACATGTGTATAATTAGTAAAAGAACAAACGACAATGGTAAGTCTGTTGTAAATATAGAGATGGTAAAATTGAGCTTACAATACAAAAAAGCTTTCAGCAAATTGAAATACGATGAATCAAAAACAATTCACATATTCCATTTGCAATAACGCTAAGTATATAAAGCAGAAATCTACATCTACTGACGCCACACACAGTGGACCAAACACAAAAGAACGCTGATGATGAAGGTTTAGTGGCCTTCGAAAACGGCTGGCTGTTCCGTTCAAGTATGTGTTGTCAGAATATTTACAACTAACTTTGGTATTATTTGTTCATTAATAATTATCACATGTAATTTGGCTTAAAAAGCGATACGAACTTTTGCCTGTTAAAATCATAAATATAGAAACAAATGGAGTTCGAATAATAATTAAAATTAACTAAAATTAATAGCCATTGGCCTGTGGCAAAAATTAAATAAAAATATACTTAATAGTAACAAACCAAAAAAGTTTGTCTTAAGTAGAACAAAAAATAAGCAAATTAACTAACATGTGTATAATTAGTAAAAAGAACAAAAAACGACAATGGTAAGACTGTTGCAAATATAGAGATGGTAAAATTGAGCTTACAGTACAAAACAGCTTTCAGCAAATTGAAATACGATGAATCAAAACAATTCACATATTCCCTTTGCAATAATGCTAAGTATATAAAGCAGAAATCTACATCAACTGACACCACACACAGTGGACCAAACACAAAAGAACGCTGATGATGAAGGTTTAGTGGCCTTCGAAAACGGCTGGCTGTTCCGTTCAAATATGTGTTGTCAGAAAATTTACAACTAAGTTTGGTGTTATTTGTTCATTTATAATTATCACATGTAATTGGGCTTAAAAAGCGATACGAACTTTAGCCTGTTAAAATCATAAATGAATAGAAAATAGTTTCCCTAAAAATCTAATTGACAAATTAATTCAAGAAACTTACAAAGAATTAAATGAAAATAAACATATCACCGATAACAATAACAGCCCTGACGAAAGAAATCGGTATTACAGTGTTAGATACATCCCTGGCTTAACAGACAGTAAAATCATCAGGAATACAATAACAAATAGAAACATTAAATTTGCATATAAACCAAATACAACAATAAACAAAATATTTTCGAAAATAAAAGCGCCAATAAACCAACAACAACAAAGCAATGTAGTGTACGAAGTTAAATGTAAAGGAGATGGAAAAACACCTGTGATAAGCTATATATTGGCACAACAAAGCGAAACTTAAAAACCAGAACAAATGAACATAAGAAGGACATTGAAAAAAACAAAAAATCTACAGTGTTATCACAACACATTTTGGAAACGGGCCACACAGCTGATTTTGAAAAAGTTAAGATCTTAGACAAAGAAAACATAGGACAGAAAAGATACATAATCGAAAGTTTACGGATACACGAGAAAATAGAAAAGACGATGAATTTGAAAGAAGATACAGATAAAATTAGCGCGAACTACAATATTGCAATAAAATAGTCTGTTATATACCTCGTACATACATACAGACTGTGCTAATTTTATTTTCTTATTTTTATATATAAAAAGTAATTGTTTTAAAATTAATATTAAAAACAAAAGAACAACATAAGTTATTTATGCATATGTATGTATGTATATATATATATATATATATATATATATATATATATATATATATATATATATATATATATGTATATATATATATATATATATATATATAGAAATATTGAAATTATACGTACCTAAGTATAGAAATACTAATGAAATGTTTTTTAAATAAATAGATTTCCCAACCCTTGATAAAGTCAACAGATATTGACAAAACGTCGGGAAAAATTAAATAAAATTTGTTTTTATTTACATAAAGATACTCAGGCCGTATTAGCTCACATTTAAGACGAAAATATAAAAGTACATTGGCCATACAACAAAGTAAGTGTAAAAATATTAATCTTTTTTTTTTTTTTTTGGAATCAAAATGCCCTTATTATGAACATTTTGTGATCTTTGACTGTAGTCGAAACAGCTAATGGAACGAATTTTCATTTGGGTTATGACGATTTTTTTTGTGCTCCAGGATCATACAGGGTAATGGACATTAATATACACTTGGTCATAATAATAAATTAATTCTCTTTTTTTAACACGACACAAACATAAAATGTTACTCGGTGAAAAATATAGTTTCCTTTATTTTTAAAATTTTAAATTCTTGATACAATAAAAAGTTTCTGTTTTTAAAATTTTTGAAAATACATTTTCTTTTTCATTATGACTTCAAAAATTACACTTTATATTTTAATAAGAACACATTATTGTTTTTGAAAATTTTAAAATGAAAGCTCGTATTTTTGTTTTAAAATTGCTTCGTTATAAATGTAAGAATGTTATGTATTAGTATTATACAAGAAACATCCTTATTTTAATAATAGTTTTTAACAATGCTGCATTTTTAAAATCAAAACGCACATTTTTGTTTTAAAACTGCTTCGTTATAAACATAAGTAGTAGGGAACTATCGCTTCTGCCCCAATTAAAATTGTCAAATTGTGGCTGAAATTGTTAAATTTGGGAAATTAAAATTTGAAAATTTTAAAATTCTTGAAATTTGATTCCTACGAGGGTGGTTTAATAAGTCCGTCTTTTTTTAGCGCCAAATTGTCTATCAGCTGTTGTGTATGTTTTACTGGATTTTACAATTTTTCCGTTCGCGTACTTTTAGCCGCAAACTTTTTTATTGAGAGTAATTTCTTTAAATTACTCAGTATTTACTCAGTTACTGGATTTTACTGGAAAAGTACTCAAACGCACCTATTCTTGACAACATTTGTGAAGAACATCTACAAGCAACAAATATCTGCATTGAAAATTTTTGTACAAATTTCGTGATATCTTCAATTTACTTCCTTCCTAGATTTTCAATCACTGAACATCCATACGAAAAATTCTACAAATCTCTTGGACCTTGTTTCGTAGCAGCTGTCGACTACAATGCTAAGCATACGTTCTGGGGTTCGCGTCTTATTACGCCTAGAGGTAGGGCGTTGTTCAACACAATTTCAAAAATGGGCTTGGATGTTATTTCGAGTGGAAGCCCACTTACTGGCCTACTGACGTACGAAAAATTCCGGATGTTATCGATTTTGGCGTCATAAAAAGTATTTCTAGGGAATTAATTCACATTGAAGCTTCCCTAGATCTCTCGTCCGATCACTCTCCCACGATCGTTACAATCTGTAGCTCACTGAGAAGCGCTTTACATCACCCATATGTAAAGATGATAAGTCGAGTTAATTGGCTGGGATTCAAAAAATATTTTAGTAGTCATTGCACGAAAAATATTACGCTAAGAACACCCGATGATATTGAATCTAACATTGCCAATCTTAACGAAAATATTAAACAAGCTCCTGAACATGCCACTACCTCCCATCCGCATACTGGGTTTAATAGAATTTATTGTACAGACGTTGAACGTCTCGTACGTGAAAAAAAAGAAGAGCTAGAAGGGAATTGCAACAGCACATATTACCTCAACACAAAATCAGATTTAAAGAGTGCACTAAACGACTCCAAGAGTTGCTTGCATCTGAAAAAACTGCGTCTTTTAAAAATTATCTGGAAGGTCTTAATGTCACACGAGCATTTAATTACTCTTTGTGGCGCGCTGCTAAAAAGCTTAAAACACCCGCTGAGTTTAAGCCACCTCTGTGCACATCTGCCGGAGGTAACATATTTGTTGAGCATTTAAAATCTGTATTTTCACCAAACACATGTACCGGTATTGCTGATTTGCCGAGTGTAGTTGCTCTACCCCCTCGACCCTTAAAGTTTAAGATGCGTGATGTACATAAACTAATTGTTGAGCTCAACCCGAAGAAAGCTCCAGGTATTGATGGTATTAGTAACAAGATGCTGATGAATCTGCCTCGCGCTGCAACTAGAATCTTACTATTTATTTTTAATGCCATATTACGACTAGAGTATTATCCACACAGATGGAAGCTTGCCAAGGTCAAAATGATTCCAAAGCCGGGCAAAGATCTTACCAAAGCTGAGTCTTACAGGACAATAAGTTTACTATCAACAATATCAAAGCTTTTCGAAAAGCTGCTCATGACAAAATTGTCCCCAATTATAACTGATAGTGGGTGCATACCGGACCATCAATTTGGTTTTAGAAGTCAGCATAGTACCATTGAACAAACGCATAGATTGGTTCAAGTTATAAGAAGAACATTTGAAAAAAAGAAGTATTGTTCTACTCTTGTTATTGATGTTTCTCATCGATTTGATAAAGTATGGCATGAAGGCCTAATTTTAAAATTGAAGACATATCTACCAATAAATTTTCTAAAGCTATTGGAAAGTTATATTCTATCGTGGAAATTCATTGTAGTGGAAGGAGACTTCATGAGTGTTGCCGGTGTGCCACAGGGGAGTATACTGGGACCAGTTTTGTATTTAATTTATACTTGTGATATGCCTGTTAGCACTAAAATCCATACATCTACTTTTGCCGATGATACATCCTTCTTTAGCATGCACGAAAACCCTCACGAGGCATCCCGATATCTTCAGGAACATATTACCCAACTTTCACTATGGTTAAAGTTATGGAGAATAAAAGTACACGAACAGAAGTGCGCGCAGGTAACATTTACTCTACGAAAAGATACTTGTTCCCCCATTAGAATCAATAATCAAATTGTTCCTCAACATTCACATGTAAAATACCTTTTCATACACATTGATCGACGGCTTACATGGAAACAACACATTAATTTTTAAGCTAACACAAATGAAACTAAAATTAGCTCAGGTACATTGGCTGATTGCGAGAAATTCAACTCTCAGTCTAGATTGCAAACTTTTGATATACAAGACACTTTTGAAACCTATATGGTGCTACGGAATTCAACTATGGGGCACTGCTTCAGCTTCCAATGTCGAGAGAATCCAACGAAGGCAAAACAAAATTTTACGTATGATAACTTCGGCTCCATGGTACATCAAAAATTCAAATATACATTGTGAATCACACTAGTGATTGAAGAAATTGCAAAGTACGCAGGCAAATATTTAACAAAACTCGAATCACATCCTAATCCGCTCTCTCGTAATATTTTGAACTTTACTGGACACATCCGCCTAAAAAAGAGGGACACAAGGGCTCTTATACTCAACACTCCAGCTGGGAATACTTGAAAATACTTTTTTTCCTTTTTGATTATAACTACTTATGTATTATTTATAACTATCACTAAGTTTATGACCGACAGTGGTCGGGCCTAATAATTATATTCTAGATTTAAGATTTGAATACTTATTGTTAGTTCATATTTGAAGATACAATAAATACATACGAGTACATGCATTAAAATAAAAACTAAAAAAAAACAAAAAATATGAAGCGCATTTATTGTGATACGATTTTGCTGCATTAAGAGTAATTTTAAATCTTGATACTTGATGCATAAGTTATTCGTTTGTTGCACTCATAGCTATACAAACAAATAACGCCGTTATATTAAAATTATCCAATTAAAACAATATTTAATATCCCATATGACCTGATACGTTTACCTTCCTTTAAAGTAATTAAAACTAGATCTGTTTCTATATTGTTTTTCTTTGAAAAAAAAAACATAAACTTTGAAACTGATTGAATTGTTTGAAGCATGCTACAAATATATAAGGTACTTCCATTCTCTAAGTTTTTCTTGACATTCACCATCTGACAAGTATAAGAATAGTGAAGTTTTTTTTTAATGCATGTTTTTTTATTTATTGTATCTTCATATATGAACTAACAATAATTAATCAAATCTTAAATCTAAAATATAATTAGTAGGCCCGACCAATGTCGGACATAAACTTAGTGATAGTTATTAATAATACATAAGTAGTGATAGGCAAAAAAAAAGTATTATCAAGCATCTTCGTCTGGAGTGTTTAGTATTAGAGCCCTTGTATCTCTCTTTTTTAAGCGGATGTGTCCAGTAAAGTGCAAACTATTACGAGCAAGCGGATTAGGATGTCACTCGAGTTTTGTTAGATATTTGCCTGCGTATTTTGCAATTTCTTCAGTCACTAGTAGCATATTTAAATCACGTTGTATATTTGAATTTTTGATGTACCATGGAGCCGATGTTATTGACCGTAAAATTTTGTTTTGCTTTCGTTGGATTTTCTCGATATTGGAAGCTGAAGCAGTGCCCCATAGTTGAATTCCGTGACACCATATTGGTTTCAAAATCGACTTGTATATTAAAAGTTTACAATCTAGAGTGAGTGTTGAGTTTCTACCAATCAGCCAATGTATCTGAATTATCTTAAGTTTCAGTTAATTTTAATTATTATTCGAACTCCATTTGTTTCTATATATATGCTTTTAACAGGCTAAAGTTCGTATCGCTTTTTAAGCCCAATTACATGTGATAATTATAAATGAACAAATAACACCAAAGTTAGTTGTAAATTTTCTGACAACACATATTTGAACGGAACAGCCAGCCGTTTTCGAAGGCCACTAAACCTTCATCATCAGCGTTCTTTTGTGTTTGGTCCACTGTGTGTGGTGTCAGTTGATGTAGATTTCTGCTTTATATACTTAGCATTATTGCAAAGGGAATATGTGAATTGTTTTGATTCATCGTATTTCAATTTGCTGAAAGCTGTTTTGTACTGTAAGCTCAATTTTACCATCTCTATATTTGCAACAGTCTTACCATTGTCGTTTTTTGTTCTTTTTACTAATTATACACATGTTAGTTAATTTGCTTATTTTTTGTTCTACTTAAGACAAACTTTTTTGGTTTGTTACTATTAAGTATATTTTTATTTAATTTTTGCCACAGGCCAATGGCTATTAATTTTAGTTAATTTTAATTATTATTCGAACTCCATTTGTTTCTATATTTATGATTTTAACAGGCAAAAGTTCGTATCGCTTTTTAAGCCAAATTACATGTAATAATTATTAATGAACAAATAACACCAAAGTTAGTTGTAAATATTCTGACAACACATAGTTGAATGGAACAGCCAGCCGTTTTCGAAGGCCACTAAACCTTCATAATCAGCGTTCTTTTGTGTTTGGTCCACTGTGTGTGGTGTCAGTTGATGTAGATTTCTGCTTTATATACTTAGCATTATTGCAAAGGGAATATGTGAATTGTTTTGATTCATCGTATTTCAATATTTTCTATTAATGTTTTTTTAATGTGTTTTATGTTGCTTATGTGAAATTGAGCATCACTTATATATAGGACTCTAAAAATGAAATGAAATGATAGTATCCATTATTTATAAAAGCTTTTATAAATAAACAAGAAAATAGGTGCAATAATTTGGCTCTAAAGATAGAGAACAGGCAAAGTTCGAAATTAAACAATCTGAAAGAAGAACAGTTTAAAACATATGGCTTCAGACAACAGCAACAGTGAAATGCGCATAAGATCCAGCTAAACCCCTCAATAATCAATTTCAATGTATTTTTAATAAAAAAATATTTTACTTAATAAGTAAAATATTAATTTGGGATTATTAGTGCGTTTAAAAATTTTAAACTTAAATTGTAACAATTCCCATAAAAAACACTAAAAATAATAATCATTCATTGCCGTCGGCATTTGAAAAAAATATAATAATGCATTGCCGTCGGCATAAGGAAAAATAATCATGCATTGCCGTAGGCATTAGGAAAAAGACGGACTTATTAAACCACCCTCGTAGGAATCAAATTTCAAGAATTTTAAAATTTTCAAATTTTAATTTCCCAAATTTAACAATTTCAGCCACAATTTAACAATTTTAATTGGGGCTGAAGCGATAGTTCCCTACTACTTATGTTTATAACGAAGCAGTTTTAAAACAAAAATGTGCGTTTTGATTTTAAAAATGCAGCATTGTTAAAAACTATTATTAAAATAAGGATGTTTCTTGTATAATACTAATACATAACATTCTTACATTTATAACGAAGCAATTTTAAAACAAAAATACGAGCTTTCATTTTAAAATTTTCAAAAACAATAATGTGTTCTTATTAAAATATAAAGTGTAATTTTTGAAGTCATAATGAAAAAGAAAATGTATTTTCAAAAATTTTAAAAACAGAAACTTTTATTGTATCAAGAATTTAAAATTTTAAAAATAAAGGAAACTATATTTTTCACCGAGTAACATTTTATGTTTGTGTCGTGTTAAAAAAAGAGAATTAATTTATTATTATGACCAAGTGTATATTAATGTCCATTACCCTGTATGATCCTGGAGCACAAAAAAAATCGTCATAACCCAAATGAAAATTCGTTCCATTAGCTGTTTCGACTACAGTCAAAGATCACAAAATGTTCATAATAAGGGCATTTTGATTCCAAAAAAAAAAAAAAAAAAAAGATTAATATTTTTACACTTACTTTGTTGTATGGCCAATGTACTTTTATATTTTCGTCTTAAATGTGAGCTAATACGGCCTGAGTATCTTTATGTAAATAAAAACAAATTTTATTTAATTTTTCCCGACGTTTTGTCAATATCTGTTGACTTTATCAAGGGTTGGGAAATCTATTTATTTAAAAAACATTTCATTAGTATTTCTATACTTAGGTACGTATAATTTCAATATTTCTATATATATATATATAGAAATATTGAAATTATATATAGAAATATTGAAATTATACGTACCTAAGTATAGAAATACTAATGAAATGTTTTTTAAATAAATAGATTTCCCAACCCTTGATAAAGTCAACAGATATTGACAAAACGTCGGGAAAAATTAAATAAAATTTGTTTTTATTTACATAAAGATACTCAGGCCGTATTAGCTCACATTTAAGACGAAAATATAAAAGTACATTGGCCATACAACAAAGTAAGTGTAAAAATATTAATCTTTTTTTTTTTTTTTTTGGAATCAAAATGCCCTTATTATGAACATTTTGTGATCTTTGACTGTAGTCGAAACAGCTAATGGAACGAATTTTCATTTGGGTTATGACGATTTTTTTTGTGCTCCAGGATCATACAGGGTAATGGACATTAATATACACTTGGTCATAATAATAAATTAATTCTCTTTTTTTAACACGACACAAACATAAAATGTTACTCGGTGAAAAATATAGTTTCCTTTATTTTTAAAATTTTAAATTCTTGATACAATAAAAAGTTTCTGTTTTTAAAATTTTTGAAAATACATTTTCTTTTTCATTATGACTTCAAAAATTACACTTTATATTTTAATAAGAACACATTATTGGTTTTGAAAATTTTAAAATGAAAGCTCGTATTTTTGTTTTAAAATTGCTTCGTTATAAATGTAAGAATGTTATGTATTAGTATTATACAAGAAACATCCTTATTTTAATAATAGTTTTTAACAATGCTGCATTTTTAAAATCAAAACGCACATTTTTGTTTTAAAACTGCTTCGTTATAAACATAAGTAGTAGGGAACTATCGCTTCTGCCCCAATTAAAATTGTTAAATTGTGGCTGAAATTGTTAAATTTGGGAAATTAAAATTTGAAAATTTTAAAATTCTTGAAATTTGATTCCTACGAGGGTGGTTTAATAAGTCCGTCTTTTTCCTAATGCCTACGGCAATGCATGATTATTTTTCCTTATGCCGACGGCAATGTATTATTATATTTTTTTCAAATGCCGACGGCAATGAATGATTATTATTTTTAGTGTTTTTTATGGGAATTGTTACAATTTAAGTTTAAAATTTTTAAACGCACTAATAATCCCAAATTAATATTTTACTTATTAAGTAAAATATTTTTTTATTAAAAATACATTGAAATTGATTATTGAGGGGTTTAGCTGGATCTTATGCGCATTTCACTGTTGCTGTTGTCTGAAGCCATATGTTTTAAACTGTTCTTCTTTCAGATTGTTTAATTTCGAACTTTGCCTGTTCTCTATCTTTAGAGCCAAATTATTGCACCTATTTTCTTGTTTATTTATAAAAGCTTTTATAAATAATGGATACTATCATTTCATTTCATTTTTAGAGTCCTATATATAAGTGATGCTCAATTTCACATAAGCAACATAAAACACATTAAAAAAACATTAATAGAAAATATTGAAATACGATGAATCAAAACAATTCACATATTCCCTTTGCAATAATGCTAAGTATATAAAGCAGAAATCTACATCAACTGACACCACACACAGTGGACCAAACACAAAAGAACGCTGATGATGAAGGTTTAGTGGCCTTCGAAAACGTCTGGCTGTTCCGTTCAAATATGTGTTGTCAGAAAATTTACAACTAACTTTGGTGTTATTTGTTCATTTATAATTATCACATGTAATTGGGCTTAAAAAGCGATACGAACTTTAGCCTGTTAAAAGCATATATATAGAAACAAATGGAGCTCGAATAATAATTAAAATTAACTGAAACTTAAGATAATTCAGATACATTGGCTGATTGGTAGAAACTCAACACTCACTCTAGATTGTAAACTTTTAATATACAAGTCGATTTTGAAACCAATATGGTGTCACGGAATTCAACTATGGGGCACTGCTTCAGCTTCCAATATCGAGAAAATCCAACGAAAGCAAAACAAAATTTTACGGTCAATAACATCGGCTCCATGGTACATCAAAAATTCAAATATACAACGTGATTTAAATATGCTACTAGTGACTGAAGAAATTGCAAAATACGCAGGCAAATATCTAACAAAACTCGAGTCACATCCTAATCCGCTTGCTCGTAATAGTTTGCACTTTACTGGACACATCCGCTTAAAAAAGAGAGATACAAGGGCTCTAATATTAAACACTCCAGACGAAGATGATAATACTTTTTTTTTGCCTATCACTACTTATGTATTATTAATAACTATCACTAAGTTTATGTCCGACATTGGTCGGGCCTACTAACTATATTTTAGATTTAAGATTTGATTAATTATTGTTAGTTCATATATGAAGATACAATAAATAAAAAAACATGCATTAAAAAAAACTTCACTATTATACTTGTCAGATGGTGAATGTCAAGAAAAACTTAGAGAATGGAAGTACCTTATATATTTGTAGCATGCTTCAAACAATTCAATCAGTTTCAAAGTTTATGTTTTTTTTTTCAAAGAAAAACAATATAGAAACAGATCTATTTTTAATTACTTTAAAGGAAGGTAAACGTATCAGGTCATATGGGATATTAAATATTGTTTTAATTGGATAATTTTAATATAACGGCGTTATTTGTTTGTATAGCTATGAGTGCAACAAACGAATAACTTATGCATCAAGTATCAAGATTTAAAATTACTCTTAATGCAGCAAAATCGTATCACAATAAATGCGCTTCATATTTTTTGTTTTTTTTTAGTTTTTATTTTAATGCATGTACTCGTATGTATTTATTGTATCTTCAAATATGAACTAACAATAAGTATTCAAATCTTAAATCTAGAATATAATTATTAGGCCCGACCACTGTCGGTCATAAACTTAGTGATAGTTATAAATAATACATAAGTAGTTATAATCAAAAAGGAAAAAAAGTATTTTCAAGTATTCCCAGCTGGAGTGTTGAGTATAAGAGCCCTTGTGTCCCTCTTTTTTAGGCGGATGTGTCCAGTAAAGTTCAAAATATTACGAGAGAGCGGATTAGGATGTGATTCGAGTTTTGTTAAATATTTGCCTGCGTACTTTGCAATTTCTTCAATCACTAGTGTGATTCACAATGTATATTTGAATTTTTGATGTACCATGGAGCCGAAGTTATCATACGTAAAATTTTGTTTTGCCTTCGTTGGATTCTCTCGACATTGGAAGCTGAAGCAGTGCCCCATAGTTGAATTCCGTAGCACCATATAGGTTTCAAAAGTGTCTTGTATATCAAAAGTTTGCAATCTAGACTGAGAGTTGAATTTCTCGCAATCAGCCAATGTACCTGAGCTAATTTTAGTTTCATTTGTGTTAGCTTAAAAATTAATGTGTTGTTTCCATGTAAGCCGTCGATCAATGTGTATGAAAAGGTATTTTACATGTGAATGTTGAGGAACAATTTGATTATTGATTCTAATGGGGGAACAAGTATCTTTTCGTAGAGTAAATGTTACCTGCGCGCACTTCTGTTCGTGTACTTTTATTCTCCATAACTTTAACCATAGTGAAAGTTGGGTAATATGTTCCTGAAGATATCGGGATGCCTCGTGAGGGTTTTCGTGCATGCTAAAGAAGGATGTATCATCGGCAAAAGTAGATGTATGGATTTTAGTGCTAACAGGCATATCACAAGTATAAATTAAATACAAAACTGGTCCCAGTATACTCCCCTGTGGCACACCGGCAACACTCATGAAGTCTCCTTCCACTACAATGAATTTCCACGATAGAATATAACTTTCCAATAGCTTTAGAAAATTTATTGGTAGATATGTCTTCAATTTTAAAATTAGGCCTTCATGCCATACTTTATCAAATCCCTGAGAAACATCAATAACAAGAGTAGAACAATACTTCTTTTTTTCAAATGTTCTTCTTATAACTTGAACCAATCTATGCGTTTGTTCAATGGTACTATGCTGACTTCTAAAACCAAATTGATGGTCCGGTATGCACCCACTATCAGTTATAATTGGGGACAATTTTGTCATGAGCAGCTTTTCGAAAAGCTTTGATATTGTTGATAGTAAACTTATTGTCCTGTAAGACTCAGCTTTGGTAAGATCTTTGCCCGGCTTTGGAATCATTTTCACCTTGCCAAGCTTCCAGCTGTGTGGATAATACTCTAGTCGTAATATGGCATTAAAAATAAATAGTAAGATTCTAGTTGCAGCGCGAGGCAGATTCATCAGCATCTTGTTACTAATACCATCAATACCTGGAGCTTTCTTCGGGTTGAGCTCAACAATTAGTTTATGTACATCACGCATCTTAAACTTTAAGGGTCGAGGGGGTAGAGCAACTACACTCGGCAAATCAGCAATACCGGTACATGTGTTTGGTGAAAATACAGATTTTAAATGCTCAACAAATATGTTACCTTTTTCAGTATCGCTTCTTGCCCAACCTCCGGCAGATGTGCACAGAGGTGGCTTAAACTCAGCGGGTGTTTTAAGCTTTTTAGCAGCGCGCCACAAAGAGTAATTAAATGCTCGTGTGACATTAAGACCTTCCAGATAATTTTTAAAAGACGCAGTTTTTTCAGATGCAAGCAACTCTTGGAGTCGTTTAGTGCACTCTTTAAATCTGATTTTGTGTTGAGGTAATATGTGCTGTTGCAATTCCCTTCTAGCTCTTCTTTTTTTTCACATACGAGACGTTCAACGTCTGTACAATAAATTCTATTAAACCCAGTATGCGGATGGGAGGTAGTGGCATGTTCAGGAGCTTGTTTAATATTTTCGTTAAGATTGGCAATGTTAGATTCAATATCATCGGGTGTTCTTAGCGTAATATTTTTCGTGCAATGACTACTAAAATATTTTTTGAATCCCAGCCAATTAACTCGATTTATCATCTTTACATATGGGTGATGTAAAGCGCTTCTCAGTGAGCTACAGATTGTAACGATCGTGGGAGAGTGATCGGACGAGAGATCTAGGGAAGCTTCAATGTGAATTAATTCCCTAGAAATACTTTTTATGACGCCAAAATCGATAACATCCGGAATTTTTCGTACGTCAGTAGGCCAGTAAGTGGGCTTCCACTCGAAATAACATCCAAGCCCATTTTTGAAATTGTGTTGAACAACGCCCTACCTCTAGGCGTAATAAGACGCGAACCCCAGAACGTATGCTTAGCATTGTAGTCGACAGCTGCTACGAAACAAGGTCCAAGAGATTTGTAGAATTTTTCGTATGGATGTTCAGTGATTGAAAATCTAGGAAGGAAGTAAATTGAAGATATCACGAAATTTGTACAAAAATTTTCAATGCAGATATTTGTTGCTTGTAGATGTTCTTCACAAATGTTGTCAAGAATAGGTGCGTTTGAGTACTTTTCCAGTAAAATCCAGTAACTGAGTAAATACTGAGTAATTTAAAGAAATTACTCTCAATAAAAAAGTTTGCGGCTAAAAGTACGCGAACGGAAAAATTGTAAAATCCAGTAAAACATACACAACAGCTGATAGACAATTTGGCGCTAAAAAAATTATACATAAGTATGTACATATGTATATGCAAAAAAACCTGAATATAATATTGTACTACGTGGCCCAATCGAGATGAAACAGACTAGTTACATTATGGTCCATGTAATGCAGTCATGGATCGTGTCGTTTTCACACAAGCATTCAATGCAATATGGACTAGTTTTGGGGTTAGGCCGATGTAATGCAAATTTGGACCATTTAGTCCAACCCTAGGACATATTTGGAGTTTTGGCGTATTCCTACTCCTCTTTGGAGTATTTACATACATGTATGGAATAGTCGCATTATTTGCAAACAATATACAAAACTATACATACATAAGTATATATTATTGCTTCTGTGAAGCACTTTGGTAAAGCAAAAATTTATGGCTTTTTGGAAGCTGAATAAATTGCTTCTAGGTGGCTCATCTCGCACAAAAAAAATCTCCTTATTCATGCGCTACACCAAGTGATTCTCTTACATTATCTCCCTTACTCGCGGTCTCCACCTGACATAAAATAGCTAACTTTAACATTAACTTCTAAGAATTTTTAAGTGGTGAGTATCAATATACTATACAATTTTGTGCAAGACCATTTGCACAAGATTGTGAATTGGGCTATAGTTTTTATGTACTCAGATGCAAAAGTTACTAGCTTGCATTTTTTTTTTACCTTGTCCTCTATTTTGTTAGAGAGCCTGCCTTATGTTAGTGCGTTTCAGAAGCAGTTTTCGAAGCTTTTGTCATCAAGTAAACAGTACATTGCTTCCCTCAGTTGTTAGCGCTTCCAAATCAGATTTTTGTTGCTGGGTAGTTACTGGCTAGCCGCATGGAAAAATTATATGGTTTTGAGAAAATCGATGAAGAATGTTTTTTTCATTTGTTTTATAAAAATACACCATAGTATATTTTCTTTAATAATAAAAGTAATAGATACATATGTTTTTATTTGAACTTACGGGC
Source organism: Tachina grossa (assembly GCA_949987645.1). NCBI lineage: Eukaryota > Metazoa > Arthropoda > Insecta > Diptera > Tachinidae > Tachina > Tachina grossa. The sequence continues at coordinate 102,646,799 of OX465274.1, read as the reverse complement.
CTGGCCCACGATGTCGACAAGAAACTTTCTATAGCTTACTTGCCGACATCGCGCGTTAGGTCGTTAAAGTTTCTAAACTTTTACCCTCGACGTGAATAATTAGGATGTACAGAAAAAGACAAAAATCTTTGTTGCCGCTTATACCCATCATCACAACAATATTGTTCACTTCCTTTCAAGTAGTTCCAATGAGTGCATTTATTAAGAGAGAGAATGGGAAATGGGACAAAAAAAAGAAAGAAAAGAAACTTTATATATCTTAATATATTCAAGATATCGAAAAACTGAAATCAAATTTAAGAACTGTACACATTAATCATATTTAATCGATCAATAACTAAATTTTTTGAATATTCCATACGGGGAACCAGTAACCGTCCGACTATATGTATAAACAAAAATTTAACTATAGAAATCTATTAACTTTATTCACGTTTAAAAACAATCGGTTATATTCTGCATTTCACGTGAAATTACATCGTTGGGAAATTGTTGTTATAAATACATATTTCCAACAATTCTATGAAAATTCCACACGTTTTAATTTCCCGTGGAATACATAAAACATACCCTTATATTTTTCTGGCATCAAACTTAAATAAATGCAATATTGTTCATAACTTAATACATTTGTTTTTTGTTATTTTTATAATTTCATCAAAAACCAAAAACTTTTGTTTCCCTTTGCCATTGTTTGCTTATATTTAAAAACATATGGTTTCATTTTACTGGATTTTACTGGCAAAAATTTGTCCAGTAAAAACTTGCATTTACTTAGTAAAAGAACTGTAATTTTTCTCTCTCAATTCGCCCTCTCATTTACTGGATTTTGTGTACTCGAACGCAATCCAGTAAAAAATAGTAAAAATTTGTACAAATTTTTGAGTTCTCGAACGCACTTAATATAGTGCTTGAGTCTTGACTTAATTAGAGTTCCTGATCCACCGCATGCTCTCCCTCTAGGGTCCTTTGTATCATATATAGTGTAGCCATAAATTTTAAAGAGGCTTCTAGAAGTCAAATGAGTCTCGAGACCAACATTATATCAATATTTTTTTCCGTAAGGAAGTGCTCAAGTTCATTTTTATGTTGGCGAATGCCGTTTGCGTTCCAGAAACATATTTTTAACGTTTTCATGGCTTGTTAATTAGTGCTTGAAGCAGTGTATTCTGCATTCGTAGCATTTCTTGCATCATGCTTGTCATATTTGTTGTAAAGTTGTTGATAGTTTGCATAAGATTTTCAATAGTGGCTTCAAGGCGACTGAAATTAAAGCTTGTGTTAGCATTTGTTGAATTACCTGGTGGGGACACTTTCTGCGTGGGTATAGAATTTGTCTTGGCAGCATCGGCATACGATACACGGGAAGTAACTGGTTAGCTGATTTGCGCGTTTGTTGTTTGAACTTCAGCTAATTTAGGTTTTTGCACCATAGCCTGCTTGACGAAAGAGTACACAGGACAACCTCTGTAGTTACTTTGCACTTTGTAAGAGAGAACGCACGTGGAACAGGGATCGCAAGGAGAGCATAAAAATTGCAAAGACTGCAAATTACTCTTATCAATTTCAACTTATCTCTTATCAAATTTTACAGTTCTGAGGAACTAAAAGTTTTGAAAACTGTCGAAAAATTTGATGAGAGCAAGGTGGAATAGGACCCAGGGCTGTCTGTTATGGCGATTTCTCGCCAAACGTGGCGATTTTTAACCTGTATGGCGTTTGGTTGGGCGACATGGCGATTTTTCTGGCGATAAATAAATTTCTTGGCAATTTTTTTGGCTATTTTTAAAAAAAATTGAACTTTAGAATTTTTCAATTTAGGAATATTAGTTGATTGAAGGTGTAGTTTAAATATATCAATCCTGTCAAAACTCGTCTGCAAGAAATTAAAACAACTTGATTTTGATGATTTGGATGAGCAAAATCCACAAGAAATAATTTTTGGCGATTTTATTTCCGCTTTTGGCGATTTTCTGCTAAAATTGTTTACGATGATTTTATAAAAATGTATATTAAAAATAAATGTTGCATAAATAAAAATTTATTATATAATTAAGAAAAACTACATAAAATTGATTTTGGCGACTTTTAAAATCAATTTGGCGAAATAGGCTAGAAAAAATCTGGATGTTTATTATTTAGTGTGCGATATGTACATACACATGTTATTTTTCTCTAAATTGAAATTTGTTTTGAGGATTTTTGTTTTAAATACCAAATTACAACTTAAAAATATAACGCTTATTTTCTACAAACTTCTCTGTTTACGTGGCCGAGGAGGATTCCACGATACGGGGGTGTTGTCAGTTATTGATACAATGTTTAAACCGCACATTTGTAATCCTTTGATGGCAGACTGAAAATTAAAATATATAGAATAGAATAATTTCAAAACTTCCATCATTAATTTTTTAAATTTGCATCTAAAAGTAAGATACACATTAATTTTAATTGAACTAGAGTAAATTTTAATCAGGAATAATTTCTTAATCGGATGAAATATTCACCCTTATTCTATTTGGCGTCGGCAACATCGTCATCAATTTTGGAACAACATCAATATAACACAACATCAATTAATTTACATTTGGTAAAAACATTTGTGGAAATCACTATTCATTTCCTTTTTTTGTTTTCTCTTCAGGTTAGCACGAAGTTACATCACTCTACCTAAGTATGTTTAACTATTCTTGTTTATCTTTTTCGATAATCACATTAATTTAATTTTTATTTTCTTCCTTAGAAAATTAACTCATATACTTGGCTGATTTTTAAAGAAAATAATTTTCGAGCAAATATTATCCAATAAAAATGAAGTCTTTTAAAAATTGCAAAAAAAAATAAGAAAAGAAAAATTAGGTACGTTAGATAGTTTAATTATCTTTATTTAGTTACACTGGGGACAGGTTTTCGTGGCGAGGGATTTGGAAACTTTTAATTTTGAGTTTTCCTTATATTTTATCTTAATACGATATTTACGTTTTATGGGTTTTCTTCTAATTTTACAGATTATTTTAAAATAGTATTAAGCTAAGATCCCACTATCGGCGCAAATAGCACAATTTATGACAATTTGTATTGTGCTGTATCGGCACACATTTAAAAACATTACTCAACTTATTCTTGGTGGTCCCATTATCGTTTCGGTTGATATTCGCCACAATACCAATGCGGCAATAATCGATAAAATGCGGTTACAGTATCGTGCTTTGTTGGGCTAATTAAATGAAGGATGGATTTCACTCAAAAACAGGAAACTGCTGTGGCCGTATAAATTGTGGCGTCAATGTTAAAAAAAGAACAAATAAAAAATAAAGAACACTAAAGAAATGTAGCATTTGGGTAAGAGAGTGCACAGTGGGGTGAATGGTAGAGAAAGTGTCGATTAATTCATAGAAGTTGTAATTTAAAGGTGTTATTTTTTATTAATGAATAAAAATAAAAATAAAAAAACCAGCACATAAATTTATTTTTTAATTTTTTACATTTTATGGGCTTTTGCATTTTGGAGAAAATTTTCTTATTTGACTATTTTTGCTGTAACTTTGGAATGAAAAAAGAGATAAATTAGTAAATTAAATTGTAAATTAGAGATTTGTTTAAATAAAAAAAATAATTGGTTGATTTGATTTTTAGTAACTGGAATTCTCTCACAAAAACCTTCATTACTCAAAAATCGCACAAATGCGGCAATAGGTATTCTGTGATTTATTAGCTAAAGTCTTATATTTTAAGAGCATAAAAGAATTTTTCCCAGCACTCATCCGCAAAGTTGTTGAAACTCAATGTATATATCAAAAATACCACATTTTTAAAGCAATTTAATTTTTTTTTTAAATATTTCTAAAACATTTATATAAACAAAAAATAATTTTTTAAATGCTCATATACCTGAAGTTGACGATTCCATTATAAAATTTTTACTTATAGAAGTCTTAACAAAAACTATAATCACTTGAAATATAAAAATTTTCGCTTTTAATCAATGCGCGCAGAAATAACTAAAATTACTGAACTTTGAACACACTCTGCAAATAAAGCATACTACCAAGAACTTTTATTTTTGCAGTTAATGATATAGAATTTTATCTACTTTCATATGGTACGAAATACGGTTGTGAAAGTTAAAATTCATCTTTTGAATTAATCGCCACTTGTGGAGACTTTCACCCCACAGTGGAGTGGTTAGAAAAGAGAAGTGAATGTGGTGCCTATGAGAGTACTTTGCGCGAATTTCGTTGAGTCGAAAATCAAAATTTTCTTCTCAAAAACTATGTGCGAATGAGTGAATGAAATTTCTTCGATTTGGTTGAATTAACCACCCCATACATTCAAAAGCAAGACACCACTTTTCGAAAAGCTATTCCAGTTTCTCACCGTTTAGCTCGTACCCTTTGCTATTTGGCCACTGGTAACAACTATAGAAGCCTTTCAGCTTTTTTCTTTGCATTGCTCCAAACACAATATCAAAAATTATTCCGGAAGTTTGCGATGCAATTTTTAGGGTACTTGAAACTAATTATCTAAAGGTAAAGTATTCATGTAGGTACATATGTAAGTACATACATATTTATATTTTACGGAAAACAAAATGTGTTCATTTCTGGCTCGATTATGGATGGCAACCGAACTTTGCTTGCGTTGCTAATTGCCGAAATGGTATTACAGATGGCAACTGGCAACTAACAGCTGGTAATTTCAGTTGCCATATTGGCAACCACAAATTTGTAGTTGCTACATAGTTTAAAAGCAAAAAAATGGAAAAATTAAACCGTAATTGCAATATTATTTTTATTTTCGAATTTCTTCTATGCATATTTGAAGAAAATATGCTTCAAAGTTAAAAATGAGATTGTTCAAACTTATTTTAGGCAACAACATTTACTCACAGTAGAGTCGGTAATTCTAAAGAGTCGTCTAATCGATTCAAATTTTGCACTTTCTTCTCTTCACCAATAATTAATTCCACTTAACTAATAATTTTTATGATCAGTGATGTTTTTAAACACTTTTACTCAATAATTTTCTTTTTAGCACTTGTATTTCTTATATTTTAAATATTTGTTTATATTATTTTCAGTTGCCAATATGTCATAATCGTATTTTCGATAACTTTTTGGCAACTGGAGGAAGTTGCCATACACAATACAAATTTTAAGTTCAGTTGCGTTGCTAGTTAACTCGACAACTGAAGTTCGGTTGCCATCCATAATCGAGCCATTCGGGTTATTTTTCAGTTGCCATTTCAGTGGACTGAAGTTGCTTCAAAGTTTGAACTACTGTGGAACGTTCCTCACTGCATAGGAGCAATTGATGGAAAACATGTCAATATGATCGCACCACCAAAATCAGGCAGCACCTTTTATAATTATAAAGGTTTTCACAGCACAGTGCTTATGGCTGTTGTTGATGCTGAATATAAATATTTATATATAGGTATTGACGTCGGTTGTAACGGCGCAATTCAGATGGCGGTGTTTTCAGTAAATGTTCTTTACAACATGCTTTGGATAAGAAAGAACTAAATTTACTATCAGCACTTCCTTTACAGGGTCGCGAAGTAAACATACCATTTGTTTTAGTAGCAGACGAATGCAGACGAATGCAAACTAATTTGCTTAAACCATACCCGGGACGTAGTTTATCAGCAGGTCAACCAATTTTCAATTATAGGATATCCAGAGCAAGACGAATAGTTGAGAATGCATTTGAAATTATGATGAAAGCCTTCGAAACCTTCTCTCGGCCCATAAAGCTAACTATAGATAAAGTCACGTGTAACTCTAGGTTGTTGTGCACTAGATAATTTTTTTTTACAGAAAATCCAAATTATACAGCGACATTGGTAGATCGCTTTGATGAACATGGAAATTTGGTTGTTGAAGCACGCGCTAATCATTCCTTATCAATCGCTGCTCCTGCAGTAAAGGAAACTCCAAGTTATTACATATGCATCGAAGAAAAAGCCATTCGACAGGAGTATGAAAACTATTTCATATCACCAACTGGTGAATTGCCCTGGCAATATAAACGTTTATAAACAAGTAAAAGTGCTATATTCGGCTATGCCGAATCTTATATACTCTTTACAAAAGTGCGTATGATACATACATAAGTACATACAACTTTGTTTTAGTAAGTAACCTCTCGGTATTTTTCGATTAAATATTTTTTTTTTGATATTAGCAATAAGTTGAATATCGATGCCTTACTTTCTTACAGCCATCCCTAAACAAAAGCGGCAAATGTTTTTTAGCTGTCAAAAGTTCTCATGTCCATACATTTTGTATGGAGCATACCGAAATAACGCGGCGCAACGCTTTGCTATTGGAAAATCCGATTTTGACATCGCGTTACACAATGAAGTTAGTTGCAAAAGAAAACAATTGCCTTTTGTTTGCCATCATCAGCGTTACCATATGTGAAGATTTATCTTATTTTCGAAGTTTTTTGGGATGTTAAAAAGACTAAAAGATTTCTTTGTTAAAAATATGATTTTTATGAACATGATACTTGGAACTCTTAATATATTACTTAATGTCCTTTTTACTAAAGTACAGATATATTTCTTCTTTCCGTCGTCAAAAGTATGAATTATGTGCATACATATATGTATTTATCTTATACATGTTCTATTCAGTAAATAAAATTATATTTATATACACATATATACTAGTTGAACCCGGCAAACGTTGTTGTATCCTCAATAACTTATTTTTTAACTATATCACATTTTTCATTTGGCCCTTAATAATGTTATAGAAACTTTGTTCTAAGCAATGATGAATACATCCTGCATGACTTACGATCAAATTACCGGTCAATTGACTGATACTACTCTTGTAGGGTTAGTTCATTTGAAACAAAATAAATTTTTCCTAAATAGGAATTCAGTAAAATCAATGCATATTAATATATTTTGAGTAAGATCGCCAAAAAAGATTTTTAATGAGAAAGAGATTTTTTGCTCGACCTGAAGGTTTTTGAGAAAAAAAATATATGGCAACGCTGACCATCATCCTTAACACAAGCAAGTTTTCCAAATCTTCTAAATAACTATTTTTTTTTCAAAATTATTTATTATTTAAGAAATTTATTATTCGACATATTGTCAGAACATTATTTTAATTTGAAATTTATTTGCTGGTGGTTCAGCGTTATCTATATGCATTTCATTCTTGCTGTAACAAATCATCAGTAGACTTCAAGTGCACTTTGGACTTAACTGCCTAATATAATAAATTTCTGTCACTATTTTTTATAATCCCATACAAATTCGTTTTTAAGTGCACTTTCTATACCTGCACATTTAATATACATAAGTGCCCTAAAATTTTGGTAATTTTAAAATACTTTCATACAAAAAATCAATGTTAGCTGCACATTGACTTAACTGCACAAAATATATTTTTTCTGTAATTATTGTTCAAAATCCTTTTTTAAGTGCACTTTGTATACCTGCGCATTAAACATATTTTTTGGTAGTTTTAAATTATTCTCATATAAATTGAAAAAATGTGGCTACCAACCATGTATGTGTATAAAACTGAAGTCAAAAATTGTATACCTGCCCATTTAGGCAGGTAAGTGCATTTAAGATAACAGCATTTTTGATTTATCTGCACAAAAAGTCGTACAAAGTTGATTGTGCAGCTAAGTCAAAATTACTGTAGTCACAAACCTCTTATCTTATGCACAGACTTTCTTTTGTGATTTTCAAAAATATTATTTGTGAATTCTTAAATAGTTCTTGAAAGTCTGTGCATAAGATAAGAGGTTTGTGACTATTCAAAATGCGTGGAAGTCTACTGATGATTTGCAACAGCAACAATGAAATGTTTAGGTATGGCATTTCAGCGTTAAAGTTCTGCGGTAAAAAACGTTCCGCTTTCCGTCCTTGTTTAGGGGTGGCTGTTAACCTCGTAACTTAAAAAATACAAGTTTTCAGGAGAGCAAAAAACGGTTCTATGTATATTAGTAGTATTAATATACTAATGTTTTTTAGTTTAAATATGAAGCGAGTTCTCGTGGTACCTTCATAGCGAACAGTCGATTAGCGGAATTTTGCTTACATACTTACCAAACAAACAAAAAATTATACAAAAAAAATATTCGTAGTACATGTTATTCGTAATAGGTACATACTGACTTTAATAAATAAGCTTTATGCTTTGCTAATATTTTTTACATAGTAAAAATAACAAAAACAAAAAAAATTGCAAACAAAAAAAAACTTAAACAAAGTAACGTTGAGGAATACTCTAACGAGTACCTCAAAAACAAACAAATAATCATAAATAACACAAACAAAAAAAAGACCGCAAACAAAAAAAAAACACAAACGAAGTACCCTTGAGGAATTCTATGTATGAGTGCCTCAAATACAAAAAATTTTGAAGTGATTTTTAACGGCAGAAATGCTAATTTTACTGTGAGTTCTGAAACTCTTAATGAAAACAATATTAATAATAAACCTGATGAGTCTTTTTTTAACGGAAGAGCCAATTTTTCGTCAGCGATCAATTGCGCTCTGTCCAATGTCAAATAGTAGTGCTTCCTTCATTAACATTACAGTTGCGTAGTACTTCTTCATATAAGCCAGTAATATCATCCTCTTCAGGCTCGTGTTCATCACTTAACAAAAATCACTACAGATAACAGTAGCTCGAAACCCAATTTGCAAGTCGGAATGGACAGATATAAGCGAAGCCCGAATTCCTCAAAAATTTCATCTGCTTCAAAAATGTCAGCGCAGCCAGAACTAATCGCCAAAACTGCCTTAAAATTTTGCAAGATGAGAACGACAAACCCGATGTATCCTCGAATAAAACATCCAAGCCGCCACCAATCTATTTGAGAGAAAAAAATCCAAATGCCCTTATTAAAAAATTAATTTCGGTCATTGGTGAGAATAAATTTCAGCTTGTCTCAATAAAACGTGGCAACATCGATGAAACGAAAATTCAAATTTATGACGAAAAAGATTTCCGCAAAATTGTTTCTGAATTTGAAAAAAATAAAATAAGCTTCTACACATACCAGCTTAAGAGTGCTAAAGGCCTGCAGATCGTATTGAAGGGCATAGATTACTATGTTGTTCCTGAAGGAATAAAAGATGCACTCGTCCTCCAGGGATTTAAGGTAAAAAATGTATCTAACATAATAAACAGAGAAAAGGTTCCCCAACCACTAGTTCGTGTTGAACTGGAGCCGAATGATATACAGTTGAAAAAAATGAGACTCATCCTATTTGTAGCCTAAAATACCTTTTATACAGAAAAATCACAGTTGAAGAGCCACATAAGCGTTCAGGTCCCGCGCAGTGCCATAATTGCCAAGAATATTTTTTTTAATGCATGTATTTATTTATTGTATCTTCATATATGAACTAACAATAAGTATTCAAATCTTACATCTATAAAAAAAATTATTAGGCCCGACCAGTGTCGGACATAAACTTAGTGATAGTTATAAATTATACATTAGTGGTGATAATCAAAAAATGGGAAAAAAGTATTTTCAAGTAGTCGCATCTGGAGTGTTAGGTATAAGAGCCCGTGTGTCCCTATTTTTTAGGCGGATGTGTCCAGTAAAGTTCATAATATTACAGCAAGCGGATTAGGATGTGATTCCAGTTTTGTTAAATATTTGCCTGCGTATTTTGCAATTTCTGCAGTTACTAGTGGCATATCTAAATCACGATGTATAATAGAATTTTGGATGTACCATGGAGCCGATGTTATTAACCGTAAAATTTTGTTTTGCCTTCGTTGGATTCATTGGAAGCTGAAGCAGTGCCCCATAACTGAATTCCGCAGCACCATATTGGCTTCAAAAGCGACTTGTATAGTAAAAGTTTGCAGTCTAGACTGACTGTTGAATTTCTACCAATAACCAATATATTTGAGTTAACTTAAGTTTCATCTGAGTTAATTTAGAGTCAATATGATGTTTCCATGTAAGTCTTCGATCAAGGTGTATACCAAGGTATTTCACTTGGGAATGTTGAGGATTGTTGATTCGAATGGGGGAGCAAGTATCTCTTCTTAGGGTGAACGTTATATGGACACACTTTTCTTCATTGACTTTAATTCTCCATAAGATCAACCATATTTCCAGCTGGGTAATATGTTCCTGGAGTTTGCGGGATGCCTCATAAGGGTTTTCGTGCACACTCATACAGGCTGTATCATCGGCAAATGTAGAAATATGGATATTATTGCTCACAGGCGTATCACAAGTATATATTAAATACAAGACAGGACCCAGAATACTACCCTGTGGCACACCAGAAGATATAGATTCAGGCACACTCGTGAACTCTCCTTCCACAACAGTGAACTTTCTATCAATAATATAACTTTCCAAAAGCTTTTGAATGTTTATTGGCAGATATGTCTTCAAATTTAAAATTAGGTCTTCGTGCCATACTTTATCAAACGCCTGAGAAACATCAATAAAGAGAGCAGAACAATACTTCTTTTCTTCAAAAGTTCTTCTTACAACTTGGACCAGTCTATGCGTTTGTTCAATCGTGCTGTGCTGACTTCTAAACCCAAATTGATGGTCCGGGATGCACCCATTATCAGTTAAAATTTTGGACAATTTAGTCATGAGCAGCTTTTCGAAAAGCTTTGAGATTGTAGATAGTAAGCTTATAGGCCTATATGACTCAGTCTTGGTAAGATTTTTGCCCGCCTTTGGAATCATTTTGATCTTGGCAAGTTTCCAGTTATGTGGAAAATACTGCATTCTTAAAATAGCATTAAAAATAAATAGCAGGATTCTTATTGCAATATGAGGCAAGTTGATGAGCATTTTGTTACTAATGCTATCAATACCTGGAGCTTTCTTCGGGTTGAGTTCAGCAATTACTTTTTGTACTTCACGCATCTTAAACCTTAAGGGACGAGGGGGTAGAGAAACTACACTCGGTAAATCAGCAGCACCCGTACATGAATTGGGAGTGAATACAGATTTTAAATGCTCAGAAAATAAGTTACCTTTCTCACTATCGCTTCTTGCCCAGCCTCCGGTCGCAGTACGCAGTGGTGATTTAAGATCAATGGACGGACGTTACATCAAGACCTTCTAAATACTTTTCCAGTAGTGCATTTTTTCCGACGATAGTAGCTCTTTGAGTCATTTAGAACATTCTTTAAGTCTGATTTTATTTAGGGGTATCTGTCTTGTTGCCATTTTCTTCAAGCTCTCCTTTTTTCACATACAAGACGTTCAATTTTCGTAGAATAAATTCTGTTAAAGCCGGTCTGCGGATAGGAGGTAGTGGCGTTTTTAGCAGCCTGTTTAATATTTTCGTTAAGATTGGCAATGTTAAATTCGATATCATCGCATGATCTAAGCTGAATGTTTTCTACGCAGTGACTTCTAAGATATTTTTTGAATGCCAGCCAGTTGATTCCATTAATCATCTTCACATATGAGTTAGTTAAATCACTCCTTAGTGGGTTGAAAATTGTAATTATTGTTGGAGAGTGATCGGAGGATAGATCTAGAGAGGCCTCTACGTGAATTAAGTCCCTATGAATATTTTTCGTGACGGCAAAATCTATAACATCTGGAATTTTTCGTACGTCAGTAGGCCAGTAAGTAGGCTCCCCACTCAAAATGACATATAAGCCCATTTTTGAAATTGTATTCAACAAGGCTCGACCTCTAGGTGTAACAAGACGCGATCCCCAGTACGTATGTTTTGCATTGTAGTCACCAGCTGCCACGAAACAAGATCCAAGCGATTTGTAGAACTTCTCATACTGATCTTCGGTAACTGAAAATCTGGGAGGTGAGTAAATTGATGATATCACAAAATTCGCACAAAAATTTTCTACGAAAATATTTGTTGCTTGCAAATATTCTTCACTAACGTTGTCAAGGACATAGTGCTTGAGTCTTGACTTAATCAGAATTGCTGATCCACCACATGCTCTCTCTCTCTCTCTCTCGGGTCCTTTGTATCATATAAAGTGTAACCATTTATTTTAAATAAGCTTCTAGAGGTCAAATGAGTCTCAGAAACCAACATTATATCAATATTTTTTTCCATGAGGAAGTGCTCAAGTTCATTTTTATGTTGGCGAATGCCGTTTGCGTTCCAGAAACATATTTTTAACGTGTTCATGGTTTATTAACTAATGCTTGAAGCAGTGTATTCTGCATTCGCAGCATTTCTTGCATCATACTTGTCATATTTGTAGTAAAGTTGTTTATAGTTAGCACCAGATTCTCAATAGTAGCTTCAAGGCGACTAAAGTTAAAGCTTGAGTTTGAATTCGTTGAATTATTTGGCGGTGGAACATTTTGCGTGAGAATTGAACTAGTCTTAGCAGCATCAGCATACGATACACGTGAAGTAACTGGTTGGCTCATTTGAGCAAAAGTGGCGGAGTTCGCGTTTACTGGTTGAGCTGGAGTTAATTTGGGTTTTTGACCCATAGCCTGTTAACGAAATAATATACAGGGCACCCTCTATAGTTAGCTGTGTGATTACCTTCACAATTACTACATTTTTTTTCTGCTTGGTCTTTTGGCTTAGTGCAGCTAGCAGTACCAAGCAATTCAACGCAGATAACACACACTGTAGGTAACTTGCAGTAAGTTTTCGTATGGCCATATTCTTGGCAATTATGGCACTGTACGGGACCTGAACGCTTACGTGGCTCTTCAAGTGTGATTTTTCGATGTAAGAGATACTTTACGCTATAAATTGGATGGGTTTAATTTTTTCTCAATTGTATGTCATTCGGCTCCAGTTCAACCTGAAATAGGGGTTGGGGACCTTTTCTCTATTAATTATGTTGGTAACATTTTTTACCTTAAATCCTTGGTCAACAAGTGCACATTTTACATCTTTGGGTTCAACATATGAATCTATGCCCTTTAATACTATCTGTAGGCCTTTAGCACTCTTAAGTTGGTATGTGTAAAAATTGGTTTTTTTTCGAATTCACTAACAATTTTTCGGAAATCTTTTTCATTATATATTTGGATTTTAGTTTCATCAATATTACCTTGTTTAATTGGAAGGATGTGAAAAGTATTTTCACCAATGGTCGACAGCAGTTTTTTTGATAAGCGCGTTAGAATTTTTTTCTCTCAGATAAATAGGTGGTGGCATAAAAGACTTTTGCGAGGTCTTGTCGTCGGTGTCTTGCAATAATGAAAAACGATTTTGACGATTGGTAGATGATGCGCTGTTATCCCTACACACCTTTGGTGCAGATGAAATTTTTGAAGAATTTGGGCTTCGCCCACGCTTTACCACGGTTATATATCTGTCCATTCCCACTTGTACCTTGGGTTTTGATCTACTGTTATCTGTAGTGATAACTTGGTTTAGTGATGAAGAAGAGCCCGAAGCGGATGATATCGCAGACTTAAATGAAGAAGTGCTAGGCAATGGCAATGTTATAGATTCAATAGTTGGCATTGGACATAGCGAAGTTGATCGATGACGAAAAAGTAGCTTTTCCGTTAGAAAAAGACTTTCATCAGATTTATTATTTATATTGTTTTCATTAAGAGAGTCTGAACTCACAGTCAAATAAGCATTTCTGCCGTTAGAACTCACTTCAAAATTTTTTTCCTTTGAGGTACTCATACAGAGTATTATTCCTCAAGGGTACTTTGTTTGTATTTACGGTTTTTTTTTGTTTTTGCTATTTCTTACTATGTAAAAAATACTAGTAAAGCCAATAAGCTTATTTATCAAGGTGAATATGTATTACGAATATTTTCAGTATGATTTTTGATTTTGTTGTTTTTTTATATTTGTTTCCATGTATGTATGTAAAAAAATCCGCTTTAACGTCTCTTCACTATGAAGGTTCAACGAGAACGGCACTGCTAGTTGTACTAAACCAAAAGATCAAGCGGAAAAAAATGCAGTAATTGTGGAGGCAATCACACCACTAGCTACAGAGGTTGTCCTGGGTACTCTTTCGTCAAGCAGGCTATGGTGCAAAAACCTAAATTAGTTCCAGTTCCAACAACAAACGTTTCTTCAGCCACTTTTGCGCAAATGAGCCAACCAGTTACTTCCGGTGTATCGTATACAGATGCTGCTAAGACAAATTCAATTCCCACATAAAATGTTTCCCCACCAAATAATTCAACAAATGCAAACTCAAACTTTAATTTTAATCGCCTTGAAGCCACTTTTGAAAATCTGGTGCAAACTATCAACAACTTTACAACAAATATGACTAGCATGATGCAAGAAATGCTACGAATGCAGAATACACTGCTTCAAGCATTAATTAACAAGCCATGAAAACGTTAAAAATATGTTTCTGGAACGCAAACGGCATTCGCCAACATAAAAATGAACTTGAGCACTTCCTTATGGAAAAAACTATTGATGTAATGTTGGTCTCTGAGACTCATTTGACTTCTAGAAGCCTCTTTAAAATGAATAGCTACACGTTATATGATACAAAGGGCCCTAGAGGGGTCAAGACTCAAGCACTATATTCTTGACAACATTTGTGAAGAACATCTACAAGCAACAAATATCTGCATTGAGAATTTTTGTTAAAATTTCGTGATATCTTCAATTTACTCCCCTCCTAGATTTTCAATCACTGAGGATCAATACGAGAAATTCTACAAATCTCCTGGACCTTGTTTCGTACCAGCTGACGACTACAATGCAAAACATACGTTCTGGGGGTTGCGTCTTATTACACCCAGAGGTCGAGCATTGTTCAACACTATTTCAAAAATGGGCTTGGATGTCATTTTGAGTGGGGAACCCACTTATTGGCCTACTGACATACAAAAAATTCCGGATGTTATAGATTTCGGCGTTATAAAAAATATCTCTAGGGATTTAATTCAAGTTCAAGCTTCTCTTGATCTCTCGTCCGACCACTCTCCGACGTTCATTACAATTTGTAGCCCATTAAGAAGCAACTTACCTGAACCATATGTGAAGATGATCAATAGTTTTAATTGGCTGGGGTTCAAAAAATATCTCAGTAGTCATTGTACGGAAAACATAACGCTTAGAGCACCCGATGATATTGAATCTAACATTGCCAATCTCAGCGAGAATATTAAACAGGCTGCTGAACATGCCACTATCTCCCATCCGCAGACTGGGTTTAATAAAATTTATTCTACAGACATTGAACGTCTCGTACGTAAGAAACGAAGAGGTAGAAGGGAATGGCAACACCACAGATCACCACAAAATAAAATCAGATTTAGCGAGTGCACGCAACGACTCCAAGAGTTGCTTGCATCTGAAAAAACTGCATCTTTTAAAAATTATCTGGAAGGTCTAATTACTCTTTGTGGCGCGCTGCTAAAAAGCTTAAAAGACCCGTTGAGTTTAAACCATCTCTGCGCACTTCGACCGGTGATTGGGCAACAAGCGATACTGAAAAAGGTAAAATATTTGCTGAGCATTTAAAATCCGTTTTACCCCAAATACATGTACAGGTGTTGCTGATTTGCCAAGTGTAGTTGCTCTACCCCCTCGACCCTTACAGTTTAAGATGTGTGATGTACATAAACTAATTGTTGAGCTCAACCCGAAGAAAGCTCCAGGTATTGATGGTATTAGTAACAAGATGCTGATGAATCTGCCTCGCACTGCAACTAGAATCTTACTATTTATTTTTAATGCCATATTACGACTAGAGTATTACCCACACAGCTGGAAGCTTGCCAAGGTCAAAATTATTCCAAAGCCGGGCAAAGATCTTACCAAAGCTGAGTCTTACAGGACAATAGGTTTACTATCAACAATATCAAAGCTTTTCGAAAAGCTGCTCATGACAAAATTGTCCCCAATTCTAACTGATAGTGGGTGCATACCGGACCATCAATTTGGTTTTAGAAGTCAGCATAGTACCATTGAACAAACGCATAGATTGGTTCAAGTTATAAGAAGAACATTTGAAGAAAAGAAGTATTGTTCTACTCTCGTTATTGATGTTTCTCAGGCATTTGATAAAGTATGGCATGAAGGCCTAATTTTAAAATTGAAGACATATCTACCAATAAATTGTCTAAAGCCATTGGAAAGTTATATTCTATCCCGGAAATTCATTGTAGTGGAAGGAGACTTCATGAGTGTTCCCGAATCTATCTCTGCCGGTGTGCCACAGGGGAGTATACTGGGACCAGTTTTGTATTTGATTTATACTTGTGATATGCCTGTTAGCACTAAAATCCATACACCTACTTTTACCAATGATACAGCCTTCTTAAGCTAAGCATGCGCAAAAACCCTCACGAGACATCCCGATATCCTCAGGAACATATTACCCAACTGGAACTATGGTTAAAGTTATGCAGAATTAAAGTAAATGAGCAGAAGTGTGCGCAGGTAACATTTACTCTACGAAAAGATACTTGTTCCCCCATTAGAATCAATAATCAAATTGTTCCTCAACATTCACATGTAAAATACCTTTTCATACACCTCGATCGACGGCTTACATGGAAACAACACATTGATTCTAAGCTAACAGAAATGAAACTAAAATTAGCTCAGGTACATTGGCTGATTGCTAGAAATTCAACTCTCAGTCTAGATTGCAAACTTTTGATATACAAGACACTTTTGAAACCTATATGGTGCTACGGAATTCAACTATGGGGCACTGCTTCAGCTTCCAATGTCGAGAGAATCCAACGAAGGCAAAACAAAATTTTACGTATGATAACTTCGGCTCCATGGTACATCAAAAATTCAAATATACATTGTGAATCACACTAGTGATTGAAGAAATTGCAAAGTACGCAGGCAAATATTTAACAAAACTCGAATCACATCCTAATCCGCTCTCTCGTAATATTTTGAACTTTACTGGACACATCCGCCTAAAAAAGAGGCACACAAGGGCTCTTATACTCAACACTCCAGCTGGGACTACTTGGAAATACTTTTTTTTTCCTTTTTGATTATCACTACTTATGTATTATTTATAACTATCACTAAGTTTATGTCCGACAGTGGTCGGGCCTAATAATTATATTCTAGATTTAAGATTTGAATACTTATTGTTAGTTCATATTTGAAGATACAATAAATACATACATGCATTAAAATAAAAACTAAAAAAAAACAAAAAATATGAAGCGCATTTATTGTGATACGATTTTGCTGCATTAGGAGTAATTTTAATTCTTGATACTTGATGCATAAGTTATTCGTTTGTTGCACTCATAGCTATACAAACAAATAACGCCGTTATATTAAAATTATCCAATTAAAACAATATTTAATATCCCATATGACCTGATACGTTTACCTTCCTTTAAAGTAATTAAAAATAGATCTGTTTCTATATTGTTTTTCTTTGAAAAAAAAAACATAAACTTTGAAACTGATTGAATTGTTTGAAGCATGCTACAAATATATAAGGTACTTCCATTCTCTAAGTTTTTCTTGACATTCACCATCTGACAAGTATAAGAATAGTGAAGTTTTTTTTTAATGCATGTTTTTTTATTTATTGTATCTTCATATATGAACTAACAATAATTAATCAAATCTTAAATCTAAAATATAATTAGTAGGCCCGACCAATGTCGGACATAAACTTAGTGATAGTTATTAATAATACATAAGTAGTGATAGGCAAAAAAAAAGTATTATCAAGCATCTTCATCTGGAGTGTTTAGTATTAGAGCCCTTGTATCTCTCTTTTTTAAGCGGATGTGTCCAGTAAATTTCAAAATATTACGAGCAAGCGGATTAAGATGTGACTCGAGTTTTGTTAGATATTTGCCTGCGTATTTTGCAATTTCTTCAGTCACTAGTGGCATATTTAAATCACGATGTATATTTGAATTTTTGATGAACCATGGAGCTGATGTTATCAAGCGTAAAATTTGGTTTTGTCTCGGTTGGATTTTCTCAATATTTGAAGCTGAAGCAGTGCCCCATAGCTGAATTCCGTAGCACCATATTGGCTTTAAAACCGACTTGTATATTAAAAGTTTGCAGTCTACGCTGAGTGTTGAATTTCCGCCAATAAGCCAATGTACCTGAGTTAATTTTAGTTTCATTTGAGTTAACTTAGAGTCAATATGATGTTTCCATGTAAGCCGTCGATCAAGGTGTATACCGAGATATTTCACATGTGAATGTTAAGGAACAACTTGATTGCTAATCCGAATGGGGGAACAATGATCTCTTCGTAAGGTAAATGTTACTTGAACACACTTTTGTTCATTTGCCTTAATTTTCCATAAGTTTAACCATAGTTCCATCTGGCTAATGTGTTCCTGGAGTTTGCGGGGTGCCTCATCAGGGTTTTCGTGCATACTAAGGCAGGCTGTATCGTCGGCAAATGTAGAAGTGTGGATACTACTGCTCACAGGCATATCACAAGTATAAATCAAATATAAAACTGGCCCCAGTATACTCCCCTGTGGTACACCGGATGAAATTGTTTCAGGCATACTCATAGTGTCCTTCCACAACTGTAAATTTTCGGGCAAGAATGTAACTTTCCAAAAGATTTAGAATGTTTATTGGTAAGTATCTCTTCAATTTCAAAATCAGGCCTTCAGGCGACACTTTATCAAATGCCTGATAAACATCAATAAACAGGGCAGAACAATACTTCTTTTCTTCGAATGTTTTCCTTATAAATTGAACCAATCTATGCGTTTCCTCAATGGTGCTATGCTGGTTTCTAAAACCAAATTGATGGTCCTTGATGCACCCATTATCAGTTAAAATTGGAGACAATTTTGTCATGAGTAGCTTTTCAAAGAGCTTTGACATTGTTGACAGTAAACTTATTGGTTATTTGCTTAAATTTCTTCGATCTTTTTGTTTTTAATGTGTTTTTATATTTATTAAGCTTGAGATCTTATTTTATTATTATTTTTTATAAAAGAATTAACAAATTTTATTTATATTCCAATATTTCGTTGCCACAATGGGTAACTTCTTCAGGGAAATATGTTTGTATAATAATTGACAATGAAAAAATATTTTTTATAAAAAGGCGGTAAATCAAAAAACTCAAAAAATTATAATATGAAGTTTGTTATACATTGAAAAAATAGTTTTTTAACTCAAATAAACACATAACAAAAATTATTTTAAATGTTGGTGTCTGTTACAGTTTGAAAAATGTTTTACATTCTGTTATCTATTAACTAAATGTCTATAACATTGTGCAACATTTAGTGTATCTGTTCTGTAGTTTATTCGTTGTGTTGATGGTACTTTTATAATATGTAACATTTCTAACATATATCTACGTCTGAAATTGTTTTCTTTATCCAAAATCAATGTATTATTAAAATCTGGATAATGATTTTTGTCCCTGCAATGTAATGTTAATGCTGTTTTTGGTGTGGGAGTAATGTGCCTGTATTTTTGATCGGACTTGTGTCCAGATATCCTAGTTTTTAATTTATTTTTTGTAGTACCTACATATACCTTATTAAAATTTTCTCTATCATTACCTCCACATGGTATTTTATATACTAAATTTGACATTTCTGATTTGTCTATTCTATCTTTTGTTTTGCTAAATAATCTATTTAATGTGTTATGCATTTTATGTGCTATTATATATTTTTTACTGTCATAAATATTTGCATTTTGAATTCTTTCAGACAAAAGAGGAACATAAGTTAGTGATTTGTAAATCTTTGGCTCAGTAACTGTTCTTCTGTTCAAATTATTGCAGTTTTTATATTGCCGTATTAATCCATATATCAAAGAAATAGGGTAATTATTATTCACTAAAATTTCTTTTATCTTTTATATGTTAATCCTATGAAATTCTATATCACTAATCCTCAAAACTCTTTGAATTAGATTTTTTGCTGTATTGATTATTATCCTCTTTGGGTGTTTAGAGTAATAATTGATAATCCTACCTGATGAAGTTGGTTTCTGATAACAATCTATACATAATCTATTTCCCTTTCTCATTACTAGTTGTCTAAATAAAAAAATTCTAGAATTACATTCCTTTTAAATTGTAAATTTTATATCATCATGAAATGAGTTTAGTGTGGCCAACATATTGTCAACGGATTGATCTGAGATTATACAAAACAAATCATCAACGTATTTTGTAACAATCCTTGGTTTTATATTTAATTTATCAATACAACAATCCAATAACTTCTCCATAACAATGTCAGCTATAATTGGAGATGCTGGAGACCCCAAGGAAGTCCTTTTTGTTGGATATATATTTTATTATTATACTTAAAATATCTATTATCTGTTATACAAAATTTAACAACGCGTAGAAATAAATCTTTCTCAATCTTCGTATAATCCTTAATTATTTCCCATTTTTCTTTAATGTCTAGAGCTATATCTATTGGTATACTGCGAAATAAAGACACAACATCTAGTGAAATTAATTGTTCATCATTCTGAAACCTTAAATCTTTTATCTTTTCTTTAAACTGCAAAGAATCTTTTACATTATACATAGAATTTTCTGTCAATCTCTTTAGAATATTTGTAATATATTTGCAAAGTCCATAGGATGGAGAATTCACAAAAGAGCATATTGGTCTCAAAGGGAAATGGTCTTTATGGATTTTTGGTACTCCATATAATCTTGGTGCCATAGACACATTAGACTTAAGACTGTTCTTTTCTAAAGATGTAAAAATTTTTAATTTAAAAAGATTCTCAACTAAACAATTAATCATAGTCTGTAATCTTGTTGTTGGATCTCTATTCCATACCTTATATGTGGTGGTATCACCTACAATGTTATCCATCCTAGAATTATAGTCACACTTGTTCATTGCTACAGTTGTATTGCCTTTGTCAGCATTTAAAATAAGTAAGTTCCTATTGTTTCTCAGAAACCTTTCTCTCATATTAACCTTGTCTAGTATGAATCTATCCGTGTTTGTCAATCTTTCTTTATTTAAGTGGTTGTCAATAATATTTGTGAATCTATTCCTTGCAATCTCCTGTTCTTCTTTTCCTGTCGTCGTTTGTATAAAATCTTCACCGTCTGCTAATTTTAAAGTCGGGAAATTATTCTTTTTTACTGGAAGTGCATGCTTTCGTCCCAATGAAAGAACCCATTCTACTTCTGTTGGAATGTTAAAATCTGATTTATTCACAAACCACTTTTTGTTTCTCTTAATACCCATATCTCTATTTTGTGAACTAATAAGGCAATTAAACTTTTTAATATGTACCTTTTTTGTCTGCAAACTTAAAATGTTGGCTAATCTATCTTGATGTTCAATAAATGAGTTGAATTCTTGTCTTGAGAGATAGTAACTTAAACTATTTGTAATCCATTCCAATTCTCTAGAAACTTGCTTCAGTATTTCATGCTGTTTCTTAATGGCCAAATTCAGGATCTTCTTTTGGAAAAATTGGACATGTTTTGATATTGATTGTTGAAAACTTGGAATCCAATTTACCAATCCAATTTGAGTTAAAATACTATTTTTTCAATGTATAACAAACTTCATATTATAATTTTTTGAGTTTTTTGATTTACCGCCTTTTTATAAAAAATATTTTTTCATTGTCAATTATTATACAAACATATTTCCCTGAAGAAGTTACCCATTGTGGCAACGAAATATTGGAATATAAATAAAATTTGTTAATTCTTTTATAAAAAATAATAATAAAATAAGATCTCAAGCTTAATAAATACATAAACCATTGTAAACTTATTGGCCTATATGACTCACCCTTGGTAAGATCTTTACCTAGGTTTGGAATCATTTTAACCTTGGCAAGCTTCCAGCTGCGTGGATAATACTCCAGTCGAAAAATGGCATTAAAAATTAATAACAGGATTCTAATAGCAGTACGAAGCAACTTATTCAGAATCTGGTTACTAATTCCATTAATACCGGCAGATTTTTTCGGGTGGAGTTAGGCAATTAGCTTTTGTACATCACACATCTTAAGCTTTAAGGGTCGAGGGGGTAGAGCAAGTACACTCGGCAAATCAGCAACACCGATACATGTGTTTTGTGTAAATACGGATTTTAAATGCTCAGCAAATATGTTTCCTTTTTCAGTATCGCTTCTTGCCCAACCTCCGGTAGATGTGCACAGAGGTGGTTTAAACTCAACGGGTGTTT
Source organism: Tachina grossa (assembly GCA_949987645.1). NCBI lineage: Eukaryota > Metazoa > Arthropoda > Insecta > Diptera > Tachinidae > Tachina > Tachina grossa. The sequence goes on along the minus strand of OX465274.1, from coordinate 102,624,713 downwards.
TAAGCTTTTTAGCAGCGCGCCACAAAGAGTAATTAGATGCTGATGTGACATCAAGACCTTCCAGATAATTTTTAAAAGATGCAGTTTTTTCAGATGCAAGCAACTCTTGGAGTCGTTTAGTGCACTCTTTAAATCTGATTTTGTATTGGGGTGATATGTGCTGTTGCAATTCCCTTCTAGCTCTTCTTTTTCAACGTACGAGACGTTCAACGTCTGTACAATAAATTCTATTAAACCCAGTATGCAGATGGGAGGTAATGGCAATGTTAGATTCAATATCATCGGGTGTTCTTAGCGTAATATTTTCCGTGCAATAACTACTAAAATATTTTTTGAATCCCAGCCAATTAACTCGATTTATCATCTTGACATATGGGTGATGTAAAGCGCTTCGCAGTGAGCTACAGATTGTAACGATCGTGCGAGAGTGATCGGACGAAAGATCTAGGGAAGCTTCAATGTGAATTAATTCCCTAGAAATACTTTTTATGGCACCAAAATGGATAACATCCGGATTTTTTCCTACGTCAGTAGGCCAGTAAGTAGGCTCCCCACTCGAAATAACATCCAAGCCCATTTTTGAAATTGTGTTGAACAACGGCCTACCTCTAGGCGTAATAAGACGCGAACCCGAGAACGTATGCTTAGCATTGTAGTCGCCAGCTGCTACGAAACAAGGTCCAAGAGATTTGTAGAATTTCTCGTATTGATCGTCAGTGATTGAAAATCTTTTAGGGGAGTAAATTGAAGATATCACGAAATTTCTACAAAAATTTTCAATGCATATATTTGTTGCTTGTAGATGTTCTTCACAAATGTTGTCAAGAATATAGTGCTTGAGTCTTGACTTAATTAGAGTTCCTGATCCACCGCATGCTCTCCCTCTAGGGTTCTTTGTGTCATATATAGTGCAGCCATTCATTTTAAAGAGGCTTCTAGAAGTAAAATGAGTCTCAGAGACCAACATACATCAATATTTTTCCGTAAGGAAGTGCTCAAGTTCATTTTTATGTTGGCGAATGCCGTTTGCGTTCCAGAAACATATTTTTAACGTGTTCATGGCTTGTTAAATAATGCTTCAAGCAGTGCATTCTGCATTCGTAGCATTTCTTGCATCATGCTAGTCATATTTGTTGTAAAATTGTTTATCGTTTGCACCAGATTATCAATAGTGGCTTCAAGGCGACTGAAATTAAAGCTTGTGTTAGCATTTGTTGATATACTTGGTGGGGACACTCTCTGCGCGGGAATAGAAGTTGTCTTGGCAGCATCGGCATACGATTTACGGGAAGTAACTGGTCATTTGCGCAAAAGTGGCTCAGGAAGCGTTTGTTGTTTGAACTGGAGCTAATTTAGGTTTTTGCACCATAGTCTGCTTGACGAAAGAGTACACAGGACAACCTCTGAATACTGGTTTTGGTTTAGAACTAGCAGTACCGTGCAATTCACCGCAGATAACACACACTGTAGCTTACTGCAGCAAGCTTTTGTATGGCCATATTCTTGGCAATTATGGCACTGAACGGTAACTGAACGCTTTTGTGGCTCTTCAACTCTCTTTTCTGTATAAAAGGTATTTTAGGCTATAAATAGGATGTCTCGTTTTTTTCAACTGTATATCATTCGGCTCCAGTTTAACACGAAATAGGGGTTGGGGTACCTCTTCTCTGTTTATTATGTTAGATACATTTTTTACGTTAAATCCCTGGAGAACGAGTGCATCTTTTATTTCTTCGGGAACAACATAAGAATCTATGCCCTTCAATACGATCTGCAGGCCTTTAGCGCTCTTAAACTGGTATGTGTAGAAGATTGTTTTATTTTTTTCAAATTCAGAAACCATTTTGCGGAAATCGTTTTCGTCATAAATTTGAATTTTCGTTTCATCGATGTTGCCACGTTTCAATGGGACAATGTGAAATTTATTCTCACCAATGACCGAAATTAATTTTTTAATAAGGGTATCTGAATTTTTTTTCTCTCAAATAGATTGGTGGCGGCTTGGATGTTTTATTCGAGGTTTGTCATTGTCATCTTGGAAAATTTTAAAGCGGCTTTGACGATTAGTTGAGGATGCGCTGTTATCCCTAGACATCTTTGGAGCGGATGAAATTTTTGAAAAATTCGGGCTTCGCCCACGCTTTACCACGGTTATATGTCTGTCCATTCCGACTTGCACCTTGGGTTTCGAGCTGTTGTTATCTGTAGTGATAACTTTGTTAAATGATGAACAGGAGCCTGAAGGGGATGATATTACTGACTTATATGAAGAAGTACTAGGCAACTGTAATGTTAATGAATCACTACTATTTGACATTGGACAAAGCGAAGTTGATCGCTGACGAAAAATTGGCTTTGCCGTTAAAAAAGACTTTCATCAGATTTATTATTTATATTGTTTTCATCAAGAGTTTCAGAACTCACAGTAAAATAGGCACTTCTGCCGTTATAACTGACTTCACAATTATTTGTTTTTGAGGCACTCATTTAGAGTATTCCTCAAGGGCACTTTGTTTGTGATTTTTGTTTGCTGTTTTTATGTTTTTGTTATTTCTACTATGTAAAAAATATTAGCAAAGCATAAACCTTATTTATTAAAGTCAGTATGTACCTATTACGAATAATATGTACTACGAATATTTTTTTTTGATAATTTTTTGTTTGTTTGGTAAGTATGTAAGAAAAATTTCGCTAATCGACTGTTCACTATGAAGGTACCACGAGAACTCGAGAATAGTGGAGTTTCCTGTAAAATCATGCTACCGTATTAATTTAATATTTCCCCTCTGTTTATTGTTTGGTTGAAAATTTTATTCAAAAATTATTTCAAAATTGTTTTTATAAAATACAGAATTTATTAATTAAACAATGAATGCCCTAATTCTGTTGGACGATTGCATCGTCTTGTCTATGAACGAAAAAAGCCGCATATTCTTTAAAATAATTATTATTTATTGTCTATGCCAGAACATTCGTGTATTTGCTTTATGATTTTATTTCAAACATTATATCCAACACATATTTTTTCATATATTTTTCAAAATAATTGTATACTTTAATTTATTTATTTTTTAATAAAAATATTATTACCATGTTTTTAGGTAATAATATTTTTATTTTTCATTATGAAAGACAACAACCAGTTTTGAAGAAAATAATTTAGAGAATTCAAAAGCAAGAACACAAAAGTATTTTCTTCTTACTGAATTAGGGCATAAGTAAAAAAATAAGAATGCAGCATTTTTTAATTCCCTTCATTTCCTTGTGTTCGTCAACAGTGGCTAAGAGCCTATAAGATCTGACTAGTTATTAAACCAATTTTTTTAGAAAATGATGTTACAATCAATAAGAAACCAGAAAACCCTTTAATCAACTAATCAATCAACTAAAGATTTAATATTAACTCCATAAAGAAAGATAGGAGGAAGTTTTTTTTGGCTTTTTCGTTACCGGATTAGTTTAAACATTATTAATTACGTTAGGTACAACATTTAACTTTTCTAAAAGAGCAAATCTATTTTGATTAGAACTAGGAGTATTATTATTATTAACAGAACGCAAATTTGCTAAATGTATTTTTACAGCGCCATTCGAATTTCTTTTATATTTCTTATTTTTAAACACTTCAAAATTAATGTTATCACCTGTAAGTTTGCTCATATCAAAATATTCATCTTGAGAAAGAAAATTAGAATGAGTGTATGAGAATTTCAGTAAATGAAACGATTTGAACTTTTTTTTTTTTTATTTTAATTCATTATTTTTTAATTTCTAAATTCATTAAACTTATTTCCTCTAAATTGACTGTGATCTTATAATTCTACTTTTTTATTTCAGTTCTTTTTAAGTGAAACCGTGCATACTTAGTGCAGGCGACAATGTAATGTGTAATAATTTTTCAAAAGCTAAAAGCAATGAGAAGATCATACCATGGATGGTATGGTTTTCTACCTGCTATTTTTTATAATATTATAAGTTTTGTTTTACACGCTAAGTACATAAAAGTTAACTGCTTTTATATTTAAACTTATGTAAATATGATAATGAGAGCAAAATCAATATAATTACTGAGAGAGCGATTCTCAGTTAATATACATTACTACAGGGGTCGAGATTAGGGCAAATAATAATAGTTAAGATATGGGATAGATTGTACAATATGTCCCATACATTTTCCCCCACTAAGAACGATTGTTCTTAATTCCGCTCAAAGCTTTCGTCGGCAATAATAGAATGGTGTGATATGTCATCATTGCTGGGAAGAAAGCAGATTTTAGCTATAGGATGTTTTACGTATTTTCCGTTGAAATATAAAGTGACGACACGAACATGTCCATCTGGACCTGGATGAATTTTTTCCACTCTAGGTAATGGCCATGAACCAGGCGAAAACCGCTCATGTAATACCAGTACAATATCACCAACCTGTGCCTCTCTTTGAATAGCATTCCATTTAAGCCTGGACTGCAGGCGGCAAAGGTACTCCTTTGTCCAGTGCTGCCAAAAGTGTTGTCTTAGTTTTTCAACTTGTTTCCATCTTGTCAAAAGGTCGATACTGGTACCGAGCAGATCTTCTTCGGGTATGCAGGTTGTGGGCTCGCCAACCAAAAAATAAGCAGGCGTCAAAACACTGAAATCAGATGGGTCGTTTGAAAGCGGGCATAGTGGCCTGGAATTCAAGCAGCTTTCAATTTGACACAAAAGAGTTGATAGTTCTTCATAAGAAAGCAGGAAATCTCGCATTATGCGGCGTAGGTGATGTTTCGTTGCCTTTACGACTGCCTCCCATAAACCACCGAAATGTGGGGAAGCAGGTGGTATAAAATGCAACTTTGTTCAGTCATTATGTAGGTTTTCAGCCAGGTCATCAGCCAACGATGTTCTAGATCGGTTATGTATAGCATGCAGCTCTTTGGAGGCTCCTAAAAATGTGGTTCCACAATCTGAATATAAGTCAGTGCAAGGTCCTCTCTGAGAGATGAATCGCCTAAAGGCGGCCAAGAAGGCATCGGTAGTGAGACTAGACACGACTTCCAGATGCATTGCTTTGGTGCACATGCATATGAAAAGACATATATATCCCTTGCTTGTTGAACTTTTCCGCAAATTTTATTGTTTTAGGGTAATAGGGGCGCATAGTCTAATCCACTATGCTTAAACGGCCTTACGGGCTGTATGCGCACTGATGGCAGATTACCCATGATTTGCTCTGAAGCTCTCGCAGTATACTTCAAACAGATTACACATTTCCTTTTTACAGCGGTAGCAATAGCTCTTGCAGATATAATCCAATAGTGCGTCAGGACGTATGCTTGCATTAATTGCACACCACCATGAAGGGTTTTGAAATGTGTATCTGTAAAAATAAGAAAAGAAATGGGATCTTTTTTAGGTAATAAAATGGGATATTTTTTATGGAAAGTCGTCTGAATTTTTTATTCTGCCTCCCACACGCAGAATGCCATCATGGTCGAGAAAAGGCTGAAGGTTAGAAATCCCTCTATTACCAGGGATTGGTGTTTTCTTCAAAAGACAGTTTACTTCGGTGTGAAATGTAATCTGCTGACACTGCTTAGTAGTAATATCAACTTGACTCTTTTTAATTCTGCCGTCGTGAGGTACTTGGTTGCGCTAAACGCAGTTTCGGAGGTGGCGCTTTCACCGCTTCTCTTCTTTATAATGATGTCTTTCAGTTTGTCGTACCACCGAAATATGTATGCTGTTACTCGCAGTAATTTTGAAAAAGATCAAAACTTTGAAAAGAAGTCAGGATAACTTATTTCTTGATCTGTTGTCATTGATAATATGTTCACGTTGATTTCAGTCGAATTTAGTTGCATGGTATTTCTGAACTTTGTTACTGGCCAATTCTCAGGAGGATCTGACAGCCAATGAGGACCTTTCCACCAAATGGTATATGATTTAAGTTCTTGTGGCAGCAAACCTCGTGTTGCACAATCCGCAGGATTTTCCTTACTAGGAATATATCTCCAATCACAAACATTTGTCAATCGTTGGATTTGTGAAACACAATTGGCTTCGTAAACTGGTAGACTCGAAGATTGACATCTGATCCAATTAAGAACTGTAGTGCTGTCTGGCCAATATGTGATTTGATTAACCTTGAGGCCAATACTGAGCTTGACTTTATTTGCAAGTTTAGCAGCTAACACAGCGGCGCATAGTTCTAATTTAGAAATTGTGTGTACCTTCAGTGGCGCCACTTTCGTTTTTGTTTGGACAAGATTGACGTGAACAGTACCATTTTCAACTACAGTCCTGATGTATAAGACAGCAGCAAATGCCTGTTTTGAGGAGTCACAGAAGGCTTGCAAATCAGCCGTGGCTGTTGAAATACAGTTGAACCATCTTGGCACACGCATCGTTTCGATATCCTTTAAAGCAATACGAAATTTTGACCATTCGTCACTTAACTCTTTTGGCAAATGATCTGTCCAGTCAAGTCCTTCTCTCCAAAGCCTTTGAAACATAATCTTGGCCAGAATAGTGGTGGGTGCTAACCAACCAAGTACACTACTTTTTGTTATTTTATCAGAAAATGTGTAATTGATTTTGAAGCAAAAGGTATCAGTTTGTGGGTCCCATGATAATCCTAAAGCCTTCACCATGTCATGGTTCTGGAGTTGAAAATCGTTGGCTGTTGCCAAGAATTCGTGGGGAATATGTTTCAAAAGTTGAATTGAGTTCGAATTCCATTTACGCAAATTGAATCCGGCACTATGTAGTAGTGAACGGAGCTGTTTTTGTAGTTGAATTGATTCAGCTATAAGTATCAGCTCCTGATATTACATCGTCTACATAGGTATCGGATTGAAGAACTCTGCTGGCCCTAGGATGCGTTGTAACTTCATCTGCAGCGCTTTGTTTTAGCACTCTTACCGTTTTTAATTTGTAAATATTTAAATCGTTGGTATTTTCGTCGCGCCACAAAATACATTGGCATTGTTGGTGCTCTTCACTAATGCTAATCTGTCTAAAAATGCTTTCACGTAGAACACCATGATGTGGGAAAAAGAAACAATTAGTGGGCAAATCTTGAGGATATTTACCAATTTTCTCGATGTGGCTTAGAGCTAAGTATTCTGCAATAAAATCTTTGTATGCCTTTGCATATTGTGGTCGTAACTTAAATGTGGATTCCAAACGTTTAAATCTTTTTAGCGCACTGTAGTCAATATTATTAAAAACAGGTAAATTGTTTCCGAACAGCAAATTTTAAAAGGTAACTACACAGTGAACCGACCATCACTATCACGCTTGTAAGTTGCTACAAAAAACGCTTCACACAACTCTTCTTCTTGCGACCACTATCTTTCTTCTATCAGCTCCTCTTGTTCCCAGAAAAGTCGTAGTTGATTTTCCAAGTTACAGTTATTTACGTTTACTTGCTGGTCGGTATAACATTTTCCGGTTGGTCCAGAAACGAGCCATCCGAAACGACTTTCTTGTAAATAGACACTATTAGGAAATTTGTATGAATTATCTAGTAAAATCTCCCCATACGCGTCACTACCGTGTAAAATATCAATTTTTGATGGCAGGTAAAAAGTTTGATCCGAAAGAGAATATTGTTGTAAATTTGGCAAATAATTTTTGTTAAGATTTGATGGTTTGTATGAGGTTAATTTGTTTATTACCAGAGCATCAAGTTCTAAACAGAAGTCTGTGTGATACGATGACATTAACTGTAGGGATACATAATAATGAATTAATGTTTTGTTGTTTCCTCGAATACCAGTTACAGCTGTGTCGTTTATTTTTTGTGTGTTTAATTGTAATAAATTACATAGTTCTGTTACGAATGATGCTTGAGAACCTGGATTCACAAGAGCTTTTACGATATGTTTACCTTTTTTGTAGTTTATCAAAACATTTGCTGGAGCTAGCAGTACTTGACTATGTCTGTTAGTTCTGACCGAAGAAATGTTCGAGCTGTAATGTTCGGTTGGAGTAAGTCCCAATTTACACTATGCAAGTATTATTGCTAAGCTGATTAGTTTGTTAGGGGAGAGAGACGGGGGGAAAAGAAACGTTGCTGTTCCCCTCGTCTCTCTCCCCCTGAAACGAATCAGCTTAGCAATAAGACTTGCATAGTGTGATTTAGGACTAAAGGTCTGCGCTGACTGTTGATTAACATTTTCTCTAGTAGTAGCAGTAGTAGTTTTAACATTCCTAGTTTGATGTATGTTTTGATGTTCTGTTGAGTAAGCAGTATGTAAAATAGTGTGATGAATTTTTTTACATTCTTGGCATTTGCGCAGTGTCCAGTATGTAAACAGTTCGGACACACATTACGTTGATTAATAATCTTCCTTTTTTCTGCTGGAGGCAGCGACGAAAATTTAAAACATTTGTACAGCGGATGCCGACGTTGGCAGCAAGGGCACGAAGCAGTGTCGACAGTCGAAGTATTAGCGTACAAAGGTCTTCTGTATGACTTTTGATTTGGTGGCTTTTTGGCACATGTTGTTTTTTCACGTATTAATGGTGAGGAAGATTCTTCGACCGATTCCAGAGTTCTAAGTCATTTCTAAAAAATTTAACATACTTGTCATTGAAGGAATAGTAGTACTAGAATTGATGGATTGTTCCCATTCCTTTTTTGTTTGTCTGTCTAGTTTTTGGCTGATCAAGAAAATTAGCATTGCATCACCGACCACGACGTTAAGGGCTTTTAGTTGTGATATTCTAGTATTGTATTGCGTAGTGTGAAGTAAATCTTTTGTACTTTTAAAAGAACCATCTAACGGTGGGATTCTTACAAATCTCTTGAATATTTGGTCAGTTATTTTTCTCGTGTTGAGATACCTTTCTTCTAGTGCTTTCCACGCCGCTTCATAGTTACCTTCTGATGCCGGATACTGATTTATAATCTCAAGAGGAGATCCCTTACACGACCCTTTAAGGTAAAAATATTTTTGTATTCCTGTGAGGGACTGATTCTGGTGTACCAAAGTCAAAAACATGTCGCGGTAGGGGATCCATTCAATGTAGTCGCCATTAAAAGTTGGTATTTCAATTTTTGGTAGCCTTGCACTTGAAGTAACTGAAGTGTTCGGCGTGTTGGACGAAACAAACGTACTTGTCATTTGACCTTGTGATGTAGTGGGTTCGGTTGATCTAAAAGCTTTGTTTTGAATGTTAAATATAGCTCCAAAAACTCATAATAATAGTCATCCTTCAGATAAGGCACATCTTTTTCAGCGATTGACTTCTCCAGGGCCATTTCACATATTTGTTCGTGCTCTTGTTTGAAGTTTTTGTACGTTTGTTCAACTTCTTCTAGAAGACTAAGGAGATAGGAGTAGACCTTGTCTCGAACGATTCTAACAATCGTTTCAGATGACGAAATGTCTTATGCTGCAATTCGACTATAGTTGAGATGTGCTCCATTTTGTATAAGTGAAAGTAAGTAAAGTTTTGGTTATATTTGTAGAAATATAATTGAACCAATATTTAAAAATTACTACAAATTAAATAAACTGCGTGCTGTAAATATGTTGTAATGACGTATGTAATTATATCCACGTAGCCGGAGTACAGCTTATTAAGTGGTCAAAACGTTTGATAACTTGTCTTGAATTTATAATATTTTTAAACTTATTTCCTCTAAATTTACTGTGATCTTATAATTCTACTTTTTTATTTCAGTTCTTAGTGCAGGCGACAATGTAATGTGTAATAATTTTCTACCTGCTGTTTTTCATAATATTGTAAAATTATAAACAATGTGTATTATGACTTATAAAGTCTAGTAGAGGACTTAACTCATTTTTAAAAAATGTCAGTTAGGTCGGTTAGTTAAATCAGCGACGATATGAACATTATCATGTACAAAAAAAGTACCAAAAACGGGTACGATTTTACTCCCTATTAAGTAAGGATGTTCAGAAATTGTCTAAACCCATTCGAGGTTCCGTTTAAAAGAAAAGAACGCGCCAAAAAGCTTTCTGCTACGTTCAATAATTTAGAAGATATGTAATGTGCAAAAAAGTACCAAAAATCAGTTTTTAACCCCTTTGAACCCCTAAAAGTACACATATTAAAAAAGTACCAAATGCGTGTCGGTTTATTTTTAAGAGCATTCGTATGCTTTTAGATTTGTCGTTTGTTAATGATACCGATTTTACCCTTTTTTGGACTTTTTCGAGTTCAAATTTCCAAAAATTCCTTCTTAGTGGATATATACATCTAAACAGGAATCTACGCACCAAATTTCAGCTCTGCAGCTGGAGGTATGGGCTGGGCGATGATGCGTCAAAAAGAACTTAATTTGCTGTCTAACTTAAATATTTATACGAATAATTCTTTTGCATTCGTTCTTTAGAATTATAAAATAAAGTTCGGAAGAGTTTTACTTTAAATTCTCAGTTTTTTGCGTTCTTCTCGCAAACGAATCAACTTTTGCTTGCTCAAATCATAATCATCATCATCATAAAATATAGAAACAAATGAAGTTCGAACAATCATAATTAAATTAAATAAACTTAATACACTCAAAATATTCCATACTTAAATATGCGAAATATTTTTTCGTAATGTAATTTTTGTGCCTTCTCTCGTTGTACCTTCATAGTGAACAGACGTTTTAGCGGAGTTTTTCTTACATACATAAACAAACAAAATAATAATGGTCTAATTCATAAAATATATTTTAGGATTATTACAGGTTTATTTGACAAATTTCCCATAGAAACATGTCAAATAAGCGCTTAATAAACCTGAAATACTTTTTATGAATTAAACAGTAAAAATATATTCGTAATACATATTTAACCTTGATCAATAAACTTTAATTGCTTTGCTAATATTTTTTTACATAGTCATAAATAACAAAAACAAAAAAACCGTAAACAAAAAAAAACACAAAGTGCCCTTGAGGAATACTCTGTATGAGTACCTCAAAAACAAATAATTGTGAATTGAGTTATAACGGCAGAAATGCCTATTTTACTGTGAGTCTGAAGTTCTTAAAGATAACGATAAAAATAAAAAAATCTGATGATAGTATTTTTAAAACGGCAAATCCAATTTTTCTTCAGCGATCACCTTCGCTTTGTCCAATGCCAACTACTTCGTCGCGTCGGGCTCGTGTTCATCACTTAACCAAGTTATCACTATAGATAACCGTAGTCAAAAATGTAAAGTTCAAGTCGGAATTGACAGATATATCACAGGTGTAAAATTCATCAAAAATCTTATCGGTTCCCAAGATATCCAGCGATAACGACGCCACATCAGTTAACCGTCAAAATCTTTTTTCAATACTACAAGCTAACAATGATCAACCAGCGAATTAATCGAAAAAAATCTCCCAACCACCATCAATATATCTGAGAGAAAGAAATTATAACGCTCTTATTAAAAAATTGGTCTCGACCATTGGTGAAAACGCATTTCATGTAATTCCATTAAAACGCGGTAACATCGACGAAACTAAAATTCAAATATAGGAAGAAAAAGATTTAGGGCGAGGCCCACGATATCGACAACGTTCGACTTGTCGCACACTTACATTCAAAACAAAAACAAATTTTAATATTTTGTTGTTTCAAATGTAAGTGTGCGACAAGTCGAACGTTGTCGATATCGTGGGCCAGGCTGTTAAATAGTGACAAAATTCGAAATAAATAAAACAAGTTTTTATACGTACCAGCTTAAGAGGGATAAGTGTATGCAAATTGTATTAAAGGGCAATGTTAGTAATATAATCAATCGGGAGAAGATCCCCAAGCCTCTATTTCGTATTGAACTTGAGCCGAATGATACACAGTTGAAAAAAAAGAAACACATCCAATTTATAGCCTAAAATACCTCTTATACCGAAAAATCACAGTTGAAAAGCCACATAAGCGTTCAGGTCCCGTGCAGTGCCATGATTGCCAAGAATATGGCCATACGAAAGCTCACTGCAAGTTACCTAAAGTGTGTGTTGTGTGCGGTGAATGGCACTGTTCTGCTAGTTGTACTAAACCAAAAGACCAAGCTGAAAAAAAATTAGTAACTGTGCAGGTAATCACACTGCTAACTACAGAGGATGTCCTGTATATTCTTCCGTTAAACAGACTATAGGACAAAAACCAAAATTAGCTCCAGCTCAATCAGTAACGTTTACTCCGCCAATCTTGCTCAAATGAGTCAACCAGTTACTTCACGTGTATAATATTGGTCTCTGAGACTCATTTGACTACTCATTTGACTTCCAGAAGCTTTTTCAAAATTAATGGTTACACTATGTAAGGACCCTAGAGGGAGAGCATGCGGTGGATCTGCAATTCTAATTAGGTCAAGACTCAAGCACTATATCCTAGTCAACATTAGTGAAGAATATATGCAAGCGACGAGTATTTTTGTAGAAAATTTTTGTTCGAATTTCATGATGTCATCAATTTACTCACCTCCCAGATTTTCAGTTACCGAAGACCAGTGTGAGAAGTTCTACAAATCGCTTGGATCTTGTTTCGTGGCAGCTGGCGACTACAATGCAAAACATAAGTGCTGGCGTTCGCGTCTTATTACTCCTAGAGGTAGAGCGTTGTGCAACACAGTCTCAAAAATGGGCTTGGATGTCATTTCAAGTGGGGAGCCCACTTATTGGCCAACTGACATACAAAAAATCCCGGATGTTATAGATTTTGGCATCATGAAAAATATTTCTAGGGATTTAATTCATGTTCAAGCTTCTCTAGATCTCTCCTCCGATCACTCCCCCACTATTGTTTCAATCTGTAACCCTTTAAGCAGTGACTTACCTCACCCATATAGGAAGATGATCAATTGTGTTAATTGGCTGGGATTCAAAAAATATCTTAGAAGTCTTTGCATGGAAAACATTTAGCAAAGATCATATGATGATATTGAATTTAACATTGCATATCTTAACGAAAATATGAAACAGGCTGCTGAACATGCCACAACCTCTTATCAGCAGACTGGCTCTAATAGAATTTATTCTACGGAAATTGAACCTCTTGTATGTAAAAAAAAGAAGATCTAGAAGAGAATGGCAAAAACACAGATCAGCCCTAAATAAAATTACACTTAAAGAGTGTACTAAACGACTCAAAGAGCTACTAGAAATCTTAAAAGACCCGTTGATCTTAAATCACCACTGTGCAATTCGAAGGGAGGCTGGGCAAAAAGCGACAGTGAGTAAGGTAACTTATTTGCTGAGCATTTAAAATCTGTATTCATTCCCAATTCATGCACGGGTGCTGCTGATTTACCGAGTGTAGTTTCTCTACCCCCTCGTCCCTTAACGTTTAAGATGCGTGATGTACAAAATATAATTTGTGAACCCAACCCGGAGAAAGCTCCAGGTATTCATGGCATTAGTAACAAGATGTTGATGAACTTGCCTTATATTGCAATAAGAATCCTGCTATTTATTTTTAATGCCGTTTTAAAAATGCAATGTTTTCCACATAACTGGAATCTTGCAAAGATGAAAATGATTCCAAAACCGGGCAAAGATCTTACCAAAGATGTGTCATATAGGCCTATAAGCTTTTCGAGAAGCTGCCCATGACTAAATTGTCCAAAATTTTAGCTGATAATGGGTGCACCCCGGATCATCAATTTGGTTTTAGAAGTCAGCATAGCACCATTGAACAAACGCATAGATTGGTCCAAGTTGTAAGAAGAACATTTGAAGAAAAGAAGTATTGTTCTGCTCTGTTTCTTGATGTTTCTCAGGCGTTTGATAAAGTATGGCACGAAGGCCTAGTTGTAAAATTAAAGACATATCTGCCAATAAACATACAAAAGCTTTTGGGAAGTTATATCATTGATAGGAAGTTCTCTCTCGTGGAAGGAGTTCACAAGTGTGCCCGAATCTATATCGTCCGGTGTCTCACAGGTTAGTATTCTGGGGCCAGTCTTGTACTAAATATATATAATATATTTGTGATAGGCATGTGAGCAATAATATCCTCATTTCTACATTTGCCAATGATACAGCCCTGATGAGGCATCCCACAATCTTAAGGAATATATTACCCAGCTGCAAGCATGGAGAATAAAAAAAGTTTAACCATAGCTCAAGCTGTGTTATATGTTCCTGAAGATATCGGGATGCCTCATGAGGGGTTTCGTGCATACTAAGGCAGGCTGTATCATCGGCAAATGTAGAAGTATGGATATTACTGCTCACAGGCATATCACAAGTATAAATCAAATACAAAACTGGGCCGACTATACTTCTTTATGGTACACCAGATGAGATAGTTTCGGTCGTACTCATAAATTCTCCTTCCATAACAGAGAACTTCCGACCTAAAATATAACTTTCCAAAAGTTTTAGAATGTTATTTGGTAGATATGTCTTCAATTTTAAAATTAGGCCGTCATGTCAAACTTTATCAAATGCCTGAGAAACATCAATAAACAGGGTAGAATACTTCTTTTCTTCGAATGTTTCCCTTATAAATTGAACCAATCTATGTGTTTGTTCAATGGTGCTATGCTGACTTCTAAAACGAAATTGATTGTTCGGTATGCACATATTATCTGTTAGACAAAGGGACAATTTTGTCATGAGAAACTTTTCGAAGAGTTTTGACATAGTTGACTTATTAGCCTATATGACTCAGCTTTGGTAACATCTTTGCCCGGCTTTAGAATCATTTTGACCTTGGCAAGCTTCCAGTGTTGTGGATAATACTCCAGTCGTAATATGGCATTAAAAATAAACAGCAGGATTCTTATTGCAATATGCGGCAAGTTCATCAGCATCTTGTTACTAATTCCATCAATACCGGGAGCTTTCTTCGGGTTGAGTTCAGAAGTTAGTTTTTGTACATCACGTATCTTAAACTTCAAGGGTCGAGGGGGTAGAGCAACTACACTCGGCAAATCAGCAACACAAATACATGTGTTTGGCGTAACTACGGATTTTAAGTGCTCAACAAATATTTTACATTTTTCCGTATCGCTTCTTGCCCAACCTCCGACAGATGTGCGCAGAGGTGGCTTAAACTCAAAGGGTGTTTTAAGCTTTTTAGCAGCGGGTCACAAAGAGTAATTTGATGCTGGTGTGACATCAAGACCTTTCAGATAATTTTTAAGAGATGAAGTGCACTCTTTAAATCTGATTTTATGGGGTGATCTGTGCTGTTGCCATTCCCTTCTAGCACTTATTTTTTCACACACGAGACGTATGACGTAAAATAGAATAAATTTTATTAAACCCAGTCTGCGGATGGGAGGTAGTGGCATGTTCAGCAGCCTATTAGTATTTTCGTTAAGATTGGCAATGCTAGATTCAATCAGCCTCACTACGTTTCTCGAAAATGTTCTTGGACTATTGTCGTATTGGTTTTCGAATTTGTTTTTTTGTGGTACTACGTAAAATTTTCGACTGCAAGGAATTTGTAACAGAATAAAAAGAATAGAGTAACACAAAATGTTAAAAGTACTTAAATATTATGAAGCAGTCTATTGCGAACTGTCAAAAATAATAAATATAAAAATAAATTGGTGCTAACAAAAATGAAAAATTTAATTTTTTTGTGATAATTAAATTTAAATTAAATAAAAGTCAAATAAAAATATTGAGTTGCGCCTTATTTTCATTCTTAGATACATACATATATACGTTGTTTGAACCTCAGCCCGTTGCGCCATTCAGTTTTTTATGTAGAAGTTCTTTTAATTATATTTATAGTCTGTCCTCACTTTCATCCATCCAGACCCCATACAGATGGTGCTCTAAAGTATTTCTACCCATTCTGTCCATTTTGCGAATGCCATTGTGGTACGATTGCGCCAGTTATGTATATTTTTAAGCATTTTTTGAACAGCTTCCGTGTGATTATTTTCAATCTAAGATTATTTTGATCGCAGAAAGCAAGTTTCTATAAAGTTTATTAACAAAAATCCTTACTCTTTTAATGTTTTAAAAGCTTGTAAATTTTGTTTTATTTTTTTGTCGAATGAAATAAAATGAACGACTATTTTTCCTACTTTT
The DNA here is from genome assembly GCA_949987645.1 of Tachina grossa. NCBI lineage: Eukaryota > Metazoa > Arthropoda > Insecta > Diptera > Tachinidae > Tachina > Tachina grossa. The sequence continues at coordinate 102,608,725 of OX465274.1, read as the reverse complement.
GACATCTGATTTCGAGAATCATAGTAACAGCGATATATTTTTATGACTTTCGAGAAACGTACTACCATTGTGTAAAAACGAGAAGTTTTTATCGGAGGATAGATCTAGAGAAGCTTCAACGTTAATTCAATCCCTAGAAATATTTTTCATGTCGTCAAAATCTATAACATCCGGAATTTTTTTTTATGTCAGTTGGCCAATAAGTGGGCTCACCATTCGAAATGACATCTAAGCCCATTTTAGAGATTGTGTTGCACAACGCTCTACCTCTAGGAGTAATAAGCCGCGATTCCCAGAACATGTGTTTTGCATTGAAGTCGCCAGCTACTACGAAGCCAGGTCCAAGCGATTTCTAGAAATCCTCGTATTGATCCTCAGTGATTGTGAATCTGGGAGGGGAGTAAATTAAAGATATAACGGAATTCGTAAAAAAATTTGTCGACACAAATATTAGTTGCTTGTAGATGTTCTGAACAAATATTGTCAAATATATAGTGCTTGAGTCTTGACCTTATTAGAATTGCTCATCCACCACATGCTCTCGGGTCCTTTGTATCATATAGTGTAACCATTTATTTTATAAGCTTCTTGAGGTTAAATGAGTCTCAAAGACCAACATTACATCAATATTTTTTTCCATATGGAAGTGCTTAAGTTCGTTTTTATGTTGGCGAATGCCGTTTGCGTTCCAGAAACACATTTTTAACGTGTTCATGGCTTGTTAATTAATGCTTGAAGCAGTGTATTCTCCATTCGCAGCATTTTTTGCATCAAGCTAGTCATATTTATTGTAAAGCTATTAATAGTTAGCACCACATTCTCAATAGTAGCTTCAATGCGACTAAATTTAAAGCTTGAGTTTGCATTCGATGAATTATTTGGCGGTGAAACATTTTGTGTGCGAATAGAACTATCCTTATCAGCATCGGCATACGATACAAGTGAAGTAACTGGTTGGCACATTTGAGCAAAAGTAGCGGAGTGCGCGTTTACTGGTTGAGCTGGAGCTAATTTAGGTTTTTGACCCATGGCCTGCTTAACGAAAGAATGTACAGGACATCCTCTGTAGTTAGCGGTGTGATTACCTCCACAATTACTAAATTTTTTCTGCTTGATCTTTTGGCTTAGTGCAACTAGCAGTACCATGCAAATCACCCCGGATGACACAAACTATAGGTAAATTGCAGTAAGTTTTTGTATGGCCATATTCTTGGCCATATATATTAGTGACGAATATATGCAAGCTACGAATATTTTTGTAGAAAATTTTTGTTCGAATTTCATGATATCATCAATTTATTCACCTCCCAGATTTTCAGTTACCGAAGATCAATATGAAAAGTTCTACAAATCGATTGAATCTTGTTTCGTGGCAGCTGGAGACTACAATGCAAAATATACGTACTTAGGTTCGCGCCTTGTAACACCTAGAGGTCGAGCTTTGTTTAATACAATTTCAAAAGCGGGACTGGATGTTATTTTGAGTGGGGAGCCCACTTACTGGCCTACTGACGTATCGACTATCATTTCAATCTGTAACCCACTAAGAAGTGACTTACCTCAACCATATATGAAGATGATCAATCGTGTTAATTGGCTGGGATTCAAAAAATATCTTAGTAGTCATTGAAGGGAAAATACTACGCTAAGAACACCCAATGATATTGAATCTAGCATTGCCTATATTAATGAAAATATTAAACAGGCTGCTGAACATGCAACTACCTCCCATCCGCAAACTGGGTTTAATAAAATTTATTCTAGGAATATTAATTGTTTCGTGTATGAAAAAAGAAGAGCTCGAAGGAAATGGCAACAGCACAGATCACCCCCAAAATAAAATCAGATTTAAGGAGTGTACTAAACGACTCCAAGAGTTGCTTGCATCTGAAAAAACTGCATATCTTAAAAATTATCTGGACGGTCTTGATGTCGCACAAGCATCAAATTACTCTTTGTGGCGCGCTGCTAGAAAACTTAAAACATCCTTTGAGTTTAAGCCACCTCTGCGCACATCTACAGGAAGTTTGGCAAGAAGCGATACGGAAAAAATGTAAAATATTTGCTGAGCACTTAAAATCCGTATTTACGCCAAACACATGTAGTGGTGTATCCGGGAGTATACTGGGGTCAGTTTTGTATTTGATTTATACTTGTGATATGCCTGTGAGCAGTAATATCCATACTTCTACATTTGCCGATGATGTAGCCTGCCTTAGTATGCACGAAAACCCTCATGAGGCATCCCGATATCTTCAGGAACATATAACACAGCTTGAGGTATGGGTAAACTTATGGAGGATAAAAGTAAACGAACAGAAGTGCGTACATATAACCTTTACCCTACGAAAAGATACTTGTACCCCCCATTAGAATCAACAGTCAAGTTGTTCCTCAACATTCACATGTGAAATACCTGGGTATACACCTTGATCGTTGGCTTACATGGAAACACCATATTGACTCAAAGATAACACAAATTTATTTAAATTTAGTGGCCTTCGAAAAACGGCGGGCTGTTCCGTTCAACTATGTGTTGTCAGAATATTTACAACTAACTTTGGTGTTATTTGTTCATTAATAATTATCACATGTAATTTGGGTTAAAAAAGCGATACGAACTTTAGCCTGTTAAAATCATAAATATAGAAACAAATGGAGTTCGAATAATAATTAAAATTAACTAAAATTAATAGCCATGCGCTTGTGGCAAAAATTAAATAAAAATATACTTAATAGTAACAAACCAAAAAAGTTTGTCTTAAGTAGAACAAAAATAAGCAAATTAACTAACATGTGTATAATTAGTAACAGAACAAACGACAATGGTAAGACTGTTGTAAATATAGAGATGGTAAAATTGAGCTTACAATACAAAAAAGCTTTCAGCAAATTGAAATACGATGAATCAAAAACAATTCACATATTCCATTTGCAATAATGCTAAGTATATAAAGCAGAAATCTACATCTACTGACACCACACACAGTGGACCAAACACAAAAGAACGCTGATGATGAAGGTTTAGTGGCCTTCGAAAACGGCTGGCTGTTCCGTTCAAGTATGTGTTGTCAGAATATTTACAAACAACTTTGGCATTATTTGTTCATTAATAATTATCACATGTAATTTGGCTTAAAAAGCGATACGAACTTTAGCCTGTTAAAATCATATATATAGAAACAAATGGAGTTCGAAACTCAACACTCAGTCTAGATTGTAAACTTTTAATATAAAGGGTGTTTTTTATTGAGGTATAGAGCTTCAAGTTGGCATCACTTTTTTAACTGGCGGCCATTTTGTCAGCTGTCAAGTGATTAATATTTAGTTTGGTTTGCCATTTTATCATGAACAGGTTGACAAAAGAACAACGCTTGCAAATCGTGCAAATTTATTTCGAAAATAATGGTTCAGTTCGCGAAGTTTACCGCAAGCTCCGTTCATTTTATGGTCGACATAATCGTCCATCGCATAATTTCGCGGAATGGACCTGTCAATTGGCCACCAAGATCGTGTAATTTGACACCATTGGATTATTTTCTTTGGGGATATGTGAAGTCGCTCGTCTACGCCAACAAACCAGAAACGTTAGGGGACTTGGAAGCCAACATTCGTGGCGTTATTGCCAACATACGGCCCCATATGCTCGAAAAAGTGGTTGAAAATTGGACCTGTAGAATTGGCTTTATTCGCCAGCCGCGGGTTTTATTTCAATTCGAAGTTATATACCTCTAAAAAAAACACAAGTCGATTTTGAAACCAATATGGTGTTACGGAATTCAACTATGGGGCACTGCTTCAGCTTCCAATATCGAGAAAATCCAACGAAAGTAAAACAAAATTTTACCGTCAATAACATCGGCTCCATGGTACATTAAAAATTCAAATATACAACGTGATTTAAATATGCCACTAGTGACTGAAGAAATTGCAAAATACGCAGGCAAATATCTAACAAAACTCGAGTCACATCCTAATCCGCTTGCTCGTAACAGTTTGCACTTTACTGGACACATCCGCTTAAAAAAGAGAGATACAAGGGCTCTAATACTAAACACTCCAGATGAAGATGCTTGATAATACTTTTTTTTTGCCTATCACTACTTTTGTATTATTAATAACTATCACTAAGTTTATGTCCGACATTGATCGGGCCTACTAATTATATTTTAGATTTAAGATTTGATTAATTATTGTTAGTTCATGTATGAAGATACAATAAATAAAAAAACATGCATTAAAAAAAAACTTCACTATTCTTATACTTGTCATATGGTGAATGTCAAGAAAAACTTAGAGAATGGAAGTACCTTATATATTTGTAGCATGCTTCAAACAATTCAATCAGTTTCAAAGTTTATGTTTTTTTTCAAAGAAAAACAATATAGAAACAGATCTATTTTTAATTACTTTAAAGGAAGGTAAACGTATCAGGTCAAATGGGATATTAAATATTGTTTTCATTGGATAATTTTGATATAACGGCGTTGTTTGTTTGCATAGCTATGAGTGCAACAAACGAATAACTTATTCATCAAGTATCAAGAATTAAAATTACTTGTGGCAGCACTCTGGGGTCGGTAATGCGGTCATGATAGTGGCAACCTCAGAGGTAACAGCTGGTCACCGGGCTTTGGTAACAGCTGATAGCAACAGCTGAATAAAATAACAAATTTAAGGACAAAAACAAAAAATTATTTATAAAAAAAAAATAATAGATGAAAATGGCCAGGAAAGTTCGGGAAAAGACAGCTTTGAAGGAAAAAAAAAGATGGGCGAGATCGGACGATTTTTGGCGGGCACGATATAGTAGGTACGGTCGAAGAAGAAATTAGAAGAGGAATTCAATTACGATTTGGGCTCGAACAAGGAAGGATGATGTGGCTGGCGAGGATATATATTAAAGAAAAAGGTATTTGAGTGGTACAAAGCAAAAAGATTTAGTCCCAGTGAAACAATTTAAATAAAATATGTTATAAATAAAACAATTTGAAACAAAACAAAATTTTTACGAGTGTTGGTGAAGAAAATAAGCAAAATTCTACAGAACCTAAAAGAAAAAGATGGCAAAAGGAGTGAAGAAAAGGTTAAGACCAAAAAGTTAAAATTTTACGACTTAAAACAAGTCAACTAAACTGAAATTTTCTGAAACCACAAAATAACAAAAATAAAAAAAAAATTACTTAAAACTAATCAATGAAATAAAAGGTGCATAAAACTTAAAACTAAGCAACAAGACTTTAAATCACTTCAAAACTGGTTGGGGGAAAAATAAAAAATGCCTTAAATTGAAAACCAACATTAAATAAACTAAAACTAGACAACAAAAAAAAGTTATTAAAACCTGAAAATTGTTCAACAAAAATTAAATATTTTCTTAAAACTAATCAACAAAGACAAAACAAAAATTGCCGAAAGCTTAAAACTAAATAAAGAAAGCTTAAAACTTATCAAAAAAGTTAAAAGTTAAAATTTTCTAAAGCGTAAGTTAAAGAAAAAGCCCCAAGAGAACATAACTCGCCTTCAACACGCCACATTCAACGAGGGAACTGGCCAAAAACCCGCACTCACCATAAAGTAAGCCGTAACATTTCTGGAGGAGCCAGGTACCTGTCATCAGACACGGACGGACGGACGAAGGACAAAAGCAAGTTAAGTTTTTTTTTGATTAATTTGATTAATTGTTTTTCTGTTTATATATATATGCATAAAAGTTTAATTGTAACAATTTTTAGCTGTAATTTTTATAAACCTCTTAACTTTTTGAATGATAGGGAAAACACTTATATGTTTTTTTATGCCAGTTTTTTTTGCACTTTGTTAGGAGCAGATTCGAGCTCAAACCTGCCCCCAAGTCCCCTTAATAAGCCCTTTGGCTTAAAATGATAGGTGTTTACCCTATAAACTAGAAATATCAAAATTTTTGTTTATATAGAAATCTTAATTATTTTTGAAAGAAAACCATGTTTAAACCAATTTGTTAGAAAAATTTACTTTACCTTTTTCTATGAATTTTGAAAATTGAAAGAAAACCATTTTTAAACCATTTTGTTAGAAAAATTTACTTTACTTTTTCTATGATTTTTGAAAATTTTCCTTTTTTTTATTATTTTTAATTAAATCAAAGAAAAAAAATATTTTAAATCTTAAATAATTTTGTATTGAACAGTTTTCTTTATTACATTTTGTTTTCTTTGTATAAATAAATAGAAAATGTTATGTAAATTTCGTATAATCTGAATTGAATTTTTTCATTGCCCAAAATGATGGGTTAAGGTAAATTTTTTTCAGGCTGTAGGGACTAGTGGTAAGTAACCATCATAAAGGTTTGGGGTAACCTATATGAAAATTTAGGCCAGGTTACCATGGTGAAATCCAGAATTTCAGAGGGAGGGAGGCCACGGTTAGCCAAAAAGACCGGCTAAATCAACTTTTATGTTGAGAGAGAGAGAGAGCAAACTTGTAAGTATGCGTGGTTTGTGGTATAAATCTTTTCGTTTTTTTTTTGTTTTTTAATCAATAGTTTGTTTTTTCAAGTAAAACTTCCACTTTCGGGCTCTAAATTTTATATATTTTCAAACACATCTTTCATTTTCTTGGTTTTACATCGTACCAAGCACAGCTGGCATGATTATTTTTTTTGTTTATTGTTGCTTATTGCCCGAATGTCGGCAAGAACATCCGCCAAGACGGCGAGCTCAGCCGGAGCAGAACGCCAGCATGCCAGCGAGGCCGACAAATCTGGCTACCGTACAAAATGATGCCCAGACCGAAATGTCTAAATCAACAGCATAAGCAATCCGGTAGCAAACAATAATTACAAAAATGGCGCCCAACGTGGGGCCCAAAAGTGGAAAATTCAAACGTTTAATTCGATTGGATTCTCGCGTGTTTTCAGCTAATGTAAGGCCCGTTGAGTCATTAAAGAGTCCTCAACGAGAAGCGACAATAGTTGACTCACAAAAGTACAATTTAAATTTTTCATCTTTTAATTCCGTAATTTGTTTTTATACTACATTTAATAGTTTTTTTTTATTCATAAATATTTCTTACAACGACAGTGTGACGTAAGTCCCGGAAGGCAAAATTTTTTTTAATTTCTTCCGCGTTGCGACGGCATACTTAAATGTTGGGGAGTATTTATCTTCTGGTGGTGGTATGAGTCAAACTATATAAATTGTTATCGAAAGTAATCAAATTAGTTTTTGCTACATATCACACCAAAGTTTATGAATACCATCCAATAATTAAATTTTTAGTAACAATAGACGAAATTCTACTTCTAGTCCGAAACCCATTGACAAAAATAAAGTAAATACTTTTATTATTGTGAAGTTAGAGAGTAGTCCTGACAACGTAAAAGGCGAAGTACCTCAGTGTCAGTTGCCTCTCTAACCGAGCGATATGGTAGGACAGAAAATTGAAGATTTAATCCATACCTTTTATGTTACCACAAACCAACATTTACATATTTACAAGTCTAGAGAAAACCATTATAGAAATCATAAAAACAAATACTTTTTCGATGCTTCTCAACATAAATGAATCGGTGAATCTAATTTAATTGGATTCAAAGAAATTTCTTTAATGGTGGTTACGTAGTGCCGCAAAGTCCTACAGCCGACTAACAAACTTAAATTTAAATTAACCTTTTCGTTTTATTTTCTTTTTGTAAAAGAGAACAAATTTTTTATTATTTTTCCTTATAGGATTTTTTTAATACAAGTTTTCTATTGGAAAACATAGATACATTTTTTGTTACTTTTCCTTATATGATTTTTTTTTTTTGAATATAATTTTTCTAGGTGAAAACATACATATATTTATTTTTACTCCTTTTTCTATGAGTTTTTTTTTTATATATATTTTTCTTTTTGGAAACAAATCGCCAGAATGTCCAAATATACAATTTTTTTGCTTGATAATTTTCTTTTATTTTTGTAATCGCCCTCCCATTCTAGGCCCACTGATGGACTCGAGAATGGTTGGGTTTGTGGCAGCACTCTGGGGTCGGTAATGCTGTCATGATAGTGGCAACCTCAGAGGTAACAGCTGGTCACCGGGCTTTGGTAACAGCTGATAGCAACAGCTGAATAAAATAACAAATTTAAGGACAAAAACAAAAAATTATTTATAAAAAAAATAATAGATGAAAATGGACAGGAAAGTTCGGGAAAAGACAGCTTTGAAGGAAAAAAAAAAGATGGACGAGATCGGACGATTTTTGGCGGGCACGATATAGTAGGTACGGTCGAAGAAGAAATTAGAAGAGGAATTCAATTACGATTTGGGCTCGAACAAGGAAGGATGATGTGGCTGGCGAGGATATATATTAAAGAAAAAGGTATTTGAGTGGTATAAAGCAAAAAGATTTAGTCCCAGTGAAACAATTTAACGAAAAAAAGGAAATTTAATTAAAATATGTTATAAATAAAACAATTTGAAACAAAAGAAAATTTTTACGAGTGTTGGTGAAGAAAATAAGCAAAATTGTACAGAACCTAAAAGAAAAAGATGGCAAAAGGAGTGAAGAAAAGGTTAAGACCAAAAAGTTAAAATTTTACGACTTAAAACAAGTCAACTAAACTGAAATTTTCTGAAACCACAAAATAACAAAAATAAAAAAAAAATTACTTAAAACTAATCAATGAAATAAAAGGTGCATAAAACTTAAAACTAAGCAACAAGACTTTAAATCACTTCAAAACTGGTTCGAGGAAAAATAAAAAAATGCCTAAAATTGAAAACCAACATTAAATAAACTAAAACTAGACAACAAAAAAAAGTTATTAAAACCTGAAAATTGTTCAACAAAAATTAAATATTTTCTTAAAACTAATCAACAAAGACAAACCAAAATTGCCGAAAGCTTAAAACTAAATAAATAAAGCTTAAAACTTATCAAAAAAGTTAAAAGTTAAAATTTTCTAAAGCGTAAATTAAAGAAAAAGCCCTAAAAGAACATAACTCGCCTTCAACACGCCACATTCAACGAGGGAACTGGCCAAAAACCCGCACTCACCATAAAGTAAGCCGTAACATTTCTGGAGGAGCCAGGTACCTGTCATCAGAAAGGGACGGACGGACGAAGGACAAAAGCAAGTTAAGTTTTTTTTGATTAATTTGATTAATTGTTTTTCTGTTTATATATATGCATAAAAGTTTAATTGTAACAATTTTTAGCTGTAATTTTTATAAACCTCTTAACTTTTTGAATGATAGGAAAAACACTTATATGTTTTTTTTGTGCCAGTTTTTTTTGCACTTTGTTAGGAGCAGATTCGAGCTCAAACCTGCCCCCAAGTCCCCTTAATAAGCCCTTTGGCTTAAAATGATAGGTGTTTACCCTATAAACTAGAAATATCAAAATTTTTGTTTATATAGAAATCTTAATTATTTTTGAAAGAAAACCATGTTTAAACCAATTTGTTAGAAAAATTTACTTTACCTTTTTCTATGAATTTTGAAAATTGAAAGAAAACCATTTTTAAACCATTTTGTTAGAATAATTTACTTTACTTTTTCTATGATTTTTGAAAATTTTCCTTTTTTTTATTATTTTTAATTAAATCAAAGAAAAATATTTTATTTCTTAAATAATTTTGTATTGAACAGTTTTCTTTATTACATTTTGTTTTCTTTGTATAAATAAATAGAAAATGTTACGTAAATTTCGTATAATCTGAATTGAATTTTTTCATTGCCCAAAATGATGGGTTAAGGTAAATTTTTTTCAGGCTGTAGGGACTAGTGGTAAGTAACCATCATAAAGGTTTGGGGTAACCTATATGAAAATTTAGGCCAGGTTACCATGGTGAAATCCAGAATTTCAGAGGGAGGGAGGCCACGGTTAGCCAAAAAGACCGGCTAAATCAACTTTTATGTTGAGAGAGAGAGAGAGAGAGAGCAGACTTGTAAGTATGCGTGGTTTGTGGTATAAATCTTTTCGTTTTTTTTTTGTTTTTTAATCAATAGTTTGTTTTTTCAAGTAAAACTTCCACTTTCGGGCTCCAAATTTTATATATTTACAAACACATCTTTCATTTTCTTGGTTTTACATCGTACCAAGCACAGCTGGCATGATTATTTTTTTTGTTTATTGTTGCTTATTGCCCGAATGTCGGCAAGAACACCCGTCAAGACGGCGAGCTCAGCCGGAGCAGAACGCCAGCATGCCAGCGAGGCCGACAAATCTGGCAACCGTACATACTCTTAAGGTAGAATTAGTAAAATCGTATCATTCTACTTTACAGCTTGCCGTATCGTTTAACTTTAGGCACAAGTTATAGAAAATGTAACAGTTTGCATAGCACATTTTTTTTGTCTGGCATTAAATACGACGTTTTTGACATTCGCTACAGAAAAATCTGTTTTCTGCAGATTCCTACGTCAACAGTGCTACCACCACATATTTTATAACTAGTAACATGCATTGTATATCGTACGGTTTTTGTCAGCTGACACGCAACATCACGATACGATTTTACTAATTCTACCTTTAATGCAGCAAAATCGTATCACAATAAATGCGTTTCATATTTTTTGTTTTTTTTTAGTTTTTATTTTAATGCATGTACTCGTATGTATTTATTGTATCTTCAAGTATGAACTAACAATAAGTATTCAAATTTTAAATCTAGAATATAATTATTAGGCCCGACCACTGTCGGACATAAACTTAGTGATAGTTATAAATAATACATAAGTAGTTATAATCAAAAAGGAAAAAAAAAGTATTTTCAAGTAGTCCCAGCTGAAGTGTTGAGTATAAGAGCCCTTGTGTCCCTCTTTTTTAGGCGGATGTGTCCAGTAAAGTTCAAAATATTACGAGAGAGCGGATTAGGATGTGATTCGAGTTTTGTTAAATATTTGCCTGCGTACTTTGCAATTTCTTCAATCACTAGTGTGATTCACAATGTATATTTGAATTTTTGATGTACCATGGAGCCGAAGTTATCATACGTAAAATTCTGTTTTGCCTTCGTTGGATTCTCTCGACATTGGAAGCTGAAGCAGTGCCCCATAGTTGAATTCCGTAGCACCATATAGGTTTCAAAAGTGTCTTGTATATCAAAAGTTTGCAATCTAGACTGAGAGTTGAATTTCTAGCAATCAGCCAATGTACCTGAGCTAATTTTAGTTTCATTTGTGTTAGCTTAGAATCAATGTGTTGTTTCCATGTAAGCCGTCGATCGAGGTGTATGAAAAGGTATTTTACATGTGAATGTTGAGGATCAATTTGATTATTGATTCTAATGGGGGAACAAGTATCTTTTCGTATAGTAAATGTTACCTGCGCGCACTTCTGTTCGTGTACTTTTATTCTCCATAACTTTAACCATAGTTCAAGTTGGGTAATATGTTCCTGAAGATATCGGGATGCCTCGTGAGGGTTTTCGTGCATGCTAAAGAAGGATGTATCATCGGCAAAAGTAGATGTATGGATTTTAGTGCTAACAGGCATATCACAAGTATAAATCAAATACAAAACTGGTCCCAGTATACTCCCCTGTGGCACACCGGCAACACTCATGAAGTCTCCTTCCACTACAATGAATTTCCATGATAGAATATAACTTTCCAATAGCTTTAGAAAATTTATTGGTAGATATGTCTTCAATTTTAAAATTAGGCCTTCATGCCATACTTTATCAAATGCCTGAGAAACATCAATAACGAGAGTAGAACAATACTTCTTTTTTTCAAATGTTTTTCTTATAACTTGAACCAATCTATGCGTTTGTTCAATGGTACTATGCTAACTTCTAAAACCAAATTGATGGTCCGGTATGCACCCACTATCAGTTAGAATTGGGGACAATTTTGTCATGAGCAGCTTTTCGAAAAGCTTTGATATTGTTGATAGTAAACTTATTGTCCTGTAAGACTCAGCTTTGGTAAGATCTTTGCCCGGCTTTGGAATCATTTTCACCTTGCCAAGCTTCCAGCTGTGTGGATAATACTATAGTCGTAATATGGCATTAAAAATAAATAGTAAGATTCTAGTTACAGTGCGAGGCAGATTCATCAGCATCTTGTTACTAATACCATCAATACCTGGAGCTTTCTTCGGGTTGAGCTCAACAATTAGTTTATGTACATCACGCATCTTAAACTTTAAGGGTCGAGGGGGTAGAGCAACTACACTCGGCAAATCAGCAATACCGGTACATGTGTTTGGTGAAAATACAGATTTTAAATGCTCAACAAATATGTTAGCTTTTTCAGTATCGCTTCTTGCCCAACCTCCGGCAGATGTGCACAGAGGTGGCTTAAACTCAGCGGGTGTTTTAAGCTTTTTGCAGCGCGCCACAAAGAGTAATTAAATGCTCGTTTGACATTAAGACCTTCCAGATAATTTTTAAAAGACGTAGTTTTTTCAGATGCAAGCAACTCTTGGAGTCGTTTAGTGCACTCTTTAAATCTGATTTTGTGTTGAGGCGATATGTGCTGTTGCAATTCCCTTCTAGCTCTTCTTTTTTTCACGTACGAGACGTTCAACGTCTGTACAATAAATTCTATTAAACCCAGTATGCGGATGGGAGGTAGTGGCATGTTCAGGAGCTTGTTTAATATTTTCGTTAAGATTGGCAATGTTAGATTCAATATCATCGGGTGTTCTTAGCGTAATATTTTTCGTGCAATGACTACTAAAATATTTTTTGAATCCCAGCCAATTAACTCGATTTATCATCTTTACATATGGGTGATGTAAAGCGCTTCTCAGTGAGCTACAGATTGTAACGATCGTGGGAGAGTGATCGGACGAGAGATCTAGGGAAGCTTCAATGTGAATTAATTCCCTAGAAATACTTTTTATGACGCCAAAATCGATAACATCCGGAATTTTTCGTACGTCAGTAGGCCAGTAAGTGGGCTTCCACTCGAAATAACATCCAAGCCCATTTTTGAAATTGTGTTGAACAACGCCCTACCTCTAGGCGTAATAAGACGCGAACCCCAGAACGTATGCTTAGCATTGTAGTCGACAGCTGCTACGAAACAAGGTCCAAGAGATTTGTAGAATTTTTCGTATGGATGTTCAGTGATTGAAAATCTAGGAAGGAAGTAAATTGAAGATATCACGAAATTTGTACAAAAATTTTCAATGCAGATATTTGTTGCTTGTAGATGTTCTTCACAAATGTTGTCAAGAATAGGTGCGTTTGAGTACTTTTCCAGTAAAATCCAGTAACTGAGTAAATACTGAGTAATTTAAAGAAATTACTCTCAATAAAAAAGTTTGCGGCTAAAAGTACGCGAACGGAAAAATTGTAAAATCCAGTAAAACATACACAACAGCTGATAGACAATTTGGCGCTAAAAAAATTATACATAAGTATGTACATATGTATATGCAAAAAAACCTGAATATAATATTGTACTACGTGGCCCAATCGAGATGAAACAGACTAGTTACATTATGGTCCATGTAATGCAGTCATGGATCGTGTCGTTTTCACACAAGCATTCAATGCAATATGGACTAGTTTTGGGGTTAGGCCGATGTAATGCAAATTTGGACCATTTAGTCCAACCCTAGGACATATTTGGAGTTTTGGCGTATTCCTACTCCTCTACATGTATGGAATAGTCGCATTATTTGCAAACAATATACAAAACTATACATACATAAGTATATATTATTGCTTCTGTGAAGCACTTTGGTAAAGCAAAAATTTATGGCTTTTTGGAAGCTGAATAAATTGCTTCTAGGTGGCTCATCTCGCACAAAAAAAATCTCCTTATTCATGCGCTACACCAAGTGATTCTCTTACATTATCTCCCTTACTCGCGGTCTCCACCTGACATAAAATAGCTAACTTTAACATTAACTTCTAAGAATTTTTAAGTGGTGAGTATCAATATACTATACAATTTTGTGCAAGACCATTTGCACAAGATTGTGAATTGGGCTATAGTTTTTATGTACTCAGATGCAAAAGTTACTAGCTTGCATTTTTTTTTTACCTTGTCCTCTATTTTGTTAGAGAGCCTGCCTTATGTTAGTGCGTTTCAGAAGCAGTTTTCGAAGCTTTTGTCATCAAGTAAACAGTACATTGCTTCCCTCAGTTGTTAGCGCTTCCAAATCAGATTTTTGTTGCTGGGTAGTTACTGGCTAGCCGCATGGAAAAATTATATGGTTTTGAGAAAATCGATGAAGAATGTTTTTTTCATTTGTTTTATAAAAATACACCATAGTATATTTTCTTTAATAATAAAAGTAATAGATACATATGTTTTTATTTGAACTTACGGGCCTGGCCCACGATGTCGACAAGAAACTTTCTATAGCTTACTTGCCGACATCGCGCGTTAGGTCGTTAAAGTTTCTAAACTTTTACCCTCGACGTGAATAATTAGGATGTACAGAAAAAGACAAAAATCTTTGTTGCCGCTTATACCCATCATCACAACAATATTGTTCACTTCCTTTCAAGTAGTTCCAATGAGTGCATTTATTAAGAGAGAGAATGGGAAATGGGACAAAAAAAAGAAAGAAAAGAAACTTTATATATCTTAATATATTCAAGATATCGAAAAACTGAAATCAAATTTAAGAACTGTACACATTAATCATATTTAATCGATCAATAACTAAATTTTTTGAATATTCCATACGGGGAACCAGTAACCGTCCGACTATATGTATAAACAAAAATTTAACTATAGAAATCTATTAACTTTATTCACGTTTAAAAACAATCGGTTATATTCTGCATTTCACGTGAAATTACATCGTTGGGAAATTGTTGTTATAAATACATATTTCCAACAATTCTATGAAAATTCCACACGTTTTAATTTCCCGTGGAATACATAAAACATACCCTTATATTTTTCTGGCATCAAACTTAAATAAATGCAATATTGTTCATAACTTAATACATTTGTTTTTTGTTATTTTTATAATTTCATCAAAAACCAAAAACTTTTGTTTCCCTTTGCCATTGTTTGTTTATATTTAAAAACATATGGTTTCATTTTACTGGATTTTACTGGCAAAAATTTGTCCAGTAAAAACTTGCATTTACTTAGTAAAAGAACTGTAATTTTTCTCTCTCAATTCGCCCTCTCATTTACTGGATTTTGTGTACTCGAACGCAATCCAGTAAAAAATAGTAAAAATTTGTACAAATTTTTGAGTTCTCGAACGCACTTAATATAGTGCTTGAGTCTTGACTTAATTAGAGTTCCTGATCCACCGCATGCTCTCCCTCTAGGGTCCTTTGTATCATATATAGTGTAGCCATAAATTTTAAAGAGGCTTCTAGAAGTCAAATGAGTCTCGAGACCAACATTATATCAATATTTTTTTCCGTAAGGAAGTGCTCAAGTTCATTTTTATGTTGGCGAATGCCGTTTGCGTTCCAGAAACATATTTTTAACGTTTTCATGGCTTGTTAATTAGTGCTTGAAGCAGTGTATTCTGCATTCGTAGCATTTCTTGCATCATGCTTGTCATATTTGTTGTAAAGTTGTTGATAGTTTGCATAAGATTTTCAATAGTGGCTTCAAGGCGACTGAAATTAAAGCTTGTGTTAGCATTTGTTGAATTACCTGGTGGGGACACTTTCTGCGTGGGTATAGAATTTGTCTTGGCAGCATCGGCATACGATACACGGGAAGTAACTGGTTAGCTGATTTGCGCGTTTGTTGTTTGAACTTCAGCTAATTTAGGTTTTTGCACCATAGCCTGCTTGACGAAAGAGTACACAGGACAACCTCTGTAGTTACTTTGCACTTTGTAAGAGAGAACGCACGTGGAACAGGGATCGCAAGGAGAGCATAAAAATTGCAAAGACTGCAAATTACTCTTATCAATTTCAACTTATCTCTTATCAAATTTTACAGTTCTGAGGAACTAAAAGTTTTGAAAACTGTCGAAAAATTTGATGAGAGCAAGGTGGAATAGGACCCAGGGCTGTCTGTTATGGCGATTTCTCGCCAAACGTGGCGATTTTTAACCTGTATGGCGTTTGGTTGGGCGACATGGCGATTTTTCTGGCGATAAATAAATTTCTTGGCAATTTTTTTGGCTATTTTTAAAAAAAATTGAACTTTAGAATTTTTCAATTTAGGAATATTAGTTGATTGAAGGTGTAGTTTAAATATATCAATCCTGTCAAAACTCGTCTGCAAGAAATTAAAACAACTTGATTTTGATGATTTGGATGAGCAAAATCCACAAGAAATAATTTTTGGCGATTTTATTTCCGCTTTTGGCGATTTTCTGCTAAAATTGTTTACGATGATTTTATAAAAATGTATATTAAAAATAAATGTTGCATAAATAAAACTTTATTATATAATTAAGAAAAACTACATAAAATTGATTTTGGCGACTTTTAAAATCAATTTGGCGAAATAGGCTAGAAAAAATCTGGATGTTTATTATTTAGTGTGCGATATGTACATACACATGTTATTTTTCTCTAAATTGAAATTTGTTTTGAGGATTTTTGTTTTAAATACCAAATTACAACTTAAAAATATAACGCTTATTTTCTACAAACTTCTCTGTTTACGTGGCCGAGGAGGATTCCACGATACGGGGGTGTTGTCAGTTATTGATACAATGTTTAAACCGCACATTTGTAATCCTTTGATGGCAGACTGAAAATTAAAATATATAGAATAGAATAATTTCAAAACTTCCATCATTAATTTTTTAAATTTGCATCTAAAAGTAAGATACACATTAATTTTAATTGAACTAGAGTAAATTTTAATCAGGAATAATTTCTTAATCGGATGAAATATTCACCCTTATTCTATTTGGCGTCGGCAACATCGTCATCAATTTTGGAACAACATCAATATAACACAACATCAATTAATTTACCTTTGGTAAAAACATTTGTGGAAATCACTATTCATTTCCTTTTTTTGTTTTCTCTTCAGGTTAGCACGAAGTTACATCACTCTACCTAAGTATGTTTAACTATTCTTGTTTATCTTTTTCGATAATCACATTAATTTAATTTTTATTTTCTTCCTTAGAAAATTAACTCATATACTTGGCTGATTTTTAAAGAAAATAATTTTCGAGCAAATATTATCCAATAAAAATGAAGTCTTTTAAAAATTGCAAAAAAAAATAAGAAAAGAAAAATTAGGTACGTTAGATAGTTTAATTATCTTTATTTAGTTACACTGGGGACAGGTTTTCGTGGCGAGGGATTTGGAAACTTTTAATTTTGAGTTTTCCTTATATTTTATCTTAATACGATATTTACGTTTTATGGGTTTTCTTCTAATTTTACAGATTATTTTAAAATAGTATTAAGCTAAGATCCCACTATCGGCGCAAATAGCACAATTTATGACAATTTGTATTGTGCTGTATCGGCACACATTTAAAAACATTACTCAACTTATTCTTGGTGGTCCCATTATCGTTTCGGTTGATATTCGCCACAATACCAATGCGGCAATAATCGATAAAATGCGGTTACAGTATCGTGCTTTGTTGGGCTAATTAAATGAAGGATGGATTTCACTCAAAAACAGGAAACTGCTGTGGCCGTATAAATTGTGGCGTCAATGTTAAAAAAAGAACAAATAAAAAATAAAGAACACTAAAGAAATGTAGCATTTGGGTAAGAGAGTGCACAGTGGGGTGAATGGTAGAGAAAGTGTCGATTAATTCATAGAAGTTGTAATTTAAAGGTGTTATTTTTTATTAATGAATAAAAATAAAAATAAAAAAACCAGCACATAAATTTATTTTTTAATTTTTTACATTTTATGGGCTTTTGCATTTTGGAGAAAATTTTCTTATTTGACTATTTTTGCTGTAACTTTGGAATGAAAAAAGAGATAAATTAGTAAATTAAATTGTAAATTAGAGATTTGTTTAAATAAAAAAAATAATTGGTTGATTTGATTTTTAGTAACTGGAATTCTCTCACAAAAACCTTCATTACTCAAAAATCGCACAAATGCGGCAATAGGTATTCTGTGATTTATTAGCTAAAGTCTTATATTTTAAGAGCATAAAAGAATTTTTCCCAGCACTCATCCGCAAAGTTGTTGAAACTCAATGTATATATCAAAAATACCACATTTTTAAAGCAATTTAATTTTTTTTTAAATATTTCTAAAACATTTATATAAACAAAAAATAATTTTTTAAATGCTCATATACCTGAAGTTGACGATTCCATTATAAAATTTTTACTTATAGAAGTCTTAACAAAAACTATAATCACTTGAAATATAAAAATTTTCGCTTTTAATCAATGCGCGCAGAAATAACTAAAATTACTGAACTTTGAACACACTCTGCAAATAAAGTATACTACCAAGAACTTTTATTTTTGCAGTTAATGATATAGAATTTTATCTACTTTCATATGGTACGAAATACGGTTGTGAAAGTTAAAATTCATCTTTTGAATTAATCGCCACTTGTGGAGACTTTCACCCCACAGTGGAGTGGTTAGAAAAGAGAAGTGAATGTGGTGCCTATGAGAGTACTTTGCGCGAATTTCGTTGAGTCGAAAATCAAAATTTTCTTCTCAAAAACTATGTGCGAATGAGTGAATGAAATTTCTTCGATTTGGTTGAATTAACCACCCCATACATTCAAAAGCAAGACACCACTTTTCGAAAAGCTATTCCAGTTTCTCACCGTTTAGCTCGTACCCTTTGCTATTTGGCCACTGGTAACAACTATAGAAGCCTTTCAGCTTTTTTCTTTGCATTGCTCCAAACACAATATCAAAAATTATTCCGGAAGTTTGCGATGCAATTTTTAGGGTACTTGAAACTAATTATCTAAAGGTAAAGTATTCATGTAGGTACATATGTAAGTACATACATATTTATATTTTACGGAAAACAAAATGTGTTCATTTCTGGCTCGATTATGGATGGCAACCGAACTTTGCTTGCGTTGCTAATTGCCGAAATGGTATTACAGATGGCAACTGGCAACTAACAGCTGGTAATTTCAGTTGCCATATTGGCAACCACAAATTTGTAGTTGCTACATAGTTTAAAAGCAAAAAAATGGAAAAATTAAACCGTAATTGCAATATTATTTTTATTTTCGAATTTCTTCTATGCATATTTGAAGAAAATATGCTTCAAAGTTAAAAATGAGATTGTTCAAACTTATTTTAGGCAACAACATTTACTCACAGTAGAGTCGGTAATTCTAAAGAGTCGTCTAATCGATTCAAATTTTGCACTTTCTTCTCTTCACCAATAATTAATTCCACTTAACTAATAATTTTTATGATCAGTGATGTTTTTAAACACTTTTACTCAATAATTTTCTTTTTAGCACTTGTATTTCTTATATTTTAAATATTTGTTTATATTATTTTCAGTTGCCAATATGTCATAATCGTATTTTCGATAACTTTTTGGCAACTGGAGGAAGTTGCCATACACAATACAAATTTTAAGTTCAGTTGCGTTGCTAGTTAACTCGACAACTGAAGTTCGGTTGCCATCCATAATCGAGCCATTCGGGTTATTTTTCAGTTGCCATTTCAGTGGACTGAAGTTGCTTCAAAGTTTGAACTACTGTGGAACGTTCCTCACTGCATAGGAGCAATTGATGGAAAACATGTCAATATGATCGCACCACCAAAATCAGGCAGCACCTTTTATAATTATAAAGGTTTTCACAGCACAGTGCTTATGGCTGTTGTTGATGCTGAATATAAATATTTATATATAGGTATTGACGTCGGTTGTAACGGCCGCAATTCAGATGGCGGTGTTTTCAGTAAATGTTCTTTACAACATGCTTTGGATAAGAAAGAACTAAATTTACTATCAGCACTTCCTTTACAGGGTCGCGAAGTAAACATACCATTTGTTTTAGTAGCAGACGAATGCAGACGAATGCAAACTAATTTGCTTAAACCATACCCGGGACGTAGTTTATCAGCAGGTCAACCAATTTTCAATTATAGGATATCCAGAGCAAGACGAATAGTTGAGAATGCATTTGAAATTATGATGAAAGCCTTCGAAACCTTCTCTCGGCCCATAAAGCTAACTATAGATAAAGTCACGTGTAACTCTAGGTTGTTGTGCACTAGATAATTTTTTTTTACAGAAAATCCAAATTATACAGCGACATTGGTAGATCGCTTTGATGAACATGGAAATTTGGTTGTTGAAGCACGCGCTAATCATTCCTTATCAATCGCTGCTCCTGCAGTAAAGGAAACTCCAAGTTATTACATATGCATCGAAGCAAAAGCCATTCGACAGGAGTATGAAAACTATTTCATATCACCAACTGGTGAATTGCCCTGGCAATATAAACGTTTATAAACAAGTAAAAGTGCTATATTCGGCTATGCCGAATCTTATATACTCTTTACAAAAGTGCGTATGATACATACATAAGTACATACAACTTTGTTTTAGTAAGTAACCTCTCGGTATTTTTCGATTAAATATTTTTTTTTTGATATTAGCAATAAGTTGAATATCGATGCCTTACTTTCTTACAGCCATCCCTAAACAAAAGCGGCAAATGTTTTTTAGCTGTCAAAAGTTCTCATGTCCATACATTTTGTATGGAGCATACCGAAATAACGCGGCGCAACGCTTTGCTATTGGAAAATCCGATTTTGACATCGCGTTACACAATGAAGTTAGTTGCAAAAGAAAACAATTGCCTTTTGTTTGCCATCATCAGCGTTACCATATGTGAAGATTTATCTTATTTTCGAAGTTTTTTGGGATGTTAAAAAGACTAAAAGATTTCTTTGTTAAAAATATGATTTTTATGAACATGATACTTGGAACTCTTAATATATTACTTAATGTCCTTTTTACTAAAGTACAGATATATTTCTTCTTTCCGTCGTCAAAAGTATGAATTATGTGCATACATATATGTATTTATCTTATACATGTTCTATTCAGTAAATAAAATTATATTTATATACACATATATACTAGTTGAACCCGGCAAACGTTGTTGTATCCTCAATAACTTATTTTTTAACTATATCACATTTTTCATTTGGCCCTTAATAATGTTATAGAAACTTTGTTCTAAGCAATGATGAATACATCCTGCATGACTTACGATCAAATTACCGGTCAATTGACTGATACTACTCTTGTAGGGTTAGTTCATTTGAAACAAAATAAATTTTTCCTAAATAGGAATTCAGTAAAATCAATGCATATTAATATATTTTGAGTAAGATCGCCAAAAAAGATTTTTAATGAGAAAGAGATTTTTTGCTCGACCTGAAGGTTTTTGAGAAAAAAAATATATGGCAACGCTGACCATCATCCTTAACACAAGCAAGTTTTCCAAATCTTCTAAATAACTATTTTTTTTCAAAATTATTTATTATTTAAGAAATTTATTATTCGACATATTGTCAGAACATTATTTTAATTTGAAATTTATTTGCTGGTGGTTCAGCGTTATCTATATGCATTTCATTCTTGCTGTAACAAATCATCAGTAGACTTCAAGTGCACTTTGGACTTAACTGCCTAATATAATAAATTTCTGTCACTATTTTTTATAATCCCATACAAATTCGTTTTTAAGTGCACTTTCTATACCTGCACATTTAATATACATAAGTGCCCTAAAATTTTGGTAATTTTAAAATACTTTCATACAAAAAATCAATGTTAGCTGCACATTGACTTAACTGCACAAAATATATTTTTTCTGTAATTATTGTTCAAAATCCTTTTTTAAGTGCACTTTGTATACCTGCGCATTAAACATATTTTTTGGTAGTTTTAAATTATTCTCATATAAATTGAAAAAATGTGGCTACCAACCATGTATGTGTATAAAACTGAAGTCAAAAATTGTATACCTGCCCATTTAGGCAGGTAAGTGCATTTAAGATAACAGCATTTTTGATTTATCTGCACAAAAAGTCGTACAAAGTTGATTGTGCAGCTAAGTCAAAATTACTGTAGTCACAAACCTCTTATCTTATGCACAGACTTTCTTTTGTGATTTTCAAAAATATTATTTGTGAATTCTTAAATAGTTCTTGAAAGTCTGTGCATAAGATAAGAGGTTTGTGACTATTCAAAATGCGTGGAAGTCTACTGATGATTTGCAACAGCAACAATGAAATGTTTAGGTATGGCATTTCAGCGTTAAAGTTCTGCGGTAAAAAACGTTCCGCTTTCCGTCCTTGTTTAGGGGTGGCTGTTAACCTCGTAACTTAAAAAATACAAGTTTTCAGGAGAGCAAAAAACGGTTCTATGTATATTAGTAGTATTAATATACTAATGTTTTTTAGTTTAAATATGAAGCGAGTTCTCGTGGTACCTTCATAGCGAACAGTCGATTAGCGGAATTTTGCTTACATACTTACCAAACAAACAAAAAATTATACAAAAAAAATATTCGTAGTACATGTTATTCGTAATAGGTACATACTGACTTTAATAAATAAGCTTTATGCTTTGCTAATATTTTTTACATAGTAAAAATAACAAAAACAAAAAAAATTGCAAACAAAAAAAAACTTAAACAAAGTAACGTTGAGGAATACTCTAACGAGTACCTCAAAAACAAACAAATAATCATAAATAACACAAACAAAAAAAAAGACCGCAAACAAAAAAAAAACACAAACGAAGTACCCTTGAGGAATTCTATGTATGAGTGCCTCAAATACAAAAAATTTTGAAGTGATTTTTAACGGCAGAAATGCTAATTTTACTGTGAGTTCTGAAACTCTTAATGAAAACAATATTAATAATAAACCTGATGAGTCTTTTTTTAACGGAAGAGCCAATTTTTCGTCAGCGATCAATTGCGCTCTGTCCAATGTCAAATAGTAGTGCTTCCTTCATTAACATTACAGTTGCGTAGTACTTCTTCATATAAGCCAGTAATATCATCCTCTTCAGGCTCGTGTTCATCACTTAACAAAAATCACTACAGATAACAGTAGCTCGAAACCCAATTTGCAAGTCGGAATGGACAGATATAAGCGAAGCCCGAATTCCTCAAAAATTTCATCTGCTTCAAAAATGTCAGCGCAGCCAGAACTAATCGCCAAAACTGCCTTAAAATTTTGCAAGATGAGAACGACAAACCCGATGTATCCTCGAATAAAACATCCAAGCCGCCACCAATCTATTTGAGAGAAAAAAATCCAAATGCCCTTATTAAAAAATTAATTTCGGTCATTGGTGAGAATAAATTTCAGCTTGTCTCAATAAAACGTGGCAACATCGATGAAACGAAAATTCAAATTTATGACGAAAAAGATTTCCGCAAAATTGTTTCTGAATTTGAAAAAAATAAAATAAGCTTCTACACATACCAGCTTAAGAGTGCTAAAGGCCTGCAGATCGTATTGAAGGGCATAGATTCCTATGTTGTTCCTGAAGGAATAAAAGATGCACTCGTCCTCCAGGGATTTAAGGTAAAAAATGTATCTAACATAATAAACAGAGAAAAGGTTCCCCAACCACTAGTTCGTGTTGAACTGGAGCCGAATGATATACAGTTGAAAAAAATGAGACTCATCCTATTTGTAGCCTAAAATACCTTTTATACAGAAAAATCACAGTTGAAGAGCCACATAAGCGTTCAGGTCCCGCGCAGTGCCATAATTGCCAAGAATATTTTTTTTAATGCATGTATTTATTTATTGTATCTTCATATATGAACTAACAATAAGTATTCAAATCTTACATCTATAAAAAAAATTATTAGGCCCGACCAGTGTCGGACATAAACTTAGTGATAGTTATAAATTATACATTAGTGGTGATAATCAAAAAATGGGAAAAAAGTATTTTCAAGTAGTCGCATCTGGAGTGTTAGGTATAAGAGCCCGTGTGTCCCTATTTTTTAGGCGGATGTGTCCAGTAAAGTTCATAATATTACAGCAAGCGGATTAGGATGTGATTCCAGTTTTGTTAAATATTTGCCTGCGTATTTTGCAATTTCTGCAGTTACTAGTGGCATATCTAAATCACGATGTATAATAGAATTTTGGATGTACCATGGAGCCGATGTTATTAACCGTAAAATTTTGTTTTGCCTTCGTTGGATTCATTGGAAGCTGAAGCAGTGCCCCATAACTGAATTCCGCAGCACCATATTGGCTTCAAAAGCGACTTGTATAGTAAAAGTTTGCAGTCTAGACTGACTGTTGAATTTCTACCAATAACCAATATATTTGAGTTAACTTAAATTTCATCTGAGTTAATTTAGAGTCAATATGATGTTTCCATGTAAGTCTTCGATCAAGGTGTATACCAAGGTATTTCACTTGGGAATGTTGAGGATTGTTGATTCGAATGGGGGAGCAAGTATCTCTTCTTAGGGTGAACGTTATATGGACACACTTTTCTTCATTGACTTTAATTCTCCATAAGATCAACCATATTTCCAGCTGGGTAATATGTTCCTGGAGTTTGCGGGATGCCTCATAAGGGTTTTCGTGCACACTCATACAGGCTGTATCATCGGCAAATGTAGAAATATGGATATTATTGCTCACAGGCGTATCACAAGTATATATTAAATACAAGACAGGACCCAGAATACTACCCTGTGGCACACCAGAAGATATAGATTCAGGCACACTCGTGAACTCTCCTTCCACAACAGTGAACTTTCTATCAATAATATAACTTTCCAAAAGCTTTTGAATGTTTATTGGCAGATATGTCTTCAAATTTAAAATTAGGTCTTCGTGCCATACTTTATCAAACGCCTGAGAAACATCAATAAAGAGAGCAGAACAATACTTCTTTTCTTCAAAAGTTCTTCTTACAACTTGGACCAGTCTATGCGTTTGTTCAATCGTGCTGTGCTGACTTCTAAACCCAAATTGATGGTCCGGGATGCACCCATTATCAGTTAAAATTTTGGACAATTTAGTCATGAGCAGCTTTTCGAAAAGCTTTGAGATTGTAGATAGTAAGCTTATAGGCCTATATGACTCAGTCTTGGTAAGATTTTTGCCCGCCTTTGGAATCATTTTGATCTTGGCAAGTTTCCAGTTATGTGGAAAATACTGCATTCTTAAAATAGCATTAAAAATAAATAGCAGGATTCTTATTGCAATATGAGGCAAGTTGATGAGCATTTTGTTACTAATGCTATCAATACCTGGAGCTTTCTTCGGGTTGAGTTCAGCAATTACTTTTTGTACTTCACGCATCTTAAACCTTAAGGGACGAGGGGGTAGAGAAACTACACTCGGTAAATCAGCAGCACCCGTACATGAATTGGGAGTGAATACAGATTTTAAATGCTCAGAAAATAAGTTACCTTTCTCACTATCGCTTCTTGCCCAGCCTCCGGTCGCAGTACGCAGTGGTGATTTAAGATCAATGGACGGACGTTACATCAAGACCTTCTAAATACTTTTCCAGTAGTGCATTTTTTTCCGACGATAGTAGCTCTTTGAGTCATTTAGAACATTCTTTAAGTCTGATTTTATTTAGGGGTATCTGTCTTGTTGCCATTTTCTTCAAGCTCTCCTTTTTTCACATACAAGACGTTCAATTTTCGTAGAATAAATTCTGTTAAAGCCGGTCTGCGGATAGGAGGTAGTGGCGTTTTTAGCAGCCTGTTTAATATTTTCGTTAAGATTGGCAATGTTAAATTCGATATCATCGCATGATCTAAGCTGAATGTTTTCTACGCAGTGACTTCTAAGATATTTTTTGAATGCCAGCCAGTTGATTCCATTAATCATCTTCACATATGAGTTAGTTAAATCACTCCTTAGTGGGTTGAAAATTGTAATTATTGTTGGAGAGTGATCGGAGGATAGATCTAGAGAGGCCTCTACGTGAATTAAGTCCCTATGAATATTTTTCGTGACGGCAAAATCTATAACATCTGGAATTTTTCGTACGTCAGTAGGCCAGTAAGTAGGCTCCCCACTCAAAATGACATATAAGCCCATTTTTGAAATTGTATTCAACAAGGCTCGACCTCTAGGTGTAACAAGACGCGATCCCCAGTACGTATGTTTTGCATTGTAGTCACCAGCTGCCACGAAACAAGATCCAAGCGATTTGTAGAACTTCTCATACTGATCTTCGGTAACTGAAAATCTGGGAGGTGAGTAAATTGATGATATCACAAAATTCGCACAAAAATTTTCTACGAAAATATTTGTTGCTTGCAAATATTCTTCACTAACGTTGTCAAGGACATAGTGCTTGAGTCTTGACTTAATCAGAATTGCTGATCCACCACATGCTCTCTCTCTCTCTCTCTCTCGGGTCCTTTGTATCATATGAAGTGTAACCATTTATTTTAAATAAGCTTCTAGAGGTCAAATGAGTCTCAGAAACCAACATTATATCAATATTTTTTTCCATGAGGAAGTGCTCAAGTTCATTTTTATGTTGGCGAATGCCGTTTGCGTTCCAGAAACATATTTTTAACGTGTTCATGGTTTATTAACTAATGCTTGAAGCAGTGTATTCTGCATTCGCAGCATTTCTTGCATCATACTTGTCATATTTGTAGTAAAGTTGTTTATAGTTAGCACCAGATTCTCAATAGTAGCTTCAAGGCGACTAAAGTTAAAGCTTGAGTTTGAATTCGTTGAATTATTTGGCGGTGGAACATTTTGCGTGAGAATTGAACTAGTCTTAGCAGCATCAGCATACGATACACGTGAAGTAACTGGTTGGCTCATTTGAGCAAAAGTGGCGGAGTTCGCGTTTACTGGTTGAGCTGGAGTTAATTTGGGTTTTTGACCCATAGCCTGTTAACGAAATAATATACAGGGCACCCTCTATAGTTAGCTGTGTGATTACCTTCACAATTACTACATTTTTTTTCTGCTTGGTCTTTTGGCTTAGTGCAGCTAGCAGTACCAAGCAATTCAACGCAGATAACACACACTGTAGGTAACTTGCAGTAAGTTTTCGTATGGCCATATTCTTGGCAATTATGGCACTGTACGGGACCTGAACGCTTACGTGGCTCTTCAAGTGTGATTTTTCGATGTAAGAGATACTTTACGCTATAAATTGGATGGGTTTAATTTTTTCTCAATTGTATGTCATTCGGCTCCAGTTCAACCTGAAATAGGGGTTGGGGACCTTTTCTCTATTAATTATGTTGGTAACATTTTTTACCTTAAATCCTTGGTCAACAAGTGCACATTTTACATCTTTGGGTTCAACATATGAATCTATGCCCTTTAATACTATCTGTAGGCCTTTAGCACTCTTAAGTTGGTATGTGTAAAAATTGGTTTTTTTTCGAATTCACTAACAATTTTTCGGAAATCTTTTTCATTATATATTTGGATTTTAGTTTCATCAATATTACCTTGTTTAATTGGAAGGATGTGAAAAGTATTTTCACCAATGGTCGACAGCAGTTTTTTTGATAAGCGCGTTAGAATTTTTTTCTCTCAGATAAATAGGTGGTGGCATAAAAGACTTTTGCGAGGTCTTGTCGTCGGTGTCTTGCAATAATGAAAAACGATTTTGACGATTGGTAGATGATGCGCTGTTATCCCTACACACCTTTGGTGCAGATGAAATTTTTGAAGAATTTGGGCTTCGCCCACGCTTTACCACGGTTATATATCTGTCCATTCCCACTTGTACCTTGGGTTTTGATCTACTGTTATCTGTAGTGATAACTTGGTTTAGTGATGAAGAAGAGCCCGAAGCGGATGATATCGCAGACTTAAATGAAGAAGTGCTAGGCAATGGCAATGTTATAGATTCAATAGTTGGCATTGGACATAGCGAAGTTGATCGATGACGAAAAAGTAGCTTTTCCGTTAGAAAAAGACTTTCATCAGATTTATTATTTATATTGTTTTCATTAAGAGAGTCTGAACTCACAGTCAAATAAGCATTTCTGCCGTTAGAACTCACTTCAAAATTTTTTTCCTTTGAGGTACTCATACAGAGTATTATTCCTCAAGGGTACTTTGTTTGTATTTACGGTTTTTTTTTTGTTTTTGCTATTTCTTACTATGTAAAAAATACTAGTAAAGCCAATAAGCTTATTTATCAAGGTGAATATGTATTACGAATATTTTCAGTATGATTTTTGATTTTGTTGTTTTTTTATATTTGTTTCCATGTATGTATGTAAAAAAATCCGCTTTAACGTCTCTTCACTATGAAGGTTCAACGAGAACGGCACTGCTAGTTGTACTAAACCAAAAGATCAAGCGGAAAAAAATGCAGTAATTGTGGAGGCAATCACACCACTAGCTACAGAGGTTGTCCTGGGTACTCTTTCGTCAAGCAGGCTATGGTGCAAAAACCTAAATTAGTTCCAGTTCCAACAACAAACGTTTCTTCAGCCACTTTTGCGCAAATGAGCCAACCAGTTACTTCCGGTGTATCGTATACAGATGCTGCTAAGACAAATTCAATTCCCACATAAAATGTTTCCCCACCAAATAATTCAACAAATGCAAACTCAAACTTTAATTTTAATCGCCTTGAAGCCACTTTTGAAAATCTGGTGCAAACTATCAACAACTTTACAACAAATATGACTAGCATGATGCAAGAAATGCTACGAATGCAGAATACACTGCTTCAAGCATTAATTAACAAGCCATGAAAACGTTAAAAATATGTTTCTGGAACGCAAACATCATTCGCCAACATAAAAATGAACTTGAGCACTTCCTTATGGAAAAAACTATTGATGTAATGTTGGTCTCTGAGACTCATTTGACTTCTAGAAGCCTCTTTAAAATGAATGGCCACACGTTATATGATACAAAGGACCCTAGAGGGGTCAAGACTCAAGCACTATATTCTTGACAACATTTGTGAAGAACATCTACAAGCAATAAATATCTGCATTGAGAATTTTTGTTAAAATTTCGTGATATCTTCAATTTACTCCCCTCCTAGATTTTCAATCACTGAGGATCAATACGAGAAATTCTACAAATCTCCTGGACCTTGTTTCGTACCAGCTGACGACTACAATGCAAAACATACGTTCTGGGGGTTGCGTCTTATTACACCCAGAGGTCGAGCATTGTTCAACACTATTTCAAAAATGGGCTTGGATGTCATTTTGAGTGGGGAACCCACTTATTGGCCTACTGACATACAAAAAATTCCGGATGTTATAGATTTCGGCGTTATAAAAAATATCTCTAGGGATTTAATTCAAGTTCAAGCTTCTCTTGATCTCTCGTCCGACCACTCTCCGACGTTCATTACAATTTGTAGCCCATTAAGAAGCAACTTACCTGAACCATATGTGAAGATGATCAATAGTTTTAATTGGCTGGGGTTCAAAAAATATCTCAGTAGTCATTGTACGGAAAACATAACGCTTAGAGCACCCGATGATATTGAATCTAACATTGCCAATCTCAGCGAGAATATTAAACAGGCTGCTGAACATGCCACTATCTCCCATCCGCAGACTGGGTTTAATAAAATTTATTCTACAGACATTGAACGTCTCGTACGTAAGAAACGAAGAGGTAGAAGGGAATGGCAACACCACAGATCACCACAAAATAAAATCAGATTTAGCGAGTGCACGCAACGACTCCAAGAGTTGCTTGCATCTGAAAAAACTGCATCTTTTAAAAATTATCTGGAAGGTCTAATTACTCTTTGTGGCGCGCTGCTAAAAAGCTTAAAAGACCCGTTGAGTTTAAACCATCTCTGCGCACTTCGACCGGTGATTGGGCAACAAGCGATACTGAAAAAGGTAAAATATTTGCTGAGCATTTAAAATCCGTTTTACCCCAAATACATGTACAGGTGTTGCTGATTTGCCAAGTGTAGTTGCTCTACCCCCTCGACCCTTAAAGTTTAAGATGCGTGATGTACATAAACTAATTGTTGAGCTCAACCCGAAGAAAGCTCCAGGTATTGATGGTATTAGTAACAAGATGCTGATGAATCTGCCTCGCACTGCAACTAGAATCTTACTATTTATTTTTAATGCCATATTACGACTAGAGTATTACCCACACAGCTGGAAGCTTGCCAAGGTCAAAATTATTCCAAAGCCGGGCAAAGATCTTACCAAAGCTGAGTCTTACAGGACAATAAGTTTACTATCAACAATATCAAAGCTTTTCGAAAAGCTGCTCATGACAAAATTGTCCCCAATTCTAACTGATAGTGGGTGCATACCGGACCATCAATTTGGTTTTAGAAGTCAGCATAGTACCATTGAACAAACGCATAGATTGGTTCAAGTTATAAGAAGAACATTTGAAGAAAAGAAGTATTGTTCTACTCTCGTTATTGATGTTTCTCAGGCATTTGATAAAGTATGGCATGAAGGCCTAATTTTAAAATTGAAGACATATCTACCAATAAATTGTCTAAAGCCATTGGAAAGTTATATTCTATCCCGGAAATTCATTGTAGTGGAAGGAGACTTCATGAGTGTTCCCGAATCTATCTCTGCCGGTGTGCCACAGGGGAGTATACTGGGACCAGTTTTGTATTTGATTTATACTTGTGATATGCCTGTTAGCACTAAAATCCATACACCTACTTTTACCAATGATACAGCCTTCTTAAGCTAAGCATGCGCAAAAACCCTCACGAGACATCCCGATATCCTCAGGAACATATTACCCAACTGGAACTATGGTTAAAGTTATGCAGAATTAAAGTAAATGAGCAGAAGTGTGCGCAGGTAACATTTACTCTACGAAAAGATACTTGTTCCCCCATTAGAATCAATAATCAAATTGTTCCTCAACATTCACATGTAAAATACCTTTTCATACACCTCGATCGACGGCTTACATGGAAACAACACATTGATTCTAAGCTAACAGAAATGAAACTAAAATTAGCTCAGGTACATTGGCTGATTGCTAGAAATTCAACTCTCAGTCTAGATTGCAAACTTTTGATATACAAGACACTTTTGAAACCTATATGGTGCTACGGAATTCAACTATGGGGCACTGCTTCAGCTTCCAATGTCGAGAGAATCCAACGAAGGCAAAACAAAATTTTACGTATGATAACTTCGGCTCCATGGTACATCAAAAATTCAAATATACATTGTGAATCACACTAGTGATTGAAGAAATTGCAAAGTACGCAGGCAAATATTTAACAAAACTCGAATCACATCCTAATCCGCTCTCTCGTAATATTTTGAACTTTACTGGACACATCCGCCTAAAAAAGAGGCACACAAGGGCTCTTATACTCAACACTCCAGCTGGGACTACTTGGAAATACTTTTTTTTTCCTTTTTGATTATCACTACTTATGTATTATTTATAACTATCACTAAGTTTATGTCCGACAGTGGTCGGGCCTAATAATTATATTCTAGATTTAAGATTTGAATACTTATTGTTAGTTCATATTTGAAGATACAATAAATACATACATGCATTAAAATAAAAACTAAAAAAAAACAAAAAATATGAAGCGCATTTATTGTGATACGATTTTGCTGCATTAGGAGTAATTTTAATTCTTGATACTTGATGCATAAGTTATTCGTTTGTTGCACTCATAGCTATACAAACAAATAACGCCGTTATATTAAAATTATCCAATTAAAACAATATTTAATATCCCATATGACCTGATACGTTTACCTTCCTTTAAAGTAATTAAAAATAGATCTGTTTCTATATTGTTTTTCTTTGAAAAAAAAAACATAAACTTTGAAACTGATTGAATTGTTTGAAGCATGCTACAAATATATAAGGTACTTCCATTCTCTAAGTTTTTCTTGACATTCACCATCTGACAAGTATAAGAATAGTGAAGTTTTTTTTTAATGCATGTTTTTTTATTTATTGTATCTTCATATATGAACTAACAATAATTAATCAAATCTTAAATCTAAAATATAATTAGTAGGCCCGACCAATGTCGGACATAAACTTAGTGATAGTTATTAATAATACATAAGTAGTGATAGGCAAAAAAAAAGTATTATCAAGCATCTTCATCTGGAGTGTTTAGTATTAGAGCCCTTGTATCTCTCTTTTTTAAGCGGATGTGTCCAGTAAATTTCAAAATATTACGAGCAAGCGGATTAAGATGTGACTCGAGTTTTGTTAGATATTTGCCTGCGTATTTTGCAATTTCTTCAGTCACTAGTGGCATATTTAAATCACGATGTATATTTGAATTTTTGATGAACCATGGAGCTGATGTTATCAAGCGTAAAATTTGGTTTTGTCTCGGTTGGATTTTCTCAATATTTGAAGCTGAAGCAGTGCCCCATAGCTGAATTCCGTAGCACCATATTGGCTTTAAAACCGACTTGTATATTAAAAGTTTGCAGTCTACGCTGAGTGTTGAATTTCCGCCAATAAGCCAATGTACCTGAGTTAATTTTAGTTTCATTTGAGTTAACTTAGAGTCAATATGATGTTTCCATGTAAGCCGTCGATCAAGGTGTATACCGAGATATTTCACATGTGAATGTTAAGGAACAACTTGATTGCTAATCCGAATGGGGGAACAATGATCTCTTCGTAAGGTAAATGTTACTTGAACACACTTTTGTTCATTTGCCTTAATTTTCCATAAGTTTAACCATAGTTCCATCTGGCTAATGTGTTCCTGGAGTTTGCGGGGTGCCTCATCAGGGTTTTCGTGCATACTAAGGCAGGCTGTATCGTCGGCAAATGTAGAAGTGTGGATACTACTGCTCACAGGCATATCACAAGTATAAATCAAATATAAAACTGGCCCCAGTATACTCCCCTGTGGTACACCGGATGAAATTGTTTCAGGCATACTCATAGTGTCCTTCCACAACTGTAAATTTTCGGGCAAGAATGTAACTTTCCAAAAGATTTAGAATGTTTATTGGTAAGTATCTCTTCAATTTCAAAATCAGGCCTTCAGGCGACACTTTATCAAATGCCTGATAAACATCAATAAACAGGGCAGAACAATACTTCTTTTCTTCGAATGTTTTCCTTATAAATTGAACCAATCTATGCGTTTCCTCAATGGTGCTATGCTGGTTTCTAAAACCAAATTGATGGTCCTTGATGCACCCATTATCAGTTAAAATTGGAGACAATTTTGTCATGAGTAGCTTTTCAAAGAGCTTTGACATTGTTGACAGTAAACTTATTGGTTATTTGCTTAAATTTCTTCGATCTTTTTGTTTTTAATGTGTTTTTATATTTATTAAGCTTGAGATCTTATTTTATTATTATTTTTTATAAAAGAATTAACAAATTTTATTTATATTCCAATATTTCGTTGCCACAATGGGTAACTTCTTCAGGGAAATATGTTTGTATAATAATTGACAATGAAAAAATATTTTTTATAAAAAGGCGGTAAATCAAAAAACTCAAAAAATTATAATATGAAGTTTGTTATACATTGAAAAAATAGTTTTTTAACTCAAATAAACACATAACAAAAATTATTTTAAATGTTGGTGTCTGTTACAGTTTGAAAAATGTTTTACATTCTGTTATCTATTAACTAAATGTCTATAACATTGTGCAACATTTAGTGTATCTGTTCTGTAGTTTATTCGTTGTGTTGATGGTACTTTTATAATATGTAACATTTCTAACATATATCTACGTCTGAAATTGTTTTCTTTATCCAAAATCAATGTATTATTAAAATCTGGATAATGATTTTTGTCCCTGCAATGTAATGTTAATGCTGTTTTTGGTGTGGGAGTAATGTGCCTGTATTTTTGATCGGACTTGTGTCCAGATATCCTAGTTTTTAATTTATTTTTTGTAGTACCTACATATACCTTATTAAAATTTTCTCTATCATTACCTCCACATGGTATTTTATATACTAAATTTGACATTTCTGATTTGTCTATTCTATCTTTTGTTTTGCTAAATAATCTATTTAATGTGTTATGCATTTTATGTGCTATTATATATTTTTTACTGTCATAAATATTTGCATTTTGAATTCTTTCAGACAAAAGAGGAACATAAGTTAGTGATTTGTAAATCTTTGGCTCAGTAACTGTTCTTCTGTTCAAATTATTGCAGTTTTTATATTGCCGTATTAATCCATATATCAAAGAAATAGGGTAATTATTATTCACTAAAATTTCTTTTATCTTTTATATGTTAATCCTATGAAATTCTATATCACTAATCCTCAAAACTCTTTGAATTAGATTTTTTGCTGTATTGATTATTATCCTCTTTGGGTGTTTAGAGTAATAATTGATAATCCTACCTGATGAAGTTGGTTTCTGATAACAATCTATACATAATCTATTTCCCTTTCTCATTACTAGTTGTCTAAATAAAAAAATTCTAGAATTACATTCCTTTTAAATTGTAAATTTTATATCATCATGAAATGAGTTTAGTGTGGCCAACATATTGTCAACGGATTGATCTGAGATTATACAAAACAAATCATCAACGTATTTTGTAACAATCCTTGGTTTTATATTTAATTTATCAATACAACAATCCAATAACTTCTCCATAACAATGTCAGCTATAATTGGAGATGCTGGAGACCCCAAGGAAGTCCTTTTTGTTGGATATATATTTTATTATTATACTTAAAATATCTATTATCTGTTATACAAAATTTAACAACGCGTAGAAATAAATCTTTCTCAATCTTCGTATAATCCTTAATTATTTCCCATTTTTCTTTAATGTCTAGAGCTATATCTATTGGTATACTGCGAAATAAAGACACAACATCTAATGAAATCAATTGTTCATCATTCTGAAACCTTAAATCTTTTATCTTTTCTTTAAACTGCAAAGAATCTTTTACATTATACATAGAATTTTCTGTCAATCTCTTTAGAATATTTGTAATATATTTGCAAAGTCCATAGGATGGAGAATTCACAAAAGAGCATATTGGTCTCAAAGGGAAATGGTCTTTATGGATTTTTGGTACTCCATATAATCTTGGTGCCATAGACACATTAGACTTAAGACTGTTCTTTTCTAAAGATGTAAAAATTTTTAATTTAAAAAGATTCTCAACTAAACAATTAATCATAGTCTGTAATCTTGTTGTTGGATCTCTATTCCATACCTTATATGTGGTGGTATCACCTACAATGTTATCCATCCTAGAATTATAGTCACACTTGTTCATTGCTACAGTTGTATTGCCTTTGTCAGCATTTAAAATAAGTAAGTTCCTATTGTTTCTCAGAAACCTTTCTCTCATATTAACCTTGTCTAGTATGAATCTATCCGTGTTTGTCAATCTTTCTTTATTTAAGTGGTTGTCAATAATATTTGTGAATCTATTCCTTGCAATCTCCTGTTCTTCTTTTCCTGTCGTCGTTTGTATAAAATCTTCACCGTCTGCTAATTTTAAAGTCGGGAAATTATTCTTTTTTACTGGAAGTGCATGCTTTCGTCCCAATGAAAGAACCCATTCTACTTCTGTTGGAATGTTAAAATCTGATTTATTCACAAACCACTTTTTGTTTCTCTTAATACCCATATCTCTATTTTGTGAACTAATAAGGCAATTAAACTTTTTAATATGTACCTTTTTTGTCTGCAAACTTAAAATGTTGGCTAATCTATCTTGATGTTCAATAAATGAGTTGAATTCTTGTCTTGAGAGATAGTAACTTAAACTATTTGTAATCCATTCCAATTCTCTAGAAACTTGCTTCAGTATTTCATGCTGTTTCTTAATGGCCAAATTCAGGATCTTCTTTTGGAAAAATTGGACATGTTTTGATATTGATTGTTGAAAACTTGGAATCCAATTTACCAATCCAATTTGAGTTAAAATACTATTTTTTCAATGTATAACAAACTTCATATTATAATTTTTTGAGTTTTTTGATTTACCGCCTTTTTATAAAAAATATTTTTTCATTGTCAATTATTATACAAACATATTTCCCTGAAGAAGTTACCCATTGTGGCAACGAAATATTGGAATATAAATAAAATTTGTTAATTCTTTTATAAAAAATAATAATAAAATAAGATCTCAAGCTTAATAAATACATAAACCATTGTAAACTTATTGGCCTATATGACTCACCCTTGGTAAGATCTTTACCTAGGTTTGGAATCATTTTAACCTTGGCAAGCTTCCAGCTGCGTGGATAATACTCCAGTCGAAAAATGGCATTAAAAATTAATAACAGGATTCTAATAGCAGTACGAAGCAACTTATTCAGAATCTGGTTACTAATTCCATTAATACCGGCAGATTTTTTCGGGTGGAGTTAGGCAATTAGCTTTTGTACATCACACATCTTAAGCTTTAAGGGTCGAGGGGGTAGAGCAAGTACACTCGGCAAATCAGCAACACCGATACATGTGTTTTGTGTAAATACGGATTTTAAATGCTCAGCAAATATGTTTCCTTTTTCAGTATCGCTTCTTGCCCAACCTCCGGTAGATGTGCACAGAGGTGGTTTAAACTCAACGGGTGTTTTAAGCTTTTTAGCAGCGCGCCACAAAGAGTAATTAGATGCTGATGTGACATCAAGACCTTCCAGATAATTTTTAAAAGATGCAGTTTTTTCAGATGCAAGCAACTCTTGGAGTCGTTTAGTGCACTCTTTAAATCTGATTTTGTATTGGGGTGATATGTGCTGTTGCAATTCCCTTCTAGCTCTTCTTTTTCAACGTACGAGACGTTCAACGTCTGTACAATAAATTCTATTAAACCCAGTATGCAGATGGGAGGTAATGGCAATGTTAGATTCAATATCATCGGGTGTTCTTAGCGTAATATTTTCCGTGCAATAACTACTAAAATATTTTTTGAATCCCAGCCAATTAACTCGATTTATCATCTTGACATATGGGTGATGTAAAGCGCTTCGCAGTGAGCTACAGATTGTAACGATCGTGCGAGAGTGATCGGACGAAAGATCTAGGGAAGCTTCAATGTGAATTAATTCCCTAGAAATACTTTTTATGGCACCAAAATGGATAACATCCGGATTTTTTCCTACGTCAGTAGGCCAGTAAGTAGGCTCCCCACTCGAAATAACATCCAAGCCCATTTTTGAAATTGTGTTGAACAACGGCCTACCTCTAGGCGTAATAAGACGCGAACCCGAGAACGTATGCTTAGCATTGTAGTCGCCAGCTGCTACGAAACAAGGTCCAAGAGATTTGTAGAATTTCTCGTATTGATCGTCAGTGATTGAAAATCTTTTAGGGGAGTAAATTGAAGATATCACGAAATTTCTACAAAAATTTTCAATGCATATATTTGTTGCTTGTAGATGTTCTTCACAAATGTTGTCAAGAATATAGTGCTTGAGTCTTGACTTAATTAGAGTTCCTGATCCACCGCATGCTCTCCCTCTAGGGTTCTTTGTGTCATATATAGTGCAGCCATTCATTTTAAAGAGGCTTCTAGAAGTAAAATGAGTCTCAGAGACCAACATACATCAATATTTTTCCGTAAGGAAGTGCTCAAGTTCATTTTTATGTTGGCGAATGCCGTTTGCGTTCCAGAAACATATTTTTAACGTGTTCATGGCTTGTTAAATAATGCTTCAAGCAGTGCATTCTGCATTCGTAGCATTTCTTGCATCATGCTAGTCATATTTGTTGTAAAATTGTTTATCGTTTGCACCAGATTATCAATAGTGGCTTCAAGGCGACTGAAATTAAAGCTTGTGTTAGCATTTGTTGATATACTTGGTGGGGACACTCTCTGCGCGGGAATAGAAGTTGTCTTGGCAGCATCGGCATACGATTTACGGGAAGTAACTGGTCATTTGCGCAAAAGTGGCTCAGGAAGCGTTTGTTGTTTGAACTGGAGCTAATTTAGGTTTTTGCACCATAGTCTGCTTGACGAAAGAGTACACAGGACAACCTCTGAATACTGAATTTTCTTCTGCTTGATCTTTTGGTTTAGAACTAGCAGTACCGTGCAATTCACCGCAGATAACACACACTGTAGCTTACTGCAGCAAGCTTTTGTATGGCCATATTCTTGGCAATTATGGCACTGAACGGTAACTGAACGCTTTTGTGGCTCTTCAACTCTCTTTTCTGTATAAAAGGTATTTTAGGCTATAAATAGGATGTCTCGTTTTTTTCAACTGTATATCATTCGGCTCCAGTTTAACACGAAATAGGGGTTGGGGTACCTCTTCTCTGTTTATTATGTTAGATACATTTTTTACGTTAAATCCCTGGAGAACGAGTGCATCTTTTATTTCTTCGGGAACAACATAAGAATCTATGCCCTTCAATACGATCTGCAGGCCTTTAGCGCTCTTAAACTGGTATGTGTAGAAGATTGTTTTATTTTTTTCAAATTCAGAAACCATTTTGCGGAAATCGTTTTCGTCATAAATTTGAATTTTCGTTTCATCGATGTTGCCACGTTTCAATGGGACAATGTGAAATTTATTCTCACCAATGACCGAAATTAATTTTTTAATAAGGGTATCTGAATTTTTTTTTCTCTCAAATAGATTGGTGGCGGCTTGGATGTTTTATTCGAGGTTTGTCATTGTCATCTTGGAAAATTTTAAAGCGGCTTTGACGATTAGTTGAGGATGCGCTGTTATCCCTAGACATCTTTGGAGCGGATGAAATTTTTGAAAAATTCGGGCTTCGCCCACGCTTTACCACGGTTATATGTCTGTCCATTCCGACTTGCACCTTGGGTTTCGAGCTGTTGTTATCTGTAGTGATAACTTTGTTAAATGATGAACAGGAGCCTGAAGGGGATGATATTACTGACTTATATGAAGAAGTACTAGGCAACTGTAATGTTAATGAATCACTACTATTTGACATTGGACAAAGCGAAGTTGATCGCTGACGAAAAATTGGCTTTGCCGTTAAAAAAGACTTTCATCAGATTTATTATTTATATTGTTTTCATCAAGAGTTTCAGAACTCACAGTAAAATAGGCACTTCTGCCGTTATAACTGACTTCACAATTATTTGTTTTTGAGGCACTCATTTAGAGTATTCCTCAAGGGCACTTTGTTTGTGATTTTTGTTTGCTGTTTTTATGTTTTTGTTATTTCTACTATGTAAAAAATATTAGCAAAGCATAAACCTTATTTATTAAAGTCAGTATGTACCTATTACGAATAATATGTACTACGAATATTTTTTTTTGATAATTTTTTGTTTGTTTGGTAAGTATGTAAGAAAAATTTCGCTAATCGACTGTTCACTATGAAGGTACCACGAGAACTCGAGAATAGT
This sequence comes from Tachina grossa, assembly GCA_949987645.1. Classification (NCBI taxonomy): domain Eukaryota; kingdom Metazoa; phylum Arthropoda; class Insecta; order Diptera; family Tachinidae; genus Tachina; species Tachina grossa. The sequence goes on along the minus strand of OX465274.1, from coordinate 102,569,617 downwards.
GGAGTTTCCTGTAAAATCATGCTACCGTATTAATTTAATATTTCCCCTCTGTTTATTGTTTGGTTGAAAATTTTATTCAAAAATTATTTCAAAATTGTTTTTATAAAATACAGAATTTATTAATTAAACAATGAATGCCCTAATTCTGTTGGACGATTGCATCGTCTTGTCTATGAACGAAAAAAGCCGCATATTCTTTAAAATAATTATTATTTATTGTCTATGCCAGAACATTCGTGTATTTGCTTTATGATTTTATTTCAAACATTATATCCAACACATATTTTTTCATATATTTTTCAAAATAATTGTATACTTTAATTTATTTATTTTTTAATAAAAATATTACCATGTTTTTAGGTAATAATATTTTTATTTTTCATTATGAAAGACAACAACCAGTTTTGAAGAAAATAATTTAGAGAATTCAAAAGCAAGAACACAAAAGTATTTTCTTCTTACTGAATTAGGGCATAAGTAAAAAAATAAGAATGCAGCATTTTTTAATTCCCTTCATTTCCTTGTGTTCGTCAACAGTGGCTAAGAGCCTATAAGATCTGACTAGTTATTAAACCAATTTTTTTAGAAAATGATGTTACAATCAATAAGAAACCAGAAAACCCTTTAATCAACTAATCAATCAACTAAAGATTTAATATTAACTCCATAAAGAAAGATAGGAGGAAGTTTTTTTTGGCTTTTTCGTTACCGGATTAGTTTAAACATTATTAATTACGTTAGGTACAACATTTAACTTTTCTAAAAGAGCAAATCTATTTTGATTAGAACTAGGAGTATTATTATTATTAACAGAACGCAAATTTGCTAAATGTATTTTTACAGCGCCATTCGAATTTCTTTTATATTTCTTATTTTTAAACACTTCAAAATTAATGTTATCACCTGTAAGTTTGCTCATATCAAAATATTCATCTTGAGAAAGAAAATTAGAATGAGTGTATGAGAATTTCAGTAAATGAAACGATTTGAACTTTTTTTTTTTTTATTTTAATTCATTATTTTTTAATTTCTAAATTCATTAAACTTATTTCCTCTAAATTGACTGTGATCTTATAATTCTACTTTTTTATTTCAGTTCTTTTTAAGTGAAACCGTGCATACTTAGTGCAGGCGACAATGTAATGTGTAATAATTTTTCAAAAGCTAAAAGCAATGAGAAGATCATACCATGGATGGTATGGTTTTCTACCTGCTATTTTTTATAATATTATAAGTTTTGTTTTACACGCTAAGTACATAAAAGTTAACTGCTTTTATATTTAAACTTATGTAAATATGATAATGAGAGCAAAATCAATATAATTACTGAGAGAGCGATTCTCAGTTAATATACATTACTACAGGGGTCGAGATTAGGGCAAATAATAATAGTTAAGATATGGGATAGATTGTACAATATGTCCCATACATTTTCCCCCACTAAGAACGATTGTTCTTAATTCCGCTCAAAGCTTTCGTCGGCAATAATAGAATGGTGTGATATGTCATCATTGCTGGGAAGAAAGCAGATTTTAGCTATAGGATGTTTTACGTATTTTCCGTTGAAATATAAAGTGACGACACGAACATGTCCATCTGGACCTGGATGAATTTTTTCCACTCTAGGTAATGGCCATGAACCAGGCGAAAACCGCTCATGTAATACCAGTACAATATCACCAACCTGTGCCTCTCTTTGAATAGCATTCCATTTAAGCCTGGACTGCAGGCGGCAAAGGTACTCCTTTGTCCAGTGCTGCCAAAAGTGTTGTCTTAGTTTTTCAACTTGTTTCCATCTTGTCAAAAGGTCGATACTGGTACCGAGCAGATCTTCTTCGGGTATGCAGGTTGTGGGCTCGCCAACCAAAAAATAAGCAGGCGTCAAAACACTGAAATCAGATGGGTCGTTTGAAAGCGGGCATAGTGGCCTGGAATTCAAGCAGCTTTCAATTTGACACAAAAGAGTTGATAGTTCTTCATAAGAAAGCAGGAAATCTCGCATTATGCGGCGTAGGTGATGTTTCGTTGCCTTTACGACTGCCTCCCATAAACCACCGAAATGTGGGGAAGCAGGTGGTATAAAATGCAACTTTGTTCAGTCATTATGTAGGTTTTCAGCCAGGTCATCAGCCAACGATGTTCTAGATCGGTTATGTATAGCATGCAGCTCTTTGGAGGCTCCTAAAAATGTGGTTCCACAATCTGAATATAAGTCAGTGCAAGGTCCTCTCTGAGAGATGAATCGCCTAAAGGCGGCCAAGAAGGCATCGGTAGTGAGACTAGACACGACTTCCAGATGCATTGCTTTGGTGCACATGCATATGAAAAGACATATATATCCCTTGCTTGTTGAACTTTTCCGCAAATTTTATTGTTTTAGGGTAATAGGGGCGCATAGTCTAATCCACTATGCTTAAACGGCCTTACGGGCTGTATGCGCACTGATGGCAGATTACCCATGATTTGCTCTGAAGCTCTCGCAGTATACTTCAAACAGATTACACATTTCCTTTTTACAGCGGTAGCAATAGCTCTTGCAGATATAATCCAATAGTGCGTCAGGACGTATGCTTGCATTAATTGCACACCACCATGAAGGGTTTTGAAATGTGTATCTGTAAAAATAAGAAAAGAAATGGGATCTTTTTTAGGTAATAAAATGGGATATTTTTTATGGAAAGTCGTCTGAATTTTTTATTCTGCCTCCCACACGCAGAATGCCATCATGGTCGAGAAAAGGCTGAAGGTTAGAAATCCCTCTATTACCAGGGATTGGTGTTTTCTTCAAAAGACAATTTACTTCGGTGTGAAATGTAATCTGCTGACACTGCTTAGTAGTAATATCAACTTGACTCTTTTTAATTCTGCCGTCGTGAGGTACTTGGTTGCGCTAAACGCAGTTTCGGAGGTGGCGCTTTCACCGCTTCTCTTCTTTATAATGATGTCTTTCAATTTGTCGTACCACCGAAATATGTATGCTGTTACTCGCAGTAATTTTGAAAAAGATCAAAACTTTGAAAAGAAGTCAGGATAACTTATTTCTTGATCTGTTGTCATTGATAATATGTTCACGTTGATTTCAGTCGAATTTAGTTGCATGGTATTTCTGAACTTTGTTACTGGCCAATTCTCAGGAGGATCTGACAGCCAATGAGGACCTTTCCACCAAATGGTATATGATTTAAGTTCTTGTGGTAGCAAACCTCGTGTTGCACAATCCGCAGGATTTTCCTTACTAGGAATATATCTCCAATCACAAACATTTGTCAATCGTTGGATTTGTGAAACACAATTGGCTTCGTAAACTGGTAGACTCGAAGATTGACATCTGATCCAATTAAGAACTGTAGTGCTGTCTGGCCAATATGTGATTTGATTAACCTTGAGGCCAATACTGAGCTTGACTTTATTTGCAAGTTTAGCAGCTAACACAGCGGCGCATAGTTCTAATTTAGAAATTGTGCGTACCTTCAGTGGCGCCACTTTCGTTTTTGTTTGGACAAGATTGACGTGAACAGTACCATTTTCAACTACAGTCCTGATGTATAAGACAGCAGCAAATGCCTGTTTTGAGGAGTCACAGAAGGCTTGCAAATCAGCCGTGGCTGTTGAAATACAGTTGAACCATCTTGGCACACGCATCGTTTCGATATCCTTTAAAGCAATACGAAATTTTGACCATTCGTCACTTAACTCTTTTGGCAAATGATCTGTCCAGTCAAGTCCTTCTCTCCAAAGCCTTTGAAACATAATCTTGGCCAGAATAGTGGTGGGTGCTAACCAACCAAGTACACTAATTTTTGTTATTTTATCAGAAAATGTGTAATTGATTTTGAAGCAAAAGGTATCAGTTTGTGGGTCCCATGATAATCCTAAAGCCTTCACCATGTCATGGTTCTGGAGTTGAAAATCGTTGGCTGTTGCCAAGAATTCGTGGGGAATATGTTTCAAAAGTTGAATTGAGTTCGAATTCCATTTACGCAAATTGAATCCGGCACTATGTAGTAGTGAACGGAGCTGTTTTTGTAGTTGAATTGATTCAGCTATAAGTATCAGCTCCTGATATTACATCGTCTACATAGGTATCGGATTGAAGAACTCTGCTGGCCCTAGGATGCGTTGTAACTTCATCTGCAGCGCTTTGTTTTAGCACTCTTACCGTTTTTAATTTGTAAATATTTAAATCGTTGGTATTTTCGTCGCGCCACAAAATACATTGGTATTGTTGGTGCTCTTCACTAATGCTAATCTGTCTAAAAATGCTTTCACGTAGAACACCATGATGTGGGAAAAAGAAACAATTAGTGGGCAAATCTTGAGGATATTTACCAATTTTCTCGATGTGGCTTAGAGCTAAGTATTCTGCAATAAAATCTTTGTATGCCTTTGCATATTGTGGTCGTAACTTAAATGTGGATTCCAAACGTTTAAATCTTTTTAGCGCACTGTAGTCAATATTATTAAAAACAGGTAAATTGTTTCCGAACAGCAAATTTTAAAAGGTAACTACACAGTGAACCGACCATCACTATCACGCTTGTAAGTTGCTACAAAAAACGCTTCACACAACTCTTCTTCTTGCGACCACTATCTTTCTTCTATCAGCTCCTCTTGTTCCCAGAAAAGTCGTAGTTGATTTTCCAAGTTACAGTTATTTACGTTTACTTGCTGGTCGGTATAACATTTTCCGGTTGGTCCAGAAACGAGCCATCCGAAACGACTTTCTTGTAAATAGACACTATTAGGAAATTTGTATGAATTATCTAGTAAAATCTCCCCATACGCGTCACTACCGTGTAAAATATCAATTTTTGATGGCAGGTAAAAAGTTTGATCCGAAAGAGAATATTGTTGTAAATTTGGCAAATAATTTTTGTTAAGATTTGATGGTTTGTATGAGGTTAATTTGTTTATTACCAGAGCATCAAGTTCTAAACAGAAGTCTGTGTGATACGATGACATTAACTGTAGGGATACATAATAATGAATTAATGTTTTGTTGTTTCCTCGAATACCAGTTACAGCTGTGTCGTTTATTTTTTGTGTGTTTAATTGTAATAAATTACATAGTTCTGTTACGAATGATGCTTGAGAACCTGGATTCACAAGAGCTTTTACGATATGTTTACCTTTTTTGTAGTTTATCAAAACATTTGCTGGAGCTAGCAGTACTTGACTATGTCTGTTAGTTCTGACCGAAGAAATGTTCGAGCTGTAATGTTCGGTTGGAGTAAGTCCCAATTTACACTATGCAAGTATTATTGCTAAGCTGATTAGTTTGTTAGGGGAGAGAGACGGGGGGAAAAGAAACGTTGCTGTTCCCCTCGTCTCTCTCCCCCTGAAACGAATCAGCTTAGCAATAAGACTTGCATAGTGTGATTTAGGACTAAAGGTCTGCGCTGACTGTTGATTAACATTTTCTCTAGTAGTAGCAGTAGTAGTTTTAACATTCCTAGTTTGATGTATGTTTTGATGTTCTGTTGAGTAAGCAGTATGTAAAATAGTGTGATGAATTTTTTTACATTCTTGGCATTTGCGCAGTGTCCAGTATGTAAACAGTTCGGACACACATTACGTTGATTAATAATCTTCCTTTTTTCTGCTGGAGGCAGCGACGAAAATTTAAAACATTTGTACAGCGGATGCCGACGTTGGCAGCAAGGGCACGAAGCAGTGTCGACAGTCGAAGTATTAGCGTACAAAGGTCTTCTGTATGACTTTTGATTTGGTGGCTTTTTGGCACATGTTGTTTTTTCACGTATTAATGGTGAGGAAGATTCTTCGACCGATTCCAGAGTTCTAAGTCATTTCTAAAAAATTTAACATACTTGTCATTGAAGGAATAGTAGTACTAGAATTGATGGATTGTTCCCATTCCTTTTTTGTTTGTCTGTCTAGTTTTTGGCTGATCAAGAAAATTAGCATTGCATCACCGACCACGACGTTAAGGGCTTTTAGTTGTGATATTCTAGTATTGTATTGCGTAGTGTGAAGTAAATCTTTTGTACTTTTAAAAGAACCATCTAACGGTGGGATTCTTACAAATCTCTTGAATATTTGGTCAGTTATTTTTCTCGTGTTGAGATACCTTTCTTCTAGTGCTTTCCACGCCGCTTCATAGTTACCTTCTGATGCCGGATACTGATTTATAATCTCAAGAGGAGATCCCTTACACGACCCTTTAAGGTAAAAATATTTTTGTATTCCTGTGAGGGACTGATTCTGGTGTACCAAAGTCAAAAACATGTCGCGGTAGGGGATCCATTCAATGTAGTCGCCATTAAAAGTTGGTATTTCAATTTTTGGTAGCCTTGCACTTTCGTACTTGAAGTAACTGAAGTACGAAACAAACGTACTTGTCATTTGACCTTGTGATGTAGTGGGTTCGGTTGATCTAAAAGCTTTGTTTTGAATGTTAAATATAGCTCCAAAAACTCATAATAATAGTCATCCTTCAGATAAGGCACATCTTTTTCAGCGATTGACTTCTCCAGGGCCATTTCACATATTTGTTCGTGTTCTTGTTTGAAGTTTTTGTACGTTTGTTCAACTTCTTCTAGAAGACTAAGGAGATAGGAGTAGACCTTGTCTCGAACGATTCTAACAATCGTTTCAGATGACGAAATGTCTTATGCTGCAATTCGACTATAGTTGAGATGTGCTCCATTTTGTATAAGTGAAAGTAAGTAAAGTTTTGGTTATATTTGTAGAAATATAATTGAACCAATATTTAAAAATTACTACAAATTAAATAAACTGCGTGCTGTAAATATGTTGTAATGACGTATGTAATTATATCCACGTAGCCGGAGTACAGCTTATTAAGTGGTCAAAACGTTTGATAACTTGTCTTGAATTTATAATATTTTTAAACTTATTTCCTCTAAATTTACTGTGATCTTATAATTCTACTTTTTTATTTCAGTTCTTAGTGCAGGCGACAATGTAATGTGTAATAATTTTCTACCTGCTGTTTTTCATAATATTGTAAAATTATAAACAATGTGTATTATGACTTATAAAGTCTAGTAGAGGACTTAACTCATTTTTAAAAAATGTCAGTTAGGTCGGTTAGTTAAATCAGCGACGATATGAACATTATCATGTACAAAAAAAGTACCAAAAACGGGTACGATTTTACTCCCTATTAAGTAAGGATGTTCAGAAATTGTCTAAACCCATTCGAGGTTCCGTTTAAAAGAAAAGAACGCGCCAAAAAGCTTTCTGCTACGTTCAATAATTTAGAAGATATGTAATGTGCAAAAAAGTACCAAAAATCAGTTTTTAACCCCTTTGAACCCCTAAAAGTACACATATTAAAAAAGTACCAAATGCGTGTCGGTTTATTTTTAAGAGCATTCGTATGCTTTTAGATTTGTCGTTTGTTAATGATACCGATTTTACCCTTTTTTGGACTTTTTCGAGTTCAAATTTCCAAAAATTCCTTCTTAGTGGATATATACATCTAAACAGGAATCTACGCACCAAATTTCAGCTCTGCAGCTGGAGGTATGGGCTGGGCGATGATGCGTCAAAAAGAACTTAATTTGCTGTCTAACTTAAATATTTATACGAATAATTCTTTTGCATTCGTTCTTTAGAATTATAAAATAAAGTTCGGAAGAGTTTTACTTTAAATTCTCAGTTTTTTGCGTTCTTCTCGCAAACGAATCAACTTTTGCTTGCTCAAATCATAATCATCATCATCATAAAATATAGAAACAAATGAAGTTCGAACAATCATAATTAAATTAAATAAACTTAATACACTCAAAATATTCCATACTTAAATATGCGAAATATTTTTTCGTAATGTAATTTTTGTGCCTTCTCTCGTTGTACCTTCATAGTGAACAGACGTTTTAGCGGAGTTTTTCTTACATACATAAACAAACAAAATAATAATGGTCTAATTCATAAAATATATTTTAGGATTATTACAGGTTTATTTGACAAATTTCCCATAGAAACATGTCAAATAAGCGCTTAATAAACCTGAAATACTTTTTATGAATTAAACAGTAAAAATATATTCGTAATACATATTTAACCTTGATCAATAAACTTTAATTGCTTTGCTAATATTTTTTTTACATAGTCATAAATAACAAAAACAAAAAAACCGTAAACAAAAAAAAAACACAAAGTGCCCTTGAGGAATACTCTGTATGAGTACCTCAAAAACAAATAATTGTGAATTGAGTTATAACGGCAGAAATGCCTATTTTACTGTGAGTCTGAAGTTCTTAAAGATAACGATAAAAATAAAAAAATCTGATGATAGTATTTTTAAAACGGCAAATCCAATTTTTCTTCAGCGATCACCTTCGCTTTGTCCAATGCCAACTACTTCGTCGCGTCGGGCTCGTGTTCATCACTTAACCAAGTTATCACTATAGATAACCGTAGTCAAAAATGTAAAGTTCAAGTCGGAATTGACAGATATATCACAGGTGTAAAATTCATCAAAAATCTTATCGGTTCCCAAGATATCCAGCGATAACGACGCCACATCAGTTAACCGTCAAAATCTTTTTTCAATACTACAAGCTAACAATGATCAACCAGCGAATTAATCGAAAAAAATCTCCCAACCACCATCAATATATCTGAGAGAAAGAAATTATAACGCTCTTATTAAAAAATTGGTCTCGACCATTGGTGAAAACGCATTTCATGTAATTCCATTAAAACGCGGTAACATCGACGAAACTAAAATTCAAATATAGGAAGAAAAAGATTTAGGGCGAGGCCCACGATATCGAAAACGTTCGACTTGTCGCACACTTACATTCAAAACAAAAACAAATTTTAATATTTTGTTGTTGTTTCAAATGTAAGTGTGCGACAAGTCGAACGTTGTCAATATCGTGGGCCAGGCTGTTAAATAGTGACAAAATTCGAAATAAATAAAACAAGTTTTTATACGTACCAGCTTAAGAGGGATAAGTGTATGCAAATTGTATTAAAGGGCAATGTTAGTAATATAATCAATCGGGAGAAGATCCCCAAGCCTCTATTTCGTATTGAACTTGAGCCGAATGATACACAGTTGAAAAAAAAAGAAACACATCCAATTTATAGCCTAAAATACCTCTTATACCGAAAAATCACAGTTGAAAAGCCACATAAGCGTTCAGGTCCCGTGCAGTGCCATGATTGCCAAGAATATGGCCATACGAAAGCTCACTGCAAGTTACCTAAAGTGTGTGTTGTGTGCGGTGAATGGCACTGTTCTGCTAGTTGTACTAAACCAAAAGACCAAGCTGAAAAAAAATTAGTAACTGTGCAGGTAATCACACTGCTAACTACAGAGGATGTCCTGTATATTCTTCCGTTAAACAGACTATAGGACAAAAACCAAAATTAGCTCCAGCTCAATCAGTAACGTTTACTCCGCCAATCTTGCTCAAATGAGTCAACCAGTTACTTCACGTGTATAATATTGGTCTCTGAGACTCATTTGACTACTCATTTGACTTCCAGAAGCTTTTTCAAAATTAATGGTTACACTATGTAAGGACCCTAGAGGGAGAGCATGCGGTGGATCTGCAATTCTAATTAGGTCAAGACTCAAGCACTATATCCTAGTCAACATTAGTGAAGAATATATGCAAGCGACGAGTATTTTTGTAGAAAATTTTTGTTCGAATTTCATGATGTCATCAATTTACTCACCTCCCAGATTTTCAGTTACCGAAGACCAGTGTGAGAAGTTCTACAAATCGCTTGGATCTTGTTTCGTGGCAGCTGGCGACTACAATGCAAAACATAAGTGCTGGCGTTCGCGTCTTATTACTCCTAGAGGTAGAGCGTTGTGCAACACAGTCTCAAAAATGGGCTTGGATGTCATTTCAAGTGGGGAGCCCACTTATTGGCCAACTGACATACAAAAAATCCCGGATGTTATAGATTTTGGCATCATGAAAAATATTTCTAGGGATTTAATTCATGTTCAAGCTTCTCTAGATCTCTCCTCCGATCACTCCCCCACTATTGTTTCAATCTGTAACCCTTTAAGCAGTCACTTACCTCACCCATATAGGAAGATGATCAATTGTGTTAATTGGCTGGGATTCAAAAAATATCTTAGAAGTCTTTGCATGGAAAACATTTAGCAAAGATCATATGATGATATTGAATTTAACATTGCATATCTTAACGAAAATATGAAACAGGCTGCTGAACATGCCACAACCTCTTATCAGCAGACTGGCTCTAATAGAATTTATTCTACGGAAATTGAACCTCTTGTATGTAAAAAAAAGAAGATCTAGAAGAGAATGGCAAAAACACAGATCAGCCCTAAATAAAATTACACTTAAAGAGTGTACTAAACGACTCAAAGAGCTACTATCGTCGAAAAAAATTGCGCTACTGGAAAACTATCTGGAAGGTCTTGATGTCACGTCAGCATCTAATTACTCTTTATGGCGCGCTACTAGAAATCTTAAAAGACCCGTTGATCTTAAATCACCACTGTGCAATTCGACGGGAGGCTGGGCAAAAAGCGACAGTGAGTAAGGTAACTTATTTGCTGAGCATTTAAAATCTGTATTCATTCCCAATTCATGCACGGGTGCTGCTGATTTACCGAGTGTAGTTTCTCTACCCCCTCGTCCCTTAACGTTTAAGATGCGTGATGTACAAAATATAATTTGTGAACCCAACCCGGAGAAAGCTCCAGGTATTCATGGCATTAGTAACAAGATGTTGATGAACTTGCCTTATATTGCAATAAGAATCCTGCTATTTATTTTTAATGCCGTTTTAAGAATGCAATGTTTTCCACATAACTGGAATCTTGCAAAGATGAAAATGATTCCAAAACCGGGCAAAGATCTTACCAAAGATGTGTCATATAGGCCTATAAGCTTTTCGAGAAGCTGCCCATGACTAAATTGTCCAAAATTTTAGCTGATAATGGGTGCACCCCGGATCATCAATTTGGTTTTAGAAGTCAGCATAGCACCATTGAACAAACGCATAGATTGGTCCAAGTTGTAAGAAGAACATTTGAAGAAAAGAAGTATTGTTCTGCTCTGTTTCTTGATGTTTCTCAGGCGTTTGATAAAGTATGGCACGAAGGCCTAGTTGTAAAATTGAAGACATATCTGCCAATAAACATACAAAAGCTTTTGGGAAGTTATATCATTGATAGGAAGTTCTCTCTCGTGGAAGGAGTTCACAAGTGTGCCCGAATCTATATCGTCCGGTGTCTCACAGGTTAGTATTCTGGGGCCAGTCTTGTACTAAATATATATAATATATTTGTGATAGGCATGTGAGCAATAATATCCTCATTTTTACATTTGCCAATGATACAGCCCTGATGAGGCATCCCACAATCTTAAGGAATATATTACCCAGCTGCAAGCATGGAGAATAAAAAAAGTTTAACCATAGCTCAAGCTGTGTTATATGTTCCTGAAGATATCGGGATGCCTCATGAGGGGTTTCGTGCATACTAAGGCAGGCTGTATCATCGGCAAATGTAGAAGTATGGATATTACTGCTCACAGGCATATCACAAGTATAAATCAAATACAAGACTGGGCCGACTATACTTCTTTATGGTACACCAGATGAGATAGTTTCGGTCGTACTCATAAATTCTCCTTCCATAACAGAGAACTTCCGACCTAAAATATAACTTTCCAAAAGTTTTAGAATGTTATTTGGTAGATATGTCTTCAATTTTAAAATTAGGCCGTCATGTCAAACTTTATCAAATGCCTGAGAAACATCAATAAACAGGGTAGAATACTTCTTTTCTTCGAATGTTTCCCTTATAAATTGAACCAATCTATGTGTTTGTTCAATGGTGCTATGCTGACTTCTAAAACGAAATTGATTGTTCGGTATGCACATATTATCTGTTAGACAAAGGGACAATTTTGTCATGAGAAACTTTTCGAAGAGTTTTGACATAGTTGACTTATTAGCCTATATGACTCAGCTTTGGTAACATCTTTGCCCGGCTTTAGAATCATTTTGACCTTGGCAAGCTTCCAGTGTTGTGGATAATACTCCAGTCGTAATATGGCATTAAAAATAAACAGCAGGATTCTTATTGCAATATGCGGCAAGTTCATCAGCATCTTGTTACTAATTCCATCAATACCGGGAGCTTTCTTCGGGTTGAGTTCAGAAGTTAGTTTTTGTACATCACGTATCTTAAACTTCAAGGGTCGAGGGGGTAGAGCAACTACACTCGGCAAATCAGCAACACAAATACATGTGTTTGGCGTAACTACGGATTTTAAGTGCTCAACAAATATTTTACATTTTTCCGTATCGCTTCTTGCCCAACCTCCGACAGATGTGCGCAGAGGTGGCTTAAACTCAAAGGGTGTTTTAAGCTTTTTAGCAGCGGGTCACAAAGAGTAATTTGATGCTGGTGTGACATCAAGACCTTTCAGATAATTTTTAAGAGATGAAGTGCACTCTTTAAATCTGATTTTATGGGGTGATCTGTGCTGTTGCCATTCCCTTCTAGCACTTATTTTTTCACACACGAGACGTATGACGTAAAATAGAATAAATTTTATTAAACCCAGTCTGCGGATGGGAGGTAGTGGCATGTTCAGCAGCCTATTAGTATTTTCGTTAAGATTGGCAATGCTAGATTCAATCAGCCTCACTACGTTTCTCGAAAATGTTCTTGGACTATTGTCGTATTGGTTTTCGAATTTGTTTTTTTGTGGTACTACGTAAAATTTTCGACTGCAAGGAATTTGTAACAGAATAAAAAGAATAGAGTAACACAAAATGTTAAAAGTACTTAAATATTATGAAGCAGTCTATTGCGAACTGTCAAAAATAATAAATATAAAAATAAATTGGTGCTAACAAAAATGAAAAATTTAATTTTTTTGTGATAATTAAATTTAAATTAAATAAAAGTCAAATAAAAATATTGAGTTGCGCCTTATTTTCATTCTTAGATACATACATATATACGTTGTTTGAACCTCAGCCCGTTGCGCCATTCAGTTTTTTATGTAGAAGTTCTTTTAATTATATTTATAGTCTGTCCTCACTTTCATCCATCCAGACCCCATACAGATGGTGCTCTAAAGTATTTCTACCCATTCTGTCCATTTTGCGAATGCCATTGTGGTACGATTGCGCCAGTTATGTATATTTTTAAGCATTTTTTGAACAGCTTCCGTGTGATTATTTTCAATCTAAGATTATTTTGATCGCAGAAAGCAAGTTTCTATAAAGTTTATTAACAAAAATCCTTACTCTTTTAATGTTTTAAAAGCTTGTAAATTTTGTTTTATTTTTTTGTCGAATGAAATAAAATGAACGACTATTTTTCCTACTTTTGACATCTGATTTCGAGAATCATAGTAACAGCGATATATTTTTATGACTTTCGAGAAACGTACTACCATTGTGTAAAAACGAGAAGTTTTTATCGGAGGATAGATCTAGAGAAGCTTCAACGTTAATTCAATCCCTAGAAATATTTTTCATGTCGTCAAAATCTATAACATCCGGAATTTTTTTTTATGTCAGTTGGCCAATAAGTGGGCTCACCATTCGAAATGACATCTAAGCCCATTTTAGAGATTGTGTTGCACAACGCTCTACCTCTAGGAGTAATAAGCCGCGATTCCCAGAACATGTGTTTTGCATTGAAGTCGCCAGCTACTACGAAGCCAGGTCCAAGCGATTTCTAGAAATCCTCGTATTGATCCTCAGTGATTGTGAATCTGGGAGGGGAGTAAATTAAAGATATAACGGAATTCGTAAAAAAATTTGTCGACACAAATATTAGTTGCTTGTAGATGTTCTGAACAAATATTGTCAAATATATAGTGCTTGAGTCTTGACCTTATTAGAATTGCTCATCCACCACATGCTCTCGGGTCCTTTGTATCATATAGTGTAACCATTTATTTTATAAGCTTCTTGAGGTTAAATGAGTCTCAAAGACCAACATTACATCAATATTTTTTTCCATATGGAAGTGCTTAAGTTCGTTTTTATGTTGGCGAATGCCGTTTGCGTTCCAGAAACACATTTTTAACGTGTTCATGGCTTGTTAATTAATGCTTGAAGCAGTGTATTCTCCATTCGCAGCATTTTTTGCATCAAGCTAGTCATATTTATTGTAAAGCTATTAATAGTTAGCACCAGATTCTCAATAGTAGCTTCAATGCGACTAAAGTTAAAGCTTGAGTTTGCATTCGATGAATTATTTGGCGGTGAAATATTTTGTGTGCGAATAGAACTATCCTTAGCAGCATCGGCATACGATACAAGTGAAGTAACTGGTTGGCACATTTGAGCAAAAGTAGCGGAGTACGCGTTTACTGGTTGAGCTGGAGCTAATTTAGGTTTTTGACCCATGGCCTGCTTAACGAAAGAATGTACAGGACATCCTCTGTAGTTAGCGGTGTGATTACCTCCACAATTACTAAATTTTTTCTGCTTGATCTTTTGGCTTAGTGCAACTAGCAGTACCATGCAAATCACCCCGGATGACACAAACTATAGGTAAATTGCAGTAAGTTTTTGTATGGCCATATTCTTGGCCATATATATTAGTGACGAATATATGCAAGCTACGAATATTTTTGTAGAAAATTTTTGTTCGAATTTCATGATATCATCAATTTATTCACCTCCCAGATTTTCAGTTACCGAAGATCAATATGAAAAGTTCTACAAATCGATTGAATCTTGTTTCGTGGCAGCTGGAGACTACAATGCAAAATATACGTACTTAGGTTCGCGCCTTGTAACACCTAGAGGTCGAGCTTTGTTTAATACAATTTCAAAAGCGGGACTGGATGTTATTTTGAGTGGGGAGCCCACTTACTGGCCTACTGACGTATCGACTATCATTTCAATCTGTAACCCACTAAGAAGTGACTTACCTCAACCATATATGAAGATGATCAATCGTGTTAATTTGCTGGGATTCAAAAAATATCTTAGTAGTCATTGAAGGGAAAATACTACGCTAAGAACACCCAATGATATTGAATCTAGCATTGCCTATATTAATGAAAATATTAAACAGGCTGCTGAACATGCAACTACCTCCCATCCGCAAACTGGGTTTAATAAAATTTATTCTAGGAATATTAATTGTTTCGTGTATGAAAAAAGAAGAGCTCGAAGGAAATGGCAACAGCACAGATCACCCCCAAAATAAAATCAAATTTAAGGAGTGTACTAAACGACTCCAAGAGTTGCTTGCATCTGAAAAAACTGCATATCTTAAAAATTATCTGGACGGTCTTGATGTCGCACAAGCATCAAATTACTCTTTGTGGCGCGCTGCTAGAAAACTTAAAACATCCTTTGAGTTTAAGCCACCTCTGCGCACATCTACAGGAAGTTTGGCAAGAAGCGATACGGAAAAAATGTAAAATATTTGCTGAGCACTTAAAATCCGTATTTACGCCAAACACATGTAGTGGTGTATCCGGGAGTATACTGGGGTCAGTTTTGTATTTGATTTATACTTGTGATATGCCTGTGAGCAGTAATATCCATACTTCTACATTTGCCGATGATGTAGCCTGCCTTAGTATGCACGAAAACCCTCATGAGGCATCCCGATATCTTCAGGAACATATAACACAGCTTGAGGTATGGGTAAACTTATGGAGGATAAAAGTAAACGAACAGAAGTGCGTACATATAACCTTTACCCTACGAAAAGATACTTGTACCCCCCATTAGAATCAACAGTCAAGTTGTTCCTCAACATTCACATGTGAAATACCTCGGTATACACCTTGATCGTTGGCTTACATGGAAACACCATATTGACTCAAAGATAACACAAATTTATTTAAATTTAGTGGCCTTCGAAAAACGGCGGGCTGTTCCGTTCAACTATGTGTTGTCAGAATATTTACAACTAACTTTGGTGTTATTTGTTCATTAATAATTATCACATGTAATTTGGGTTAAAAAAGCGATACGAACTTTAGCCTGTTAAAATCATAAATATAGAAACAAATGGAGTTCGAATAATAATTAAAATTAACTAAAATTAATAGCCATGCGCTTGTGGCAAAAATTAAATAAAAATATACTTAATAGTAACAAACCAAAAAAGTTTGTCTTAAGTAGAACAAAAATAAGCAAATTAACTAACATGTGTATAATTAGTAACAGAACAAACGACAATGGTAAGACTGTTGTAAATATAGAGATGGTAAAATTGAGCTTACAATACAAAAAAGCTTTCAGCAAATTGAAATACGATGAATCAAAAACAATTCACATATTCCATTTGCAATAATGCTAAGTATATAAAGCAGAAATCTACATCTACTGACACCACACACAGTGGACCAAACACAAAAGAACGCTGATGATGAAGGTTTAGTGGCCTTCGAAAACGGCTGGCTGTTCCGTTCAAGTATGTGTTGTCAGAATATTTACAAACAACTTTGGCATTATTTGTTCATTAATAATTATCACATGTAATTTGGCTTAAAAAGCGATACGAACTTTAGCCTGTTAAAATCATATATATAGAAACAAATGGAGTTCGAAACTCAACACTCAGTCTAGATTGTAAACTTTTAATATAAAGGGTGTTTTTTATTGAGGTATAGAACTTCAAGTTGGCATCACTTTTTTAACTGGCGGCCATTTTGTCAGCTGTCAAGTGATTAATATTTAGTTTGGTTTGCCATTTTATCATGAACAGGTTGACAAAAGAACAACGCTTGCAAATCGTGCAAATTTATTTCGAAAATAATGGTTCAGTTCGCGAAGTTTACCGCAAGCTCCGTTCATTTTATGGTCGACATAATCGTCCATCGCATAATTTCGCGGAATGGACCTGTCAATTGGCCACCAAGATCGTGTAATTTGACACCATTGGATTATTTTCTTTGGGGATATGTGAAGTCGCTCGTCTACGCCAACAAACCAGAAACGTTAGGGGACTTGGAAGCCAACATTCGTGGCGTTATTGCCAACATACGGCCCCATATGCTCGAAAAAGTGGTTGAAAATTGGACCTGTAGAATTGGCTTTATTCGCCAGCCGCGGGTTTTATTTCAATTCGAAGTTATATACCTCTAAAAAAAACACAAGTCGATTTTGAAACCAATATGGTGTTACGGAATTCAACTATGGGGCACTGCTTCAGCTTCCAATATCGAGAAAATCCAACGAAAGTAAAACAAAATTTTACCGTCAATAACATCGGCTCCATGGTACATTAAAAATTCAAATATACAACGTGATTTAAATATGCCACTAGTGACTGAAGAAATTGCAAAATACGCAGGCAAATATCTAACAAAACTCGAGTCACATCCTAATCCGCTTGCTCGTAACAGTTTGCACTTTACTGGACACATCCGCTTAAAAAAGAGAGATACAAGGGCTCTAATACTAAACACTCCAGATGAAGATGCTTGATAATACTTTTTTTTTGCCTATCACTACTTTTGTATTATTAATAACTATCACTAAGTTTATGTCCGACATTGATCGGGCCTACTAATTATATTTTAGATTTAAGATTTGATTAATTATTGTTAGTTCATGTATGAAGATACAATAAATAAAAAAACATGCATTAAAAAAAACTTCACTATTCTTATACTTGTCATATGGTGAATGTCAAGAAAAACTTAGAGAATGGAAGTACCTTATATATTTGTAGCATGCTTCAAACAATTCAATCAGTTTCAAAGTTTATGTTTTTTTTTCAAAGAAAAACAATATAGAAACAGATCTATTTTTAATTACTTTAAAGGAAGGTAAACGTATCAGGTCAAATGGGATATTAAATATTGTTTTCATTGGATAATTTTGATATAACGGCGTTGTTTGTTTGCATAGCTATGAGTGCAACAAACGAATAACTTATTCATCAAGTATCAAGAATTAAAATTACTTGTGGCAGCACTCTGGGGTCGGTAATGCGGTCATGATAGTGGCAACCTCAGAGGTAACAGCTGGTCACCGGGCTTTGGTAACAGCTGATAGCAACAGCTGAATAAAATAACAAATTTAAGGACAAAAACAAAAAATTATTTATAAAAAAAAAATAATAGATGAAAATGGCCAGGAAAGTTCGGGAAAAGACAGCTTTGAAGGAAAAAAAAAGATGGGCGAGATCGGACGATTTTTGGCGGGCACGATATAGTAGGTACGGTCGAAGAAGAAATTAGAAGAGGAATTCAATTACGATTTGGGCTCGAACAAGGAAGGATGATGTGGCTGGCGAGGATATATATTAAAGAAAAAGGTATTTGAGTGGTACAAAGCAAAAAGATTTAGTCCCAGTGAAACAATTTAAATAAAATATGTTATAAATAAAACAATTTGAAACAAAACAAAATTTTTACGAGTGTTGGTGAAGAAAATAAGCAAAATTCTACAGAACCTAAAAGAAAAAGATGGCAAAAGGAGTGAAGAAAAGGTTAAGACCAAAAAGTTAAAATTTTACGACTTAAAACAAGTCAACTAAACTGAAATTTTCTGAAACCACAAAATAACAAAAATAAAAAAAAATTACTTAAAACTAATCAATGAAAT
Organism: Tachina grossa; assembly: GCA_949987645.1. Lineage (NCBI taxonomy): Eukaryota > Metazoa > Arthropoda > Insecta > Diptera > Tachinidae > Tachina > Tachina grossa. The sequence goes on along the minus strand of OX465274.1, from coordinate 102,551,080 downwards.
AAAAGGTGCATAAAACTTAAAACTAAGCAACAAGACTTTAAATCACTTCAAAACTGGTTGGGGGAAAAATAAAAAATGCCTTAAATTGAAAACCAACATTAAATAAACTAAAACTAGACAACAAAAAAAAGTTATTAAAACCTGAAAATTGTTCAACAAAAATTAAATATTTTCTTAAAACTAATCAACAAAGACAAAACAAAAATTGCCGAAAGCTTAAAACTAAATAAAGAAAGCTTAAAACTTATCAAAAAAGTTAAAAGTTAAAATTTTCTAAAGCGTAAATTAAAGAAAAAGCCCCAAGAGAACATAACTCGCCTTCAACACGCCACATTCAACGAGGGAACTGGCCAAAAACCCGCACTCACCATAAAGTAAGCCGTAACATTTCTGGAGGAGCCAGGTACCTGTCATCAGAAAGGGACGGACGGACGAAGGACAAAAGCAAGTTAAGTTTTTTTTTGATTAATTTGATTAATTGTTTTTCTGTTTATATATATATGCATAAAAGTTTAATTGTAACAATTTTTAGCTGTAATTTTTATAAACCTCTTAACTTTTTGAATGATAGGGAAAACACTTATATGTTTTTTTATGCCAGTTTTTTTTTGCACTTTGTTAGGAGCAGATTCGAGCTCAAACCTGCCCCCAAGTCCCCTTAATAAGCCCTTTGGCTTAAAATGATAGGTGTTTACCCTATAAACTAGAAATATCAAAATTTTTGTTTATATAGAAATCTTAATTATTTTTGAAAGAAAACCATGTTTAAACCAATTTGTTAGAAAAATTTACTTTACCTTTTTCTATGAATTTTGAAAATTGAAAGAAAACCATTTTTAAACCATTTTGTTAGAAAAATTTACTTTACTTTTTCTATGATTTTTGAAAATTTTCCTTTTTTTTATTATTTTTAATTAAATCAAAGAAAAAAAATATTTTAAATCTTAAATAATTTTGTATTGAACAGTTTTCTTTATTACATTTTGTTTTCTTTGTATAAATAAATAGAAAATGTTATGTAAATTTCGTATAATCTGAATTGAATTTTTTCATTGCCCAAAATGATGGGTTAAGGTAAATTTTTTTCAGGCTGTAGGGACTAGTGGTAAGTAACCATCATAAAGGTTTGGGGTAACCTATATGAAAATTTAGGCCAGGTTACCATGGTGAAATCCAGAATTTCAGAGGGAGGGAGGCCACGGTTAGCCAAAAAGACCGGCTAAATCAACTTTTATGTTGAGAGAGAGAGAGAGCAAACTTGTAAGTATGCGTGGTTTGTGGTATAAATCTTTTCGTTTTTTTTTTGTTTTTTAATCAATAGTTTATTTTTTCAAGTAAAACTTCCACTTTCGGGCTCTAAATTTTATATATTTTCAAACACATCTTTCATTTTCTTGGTTTTACATCGTACCAAGCACAGCTGGCATGATTATTTTTTTTGTTTATTGTTGCTTATTGCCCGAATGTCGGCAAGAACATCCGCCAAGACGGCGAGCTCAGCCGGAGCAGAACGCCAGCATGCCAGCGAGGCCGACAAATCTGGCTACCGTACAAAATGATGCCCAGACCGAAATGTCTAAATCAACAGCATAAGCAATCCGGTAGCAAACAATAATTACAAAAATGGCGCCCAACGTGGGGCCCAAAAGTGGAAAATTCAAACGTTTAATTCGATTGGATTCTCGCGTGTTTTCAGCTAATGTAAGGCCCGTTGAGTCATTAAAGAGTCCTCAACGAGAAGCGACAATAGTTGACTCACAAAAGTACAATTTAAATTTTTCATCTTTTAATTCCGTAATTTGTTTTTATACTACATTTAATAGTTTTTTTTTATTCATAAATATTTCTTACAACGACAGTGTGACGTAAGTCCCGGAAGGCAAAATTTTTTTTAATTTCTTCCGCGTTGCGACGGCATACTTAAATGTTGGGGAGTATTTATCTTCTGGTGGTGGTATGAGTCAAACTATATAAATTGTTATCGAAAGTAATCAAATTAGTTTTTGCTACATATCACACCAAAGTTTATGAATACCATCCAATAATTAAATTTTTAGTAACAATAGACGAAATTCTACTTCTAGTCCGAAACCCATTGACAAAAATAAAGTAAATACTTTTATTATTGTGAAGTTAGAGAGTAGTCCTGACAACGTAAAAGGCGAAGTACCTCAGTGTCAGTTGCCTCTCTAACCGAGCGATATGGTAGGACAGAAAATTGAAGATTTAATCCATACCTTTTATGTTACCACAAACCAACATTTACATATTTACAAGTCTAGAGAAAACCATTATAGAAATCATAAAAACAAATACTTTTTCGATGCTTCTCAACATAAATGAATCGGTGAATCTAATTTAATTGGATTCAAAGAAATTTCTTTAATGGTGGTTACGTAGTGCCGCAAAGTCCTACAGCCGACTAACAAACTTAAATTTAAATTAACCTTTTCGTTTTATTTTCTTTTTGTAAAAGAGAACAAATTTTTTATTATTTTTCCTTATAGGATTTTTTTAATACAAGTTTTCTATTGGAAAACATAGATACATTTTTTGTTACTTTTCCTTATATGATTTTTTTTTTTTGAATATAATTTTTCTAGGTGAAAACATACATATATTTATTTTTACTCCTTTTTCTATGAGTTTTTTTTTTATATATATTTTTCTTTTTGGAAACAAATCGCCAGAATGTCCAAATATACAATTTTTTTGCTTGATAATTTTCTTTTATTTTTGTAATCGCCCTCCCATTCTAGGCCCACTGATGGACTCGAGAATGGTTGGGTTTGTGGCAGCACTCTGGGGTCGGTAATGCTGTCATGATAGTGGCAACCTCGGAGGTAACAGCTGGTCACCGGGCTTTGGTAACAGCTGATAGCAACAGCTGAATAAAATAACAAATTTAAGGACAAAAACAAAAAATTATTTATAAAAAAAATAATAGATGAAAATGGACAGGAAAGTTCGGGAAAAGACAGCTTTGAAGGAAAAAAAAAAAGATGGACGAGATCGGACGATTTTTGGCGGGCACGATATAGTAGGTACGGTCGAAGAAGAAATTAGAAGAGGAATTCAATTACGATTTGGGCTCGAACAAGGAAGGATGATGTGGCTGGCGAGGATATATATTAAAGAAAAAGGTATTTGAGTGGTATAAAGCAAAAAGATTTAGTCCCAGTGAAACAATTTAACGAAAAAAAGGAAATTTAATTAAAATATGTTATAAATAAAACAATTTGAAACAAAAGAAAATTTTTACGAGTGTTGGTGAAGAAAATAAGCAAAATTGTACAGAACCTAAAAGAAAAAGATGGCAAAAGGAGTGAAGAAAAGGTTAAGACCAAAAAGTTAAAATTTTACGACTTAAAACAAGTCAACTAAACTGAAATTTTCTGAAACCACAAAATAACAAAAATAAAAAAAAATTACTTAAAACTAATCAATGAAATAAAAGGTGCATAAAACTTAAAACTAAGCAACAAGACTTTAAATCACTTCAAAACTGGTTCGAGGAAAAATAAAAAAATGCCTAAAATTGAAAACCAACATTAAATAAACTAAAACTAGACAACAAAAAAAAGTTATTAAAACCTGAAAATTGTTCAACAAAAATTAAATATTTTCTTAAAACTAATCAACAAAGACAAACCAAAATTGCCGAAAGCTTAAAACTAAATAAATAAAGCTTAAAACTTATCAAAAAAGTTAAAAGTTAAAATTTTCTAAAGCGTAAATTAAAGAAAAAGCCCTAAAAGAACATAACTCGCCTTCAACACGCCACATTCAACGAGGGAACTGGCCAAAAACCCGCACTCACCATAAAGTAAGCCGTAACATTTCTGGAGGAGCCAGGTACCTGTCATCAGAAAGGGACGGACGGACGAAGGACAAAAGCAAGTTAAGTTTTTTTTGATTAATTTGATTAATTGTTTTTCTGTTTATATATATGCATAAAAGTTTAATTGTAACAATTTTTAGCTGTAATTTTTATAAACCTCTTAACTTTTTGAATGATAGGAAAAACACTTATATGTTTTTTTTGTGCCAGTTTTTTTTGCACTTTGTTAGGAGCAGATTCGAGCTCAAACCTGCCCCCAAGTCCCCTTAATAAGCCCTTTGGCTTAAAATGATAGGTGTTTACCCTATAAACTAGAAATATCAAAATTTTTGTTTATATAGAAATCTTAATTATTTTTGAAAGAAAACCATGTTTAAACCAATTTGTTAGAAAAATTTACTTTACCTTTTTCTATGAATTTTGAAAATTGAAAGAAAACCATTTTTAAACCATTTTGTTAGAATAATTTACTTTACTTTTTCTATGATTTTTGAAAATTTTCCTTTTTTTTATTATTTTTAATTAAATCAAAGAAAAATATTTTATTTCTTAAATAATTTTGTATTGAACAGTTTTCTTTATTACATTTTGTTTTCTTTGTATAAATAAATAGAAAATGTTACGTAAATTTCGTATAATCTGAATTGAATTTTTTCATTGCCCAAAATGATGGGTTAAGGTAAATTTTTTTCAGGCTGTAGGGACTAGTGGTAAGTAACCATCATAAAGGTTTGGGGTAACCTATATGAAAATTTAGGCCAGGTTACCATGGTGAAATCCAGAATTTCAGAGGGAGGGAGGCCACGGTTAGCCAAAAAGACCGGCTAAATCAACTTTTATGTTGAGAGAGAGAGAGAGCAGACTTGTAAGTATGCGTGGTTTGTGGTATAAATCTTTTCGTTTTTTTTTGTTTTTTAATCAATAGTTTGTTTTTTCAAGTAAAACTTCCACTTTCGGGCTCCAAATTTTATATATTTACAAGCACATCTTTCATTTTCTTGGTTTTACATCGTACCAAGCACAGCTGGCATGATTATTTTTTTTGTTTATTGTTGCTTATTGCCCGAATGTCGGCAAGAACACCCGCCAAGACGGCGAGCTCAGCCGGAGCAGAACGCCAGCATGCCAGCGAGGCCGACAAATCTGGCAACCGTACATACTCTTAAGGTAGAATTAGTAAAATCGTATCATTCTACTTTACAGCTTGCCGTATCGTTTAACTTTAGGCACAAGTTATAGAAAATGTAACAGTTTGCATAGCACATTTTTTTTGTCTGGCATTAAATACGACGTTTTTGACATTCGCTACAGAAAAATCTGTTTTCTGCAGATTCCTACGTCAACAGTGCTACCACCACATATTTTATAACTAGTAACATGCATTGTATATCGTACGGTTTTTGTCAGCTGACACGCAACATCACGATACGATTTTACTAATTCTACCTTTAATGCAGCAAAATCGTATCACAATAAATGCGTTTCATATTTTTTGTTTTTTTTTAGTTTTTATTTTAATGCATGTACTCGTATGTATTTATTGTATCTTCAAGTATGAACTAACAATAAGTATTCAAATTTTAAATCTAGAATATAATTATTAGGCCCGACCACTGTCGGACATAAACTTAGTGATAGTTATAAATAATACATAAGTAGTTATAATCAAAAAGGAAAAAAAAAGTATTTTCAAGTAGTCCCAGCTGAAGTGTTGAGTATAAGAGCCCTTGTGTCCCTCTTTTTTAGGCGGATGTGTCCAGTAAAGTTCAAAATATTACGAGAGAGCGGATTAGGATGTGATTCGAGTTTTGTTAAATATTTGCCTGCGTACTTTGCAATTTCTTCAATCACTAGTGTGATTCACAATGTATATTTGAATTTTTGATGTACCATGGAGCCGAAGTTATCATACGTAAAATTCTGTTTTGCCTTCGTTGGATTCTCTCGACATTGGAAGCTGAAGCAGTGCCCCATAGTTGAATTCCGTAGCACCATATAGGTTTCAAAAGTGTCTTGTATATCAAAAGTTTGCAATCTAGACTGAGAGTTGAATTTCTAGCAATCAGCCAATGTACCTGAGCTAATTTTAGTTTCATTTGTGTTAGCTTAGAATCAATGTGTTGTTTCCATGTAAGCCGTCGATCGAGGTGTATGAAAAGGTATTTTACATGTGAATGTTGAGGATCAATTTGATTATTGATTCTAATGGGGGAACAAGTATCTTTTCGTATAGTAAATGTTACCTGCGCGCACTTCTGTTCGTGTACTTTTATTCTCCATAACTTTAACCATAGTTCAAGTTGGGTAATATGTTCCTGAAGATATCGGGATGCCTCGTGAGGGTTTTCGTGCATGCTAAAGAAGGATGTATCATCGGCAAAAGTAGATGTATGGATTTTAGTGCTAACAGGCATATCACAAGTATAAATCAAATACAAAACTGGTCCCAGTATACTCCCCTGTGGCACACCGGCAACACTCATGAAGTCTCCTTCCACTACAATGAATTTCCATGATAGAATATAACTTTCCAATAGCTTTAGAAAATTTATTGGTAGATATGTCTTCAATTTTAAAATTAGGCCTTCATGCCATACTTTATCAAATGCCTGAGAAACATCAATAACGAGAGTAGAACAATACTTCTTTTTTTCAAATGTTTTTCTTATAACTTGAACCAATCTATGCGTTTGTTCAATGGTACTATGCTAACTTCTAAAACCAAATTGATGGTCCGGTATGCACCCACTATCAGTTAGAATTGGGGACAATTTTGTCATGAGCAGCTTTTCGAAAAGCTTTGATATTGTTGATAGTAAACTTATTGTCCTGTAAGACTCAGCTTTGGTAAGATCTTTGCCCGGCTTTGGAATCATTTTCACCTTGCCAAGCTTCCAGCTGTGTGGATAATACTATAGTCGTAATATGGCATTAAAAATAAATAGTAAGATTCTAGTTGCAGTGCGAGGCAGATTCATCAGCATCTTGCTACTAATACCATCAATACCTGGAGCTTTCTTCGGGTTGAGCTCAACAATTAGTTTATGTACATCACGCATCTTAAACTTTAAGGGTCGAGGGGGTAGAGCAACTACACTCGGCAAATCAGCAAGACCGGTACATGTGTTTGGTGGAAATACAGATTTTAAATGCTCAACAAATATGTTAGCTTTTTCAGTATCGCTTCTTGCCCAACCTCCGGCAGATGTGCACAGAGGTGGCTTAAACTCAGCGGGTGTTTTAAGCTTTTTGCAGCGCGCCACAAAGAGTAATTAGGTGCTCGTGTGACATCAAGATCTTCCAGATAATTTTTAAAAGACGCAGTTTTTTCAGATGCAAGCAACTCTTGGAGTCGTTTAGTGCACTCTTTAAATCTGATTTTGTGTTGAGGCGATATGTGCTGTTGCAATTCCCTTCTAGCTCTTCTTTTTTTCACGTACGAGACGTTCAACGTCTGTACAATAAATTCTATTAAACCCAGTATGCGGATGGGAGGTAGTGGCATGTTCAGGAGCTTGTTTAATATTTTCGTTAAGATTGGCAATGTTAGATTCAATATCATCGGGTGTTCTTAGCGTAATATTTTTCGTGCAATGACTACTAAAATATTTTTTGAATCCCAGCCAATTAACTCGATTTATCATCTTTACATATGGGTGATGTAAAGCGCTTCTCAGTGAGCTACAGATTGTAACGATCGTGGGAGAGTGATCGGACGAGAGATCTAGGGAAGCTTCAATGTGAATTAATTCCCTAGAAATACTTTTTATGACGCCAAAATCGATAACATCCGGAATTTTTCGTACGTCAGTAGGCCAGTGAGTGGGCTCCCACTCGAAATAACATCCAAGCCCATTTTTGAAATTGTTTTGAACAACGCCCTACCTCTAGGCGTAATAAGACGCGAACCCCAGAAGGTATGCTTAGCATTGTAGTCGCCAGCTGCTACGAAACAAGGTCCAAGAGATTTGTAGAATTTTTCGTATGGATGTTCAGTGATTGAAAATCTAGGAGGGAAGTAAATTGAAGATATCACGAAATTTGTACAAAAATTTTCAATGCAGATATTTGTTGCTTGTAGATGTTCTTCACAAATGTTGTCAAGAATAGGTGCGTTTGAGTACTTTTCCAGTAAAATCCAGTAACTGAGTAAATACTGAGTAATTTAAAGAAATTACTCTCAATAAAAAAGTTTGCAGCTAAAAGTACGCGAACGGAAAAATTGTAAAATCCAGTAAAACATACACAACAGCTGATAGACAATTTGGCGCTAAAAAAATTATACATAAGTATGTACATATGTATATGCAAAAAAACCTGAATATAATATTGTACTACGTGGTCCAATCGAGATGAAACAGACTAGTTACATTATGGTCCATGTAATGCAGTCATGGATCATGTCGTTTTCACACAAGCATTCAATGCAATATGGAGTAGTTTTGGGGTTAGGCCGATGTAATGCAAATTTGGCCCATTTAGTCCAACCCTAGGACATAAACCTCCTTTTTTCACATATTTGGAGTTTTGGCGTATTCCTACTCCTCTTTGGAGTATTTACATACATGTATGGAATAGTCGCATTATCCGCAAACAATATACAAAACTATACATACATAAGTATATATTATTGCTTCTGTGAAGCACTTTGGTAAGGCAAAAATTTATGGCTTTTTGGAAGCTGAATAAATTGCTTCTAGGTGGCTCATCTCGCACAAAAAAATCTCCTTATTCATGCGCAACACCAATTGATTCTCCAACATTATCTCCCTTACTCGCGGTCTCCACCTGACATAAAATAGTTAACATTAACATTAACTTCTAAGAATTTTTAAGTGGTGAGTATCAATATACTATACAATCTTGTGCAAGACCATTTGCACAAGATTGTGAATTGGGCTATAGTTTTTATGTACTCAGATGCAAAAGTTACTAGCTTGCAATTTTTTTTTTACCTTGTCCTCTATTTTGTTAGAGAGCCTGCCTTATGTTAGTGCTTTTCAGAAGCAGTTTTCGAAGCTTTTGTGATCAAGTAAACAGTACATTGCTTCCCTCAGTTGTTAGCGCTTCTAAATCAGATTTTTTTTGCTGGGTAGTTACTGGCTAGCCGCATGGAAAAATTATATGGTTTTGAGAAAATCGATGAAGAATGTTTTTTTCATTTGTTTTATAAAAATACACCATAGTATATTTTCTTTAATAATAAAAGTAATAGATACATATGTTTTTATTTGAACTTACGGGCCTGGCCCACGATGTCGACAAGAAACTTTCTATAGCTTACTTGCCGACATCGCGCGTTAGGTCGTTAAAGTTTCTAAACTTTTTACCCTCGACGTGAATAATTAGGATGTACAGAAAAAGACAAAAATCTTTGTTGCCGCTTATACCAATCATCACAACAATATTGTTCACTTCCTTTCAAGTAGTTCCAATGAGTGCATTTATTAAGAGAGAGAATGGGAAATGGGACAAAAAAAAGAAAGAAAAGAAACTTTATATATCTTAATATATTCAAGATATCGAAAAACTGAAATCAAATTTAAGAACTGTACACATTAATCATATTTAATCGATCAATAACTAAATTTTTTGAATATTCCATACGGGGAACCAGTAACCGTCCGACTATATGTATAAACAAAAATTTAACTATAGAAATCTATTAACTTTATTCACGTTTAAAAACAATCGGTTATATTCTGCATTTCACGTGAAATTACATCGTTGGGAAATTGTTGTTATAAATACATATTTCCAACAATTCTATGAAAATTCCACACGTTTTAATTTCCCGTGGAATACATAAAACATACCCTTATATTTTTCTGGCATCAAACTTAAATAAATGCAATATTGTTCATAACTTAATACATTTGTTTTTTGTTATTTTTATAATTTCATCAAAAACCAAAAACTTTTGTTTCCCTTTGCCATTGTTTGTTTATATTTAAAAACATATGGTTTCATTTTACTGGATTTTACTGGCAAAAATTTGTCCAGTAAAAACTTGCATTTACTCAGTAAAAGAACTGTAATTTTTCTCTCTCAATTCGCCCTCTCATTTACTGGATTTTGTGTACTCGAACGCAATCCAGTAAAAAATAGTAAAAATTTGTACAAATTTTTGAGTTCTCGAACGCACTTAATATAGTGCTTGAGTCTTGACTTAATTAGAGTTCCTGATCCACCGCATGCTCTCCCTCTAGGGTCCTTTGTATCATATATAGTGTAGCCATAAATTTTAAAGAGGCTTCTAGAAGTCAAATGAGTCTCGAGACCAACATTATATCAATATTTTTTTCCGTAAGGAAGTGCTCAAGTTCATTTTTATGTTGGCGAATGCCGTTTGCGTTCCAGAAACATATTTTTAACGTTTTCATGCCTTGTTAATTAGTGCTTGAAGCAGTGTATTCTGCATTCGTAGCATTTCTTGCATCATGCTTGTCATATTTGTTGTAAAGTTGTTGATAGTTTGCATAAGATTTTCAATAGTGGCTTCAAGGCGACTGAAATTAAAGCTTTTGTTAGCATTTGTTGAATTACCTGGTGGGGACACTTTCTGCGTGGGTATAGAATTTGTCTTGGCAGCATCGGCATACGATACAAGGGAAGTAACTGGTTAGCTGATTTGCGCGTTTGTTGTTTGAACTTCAGCTAATTTAGGTTTTTGCACCATAGCCTGCTTGACGAAAGAGTACACAGAACAACCTCTGTAGTTACTTTGCACTTTGTAAGAGAGAACGCACGTGGAACAGGGATCGCAAGGAGAGCATAAAAATTGCAAAGACTGCAAATTACTCTTATCAATTTCAACTTATCTCTTATCAAATTTTACAGTTCTGAGGAACTAAAAGTTTTGAAAACTGTCGAAAAATTTGATGAGAGCAAGGTGGAATAGGACCCAGGGCTGTCTGTTATGGCGATTTCTCGCCAAACGTGGCGATTTTTAACCTGTATGGCGTTTGGTTGGGCGACATGGCGATTTTTCTGGCGATAAATAAATTTCTTGGCAATTTTTTTGGCTATTTTTAAAAAAAATTGAACTTTAGAATTTTTCAATTTAGGAATATTAGTTGATTGAAGGTGTAGTTTAAATATATCAATCCTGTCAAAACTCGTCTGCAAGAAATTAAAACAACTGGATTTTGATGATTTGGATGAGCAAAATCCACAAGAAATAATTTTTGGCGATTTTATTTCCGCTTTTGGCGATTTTCTGCTAAAATTGCTTACGATGATTTTATAAAAATGTATATTAAAAATAAATGTTGCATAAATAAAAATTTATTACATAATTAAGAAAAACTACATAAAATTGATTTTGGCGACTTTTAAAATCAATTTGGCGAAATAGGCTAGAAAAAATCTGGATGTTTATTATTTAGTGTGCGATATGTACATACACATGTTATTTTTCTCTAAATTGAAATTTGTTTTGAGGATTTTTGTTTTAAATACCAAATTACAACTTAAAAATATAACGCTTATTTTCTACAAACTTCTCTGTTTACGTGGCCGAGGAGGATTCCACGATACGGGGGTGTTGTCAGTTATTGATACAATGTTTAAACCGCACATTTGTAATCCTTTGATGGCAGACTGAAAATTAAAATATATAGAATAGAATAATTTCAAAACTTCCATCATTAATTTTTTAAATTTGCATCTAAAAGTAAGATACACATTAATTTTAATTGAACTAGAGTAAATTTTAATCAGGAATAATTTCTTAATCGGATGAAATATTCACCCTTATTCTATTTGGCGTCGGCAACATCGTCATCAATTTTGGAACAACATCAATATAACACAACATCAATGCTAACTTTGTATTCCCTAACAGTGTTATGACGACGTTGCCTGTTTATCGATAAATACAATACACATATCCAATATTTGAGTCAGCTGGTTCATTTTGTTTACTATTTTTGGTAAAAGTATTTTTGAATAAGTAAAAGCTTTGTAAATAAATTAAAATAAAATGTTTTTCTTTCCTATTGAGACGATGAAAAAAAATTAATAGTGAAAATAAGATTTCTCAGACAAAAGTGATGCATTTGCCAGTTACCCAAGGAAAAGTAAGTGATAAGTTCTCTCATATTTTTGGAAAATAATGGGTAATGTTCATCCTTTTAATATTTTACAAATATTTTCGGCTGAACAAAACATCATTTAGGAATGTATTGGATACAATAGAGCCTACCTTTTGACACAAAAGGGATCATATCAACGTTTATTGGAGCTTGGAGCTTCCTCCAAAGGTACTCAATGCTAATTGTTTATATACCCCGCCTTCAGTTGCTTTGCTGTTGTTGTTTGCAACCTTTTTTTTTAATTTAAAGTATACTGAATACTTTCCCAACACACTATTTACCTTACATTTTGCCATCCACCACTAGTTCTAATTGGTGGACCGAGGGAATTTAGTGCAGTCTCACTTTCTCACTGCACCTTGAAATTATTAGGAAACTACCCCTGAGGAATCCTCTAGCAAAAGAAGGACTTTTCCAACTCTTCCACAAGCTTTTCAAATTGGTTGGGGTTGGTAATTTTAATTTTGTCCATATTATATTTTTCACTTTTTTTAAGAACTTTTTTCAAATAAATATGTACATTTTTATATCTACTTATATTTCACTTTTTTACCATTTAAATTGTTTTTCAAATTCGTTGAGGCATGCACACAACAGAACACGACATCAAAAACACTGACGACAAAATGAACGGCAACATCAACATCAATGTTTCTTTCAGAATACCAAACATATGCTGACAGTCATCGATAAATGGCAATACTATCTACGGGAATACCGATTTGATAAAAAACATTAAAAACGACGTCGTGTTATGTTGCCGACGCCAAATAGAATAAGGGTGATTTTTAAAATTAATGTGATTTTCTACAGTAAAGAAGAAAAATTAAACTAAACTTTTTAGCTGGGGGAAATGCGCATTTTTCTGTGCAGCCACTCATTTCATCAGCAACCATGTCTATCTACTTGGGCAGAAGTTGTTATTAACATCAGCTATTTAACGTGAATTTTTAATGAAATGGAATATGAGAAATGATTATTGTGTATAAATTATTTAATTTACCTTTGGTAAAAACATTTGTGGAAATCACTATTCATTTCCTTTTTTTGTTTTCTCTTCAGGTTAGCACGAAGTTACATCACTCTACCTAAGTATGTTTAACTATTCTTGTTTATCTTTTTCGATAATCACATTAATTTAATTTTTATTTTCTTCCTTAGAAAATTAACTCATATACTTGGCTGATTTTTAAAGAAAATAATTTTCGAGCAAATATTATCCAATAAAAATGAAGTCTTTTAAAAATTGCAAAAAAAAAATAAGAAAAGAAAAATTAGATACGTTAGATAGTTTAATTATCTTTATTTAGTTACACTGGGGACAGGTTTTCGTGGCGAGGGATTTGGAAACTTTTAATTTTGAGTTTTCCTTATATTTTATCTTAATACGATATTTACGTTTTATGGGTTTTCTTCTAATTTTACAGATTATTTTAAAATAGTATTAAGCTAAGATCCCACTATCGGCGCAAATAGCACAATTTATGACAATTTGTATTGTGCTGTATCGGCACACATTTAAAAACATTACTCAACTTATTCTTGGTGGTCCCATTATCGTTTCGGTTGATATTCGCCACAATACCAATGCGGCAATAATCGATAAAATGCGGTTACAGTATCGTGCTTTGTTGGGCTAATTAAATGAAGGATGGATTTCACTCAAAAACAGGAAACTGCTGTGGCCGTATAAATTGTGGCGTCAATGTTAAAAAAAGAACAAATAAAAAATAAAGAACACTAAAGAAATGTAGCATTTGGGTAAGAGAGTGCACAGTGGGGTGAATGGTAGAGAAAGTGTCGATTAATTCATAGAAGTTGTAATTTAAAGGTGTTATTTTTTATTAATGAATAAAAATAAAAATAAAAAAACCAGCACATAAATTTATTTTTTAATTTTTTACATTTTATGGGCTTTTTGCATTTTGGAGAAAATTTTCTTATTTGACTATTTTTGCTGTAACTTTGGAATGAAAAAAGAGATAAATTAGTAAATTAAATTGTAAATTAGAGATTTGTTTAAATAAAAAAAATAATTGGTTGATTTGATTTTTAGCAACTGGAATTCTCTCACAAAAACCTTCATTACTCAAAAATCGCACAAATGCGGCAATAGGTATTCTGTGATTTATTAGCTAAAGTCTTATATTTTAAGAGCATAAAAGAATTTTTCCCAGCACTCATCCGCAAAGTTGTTGAAACTCAATGTATATATAAAAAATACCACATTTTTAAAGCAATTTAATTTTTTTTTAAATATTTCTAAAACATTTATATAAACAAAAAATTATTTTTTAAATGCTCATATACCTGAAGTTGACGATTCCATTATAAAATTTTTACTTATAGAAGTCTTAACAAAAACTATAATCACTTGAAATATAAAAATTTTCGCTTTTAATCAATGCGCGCAGAAATAACTAAAATTACTGAACTTTGAACACACTCTGCAAATAAAGTATACTACCAAGAACTTTTATTTTTGCAGTTAATGATATAGAATTTTATCTACTTTCATATGGTACGAAATACGGTTGTGAAAGTTAAAATTCATCTTTTGAATTAATCGCCACTTGTGGAGACTTTCACCCCACAGTGGAGTGGTTAGAAAAGAGAAGTGAATGTGGTGCCTATGAGAGTACTTTGCGCGAATTTCGTTGAGTCGAAAATCAAAATTTTCTTCTCAAAAACTATGTGCGAATGAGTGAATGAAATTTCTTCGATTTGGTTGAATTAACCACCCCATACATTCAAAAGCAAGACACCACTTTTCGAAAAGCTATTCCAGTTTCTCACCGTTTAGCTCGTACCCTTTGCTATTTGGCCACTGGTAACAACTATAGAAGCCTTTCAGCTTTTTTCTTTGCATTGCTCCAAACACAATATCAAAAATTATTCCGGAAGTTTGCGATGCAATTTTTAGGGTACTTGAAACTAATTATCTAAAGGTAAAGTATTCATGTAGGTACATATGTAAGTACATACATATTTATATTTTACGGAAAACAAAATGTGTTCATTTCTGGCTCGATTATGGATGGCAACCGAACTTTGCTTGCGTTGCTAATTGCCGAAATGGTATTACAGATGGCAACTGGCAACTAACAGCTGGTAATTTCAGTTGCCATATTGGCAACCACAAATTTGTAGTTGCTACATAGTTTAAAAGCAAAAAAATGGAAAAATTAAACCGTAATTGCAATATTATTTTTATTTTCGAATTTCTTCTATGCATATTTGAAGAAAATATGCTTCAAAGTTAAAAATGAGATTGTTCAAACTTATTTTAGGCAACAACATTTACTCACAGTAGAGTCGGTAATTCTAAAGAGTCGTCTAATCGATTCAAATTTTGCACTTTCTTCTCTTCACCAATAATTAATTCCACTTAACTAATAATTTTTATGATCAGTGATGTTTTTAAACACTTTTACTCAATAATTTTCTTTTTAGCACTTGTATTTCTTATATTTTAAATATTTGTTTATATTATTTTCAGTTGCCAATATGTCATAATCGTATTTTCGATAACTTTTTGGCAACTGGAGGAAGTTGCCATACACAATACAAATTTTAAGTTCAGTTGCGTTGCTAGTTAACTCGACAACTGAAGTTCGGTTGCCATCCATAATCGAGCCATTCGGGTTATTTTTCAGTTGCCATTTCAGTGGACTGAAGTTGCTTCAAAGTTTGAACTACTGTGGAACGTTCCTCACTGCATAGGAGCAATTGATGGAAAACATGTCAATATGATCGCACCACCAAAATCAGGCAGCACCTTTTATAATTATAAAGGTTTTCACAGCACAGTGCTTATGGCTGTTGTTGATGCTGAATATAAATATTTATATATAGGTATTGACGTCGGTTGTAACGGCCGCAATTCAGATGGCGGTGTTTTCAGTAAATGTTCTTTACAACATGCTTTGGATAAGAAAGAACTAAATTTACTATCAGCACTTCCTTTACAGGGTCGCGAAGTAAACATACCATTTGTTTTAGTAGCAGACGAATGCAGACGAATGTAAACTAATTTGCTTAAACCATACCCGGGACGTAGTTTATCAGCAGGTCAACCAATTTTCAATTATAGGATATCCAGAGCAAGACGAATAGTTGAGAATGCATTTGAAATTATGATGAAAGCCTTCGAAACCTTCTCTCGGCCCATAAAGCTAACTATAGATAAAGTCACGTGTAACTCTAGGTTGTTGTGCACTAGATAATTTTTTAGTGACAGAAAATCCAAATTATACAGCCACATTGGTAGATCGCTTTGATGAACATGGAAATTTGGTTGTTGAAGCACACGCTAATCATTCCTTATCAATCGCTGCTCCTGCAGTAAAGGAAACTCCAAGTTATTACATATGCATCGAAGCAAAAGCCATTCGACAGGAGTATGAAAACTATTTCATATCACCAACTGGTGAATTGCCCTGGCAATATAAACGTTTATAAACAAGTAAAAGTGCTATATTCGGCTATGCCGAATCTTATATACTCTTTACAAAAGTGCGTATGATACATACATAAGTACATACAACTTTGTTTTAGTAAGTAACCTCTCGGTATTTTTCGATTAAATATTTTTTTTTTGATATTAGCAATAAGTTGAATATCGATGCCTTACTTTCTTACAGCCATCCCTAAACAAAAGCGGCAAGCGTTTTTTAGCTGTCAAAAGTTCTCATGTCCATACATTTTGTATGGAGCATACCGAAATAACGCGGCGCAACGCTTTGCTATTGGAAAATCCGATTTTGACATCGCGTTACACAATGAAGTTAGTTGCAAAAGAAAACAATTGCCTTTTGTTTGCCATCATCAGCGTTACCATATGTGAAGATTTATCTTATTTTCGAAGTTTTTTGGGATGTTAAAAAGACTAAAAGATTTCTTTGTTAAAAATATGATTTTTATGAATATGATACTTGGAACTCTTAATATATTATTTAATGTCCTTTTTACTAAAGTACAGATATATTTCTTCTTTCCGTCGTCAAAAGTATGAATTATGTGCATACATATATGTATTTATCTTATACATGTTCTATTCAGTAAATAAAATTATATTTATATACACATATATACTAGTTGAACCCGGCAAACGTTGTTGTATCCTCAATAATTTATTTTTTAACTATATCACATTTTTCATTTGGCCCTTAATAATGTTATAGAAACTTTGTTCTAAGCAATGATGAATACATCCTGCAAGACTTACGATCAAATTACCGGTCAATTGACTGATACTACTCTTGTAGGGTTAGTTCATTTGAAACAAAATAAAATTTCAGTAAAATCAATGCATATTAATATATTTTGAGTAAGATCGCCAAAAAAGATTTTTAATGAGAAAGAGATTTTTTGCTCGAAGGTTTTTGAAAAAAAAAATATATGGCAACGCTGACCATCATCCTTAACACAAGCAAGTTTTCCAAATCTTCTAAATAACTATTTTTTTTCAAAATTATTTATTATTTAAGAAATTTATTATTCGACATATTGTCAGAACATTATTTTAATTTGAAATTTATTTGCTGGTGGTTCAGCGTTATCTATATATATGCATTTCATTCTTGCTGTAACAAATCATCAGTAGACTTCAAGTGCACTTTGGACTTAACTGCCTAATATAATAAATTTCTGTCACTATTTTTTATAATCCCATACAAATTCGTTTTTAAGTGCACTTTCTATACCTGCACATTTAATATACATAAGTGCCCTAAAATTTTGGTAATTTTAAAATACTTTCATACAAAAAATCAATGTTAGCTGCACATTGACTTAACTGCACAAAATATATTTTTTCTGTAATTATTGTTCAAAATCCTTTTTAAGTGCACTTTGTATACCTGCGCATTAAACATATTTTTTGGTAGTTTTAAATTATTCTCATATAAATTGAAAAAATGTGGCTACCAACCATGCCCATTTAGGCAGGTAAGTGCATTTAAGATAACAGCATTTTTGATTTATCTGCACAAAAAGTCGTACAAAGTTGATTGTGCAGCTAAGTCAAAATTACTGTAGTCACAAACCTCTTATCTTATGCACAGACTTTCTTTTGTGATTTTCAAAAATATTATTTGTGAATTCTTAAATAGTTCTTGAAAGTCTGTGCATAAGATAAGAGGGTTGTGACTATTCAAAATGCGTGGAAGTCTACTGATGATTTGCAACAGCAACAATGAAATGTTTAGGTATGGCATTTCAGCGTTAAAGTTCAGCGGTAAAAAACGTTCCGATTTCCGTCCTTGTTTAGGGGTGGCTGTTAACCTCGTAACTTAAAAAATACAAGTTTTCAGGAGAGCAAAAAGCGGTTCTATGTATATTAGTAGTATTAATATACTAATGTTTTTTAGTTTAAATATGAAGCGAGTTCTCGTGGTACCTTCATAGCGAACAGTCGATTAGCGGAATTTTGCTTACATACTTACCAAACAAACAAAAAATTATACAAAAAAATATTCGTAGTACATGTTATTCGTAATAGGTACATACTGACTTTAATAAATAAGCTTTATGCTTTGCTAATATTTTTTACATAGTAAAAATAACAAAAACAAAAAAAATTGCAAACAAAAAAAAACTTAAACAAAGTAACGTTGAGGAATACTCTAACGAGTACCTCAAAAACAAACAAATAATCATAAATAACACAAACAAAAAAAAGACCGCAAACAAAAAAAAACACAAACGAAGTACCCTTGAGGAATTCTATGTATGAGTGCCGCAAATACAAAAAAATTTGAAGTGATTTCTAACGGCAGAAATGCTAATTTTACTGTGAGTTCTGAAACTCTTAATGAAAACAATATTAATAATAAACCTGATGAGTCTTTTTTTAACGGAAGAGCCAATTTTTCGTCAGCGATCAATTGCGCTCTGTCCAATGTCAAATAGTAGTGCTTCCTTCATTAACATTAGAGTTGCGTAGTACTTCTTCATATAAGCCAGTAATATCATCCTCTTCAGGCTCGTGTTCATCACTTAACAAAGTTATCACTACAGATAACAGTAGCTCGAAACCCAATTTGCAAGTCGGAATGGACAGATATAAGCGAAGCCCGAATTCCTCAAAAATTTCATCTGCTTCAAAAATGTCAGCGCAGCCAGAACTAATCGCCAAAACTGCCTTAAAATTTTGCAAGATGAGAACGACAAACCCGATGTATCCTCGAATAAAACATCCAAGCCGCCACCAATCTATTTGAGAGAGAAAAATTCAAATGCCCTTATTAAAAAATTAATTTCGGTCATTGGTGAGAATAAATTTCAGCTTGTCCCAATAAAACGTGGCAACATCGATGAAACGAAAATTCAAATTTATGACGAAAAAGATTTCCGCAAAATTGTTTCTGAATTTGAAAAAAATAAAATAAGCTTCTACACATACCAGCTTAAGAGTGCTAAAGGCCTGCAGATCGTATTGAAGGGCATAGATTCCTATGTTGTTCCTGAAGGAATAAAAGATGCACTCGTCCTCCAGGGATTTAAGGTAAAAAATGTATCTAACATAATAAACAGAGAAAAGGTTCCCCAACCACTAGTTCGTGTTGAACTGGAGCCGAATGATATACAGTTGAAAAAAATGAGACTCATCCTATTTGTAGCCTAAAATACCTTTTATACAGAAAATCACAGTTGAAGAGCCACATAAGCGTTCAGGTCCCGCGCAGTGCCATAATTGCCAAGAATATTTTTTTTAATGCATGTATTTATTTATTGTATCTTCATATATGAACTAACAATAAGTATTCAAATCTTACATCTATAAAAAAAATTATTAGGCCCGACCAGTGTCGGACATAAACTTAGTGATAGTTATAAATTATACATTAGTGGTGATAATCAAAAAATGGGAAAAAAGTATTTTCAAGTAGTCGCATCTGGAGTGTTAGGTATAAGAGCCCGTGTGTCCCTATTTTTTAGGCGGATGTGTCCAGTAAAGTTCATAATATTACAGCAAGCGGATTAGGATGTGATTCCAGTTTTGTTAAATATTTGCCTGCGTATTTTGCAATTTCTGCAAACACTAGTGGCATATCTAAATCACGATGTATAATAGAATTTTGGATGTACCATGGAGCCGATGTTATTAACCGTAAAATTTTGTTTTGCCTTCGTTGGATTCATTGGAAGCTGAAGCAGTGCCCCATAACTGAATTCCGCAGCACCATATTGGCTTCAAAAACGACTTGTATAGTAAAAGTTTGCAGTCTAGACTGACTGTTGAATTTCTACCAATAACCAATATATTTGAGTTAACTTAAGTTTCATCTGAGTTAATTTAGAGTCAATATGATGTTTCCATGTAAGTCTTCGATCAAGGTGTATACCAAGGTATTTCAATTGGGAATGTTGAGGAATATTTTGATTGTTGATTCGAATGGGGGAGCAAGTATCTCTTCTTAGGGTGAACGTTATATGGACACACTTTTCTTCATTGACTTTAATTCTCCATAAGATCAACCATATTTCCAGCTGGGTAATATGTTCCTCGAGTTTGCGGGATGCCTCATAAGGGTTTTCGTGCACACTCATACAGGCTGTATCATCGGCAAATGTAGAAATATGGATATTATTGCTCACAGGCGTATCACAAGTATATATTAAATACAAGACAGGACCCAGAATACTACCCTGTGGCACACCAGAAGATATAGATTCAGGCACACTCGTGAACTCTCCTTCCACAACAGTGAACTTTCTATCAATAATATAACTTTCCAAAAGCTTTTGAATGTTTATTGGCAGATATGTCTTCAAATTTAAAATTAGGTCTTCGTGCCATACTTTATCAAACGCCTGAGAAACATCAATAAAGAGAGCAGAACAATACTTCTTTTCTTCAAAAGTTCTTCTTACAACTTGGACCAGTCTATGCGTTTGTTCAATCGTGCTGTGCTGACTTCTAAACCCAAATTGATGGTCCGGGATGCACCCATTATCAGTTAAAATTTTGGACAATTTAGTCATGAGCAGCTTTTCGAAAAGCTTTGAGATTGTAGATAGTAAGCTTATAGGCCTATATGACTCAGTCTTGGTAAGATCTTTGCCCGCCTTTGGAATCATTTTGATCTTGGCAAGTTTCCAGTTATGTGGAAAATACTGCATTCTTAAAATAGCATTAAAAATAAATAGCAGGATTCTTATTGCAATATGAGGCAAGTTGATGAGCATTTTGTTACTAATGCTATCAATACCTGGAGCTTTCTTCGGGTTGAGTTCAGCAATTACTTTTTGTACTTCACGCATCTTAAACCTTAAGGGACTAGGGGGTAGAGAAACTACACTCGGTAAATCAGCAGTACCCGTACATGAATTGGGAGTGAATACAGATTTTAAATGCTCAGAAAATAAGTTACCTTTCTCACTATCGCTTCTTGCCCAGCCTCCGGTCGCAGTACGCAGTGGTGATTTAAGATCAATGGACGGACGTTACATCAAGACCTTCTAAATACTTTTCCAGTAGTGCATTTTTTCCGACGATAGTAGCTCTTTGAGTCATTTAGAACATTCTTTAAGTCTGATTTTATTTAGGGGTGATCTGTCTTGTTGCCATTTTCTTCAAGCTCTCCTTTTTTCACATACAAGACGTTCAATTTTCGTAGAATAAATTCTGTTAAAGCCGGTCTGCGGATAGGAGGTAGTGGCGTGTTCAGCAGCCTGTTTAATATTTTCGTTAAGATTGGCAATGTTAAATTCGATATCATCGCATGATCTAAGCTGAATGTTTTCTACGCAGTGACTTCTAAGATATTTTTTGAATGCCAGCCAGTTGATTCCATTAATCATCTTCACATATGAGTTAGTTAAATCACTCCTTAGTGGGTTGAAAATTGTAATTATTGTTGGAGAGTGATTGGAGGATAGATCTAGAGAGGCCTCTACGTGAATTAAGTCCCTATGAATATTTTTCGTGACGGCAAAATCTATAACATCTGGAATTTTTCGTACGTCAGTAGGCCAGTAAGTAGGCTCCCCACTCAAAATGACATATAAGCCCATTTTTGAAATTGTATTCAACAAAGCTCAACCTCTGGGTGTAACAAGACGCAATCCCAAGTACGTATGTTTTGCATTGTAGTCACCAACTGCCACGAAACAAGACCCAAGCGATTTGTAGAACTTCTCATACTGATCTTCGGTAACTTAAAATCTGGGAGGTGAGTAAGCTTATGATATCACGAAATTCGCACAACATTCTACGAAAATATTCGTTGCTTGCAAATATTCCTCAACAAGGTTGTCAACGACATAGTGCTTGAGTCTTGACTTAATCAGAATTGCTGATCCACCACATGCTCTCCCTCTCGGGTCCTTTGTATCATATAAAGTGTAAACAGTTATTTTAAATAAGCTTCTTGAGGTCAAATGAGTCTCAGAAACCAACATTATATCAATATTTTTTTCCATGAGGAAGTGCTCAAATTCATTTTTATGTTGGCAAATGCCGTTTGCGTTCCAGAAACATATTTTTAACGTGTTCATGGCTTGTTAATTAATGCTTGAAGCAGTGTATTCTGCATTCGCAGCATTTCTTGCATCATACTTGTGATATTTGTAGTAAAGTTGTTTATAGTTAGCACCAGATTCTCAATAGTAGCTTCAAGGCGACTAAAGTTAAAGCTTGAGTTTGAATTCGTTGAATTATTTGGCGGTGGAACATTTTGCGTGGGAATTTAACTAGTCTTAGCAGCATCAGCATACGATACACGTGAAGTAACTGGTTGGCTCATTTGAGCAAAAGTGGCGGAGTTCGCGTTTACTGGTTGAGCTGGAGTTAATTTGGGTTTTTGACCCATAGCCTGTTAACGAAATAATATACAGGGCACCCTCTATAGTTAGCTGTGTGATTACCTTCACAATTACTACATTTTTTTTCTGCTTGGTCTTTTGGCTTAGTGCAGCTAGCAGTACCAAGCAATTCAACGCAGATAACACACACTGTAGGTAACTTGCAGTAAGTTTTCGTATGGCCATATTCTTGGCAATTATGGCACTGTACGGGACCTGAACGCTTACGTGGCTCTTCAAGTGTGATTTTTCGATGTAAGAGATACTTTACGCTATAAATTGGATGGGTTTAATTTTTTCTCAATTGTATGTCATTCGGCTCCAGTTCAACCTGAAATAGGGGTTGGGGACCTTTTCTCTATTAATTATGTTGGTAACATTTTTTACCTTAAATCCTTGGTCGACAAGTGCACATTTTACATCTTTGGGTTCAACATATGAATCTATGCCCTTTAATACTATCTGTAGGCCTTTAGCACTCTTAAGTTGGTATGTGTAAAAATTGGTTTTTTTTCGAATTCACTAACAATTTTTCGGAAATCTTTTTCATTATATATTTGGATTTTAGTTTCATCAATATTACCTCGTTAAATTGGAATGATGTGAAAAGTATTTTCACCAATGGTCGACAGCAGTTTTTTTGATAAGCGCGTTAGAATTTTTTTCTCTCAGATAAATAGGTGGTGGCATAAAAGACTTTTGCGAGGTCTTGTCGTCAGTGTCTTGCAATAATGAAAAACGATTTTGACGATTGGTAGATGATGCGCTGTTATCCCTACACACCTTTGGTGCAGATGAAATTTTGGAAGAATTTGGGCTTCGCCCACGCTTTACCACGGTTATATATCTGTCCATTCCCATTTGTACCTTGGGTTTTGATCTACTGTTATCTGTAGTGATAACTTGGTTTAGTGATGAAGAAGAGCCCGAAGCGGATGATATCGCAGACTTAAATGAAGAAGTGCTAGGCAATGGCAATGTTATAGATTCACTAGTTGGCATTGGACATAGCGAAGTTGATCGATGACGAAAAAGTAGCTTTTCCGTTAGAAAAAGACTTTCATCAGATTTATTATTTATATTGTTTTCATTAAGAGTTTCAGAACTCACAGTCAAATAAGCATTTCTGCCGTTAGAACTCAGTTCAAAATTTTTTTCCTTTGAGGTACTCATACAGAGTATTATTCCTCAAGGGTACTTTGTTTGTATTTACGGTTTTTTTTTGTTTTTGCTATTTCTTACTATGTAAAAAATACTAGTAAAGCCAATAAGCTTATTTATCAAGGTGAATATGTATTACGAATATTTTCAGTATGATTTTTGATTTTGTTGTTTTTTTATATTTGTTTCGTATGTATGTATGTAAAAAAAAATCCGCTTTAACGTCTCTTCACTATGAAGGTTCAACGAGAACGGCACTGCTAGTTGTACTAAACCAAAAGATCAAGCGGAAAAAAAATGCAGTAATTGTGGAGGCAATCACACCACTAGCTACAGAGGTTGTCCTGGGTACTCTTTCGTCAAGCAGGCTATGGTGCAAAAACCTAAATTAGCTCCAGTTCCAACAACAAACGTTTCTTCAGCCACTTTTGCGCAAATGAGCCAACCAGTTACTTCCCGTGTATCGTATACAGATGCTGCTAAGACAAATTCAATTCCCACATAAAATGTTTCCCCACCAAATAATTCAACAAATGCAAACTCAAACTTTAATTTTAATCGCCTTGAAGCCACTATTGAAAATCTGGTGCAAACTATCAACAACTTTACAACAAATATGACTAGCATGATGCAAGAAATGCTACGAATGCAGAATACACTGCTTCAAGCATTAATTAACAAGCCATGAAAACGTTAAAAATATGTTTCTGGAACGCAAACGGCATTCGCCAACATAAAAATGAACTTGAGCACTTCCTTATGGAAAAAACTATTGATGTAATGTTGGTCTCTGAGACTCATTTGACTTCTAGAAGCCTCTTTAAAATGAATAGCTACACGTTATATGATACAAAGGACCCTAGAGGGGTCAAGACTCAAGCACTATATTCTTGACAACATTTGTGAAGAACATCTACAAGCAACAAATATCTGCATTGAGAATTTTTGTTAAAATTTCGTGATATCTTCAATTTACTCCCCTCCTAGATTTTCAATCACTGAGGATCAATACGAGAAATTCTACAAATCTCCTGGACCTTGTTTCGTACCAGCTGACGACTACAATGCAAAACATACGTTCTGGGGGTTGCGTCTTATTACACCCAGAGGTCGAGCATTGTTCAACACTATTTCAAAAATGGGCTTGGATGTCATTTTGAGTGGGGAACCCACTTATTGGCCTACTGACATACAAAAAATTCCGGATGTTATAGATTTCGGCGTCATAAAAAATATCTCTAGGGATTTAATTCAAGTTCAAGCTTCTCTTGATCTCTCGTCCGACCACTCTCCGACGTTCATTACAATTTGTAGCCCATTAAGAAGCAACTTACCTGAACCATATGTGAAGATGATCAATAGTTTTAATTGGCTGGGGTTCAAAAAATATCTCAGTAGTCATTGTACGGAAAACATAACGCTTAGAGCACCCGATGATATTGAATCTAACATTGCCAATCTCAGCGAGAATATTAAACAGGCTGCTGAACATGCCACTATCTCCCATCCGCAGACTGGGTTTAATAAAATTTATTCTACAGACATTGAACGTCTCGTACGTAAGAAACGAAGAGGTAGAAGGGAATGGCAACACCACAGATCACCACAAAATAAAATCAGATTTAGCGAGTGCACGCAACGACTCCAAGAGTTGCTTGCATCTGAAAAAACTGCATCTTTTAAAAATTATCTGGAAGGTCTAATTACTCTTTGTGGCGCGCTGCTAAAAAGCTTAAAAGACCCGTTGAGTTTAAACCATCTCTGCGCACTTCGACCGGTGATTGGGCAACAAGCGATACTGAAAAAGGTAAAATATTTGCTGAGCATTTAAAATCCGTTTTACCCCAAATACATGTACAGGTGTTGCTGATTTGCCAAGTGTAGTTGCTCTACCCCCTCGACCCTTAAAGTTTAAGATGCGTGATGTACATAAACTAATTGTTGAGCTCAACCCGAAGAAAGCTCCAGGTATTGATGGTATTAGTAACAAGATGCTGATGAATCTGCCTCGCACTGCAACTAGAATCTTACTATTTATTTTTAATGCCATATTACGACTAGAGTATTACCCACACAGCTGGAAGCTTGCCAAGGTCAAAATTATTCCAAAGCCGGGCAAAGATCTTACCAAAGCTGAGTCTTACAGGACAATAAGTTTACTATCAACAATATCAAAGCTTTTCGAAAAGCTGCTCATGACAAAATTGTCCCCAATTCTAACTGATAGTGGGTGCATACCGGACCATCAATTTGGTTTTAGAAGTCAGCATAGTACCATTGAACAAACGCATAGATTGGTTCAAGTTATAAGAAGAACATTTGAAGAAAAGAAGTATTGTTCTACTCTCGTTATTGATGTTTCTCAGGCATTTGATAAAGTATGGCATGAAGGCCTAATTTTAAAATTGAAGACATATCTACCAATAAATTGTCTAAAGCCATTGGAAAGTTATATTCTATCCCGGAAATTCATTGTAGTGGAAGGAGACTTCATGAGTGTTCCCGAATCTATCTCTGCCGGTGTGCCACAGGGGAGTATACTGGGACCAGTTTTGTATTTGATTTATACTTGTGATATGCCTGTTAGCACTAAAATCCATACACCTACTTTTACCAATGATACAGCCTTCTTAAGCTAAGCATGCGCAAAAACCCTCACGAGACATCCCGATATCCTCAGGAACATATTACCCAACTGGAACTATGGTTAAAGTTATGCAGAATTAAAGTAAATGAGCAGAAGTGTGCGCAGGTAACATTTACTCTACGAAAAGATACTTGTTCCCCCATTAGAATCAATAATCAAATTGTTCCTCAACATTCACATGTAAAATACCTTTTCATACACCTCGATCGACGGCTTACATGGAAACAACACATTGATTCTAAGCTAACAGAAATGAAACTAAAATTAGCTCAGGTACATTGGCTGATTGGTAGAAATTCAACTCTCAGTCTAGATTGCAAACTTTTGATATACAAGACACTTTTGAAACCTATATGGTGCTACGGAATTCAACTATGGGGCACTGCTTCAGCTTCCAATGTCGAGAGAATCCAACGAAGGCAAAACAAAATTTTACGTATGATAACTTCGGCTCCATGGTACATCAAAAATTCAAATATACATTGTGAATCACACTAGTGATTGAAGAAATTGCAAAGTACGCAGGCAAATATTTAACAAAACTCGAATCACATCCTAATCCGCTCTCTCGTAATATTTTGAACTTTACTGGACACATCCGCCTAAAAAAGAGGGACACAAGGGCTCTTATACTCAACACTCCAGCTGGGACTACTTGAAAATACTTTTTTTTTCCTTTTTGATTATCACTACTTATGTATTATTTATAACTATCACTAAGTTTATGTCCGACAGTGGTCGGGCCTAATAATTATATTCTAGATTTAAGATTTGAATACTTATTGTTAGTTCATATTTGAAGATACAATAAATACATACATGCATTAAAATAAAAACTAAAAAACAAACAAAAAATATGAAGCGCATTTATTGTGATACGATTTTGCTGCATTAAGAGTAATTTTAATTCTTGATACTTGATGCATAAGTTATTCGTTTGTTGCACTCATAGCTATACAAACAAATAACGCCGTTATATTAAAATTATCCAATTAAAACAATATTTAATATCCCATTTGACCTGATACGTTTACTTTCCTTTAAAGTAATTAAAAATAGATCTGTTTCTATATTGTTTTTCTTTGAAAAAAAAACATAAACTTTGAAACTGATTGAATTGTTTGAAGCCTGCTACAAATATATAAGGTACTTCCATTCTCTAAGTTTTTCTTGACATTCACCATATGACAAGTATAAGAATAGTGAAGTTTTTTTTAATGCATGTTTTTTTATTTATTGTATCTTCATATATGAACTAACAATAATTAATCAAATCTTAAATCTAAAATATAATTAGTAGACCGACCAATGTCGGACATAAACTTAGTGATAGTTATTAATAATACATAAGTAGTGATAGGCAAAAAAAAAAGTATTATCAAGCATCTTCATCTGGAGTGTTTAGTATTAGAGCCCTTGTATCTCTCTTTTTTAAGCGGATGTGTCCAGTAAATTTCAAAATATTACGAGCAAGCGGATTAAGATGTGACTCGAGTTTTGTTAGATATTTGCCTGCGTATTTTACAATTTCTTCAGTAACTAGTGGCATATTTAAATCACGATGTATATTTGAATTTTTGATGAACCATGGAGCTGATGTTATCAAGCGTAAAATTTGGTTTTGTCTCGGTTGGATTTTCTCAACATTTGAAGCTGAAGCAGTGCCCCATAGCTGAATTCCGTAGCACCATATTGGCTTTAAAACCGACTTGTATATTAAAAGTTTGCAGTCTACGCTGAGTGTTGAATTTCCGCCAATAAGCCAATGTACCTGAGTTAATTTTAGTTTCATTTGAGTTAACTTAGAGTCAATATGATGTTTCCATGTAAGCCGTCGATCAAGGTGTATACCGAGATATTTCACATGTGAATGTTAAGGAACAACTTGATTGCTAATCCGAATGGGGGAACAATGATCTCTTCGTAAGGTAAATGTTACTTGAACACACTTTTGTTCATTTGCCTTAATTTTCCATAAGTTTAACCATAGTTCCATCTGGCTAATGTGTTCCTGGAGTTTGCGGGGTGCCTCATCAGGGTTTTCGTGCATACTAAGGCAGGCTGTATCGTCGGCAAATGTAGAAGTGTGGATGCTACTGCTCACAGGCATATCACAAGTATAAATCAAATATAAAACTGGCCCCAGTATACTCCCCTGTGGTACACCGGATGAAATTGTTTCAGGCATACTCATAGTGTCCTTCCACAACTGTAAATTTTCGGGCAAGAATGTAACTTTCCAAAAGATTTAGAATGTTTATTGGTAAGTATCTCTTCAATTTCAAAATCAGGCCTTCAGGCGACACTTTATCAAATGCCTGATAAACATCAATAAACAGGGCAGAACAATACTTCTTTTCTTCGAATGTTTTCCTTATAAATTGAACCAATCTATGCGTTTCCTCAATGGTGCTATGCTGGTTTCTAAAACCAAATTGATGGTCCTTGATGCAACCATTATCAGTTAAAATTGAAGACAATTTTGTCATGAGTAGCTTTTCAAAGAGCTTTGACATTGTTGACAGTAAACTTATTGGTTATTTGCTTAAATTTCTTCGATCTTTTTGTTTTTAATGTGTTTTTATATTTATTAAGCTTGAGATCTTATTTTATTATTATTTTTTATAAAAGAATTAACAAATTTTATTTATATTCCAATATTTCGTTGCCACAATGGGTAACTTCTTCAGGGAAATATGTTTGTATAATAATTGACAATGAAAAAATGTTTTTTATAAAAAGGCGGTAAATCAAAAAACTCAAAAAATTATAATATGAAGTTTGTTATACATTGAAAAAATAGTTTTTTAACTCAAATAAACACATAACAAAAATTATTTTAAATGTTGGTGTCTGTTACAGTTTGAAAAATGTTTTACATTCTGTTATCTATTAACTAAATGTCTATAACATTGTGCAACATTTAGTGTATCTGTTCTGTAGTTTATTCGTTGTGTTGATGGTACTTTTATAATATGTAACATTTCTAACATATATCTACGTCTGAAATTGTTTTCTTTATCCAAAATCAATGTATTATTAAAATCTGGATAATGATTTTTGTCCCTGCAATGTAATGTTAATGCTGTTTTTGGTGTGGGAGTAATGTGCCTGTATTTTTGATCGGACTTGTGTCCAGATATCCTAGTTTTTAATTTATTTTTTGTAGTACCTACATATACCTTATTACAATTTTCTCTATCATTACCTCCACATGGCATTTTATATACTAAAT
Source organism: Tachina grossa (assembly GCA_949987645.1). Taxonomy (NCBI): domain Eukaryota; kingdom Metazoa; phylum Arthropoda; class Insecta; order Diptera; family Tachinidae; genus Tachina; species Tachina grossa. The sequence goes on along the minus strand of OX465274.1, from coordinate 102,521,291 downwards.
TTGACATTTCTGATTTGTCTATTCTATCTTTTGTTTTGCTAAATAATCTATTTAATGTGTTATGCATTTTATGTGCTATTATATATTTTTTACTGTCATAAATATTTGCATTTTGAATTCTTTCAGACAAAAGAGGAACATAAGTTAGTGATTTGTAAATCTTTGGCTCAGTAACTGTTCTTCTGTTCAAATTATTGCAGTTTTTATATTGCCGTATTAATCCATATATCAAAGAAATAGGGTAATTATTATTCACTAAAATTTCTTTTATCTTTTATATGTTAATCCTATGAAATTCTATATCACTAATCCTCAAAACTCTTTGAATTAGATTTTTTGCTGTATTGATTATTATCCTCTTTGGGTGTTTAGAGTAATAATTGATAATCCTACCTGATGAAGTTGGTTTCTGATAACAATCTATACATAATCTATTTCCCTTTCTCATTACTAGTTGTCTAAATAAGGAATTCTAGAATTACATTCCTTTTCAATTGTAAATTTTATATCATCATGAAATGAGTTTAGTGTGGCCAACATATTGTCAATGGATTGATCTGAGATTATACAAAACAAATCATCAACGTATTTTGTAACAATCCTTGGTTTTATATTTAATTTATCAATACAACAATCCAATAACTTCTCCATAACAATGTCAGCTATAATTGGAGATGCTGGAGACCCCAAGGAAGTCCTTTTTGTTGGATATATATTTTATTATTATACTTAAAATATCTATTATCTGTTATACAAAATTTAACAACGCGTAGAAATAAATCTTTCTCAATCTTCGTATAATCCTTAATTATTTCCCATTTTTCTTTAATGTCTAAAGCTATATCTATTGGTATACTGCGAAATAAAGACACAACATCTAATGAAATTAATTGTTCATCATTCTGAAACCTTAAATCTTTTATCTTTTCTTTAAACTGCAAAGAATCTTTTACATTATACATAGAATTTTCTGTCAATCTGTTTAGAATATTTGTAATATATTTGCAAAGTCCATAGGATGGAGAATTCACAAAAGAGCATATTGGTCTCAAAGGGAAATGGTCTTTATGGATTTTTGGTACTCCATATAATCTTGGTGCCATAGACACATTAGACTTAAGACTGTTCTTTTCTAAAGATGTAAAAATTTTTAATTTAAAAAGATTCTCAACTAAACAATTATTCATAGTCTGTAATCTTGTTGTTGGATCTCTATTCCATACCTTATATGTGGTGGTATCACCTACAATGTTATCCATCCTAGAATTATAGTCACACTTGTTCATTGCTACAGTTGTATTGCCTTTGTCAGCATCTAAAATAAGTAAGTTCCTATTGTTTCTCAGAAACCTTTCTCTGATATTAACCTTGTCTAGTATGAATCTATCCGTGTTTGTCAATCTTTCTTTATTTAAGTGGTTGTCAATAATATTTGTGAATCTATTCCTTGCAATCTCCTGTTCTTCTTTTCCTGTCGTCGTTTGTATAAAATCCTCACCGTCTGCTAATTTTAAAGTCGGGAAATTATTCTTTTTTACTGGAAGTGCATGCTTTCGTCCCAATGAAAGAACCCATTCTACTTCTGTTGGAATGTTAAAATCTGATTTATTCACAAACCACTTTTTGTTTCTCTTAATACCCATATCTCTATTTTGTGAACTAATAAGGCAATTAAACTTTTTAACATGTACCTTTTTTGTCTGCAAACTTAAAATGTTGGCTAATCTATCTTGATGTTCAATAAATGAGTTGAATTCTTGTCTTGAGAGATAGTAACTTAAACTATTTGTAATCCATTCCAATTCTCTAGAAACTTGCTTCAGTATTTCATGCTGTTTCTTAATGGCCAAATTCAGGATCTTGTTTTGGAAAAATTGGACATGTTTTGATATTGATTGTTGAAAACTTGGAATCCAATTTACCAATCCAATTTGAGTTAAAATACTATTTTTTCAATGTATAACAAACTTCATATTATAATTTTTTGAGTTTTTTGATTTACCGCCTTTTTATAAAAAATATTTTTTCATTGTCAATTATTATACAAACATATTTCCCTGAAGAAGTTACCCATTGTGGCAACGAAATATTGGAATATAAATAAAATTTGTTAATTCTTTTATAAAAAATAATAATAAAATAAGATCTCAAGCTTAATAAATACAAAAACCATTGTAAACTTATTGGCCTATATGACTCACCCTTGGTAAGATCTTTACCTAGCTTTGGAATCATTTTAACCTTGGCAAGCTTCCAGCTGTGTGGATAATACTCCAGTCGAAAAATGGCATTAAAAATTAATAACAGGATTCTAATAGCATTACGAAGCAACTTAATCAGAATCTGGTTACTAATTCCATCAATACCGGGAGATTTTTTCGGGTGGAGTTCGGCAATTAGCTTTTGTACATCACACATCTTAAACTTTAAGGGTCGAGGGGGTAGAGCAAGTACACTCGGCAAATCAGCAACACCGATAAATGTGTTTTGTGTAAATACGGATTTTAAATGCTCAGCAAATATGTTTCCTTTTTCAGTATCGCTTCTTGCCCAACCTCCGGTAGATGTGCACAGAGGTGGTTTAAACTCAACGGGTGTTTTAAGCTTTTTAGCAGCGCGCCACAAAGAGTAATTAGATGCTGATGTGAAATCAAGACCTTCCAGATAGTTTTTAAAAGATGCAGTTTTTTCAGATGCAAGCAACTCTTGGAGTCGTTTAGTGCACTCTTTAAATCTGATTTTGTGTTGGGGTGATATGTGCTGTTGCAATTCCCTTCTAGCTCTTCTTTTTTAACGTACGACACGTTCAACGTCTGTACAATAAATTCTATTAAACCCAGTATGCAGATGGGAGGTAATGGCAATGTTAGATTCAATATCATCGGGTGTTCTTAGCGTAATATTTTCCGTGCAATGACTACTAAAATATTTTTTGAATCCCAGCCAATTAACTCGATTTATCATCTTGACATATGGGTGATGTAAAGCGCTTCGCAGTGAGCTACAGATTGTAACGATCGTGCGAGAGTGATCGGACGAAAGATCTAGGGAAGCTTCAATGTGAATTAATTCCCTAGAAATACTTTTTATGTCACCAAAATCGATAACATCCGGAATTTTTCCTACGTCAGTAGGACAGTAAGTAGGCTCCCCACTCGAAATAACATCCAAGCCCATTTTTGAAATTGTGTTGAACAACGGCCTACCTCTAGGCGTAATAAGACGCGAACCCGAGAACGTATGCTTAGCATTGTAGTCGCCAGCTGCTACGAAACAAGGTCCAAGAGATTTGTAGAATTTCTCGTATTGATCGTCAGTGATTGAAAATCTGTTAGGGGAGTAAATTGAAGATATCACGAAATTTCTACAAAAATTTTCAATGCATATATTTGTTGCTTGTAGATGTTCTTCAAAAATGTTGTCAAGAATATAGTGCTTGAGTCTTGACTTAATTAGAGTTCCTGATCCACCGCATGCTCTCCCTCTAGGGTCCTTTGTATCATATATAGTGTAGCCATTCATTTTAAAGAGGCTTCTAGAAGTAAAATGAGTCTCAGAGACCAGCATACATCAATATTTTTCCGTAAGGAAGTGCTCAAGTTCATTTTTATGTTGGCGAATGCCGTTTGCGTTCCAGAAACATATTTTTAACGTGTTCATGGCTTGTTAATTAATGCTTGAAGCAGTGCATTCTGCATTCGTAGCATTATCAATAGTGGCTTCAAGGCGACTGAAATTAAAGCTTGTGTTAGCATTTGTTGATATACTTGGTGGGGACACTCTCTGCGCGGGAATAGAAGTTGTCTTGGCAGCATCGGCATACGATTTACGGGAAGTAACTGGTCATTTGCGCAAAAGTGGCTCAGGAAGCGTTTGTTGTTTGAACTGGAGCTAATTTAGGTTTTTGCACCATAGTCTGCTTGACGAAAGAGTACACAGGACAACCTCTGAATACTGAATTTTCTTCTGCTTGATCTTTTGGTTTAGAACTAGCAGTACCGTGCAATTCACCGCAGATAACACACACTGTAGCCTACTGCAGTAAGCTTTGTATGGCCATATTCTTGGCAATTATGGCACTGAACGGTAACTGAACGCTTTTGTGGCTCTTCAACTCTCTTTTCTGTATAAAAGGTATTTTAGGCTATAAATAGGATGTCTCGTTTTTTTCAACTGTATATCATTCGGCTCCAGTTTAACACGAAATAGGGGTTGGGGTACCTTTTCTCTGTTTATTATGTTAGATACATTTTTTACGTTAAATCCCTGGAGGACGAGTGCATCTTTTATTTCTTCGGGAACAACATAAGAATCTATGCCCTTCAATACGATCTGCAGGCCTTTAGCGCTCTTAAGCTGGTATGTGTAGGAGATTGTTTTATTTTTTTCAAATTCAGAAACCATTTTGCGGAAATCGTTTTCGTCATAAATTTTAATTTTCGTTTCATCGATGTTGCCACGTTTCAATGGGACAATGTGAAATTTATTCTCACCAATGACCGAAATTAATTTTTTAATAAGGGTATCTGAATTTTTTTTTTCTCTCAAATAGATTGGTGGCGGCTTGGATGTTTTATTCGAGGTTTGTCATTGTCATCTTGGAAAATTTTAAAGCGGCTTTGACGATTAGTTGAGGATGCGCTGTTATCCCTAGACATCTTTGGAGCGGATGAAATTTTTTAAAAATTCGGGCTTCGCCCACACTTTACCACGGTTATATGTCTGTCCATTCCGACTTGCACCTTGGGTTTCGAGCTGTTGTTATCTGTAGTGATAACTTTGTTAAATGATGAACAGGAGCCTGAAGGGGATGATATTACTGATTTATATGAAGAAGTACTAGGCAACTGTAATGTTAATGAATCACTACTATTTGACATTGGACAAAGCGAAGTTGATCGCTGACGAAAAATTGGCTTTGCCGTTAAAAAAGACTTTCATCAGATTTATTATTTATATTGTTTTCATCAAGAGTTTCAGAACTCACAGTAAAATAGGCACTTCTGCCGTTATAACTGACTTCACAATTATTTGTTTTTGAGGCACTCATTTAGAGTATTACTCAAGGGCACTTTGTTTGTGATTTTTGTTTGCTGTTTTTATGTTTTTGTTATTTCTACTATGTAAAAAATATTAGCAAAGCATAAACCTTATTTATTAAAGTCAGTATGCACCTATTACGAATAATATGTACTACGAATATTTTTTTTTGATAATTTTTTGTTTGTTTGGTAAGTATGTAAGAAAAATTTCGCTAATCGACTGTTCGCTATGAAGGTACCACGAGAACTCGAGAATAGTGGAGTTTCCTGTAAAATCATGCTACCGTATTAATTTAACATTTCCCCTCTGTTTACTGTTTGGTTGAAAATTTTATTCAAAAATTATTTCAAAATTGTTTTTATAAAATACAGAATTTATTAATTAAACAATGAATGCCCTAATTCTGTTGGACGATTGCATCGTCTTGTCTATGAACGAAAAAAGCCGCATATTCTTTAAAATAATTATTATTTATTGTCTATGCCAGAACCTTCGTGTATTTGCTTTATGATTTTATTTCAAACATTATATCCAACACATATTTTTTCATATATTTTTCAAAATAATTGTATACTTTAATTTATTTTTTTTTAATAAAAATATTATTACCATGTTTTTAGGTAATAATATTTTTATTTTTCATTATGAAAGACAACAACCAGTTTTGAAGAAAATAATTTAGAGAATTCAAAAGCAAGAACACAAAAGTATTTTCTTCTTACTGAATTAGGGCATAAGTAAATAAATAAGAATGCAGCATTTTTTAATTCCCTTCATTTCCTTGTGTTCGTCAACAGTGGCTAAGAGCCTATAAGATCTGACTAGTTATTAAACCAATTTTTTTAGAAAATGATGTTACAATCAATAAGAAACCAGAAAACCCTTTAATCAACTAATCAATCAACTAAAGATTTAATATTAACTCCATAAAGAAAGATAGGAGGAAGTTTTTTTTGGCTTTTTCGTTACCGGATTAGTTTAAACATTATTAATTACGTTAGGTACAACATTTAACTTTTCTAAAAGAGCAAATCTATTTTGATTAGAACTAGGAGTATTATTATTATTAACAGAACGCAAATTTGCTAAATGTATTTTTACAGCGCCATTCGAATTTCTTTTATATTTCTTATTTTTAAACACTTCAAAATTAATGTTATCACCTGTAAGTTTGCTCATATCAAAATATTCATCTTGAGAAAGAAAATTAGAATGAGTGTATGAGAATTTCAGTAAATGAAACGATTTGAACTTTTTTTTTTTTATTTTAATTCATTATTTTTTAATTTCTAAATTCATTAAACTTATTTCCTCTAAATTGACTGTGATCTTATAATTCTACTTTTTTATTTAAGTTCTTTTTAAGTGAAACCGTGCATACTTAGTGCAGGCGACAATGTAATGTGTAATAATTTTTCAAAAGCTAAAAGCAATGAGAAGATCATACCATGGATGGTATGGTTTTCTACCTGCTGTTTTTTATAATATTATAAGTTTTGTTTTACACGCTAAGTACATAAGCTTATGTAAATATGATAATGAGAGCAAAATCAATATAATTACTGAGAGAGCGATTCTCAGTTAATATACATTACTACAGGGGTCGAGATTAGGGCAAATAATAATAGTTAAGATATGGGATAGATTGTACAATATGTCCCATACATTTTCCCCCACTAAGAACGATTGTTCTTAATTCCGCTCAAAGCTTTCGTCGGCAATAATAGAATGGTGTGATATGTCATCATTGCTGGGAAGAAAGCAGATTTTAGCTATAGGATGTTTTACGTATTTTCCGTTGAAATATAAAGTGACGACACGAACATGTCCATCTGGACCTGGATGAATTTTTTCCACTCTAGGTAATGGCCATGAACCAGGCGAAAACCGCTCATGTAATACCAGTACAATATCACCAACCTGTGCCTCTCTTTGAATAGCATTCCATTTAAGCCTGGACTGCAGGCGGCAAAGGTACTCCTTTGTCCAGTGCTGCCAAAAGTGTTGTCTTAGTTTTTCAACTTGTTTCCATCTTGTCAAAAGGTCGATACTGGTACCGAGCAGATCTTCTTCGGGTATGCAGGTTGTGGGCTCGCCAACCAAAAAATAAGCAGGCGTCAAAACACTGAAATCAGATGGGTCGTTTGAAAGCGGGCATAGTGGCCTGGAATTCAAGCAGCTTTCAATTTGACACAAAAGAGTTGATAGTTCTTCATAAGAAAGCAGGAAATCTCGCATTATGCGGCGTAGGTGATGTTTCGTTGCCTTTACGACTGCCTCCCATAAACCACCGAAATGTGGGGAAGCAGGTGGTATAAAATGCAACTTTGTTCAGTCATTATGTAGGTTTTCAGCCAGGTCATCAGCCAACGATGTTCTAGATCGGTTATGTATAGCATGCAGCTCTTTGGAGGCTCCTAAAAATGTGGTTCCACAATCTGAATATAAGTCAGTGCAAGGTCCTCTCTGAGAGATGAATCGCCTAAAGGCGGCCAAGAAGGCATCGGTAGTGAGACTAGACACGACTTCCAGATGCATTGCTTTGGTGCACATGCATATGAAAAGACATATATATCCCTTGCTTGTTGAACTTTTCCGCAAATTTTATTGTTTTAGGGTAATAGGGGCGCATAGTCTAATCCACTATGCTTAAACGGCCTTACGGGCTGTATGCGCACTGATGGCAGATTACCCATGATTTGCTCTGAAGCTCTCGCAGTATACTTCAAACAGATTACACATTTCCTTTTTACAGCGGTAGCAATAGCTCTTGCAGATATAATTCAATAGTGCGTCAGGACGTATGCTTGCATTAATTGCACACCACCATGAAGGGTTTTGAAATGTGTATCTGTAAAAATAAGAAAAGAAATGGGATCTTTTTTAGATAATAAAATGGGATATTTTTTATGGAAAGTCGTCTGAATTTTTTATTCTGCCTTCCACACGCAGAATGCCATCATGGTCGAGAAAAGGCTGAAGGTTGGAAATCCCTCTATTACCAGGGATTGGTGTTTTCTTCAAAAGACAATTTACTTCGGTGTGAAATGTAATCTGCTGACACTGCTTAGTAGTAATATCAACTTGACTCTTTTTAATTCTGCCGTCGTGAGGTACTTGGTTGCGCTAAACGCAGTTTCGGAGGTGGCGCTTTCACCGCTTCTCTTCTTTATAATGATGTCTTTCAATTTGTCGTACCACCGAAATATGTATGCTGTTACTCGCAGTAATTTTGAAAAAGATCAAAACTTTGAAAAGAAGTCAGGATAACTTATTTCTTGATCTGTTGTCATTGATAATATGTTCACGTTGATTTCAGTCGAATTTAGTTGCATGGTATTTCTGAGCTTTGTTACTGGCCAATTCTCAGGAGGATCTGACAGCCAATGAGGACCTTTCCACCAAATGGTATATGATTTAAGTTCTTGTGGCAGCAAACCTCGTGTTGCACAATCCGCAGGATTTTCCTTACTAGGAATATATCTCCAATCACAAACATTTGTCAATCGTTGGATTTGTGAAACACGATTGGCTTCGTAAACTGGTAGACTCGAAGATTGACATCTGATCCAATTAAGAACTGTAGTGCTGTCTGGCCAATATGTGATTTGATTAACCTTGAGGCCAATACTGAGCTTGACTTTATTTGCAAGTTTAGCAGCTAACACAGCGGCGCATAGTTCTAATTTAGAAATTGTGCGTACCTTCAGTGGCGCCACTTTCGTTTTTGTTTGGACAAGATTGACGTGAACAGTACCATTTTCAACTACAGTCCTGATGTATAAGACAGCAGCAAATGCCTGTTTTGAGGAGTCACAGAAGGCTTGCAAATCAGCCGTGGCTGTTGAAATACAGTTGAACCATCTTGGCACACGCATCGTTTCGATATCCTTTAAAGCAATACGAAATTTTGACCATTCGTCACTTAACTCTTTTGGCAAATGATCTGTCCAGTCAAGTCCTTCTCTCCAAAGCCTTTGAAACATAATCTTGGCCAGAATAGTGGTGGGTGCTAACCAACCAAGTACACTACTTTTTGTTATTTTATCAGAAAATGTGTAATTGATTTTGAAGCAAAAGGTATCAGTTTGTGGGTCCCATGATAATCCTAAAGCCTTCACCATGTCATGGTTCTGGAGTTGAAAATCGTTGGCTGTTGCCAAGAATTCGTGGGGAATATGTTTCAAAAGTTGAATTGAGTTCGAATTCCATTTACGCAAATTGAATCCGGCACTATGTAGTAGTGAACGGAGCTGTTTTTGTAGTTGAATTGATTCAGCTATAAGTATCAGCTCCTGATATTACATCGTCTACATAGGTATCGGATTGAAGAACTCTGCTGGCCCTAGGATGCGTTGTAACTTCATCTGCAGCGCTTTGTTTTAGCACTCTTACCGTTTTTAATTTATAAATATTTAAATCGTTGGTATTTTCGTCGCGCCACAAAATACATTGGTATTGTTGGTGCTCTTCACTAATGCTAATCTGTCTAAAAATGCTTTCACGTAGAACACCATGATGTGGGAAAAAGAAACAATTAGTGGGCAAATCTTGAGGATATTTACCAATTTTCTCGATGTGGCTTAGAGCTAAGTATTCTGCAATAAAATCTTTGTATGCCTTTGCATATTGTGGTCGTAACTTAAATGTGGATTCCAAACGTTTAAATCTTTTTAGCGCACTGTAGTCAGTATTATTAAAAACAGGTAAATTGTTTCCGAACAGCAAATTTTAAAAGGTAACTACACAGTGACCATCACTATCACGCTTGTAAGTTGCTACAAAAAACGCTTCACACAACTCTTCTTCTTGCGACCACTATCTTATCTTTCTTCTATCAGCTCCTCTTGTTCCCAGAAAAGTCGTAGTTGATTTTCCAAGTTACAGTTATTTACGTTTACTTGCTGGTCGGTGTAACATTTTCCGGTTGGTCCAGAAACGAGCCATCCGAAACGACTTTCTTGTAAATAGACACTATTAGGAAATTTGTATGAATTATCTAGTAAAATCTCCCCATACGCGTCACTACCGTGTAAAATATCAATTTTTGATGGCAGGTAAAAAGTTTGATCCGAAAGAGAATATTGTTGTAAATTTGGCAAATAATTTTTGTTGAGATTTGATGGTTTGTATGAGGTTAATTTGTTTATTACCAGAGCATCAAGTTCTAAACAGAAGTCTGTGTGATACGATGACATTAACTGTAGGAATACATAATAATGAATTAATGTTTTGTTGTTTCCTCGAATACCAGTTACAGCTGTGTCGTTTATTTTTTGTTTGTTTAATTGTAATAAATTACATAGTTCTGTTACGAATGATGCTTGAGAACCTGGATTCACAAGAGCTTTTACGATATGTTTACCTTTTTTGTAGTTTATCAAAACATTTGCTGGAGCTAGCAGTACTTGACTATGTCTGTTAGTTCTGACCGAAGAAATGTTCGAGCTGTAATGTTCGGTTGGAGTAAGTCCCAATTTACACTATGCAAGTCTTATTGCTAAGCTGATTAGTTTGTTAGGGGAGAGAGACGGGGGCAAAAGAAACGTTGCTGTTCCCCTCGTCTCTCTCCCCCTGAAACGAATCAGCTTAGCAATAAGACTTGCATAGTGTGATTTAGGACTAAAGGTCTGCGCTGACTGTTGATTAACATTTTCTCTAGTAGTAGCAGTAGTAGTTTTAACATTCCTAGTTTGATGTATGTTTTGATGTTCTGTTGAGTAAGCAGTATGTAAAATAGTGTGATGAATTTTTTTACATTCTTGGCATTTGCGCAGTGTCCAGTATGTAAACAGTTCGGACACACATTACGTTGATTAATAATCTTCCTTTTTTCTGCTGGAGGCAGCGACGAAAATTTAAAACATTTGTACAGCGGATGCCGACGTTGGCAGCAAGGGCACGAAGCAGTGTCGACAGTCGAAGTATTAGCGTACAAAGGTCTTCTGTATGACTTTTGATTTGGTGGCTTTTTGGCACATGTTGTTTTTTCACGTATTAATGGTGAGGAAGATTCTTCGACCGATTCCAGAGTTCTAAGTCATTTCTAAAAAACTTAACATACTTGTCATTGAAGGAATAGTAGTACTAGAATTGATGGATTGTTCCCATTCCTTTTTTGTTTGTCTGTCTAGTTTTTGGCTGATCAAGAAAATTAGCATTGCATCACCGACCACGACGTTAAGGGCTTTTAGTTGTGATATTCTAGTATTGTATTGCGTAGTGTGAAGTAAATCTTTTGTACTTTTAAAAGAACCATCTAACGGTGGGATTCTTACAAATCTCTTGAATATTTGGTCAGTTATTTTTCTCGTGTTGTGATACCTTTCTTCTAGTGCTTTCCACGCCGCTTCATAGTTACCTTCTGATGCCGGATACTGATTTATAATCTCAAGAGGAGATCCCTTACACGACCCTTTAAGGTAAAAATATTTTTGTATTCCTGTGAGGGACTGATTCTGGTGTACCAAAGTCAAAAACATGTCGCGGTAGGGGATCCATTCAATGTAGTCGCCATTAAAAGTTGGTATTTCAATTTTTGGTAGCCTTGCACTTGAAGTAACTGAAGTGTTCGGCGTGTTGGACGAAACAAACGTACTTGTCATTTGACCTTGTGATGTAGTGGGTTCGGTTGATCTAAAAGCTTTGTTTTGAATGTTAAATATAGCTCCAAAAACTCATAATAATAGTCATCCTTCAGATAAGGCACATCTTTTTCAGCGATTGACTTCTCCAGGGCCATTTCACATATTTGTTCGTGCTCTTGTTTGAAGTTTTTGTACGTTTGTTCAACTTCTTCTAGAAGACTAAGGAGATAGGAGTAGACCTTGTCTCGAACGATTCTAACAATCGTTTCAGATGACGAAATGTCTTATGCTGCAATTCGACTATAGTTGAGATGTGCTCCATTTTGTATAAGTGAAAGTAAGTAAAGTTTTGGTTATATTTGTAGAAATATAATTGAACCAATATTTAAAAATTACTACAAATTAAATAAACTGCGTGCTGTAAATATGTTGTAATGACGTATGTAATTATATCCACGTAGCCGGAGTACAGCTTATTAAGTGGTCAAAACGTTTGATAACTTGTCTTGAATTTATAATATTTTTAAACTTATTTCCTCTAAATTTACTGTGATCTTATAATTCTACTTTTTTATTTCAGTTCTTTTTAAGTTAAACCGTGCATACTTAGTGCAGGCGACAATGTAATGTGTAATAATTTTCTACCTGCTGTTTTTCATAATATTGTAAAATTATAAACAATGTGTATTATGACTTATAAAGTCTAGTAGAGGACTTAACTCATTTTTAAAAAATGTCAGTTAGGTCGGTTAGTTAAATCAGCGACGATATGAACATTATCATGTACAAAAAAAGTACCAAAAACGGGTACGATTTTACTCCCTATTAAGTAAGGATGTTCAGAAATTGTCTAAACCCATTCGAGGTTCCGTTTAAAAGAAAAGAACGCGCCAAAAAGCTTTCTGCTACGTTCAATAATTTAGAAGATATGTAATGTGCAAAAAAGTACCAAAAATCAGTTTTTACCCCCTTTTAACCCCTAAAAGTACACATATTAAAAAAGTACCAAATGCGTGTCGGTTTATTTTTAAGAGCATTCGTATGCTTTTAGATTTGTCGGTTGTTAATGATACCGATTTTACCCTTTTTTGGACTTTTTCGAGTTCAAATTTCCAAAAATTCCTTCTTAGTGGATATATACATCTAAACAGGAATCTACGCACCAAATTTCAGCTCTGCAGCTGGAGGTATGGGCTGGGCGATGATGCGTCAAAAAGAACTTAATTTGCTGTCTAACTTAAATATTTATACGAATAATTCTTTTGCATTCGTTCTTTAGAATTATAAAATAAAATTCGGAAGAGTTCTACTTTAAATTCTCAGTTTTTTGCGTTCTTCTCGCAAACGAATTAACTTTTGCTTGCTCAAATCATAATCATCATCATCATAAAATATAGAAACAAATGAAGTTCGAACAATCATAATTAAATTAAATAAACTTAATACACTCAAAATATTCCATACTTAAATATGCGAAATATTTTTTCGTAATGTAATTTTTGTGCCTTCTCTCGTTGTACCTTCATAGTGAACAGACGTTTTAGCGGAGTTTTTCTTACATACATAAACAAACAAAATAATAATGTTCTAATTCATAAAAAATATTTTAGGATTATTACAGGTTTATTTGACAAATTTCCCATAGAAACTGTCAAATAAGCGCTTAATAAACCTGAAATACTTTTTATGAATTAGGCAGTAAAAATATATTCGTAATACATATTTAACCTTGATCAATAAACTTTAATTGCTTTGCTAATATTTTTTTTACATAGTCATAAATAACAAAAACAAAAAAACCGTAAACAAAAAAAAAAAAAAAACACAAAGTGCCCTTGAGGAATACTCTGTATGAGTACCTCAAAAACAAATAATTGTGAATTGAGTTATAACGGCAGAAATGCCTATTTTACTGTGAGTCTGAAGTTCTTAAAGATAACGATAAAAATAAAAAAATCTGATGATAGTATTTTTAAAACGGCAAATCCAATTTTTCTTCAGCGATCACCTTCGCTTTGTCCAATGCCAACTACTTCGTCGCGTCGGGCTCGTGTTCATCACTTAACCAAGTTATCACTATAGATAACCGTAGTCAAAAATGTAAAGTTCAAGTCGGAATTGACAGATATATCACAGGTGTAAAGCGCGTGCGAGGCCCAAATTCATCAAAAATCTTATCGGTTCCCAAGATATCCAGCGATAACGACGCCACATCAGTTAACCGTCAAAATCTTTTTTCAATACTACAAGCTAACAATGATCAACCAGCGAATTAATCGAAAAAAATCTCCCAACCACCATCAATATATCTGAGAGAAAGAAATTATAACGCTCTTATTAAAAAATTGGTCTCGACCATTGGTGAAAACGCATTTCATGTAATTCCATTAAAACGCGGTAACATCGACGAAACTAAAATTCAAATATAGGAAGAAAAAGATTTAGGGCGAGGCCCACGATATCGACAACGTTCGACTTGTCGCACACTTACATTCAAAACAAAAACAAATTTTAATATTTTGTTGTTGTTTCAAATGTAAGTGTGCGACAAGTCGAACGTTGTCGATATCGTGGGCCAGGCTGTTAAATAGTGACAAAATTCGAAATAAATAAAACAAGTTTTTATACGTACCAGCTTAAGAGGGCTAAGTGTATGCAAATTGTATTAAAGGGCAATGTTAGTAATATAATCAATCGGGAGAAGATCCCCAAGCCTCTATTTCGTATTGAACTTGAGCCGAATGATACACAGTTGAAAAAAAACGAAACACATCCAATTTATAGCCTAAAATACCTCTTATACCGAAAAATCACAGTTGAAAAGCCACATAAGCGTTCAGGTCCCGTGCAGTGCCATGATTGCCAATAATATGGCCATACGAAAGCTCACTGCAAGTTACCTAAAGTGTGTGTTGTGTGCGGTGAATGGCACTGTTCTGCTAGTTGTACTAAACCAAAAGACCAAGCTGAAAAAAAATTAGTAACTGTGCAGGTAATCACACTGCTAACTACAGAGGATGTCCTGTATATTCTTCCGTTAAACAGACTATAGGACAAAAACCAAAATTAGCTCCAGCTCAATCAGTAACGTTTACTCCGTCAATCTTGCTCAAATGAGTCAACCAGTTACTTCACGTGTATAATATTGGTCTCTGAGACTCATTTGACTACTCATTTGACTTCCAGAAGCTTTTTCAAAATTAATGGTTACACTATGTAAGGACCCTAGAGGGAGAGCATGCGGTGGATCTGCAATTCTAATTAGGTCAAGACTCAAGCACTATATCCTAGACAACGTTAGTGAAGAATATATGCAAGCGACGAGTATTTTTGTAGAAAATTTTTGTTCGAATTTCATGATATCATCAATTTACTCACCTCCCAGATTTTCAGTTACCGAAGACCAGTATGAGAAGTTCTACAAATCGCTTGGATCTTGTTTCGTGGCAGCTGGCGACTACAATGCAAAACATAAGTGCTGGCGTTCGCGTCTTATTACTCCTAGAGGTAGAGCGTTGTGCAACACAGTCTCAAAAATGGGCTTGGATGTCATTTCAAGTGGGGAGCCCACTTATTGGCCAACTGACATACAAAAAATCCCGGATGTTATAGATTTTGGTATCATGAAAAATATTTCTAGGGATTTAATTCATGTTCAAGCTTCTCTAGATCTCTCCTCCGATCACTCTTATTGCAATATGCGGCAAGTTCATCAGCATCTTGTTACTAATTCCATCAATACCGGGAGCTTTCTTCGGGTTGAGTTCAGAAGTTAGTTTTTGTACATCACGTATCTTAAACTTCAAGGGTCGAGGGGGTAGAGCAACTACACTCGGCAAATCAGCAACACAAATACATGTGTTTGGCGTAACTACGGATTTTAAGTGCTCAACAAATATTTTACATTTTTCCGTATCGCTTCTTGCCCAACCTCCGACAGATGTGCGCAGAGGTGGCTTAAACTCAAAGGGTGTTTTAAGCTTTTTAGCAGCGGGTCACAAAGAGTAATTTGATGCTGGTGTGACATCAAGACCTTCCAGATAATTTTTAAGAGATGAAGTGCACTCTTTAAATCTGATTTTATGGGGTGATCTGTGCTATTGCCATTCCCTTCTAGCACTTATTTTTTCACACACGAGACGTATTACGTAAAATAGTATAAATTTTATTAAACCCAGTCTGCGGATGGGAGGTAGTGGCATGTTCAGCAGCCTATTAGTATTTTCGTTAAGATTGGCAATGCTAGATTCAATCAGCCTCACTACGTTTCTCGAAAATGTTCTTGGACTATTGTCGTATTGGTTTTCGAATTTGTTTTTTGTGGTACTACGTAAAATTTTCGACTGCAAGGAATTTGTAACAGAATAAAAAGAATAGAGTAACACAAAATGTTAAAAGTAGTTAAATATTATGAAGCAGTCTATTGCGAACTGTCAAAAATAATAAATATAAAAATAAATTGGTGCTAACAAAAATGAAAAATTTAATTTTTTTGTGATAATTAAATTTAAATTAAATAAAAGTCAAATAAAAATATTGAGTTGCGCCTTATTTTCATTCTTAGATACATACATATATAGGTTGTTTGAACCTCCGCCCGTTGCGCGCCATTCAGTTTTTTATGTAGAAGTTCTTTTAATTATATTTATAGACTGTCCTCACTTTCATCCATCCAGACCCCATACAGATGGTGCTCTAAAGTATTTCTACCCATTCTGTCCATTTTGCGAATGCCATTGTGGTACGATTGCGCCAGTTATGTATATTTTTAAGCATTTTTTGAACAGCTTCCGTGTGATTATTTTCAATCTAAGATTATTTTGATCGCAGAAAGCAAGTTTCTATAAAGTTTATTAACAAAAATCCTTACTCTTTTAATGTTTTAAAAGCTTGTAAATTTTGTTTTATTTTTTTTGTCGAATGAAATAAAATGAACGACTATTTTTCCTACTTTTGACATCTGATTTCGAGAATCATAGTAACAGCGATATATTTTTATGACTTTCGAGAAACGTACTACCATTGTGTAAAAACGAGAAGTTTAAAGCTCGAATACGAGATATTTTTTTAATCCACTAAGATATTTTTTTAATCCCAGCCAATTAACACGACTGATAATCTTCAAATATGAGTAAAGTAAGTCACTTCTTAGTGGGTTACAGATTATAACGATAGTGGGGGAGTGATCGGAGGATAGATCTAGAGAAGCTTCAACGTTAATTCAATCCCTAGAAATATTTTTCATGTCGCCAAAATCTATAACATCCGGAATTTTTTTTTATGTCAGTTGGCCAATAAGTGGGCTCACGATTCGAAATGACATCTAAGCCCATTTTAGAGATTGTGTTGCACAACGCTCTACCTCTAGGAGTAATAAGCCGCGATTCCCAGAACATATGTTTTGCATTGAAGTCGCCAGCTACTACGAAGCCAGGTCCAAGCGATTTCTAGAAATCCTCGTATTGATCCTCAGTGATTGTGAATCTGGGAGGGGAGTAAATTAAAGATAAAACGGAATTCGTAAAAAAATTTGTAGACACAAATATTAGTTGCTTGTAGATGTTCTGAACAAATATTGTCAAATATATAGTGCTTGAGTCTTGACCTTATTAGAATTGCTCATCCACCACATGCTCTCGGGTCCTTTGTATCATATAGTGTAACCATTTATTTTATAAGCTTCTTGAGGTTAAATGAGTCTCAAAGACCAACATTACATCAATATTTTTTTCCATATGGAAGTGCTCAAATTCGTTTTTATGTTGGCGAATGCCGTTTGCGTTCCAGAAACACATTTTTAACGTGTTCATGGCTTGTTAATTAATGCTTGAAGCAGTGTATTCTTCATTCGCAGCATTTCTTGCATCAAGCTAGTCATATTTATTGTAAAGCTATTAATAGTTAGCACCAGATTCTCAATAGTAGCTTCAATGCGACTAAAGTTAAAGCTTGAGTTTGCATTCGATGAATTATTTGGCGGTGAAATATTTTGTGTGCGAATAGAACTATCCTTAGCAGCATCGGCATACGATACAAGTGAAGTAACTGGTTGGCACATTTGAGCAAAAGTAGCGGAGTACGCGTTTACTGGTTGAGCTGGAGCTAATTTAGGTTTTTGACCCATGGCCTGCTTAACGAAAGAATGTACAGGACATCCTCTGTAGTTAGCGGTGTGATTACCTCCACAATTACTAAATTTTTTCTGCTTGATCTTTTGGCTTAGTGCAACTAGCAGTACCATGCAAATCACCCCGGATGACACAAACTATAGGTAAATTGCAGTAAGTTTTTGTATGGCCATATTCTTGGCCATATATATTAGTGACGAATATATGCAAGCTACGAATATTTTTGTAGAAAATTTTTGTTCGAATTTCATGATATCATCAATTTATTCACCTCCCAGATTTTCAGTTACCGAAGATCAATATGAAAAGTTCTACAAATCGATTGAATCTTGTTTCGTGGCAGCTGGAGACTACAATGCAAAATATACGTACTTAGGTTCGCGCCTTGTAACACCTAGAGGTCGAGCTTTGTTTAATACAATTTCAAAAGCGGGACTGGATGTTATTTTGAGTGGGGAGCCCACTTACTGGCCTACTGACGTATCGACTATCATTTCAATCTGTAACCCACTAAGAAGTGACTTACCTCAACCATATATGAAGATGATCAATCGTGTTAATTGGCTGGGATTCAAAAAATATCTTAGTAGTCATTGAAGGGAAAATACTACGCTAAGAACACCCAATGATATTGAATCTAGCATTGCCTATATTAATGAAAATATTAAACAGGCTGCTGAACATGCAACTACCTCCCATCCGCAAACTGGGTTTAATAAAATTTATTCTAGGGATATTAATTGTTTCGTGTATGAAAAAAGAAGAGCTCGAAGGAAATGGCAACAGCACAGATCACCCCCAAAATAAAATCAGATTTAAGGAGTGTACTAAACGACTCCAAGAGTTGCTTGCATCTGAAAAAACTGCATATCTTAAAAATTATCTGGACGGTCTTGATGTCGCACAAGCATCAAATTACTCTTTGTGGCGCGCTGCTAGAAAACTTAAAACATCCTTTGAGTTTAAGCCACCTCTGCGCACATCTACAGGAAGTTTGGCAAGAAGCGATATGGAAAAAATGTAAAATATTTGCTAAGCACTTAAAATCCGTATTCACGCCAAACACATGTAGTGGTGTATCCGGGAGTATACTGG
This sequence comes from Tachina grossa, assembly GCA_949987645.1. NCBI lineage: Eukaryota > Metazoa > Arthropoda > Insecta > Diptera > Tachinidae > Tachina > Tachina grossa. The sequence continues at coordinate 102,502,438 of OX465274.1, read as the reverse complement.
GGTCAGTTTTGTATTTGATTTATACTTGTGATATGCCTGTGAGCAGTAATATCCATACTTCTACATTTGCCGATGATGCAGCCTGCCTTAGTATGCACGAAAACCCTCATGAGGCATCCCGATATCTTCAGGAACATATAACACAGCTTGAGCTATGGGTAAACTTATGGAGGATAAAAGTAAACGAACAGAAGTGCGTACATATAACCTTTACCCTACGAAAAGATACTTGTACCCCCCATTAGAATCAACAGTCAAGTTGTTCCTCAACATTCACATGTGAAATACCTCGGTATACACCTTGATCGTTGGCTTACATGAAAACACCATATTGACTCAAAGATAACACAAATTTATTTAAATTTAGTGGCCTTCGAAAAACGGCGGGCTGTTCCGTTCAACTATGTGTTGTCAGAATATTTACAACTAACTTTGGTGTTATTTGTTCATTAATAATTATCACATGTAATTTGGCTTAAAAAGCGATACGAACTTTAGCCTGTTAAAATCATAAATATAGAAACAAATGGAGTTCGAATAATATTAATAATAATAATTAATAATAATTAAAATTAACTGAAATTAATAGCCATGCGCTTGTGGCAAAAATTAAATAAAAATATACTTAATAGTAACAAACCAAAAAAGTTTGTCTTAAGTAGAACAAAAATAAGCAAATTAACTAACATGTGTATAATTAGTAAAAGAACAAACGACAATGGTAAGACTGTTGTAAATATAGAGATGGTAAAATTGAGCTTACAATACAAAAAAGCTTTCAGCAAATTGAAATACGATGAATCAAAAACAATTCACATATTGCATTTGCAATAATGCTAAGTATATAAAGCAGAAATCTACATCTACTGACACCACACACAGTGGACCAAACACAAAAGAACGCTGATGATGAAGGTTTAGTGGCCTTCGAAAACGGCTGGCTGTTCCGTTCAAGTATGTGTTGTCAGAATATTTACAAACAACTTTGGTATTATTTGTTCATTAATAATTATCATATGTAATTTGGCTTAAAAAGCGATACGAACTTTAGCCTGTTAAAATCATATATATAGAAACAAATGGAGTTCGAATAATAATTAAAATTAACTGAAACTTAAAATAATTCAGATACATTGGCTGATTGGTAGAAACTCAACACTCAGTCTAGATTGTAAACTTTTAATATAAATACAAGTCGATTTCGAAACCAATATGGTGTTACGGAATTCAACTATGGGGCACTGCTTCAGCTTCCAATATTGAGAAAATCCAACGAAAGTAAAACAAAATTTTACCGTCAATAACATCGGCTCCATGGTACATTAAAAATTCAAATATACAACGTGATTTAAATATGCCACTATTGACTGAAGAAATTGCAAAATACGCAGGCAAATATCTAACAAAACTCGAGTCACATCCTAATCCGCTTGCTCGTAATAGTTTGCACTTTACTGGACACATCCGCTTAAAAAAGAGAGATACAAGGGCTCTAATACTAAACACTCCAGATGAAGATGCTTGATATTACTTTTTTTTTTGCCTATCACTACTTATGTATTATTAATAACTATCACTAAGTTTATGTCCGACATTGGTCGGGCCTACTAATTATATTTGAGATTTAAGATTTGATTAATTATTGTTAGTTCATATATGAAGATACAATAAATAAAAAAACATGCATTAAAAAAAACTTCACTATTCTTATACTTGTCATATGGTGAATGTCAAGAAAAACTTAGAGAATGGAAGTACCTTATATATTTGTAGCATGCTTCAAACAATTCAATCAGTTTCAAAGTTTATGTTTTTTTTCAAAGAAAAACAATATAGAAACAGATCTATTTTTAATTACTTTAAAGGAAGGTAAACGTATCAGGTCAAATGGGATATTAAATATTGTTTTCATTGGATAATTTTGATATAACGGCGTTGTTTGTTTGCATAGCTATGAGTGCAACAAACGAATAACCTTATTCATCAAGTATCAAGAATTAAAATTACTTGTGGCAGCACTCTGGGGTCGGTAATGCGGTCATGATAGTGGCAACCTCAGAGGTAACAGCTGGTCACCGGGCTTTGGTAACAGCTGATAGCAACAGCTGAATAAAATAACAAATTTAAGGACAAAAACAAAAAATTATTTATAAAAAAAAAATAATAGATGAAAATGGACAGGAAAGTTCGGGAAAAAACAGCTTTGAAGGAAAAAAAAAGATGGACGAGATCGGACGATTTTTGGCGGGCACGATATAGTAGGTACGGTCGAAGAAGAAATTAGAAGAGGAATTCAATTACGATTTGGGCTCGAACAAGGAAGGATGATGTGGCTGGCGAGGATATATATTAAAGAAAAAGGTATTTGAGTGGTATAAAGCAAAAAGATTTAGTCCCAGTGAAACAATTTAAATAAAATATGTTATAAATAAAACAATTTGAAACAAAAGAAAATTTTTACGAGTGTTGGTGAAGAAAATAAGCAAAATTGTACAGAACCTAAAAGAAAAAGATGGCAAAAGGAGTGAAGAAAAGGTTAAGACCAAAAAGTTAAAATTTTACGACTTAAAACAAGTCAACTAAACTGAAATTTTCTGAAACCACAAAATAACAAAAATAAAAAAAAATTACTTAAAACTAATCAATGAAATAAAAGGTGCATAAAACTTAAAACTAAGCAACAAGACTTTAAATCACTTCAAAACTGGTTCGAGGAAAAATAAAAAAATGCCTAAAATTGAAAACCAACATTAAATAAACTAAAACTAGACAACAAAAAAAAGTTATTAAAACCTGAAAATTGTTCAACAAAAATTAAATATTTTCTTAAAACTAAATAACAAAGACAAACCAAAATTGCCGAAAGCTTAAAACTAAATAAAGAAACCTTAAAACTTATCAAAAAAGTTAAAAGTTAAAATTTTCTAAAGCGTAAATTAAAGAAAAAGCCCTAAGAGAACATAACTCGCCTTCAACACGCCACATTCAACGAGGGAACTGGCCAAAAACCCGCACTCACCATAAAGTAAGCCGTAACATTTCTGGAGGAGCCAGGTACCTGTCATCAGAAAGGGACGGACGGACGAAGGACAAAAGCAAGTTAAGTTTTTTTTGATTAATTTGATTAATTGTTTTTCTGTTTATATATATGCATAAAAGTTTAATTGTAACAATTTTTAGCTGTAATTTTTATAAACCTCTTAACTTTTTGAATGATAGGGAAAACACTTATATGTTTTTTTGTGCCAGTTTTTTTTTGCACTTTGTTAGGAGCAGATTCGATCTCAAACCTGCCCCCAAGTCCCCTTAATAAGCCCTTTGGCTTAAAATGATAGGTGTTTACCCTATAAACTAGAAATATCAAAATTTTTGTTTATATAGAAATCTTAATTATTTTTGAAAGAAAACCATGTTTAAACCAATTTGTTAGAAAAATTTACTTTACCTTTTTCTATGAATTTTGAAAATTGAAAGAAAACCATTTTTAAACCATTTTGTTAGAATAATTTACTTTACTTTTTCTATGATTTTTGAAAATTTTCCTTTTTTTTATTATTTTTAATTAAATCAAAGAAAAATATTTTATTTCTTAAATAATTTTGTATTGAACAGTTTTCTTTATTACATTTTGTTTTCTTTGTATAAATAAATAGAAAATGTTATGTAAATTTCGTATAATCTGAATTGAAGTTTTTCATTGCCCAAAATGATGGGTTAAGGTAAATTTTTTTCAGGCTGTAGGGACTAGTGGTAAGTAACCATCATAAAGGTTTGGGGTAACCTATATGAAAATTTAGGCCAGGTTACCATGGTGAAATCCAGAATTTCAGAGGGAGGGAGGCCACGGTTAGCCAAAAAGACCGGCTAAATCAACTTTTATGTTGAGAGAGAGAGAGAGAGCAAACTTGTAAGTATGCGTGGTTTGTGGTATAAATCTTTTCGTTTTTTTTTTTTGTTTTTTAATCAATAGTTTGTTTTTTCAAGTAAAACTTCCACTTTCGGGCTCCAAATTTTATATATTTACAAACACATCTTTCATTTTCTTGGTTTTACATCGTACCAAGCACAGCTGGCATGATTATTTTTTTTGTTTATTGTTGCTTATTGCCCGAATGTCGGCAAGAACACCCGCCAAGACGGCGAGTTCAGCCGGAGCAGAACGCCAGCATGCCAGCGAGGCCGACAAATCTGGCAACCGTACATACTCTTAAGGTAGAATTAGTAAAATCGTATCATTCTACTTTACAGCTTGCCGTATCGTTTAACTTTAGGCACAAGTTATAGAAAATGTAACAGTTTGCATAGCACATTTTTTTTTTGTCTGGCATTAAATACGACGTTTTTGACATTCGCTACAGAAAAATCTGTTTTCTGCAGATTCCTACGTCAACAGTGCTACCACCACATATTTTATAACTAGTAACATGCATTGTATATCGTACGGTTTTTGTCAGCTGACACGCAACATCACGATACGATTTTACTAATTCTACCTTTAATGCAGCAAAATCGTATCACAATAAATGCGTTTCATATTTTTTGTTTTTTTTTTAGTTTTTATTTTAATGCATGTACTCGTATGTATTTATTGTATCTTCAAGTATGAACTAACAATAAGTATTCAAATTTTAAATCTAGAATATAATTATTAGGCCCGACCACTGTCGGACATAAACTTAGTGATAGTTATAAATAATACATAAGTAGTTATAATCAAAAAGGAAAAAAAAAGTATTTTCAAGTAGTCCCAGCTGAAGTGTTGAGTATAAGAGCCCTTGTGTCCCTCTTTTTTAGGCGGATGTGTCCAGTAAAGTTCAAAATATTACGAGAGAGCGGATTAGGATGTGATTCGAGTTTTGTTAAATATTTGCCTGCGTACTTTGCAATTTCTTCAATCACTAGTGTGATTCACAATGTATATTTGAATTTTTGATGTACCATGGAGCCGAATTTATCATACGTAAAATTCTGTTTTGCCTTCGTTGGATTCTCTCGACATTGGAAGCTGAAGCAGTGCCCCATAGTTGAATTCCGTAGCACCATATAGGTTTCAAAAGTGTCTTGTATATCAAAAGTTTGCAATCTAGACTGAGAGTTGAATTTCTAGCAATCAGCCAATGTACCTGAGCTAATTTTAGTTTCATTTGTGTTAGCTTAGAATCAATGTGTTGTTTCCATGTAAGCCGTCGATCGAGGTGTATGAAAAGGTATTTTACATGTGAATGTTGAGGAACAATTTGATTATTGATTCTAATGGGGGAACAAGTATCTTTTCGTATAGTAAATGTTACCTGCGCGCACTTCTGTTCGTGTACTTTTATTCTCCATAACTTTAACCATAGTTCAAGTTGGGTAATATGTTCCTGAAGATATCGGGATGCCTCGTGAGGGTTTTCGTGCATGCTAAAGAAGGATGTATCATCGGCAAAAGTAGATGTATGGATTTTAGTGCTAACAGGCATATCACAAGTATAAATCAAATACAAAACTGGTCCCAGTATACTCCCCTGTGGCACACCGGCAACACTCATGAAGTCTCCTTCCACTACAATGAATTTCCATGATAGAATATAACTTTCCAATAGCTTTAGAAAATTTATTGGTAGATATGCCTTCAATTTTAAAATTAGGCCTTCATGCCATACTTTATCAAATGCCTGAGAAACATCAATAACGAGAGTAGAACAATACTTCTTTTTTTCAAATGTTTTTCTTATAACTTGAACCAATCTATGCGTTTGTTCAATGGTACTATGCTAACTTCTAAAACCAAATTGATGGTCCGGTATGCACCCACTATCAGTTAGAATTGGGGACAATTTTGTCATGAGCAGCTTTTCGAAAAGCTTTGATATTGTTGATAGTAAACTTATTGTCCTGTAAGACTCAGCTTTGGTAAGATCTTTGCCCGGCTTTGGAATCATTTTCACCTTGCCAAGCTTCCAGCTGTGTGAATAATACTATAGTCGTAATATGGCATTAAAAATAAATAGTAAGATTCTAGTTGCAGTGCGAGGCAGATTCATCAGCATCTTGTTACTAATACCATCAATACCTGGAGCTTTCTTCGGGTTGAGCTCAACAATTAGTTTATGTACATCACGCATCTTAAACTTTAAGGGTCGAGGGGGTAGAGCAACTACACTCGGCAAATCAGCAAGACCGGTACATGTGTTTGGTGGAAATACAGATTTTAAATGCTCAACAAATATGTTACCTTTTTCAGTATCGCTTCTTGCCCAACCTCCGGCAGATGTGCACAGAGGTGGCTTAAACTCAGCGGGTGTTTTAAGCTTTTTAGCAGCGCGCCACAAAGAGTAATTAGGTGCTCGTGTGACATCAAGACCTCCCAGATAATTTTTAAAAGACGCAGTTTTTTCAGATGCAAGCAACTCTTGGAGTCGTTTAGTGCACTCTTTAAATCTGATTTTGTGTTGAGGCGATATGTGCTGTTGCAATTCCCTTCTAGCTCTTCTTTTTTTCACGTACGAGACGTTCAACGTCTGTACAATAAATTCTATTAAACCCAGTATGCGGATGGGAGGTAGTGGCATGTTCAGGAGCTTGTTTAATATTTTCGTTAAGATTGGCAATGTTAGATTCAATATCATCGGGTGTTCTTACTAAATATTTTTTGAATCCCAGCCAATTAACTCGATTTATCATCTTTACATATGGGTGATGTAAAGCGCTTCTCAGTGAGCTACAGATTGTAACGATCGTGGGAGAGTGATCGGACGAGAGATCTAGGGAAGCTTCAATGTGAATTAATTCCCTAGAAATACTTTTTATGACGCCAAAATCGATAACATCCGGAATTTTTCGTACGTCAGTAGGCCAGTGAGTGGGCTCCCACTCGAATTAACATCCAAGCCCATTTTTGTGCAAATGGTCTTGCACAAGATTGTATAGTAACGGGTGTTTTTTTTGAGGGGTATAGAACTTCGAATTGAAATAAAACACAAGAAAATCGTTTTAATGTCCATCAATTTGGCTTTATTGGAAGGATAATTTTATGCCATTAATGTTTAAATATGATTTCGGGCATGTGGCCGCCGCGGCTGGCTCGAATAAAGCTAATTCTACAGGTCCAATTTTCAACCACTTTTTCGAGCATATGGGGCCGTATGTTGGCAATAACGCCACGAATGTTGGCTTCCAAGTCCCCTAACGTTTCTGGTTTGTTGGCGTAGACGAGCGACTTCACATATCCCCAAAGAAAATAATCCAATGGTGTCAAATGTGTGTCTTGGTGGCCAATTGACAGGTCCATTCCGCGAAATTATGCGCTCATCGAATGTTTCCTTCAATAAATCGATTGTGACGTGCGCTGTGTGGCATGTAGCGCCGTCTTGTTGGAACCACAACTCATCCACATTCATGCCATCCAATTCGGGAACAAAATAGTCGGTTAGTCGGCTCCAATTGCTGTGCACGGTGGCGAATCGATTCATTCGGGTCCTCTTCAACACTTTGCTCTACAGCGGCAATTTTTTCTTCGGTGCGCACTGTTCGACGTCTCTGCGGATGCGTATTATCACATAGAGTAAACGTAGTGCGAAAACGATCCATGGTTAACCGAATTAATTGCTCTGATGGACGATTATGTCGACCATAAAATGGACGGAGCTTGCGGTAAACTTCGCGAACTGAACCATTATTTTCGAAATAAATTTGCACGATTTGCAAGCGTTGTTCTTTTGTCAACCTGTTCATGATGAAATGGCAAACCAAACTAAATATTAATCACTTGACAGCTGACAAAATGGCCGCCAGTTAAAAAAGTGATGCCAACTTAAAGTTCTATACCTCAATAAAAAACACCCTTTATATCTTAATATATTCAAGATATCGAAAAACTGAAATCAAATTTAAGAAATGTACACATTAATCATATTTAATCGATCAATAACTAAATTTTTTGAATATTCCATACGGGGAACCAGTAACCGTCCGACTATATGTATAAACAAAAATTTAACTATAGAAATCTATTAACTTTATTCACCTTTAAAAACAATCGGTTATATTCTGCATTTCACGTGAAATTACATCGTTGGGAAATTGTTGTTATAAATACATATTTCCAACAATTCTATGAAAATTCCACACGTTTTAATTTCCCGTGGAATACATAAAACATACCCTTATATTTTTCTGGCATCAAACTTAAATAAATGCAATATTGTTCATAACTTAATACATTTGTTTTTTGTTATTTTTAAAATTTCATCAAAACCCAAAAACTTTTGTTTCCCTTTGCCATTGTTTGTTTATATTTAAAAACATATGGTTTCATTTTACTGGATTTTACTGGCAAAAATTTGTCCAGTAAAAACTTGCATTTACTCAGTAAAAGAACTGTAATTTTTCTCTCTCAATTCGCCCTCTCATTTACTGGATTTTGTGTACTCGAACGCAATCCAGTAAAAAATAGTAAAAATTTGTACAAATTTTTGAGTTCTCGAACGCACTTAATATAGTGCTTGAGTCTTGACTTAATTAGAGTTCCTGATCCACCGCATGCTCTCCCTCTAGGGTCCTTTGTATCATATATAGTGTAGCCATAAATTTTAAAGAGGCTTCTAGAAGTCAAATGAGTCTCGAGACCAACATTATATCAATATTTTTTTCCGTAAGGAAGTGCTCAAGTTCATTTTCATGTTGGCGAATGCCGTTTGCGTTCCAGAAACATATTTTTAACGTTTTCATGGCTTGTTAATTAGTGCTTGAAGCAGTGTATTCTGCATTCGTAGCATTTCTTGCATCATGCTTGTCATATTTGTTGTAAAGTTGTTGATAGTTTGCATAAGATTTTCAATAGTGGCTTCAAGGCGACTGAAATTAAAGCTTGTGTTAGCATTTGTTGAATTACCTGGTGGGGACACTTTCTGCGTGGGTATAGAATTTGTCTTGGCAGCATCGGCATACGATACACGGGAAGTAACTGGTTAGCTGATTTGCGCGTTTGTTGTTTGAACTTCAGCTAATTTAGGTTTTTGCACCATAGCCTGCTTGACGAAAGAGTACACAGGACAACCTCTGTAGTTACTTTGCACTTTGTAAGAGAGAACGCACGTGGAACAGGGATCGCAAGGAGAGCATAAAAATTGCAAAGACTGCAAATTACTCTTATCAATTTCAACTTACCTCTTATCAAATTTTACAGTTCTGAGGAACTAAAAGTTTTGAAAACTGTCGAAAAATTTGATGAGAGCAAGGTGGAATAGGACCCAGGGCTGTCTGTTATGGCGATTTCTCGCCAAACGTGGCGATTTTTAACCTGTATGGCGTTTGGTTGGGCGACATGGCGATTTTTCTGGCGATAAATAAATTTCTTGGCAATTTTTTTTTTTTTGGCTATTTTTTAACAAAATTGAACTTTAGAATTTTTCAATTTAGGAATATTAGTTGATTGAAGGTGTAGTTTAAATATATCAATCCTGTCAAAACTCGTCTGCAAGAAATTAAAACAACTGGATTTTGATGATTTGGATGAGCAAAATCCACAAGAAATAATTTTTGGCGATTTTATTTCCGCTTTTGGCGATTTTCTGCTAAAATTGCTTACGATGATTTTATAAAAATGTATATTAAAAATAAATGTTGCATAAATAAAAATTTATTACATAATTAAGAAAAACTACATAAAATTGATTTTGGCGACTTTTAAAATCAATTTGGCGAAATAGGCTAGAAAAAATCTGGATGTTTATTATTTAGTGTGCGAAATGTATATACACATGTTATTTTTCTCTAAATTGAAATTTGTTTTGAGGATTTTTGTTTTAAACACCAAATTACAACTTAAAAATATAACGCTTATTTTCTACAAACTTCTCTGTTTACGTGGCCGAGGAGGATTCCACGATACGGGGGTGTTGTCAGTTATTGATACAATGTTTAAACCGCACATTTGTAATCCTTTGATGGCAGACTGAAAATTAAAATATATAGAATAGAATAATTTCAAAACTTCCATCATTAATTTTTTAAATTTGCATCTAAAAGTAAGATACACATTAATTTTAATTGAACTAGAGTAAATTTTAATCAGGAATAATTTCTTAATCGGATGAAATATTCACCCTTATTCTATTTGGCGTCGGCAACATCGTCATCAATTTTGGAACAACATCAATATAACACAACATCAATGCTAACTTTGTATTCCCTAACAGTGTTATGACGACGTTGCCTGTTTATCGATAAATACAATACACATATCCAATATTTGAGTCAGCTGGTTCATTTTGTTTACTATTTTTGGTAAAAGTATTTTTGAATAAGTAAACGCTTTGTAAATAAATTAAAATAAAATGTTTTTCTTTCCTATTGAGACGATGAAAAAAAATTAATAGTGAAAATAAGATTTCTCAGACAAAAGTGATGCATTTGCCAGTTACCCAAGGAAAAGTAAGTGATAAGTTCTCTCATATTTTTGGAAAATAATGGGTAATGTTCATCCTTTTAATATTTTACAAACATTTTCGGCTGAACAAAACATCATTTAGGAGTGTATTGGATACAATAGAGCCTACCTTTTAAAACAAAAGGGATCATATCAACGTTTATTGGAGCTTGGAGCTTCCTCCAAAGGTACTCAATGCTAATTGTTTATATACACCGCCTTCAGTTGCTTTGCTGTTGTTGTTTGCAACCTTTTTTTTTAATTTAAACCTCAGTATACTTTCCCAACACACTATTTACCTTACATTTTGCCATCCACCACTAGTTCTAATTGGTGGACCGAAGGAATTTAGTGCAGTCTCACTTTCTCACTGCACCTTGAAATTATTAGGAAACTACCCCTGAGGAATCCTCTAGCAAAAGAAGGACTTTTCCAACTCTTCCACAAGCTTTTCAAATTGGTTGGGGTTGGTAATTTTAATTTTGTCCATATTATATTTTTCACTTTTTTTAAGAACTTTTTTCAAATAAATATGTACATTTTTATATCTACTTATATTTCACTTTTTTACCATTTAAATTATTTTTCAAATTCGTTGAGGCATGCACACAACAGAACACGACATCAAAAACACTGACGACAAAATGAACGGCAACATCAACATCAATGTTTCTTTCAGAATACCAAACATATGCTGACAGTCATCGATAAATGGCAATACTATCTACGGGAATACCGATTTGATAAAAAACATTAAAAACGACGTCGTGTTATGTTGCCGACGCCAAATAGAATAAGGGTGATTTTTAAAATTAATGTGATTTTCTACAGTAAAGAAGAAAAATTAAACTAAACTTTTTAGCTGGGGGAAATGCGCATTTTTCTGTGCAGCCACTCATTTCATCAGCAACCATGTCTATCTACTTGGGCAGAAGTTGTTATTAACATCAGCTATTTAACGTGAATTTTTAATGAAATGGAATATGAGAAATGATTATTGTGTATAAATTATTTAATTTACCTTTGGTAAAAACATTTGTGGAAATCACTATTCATTTCCTTTTTTTGTTTTCTCTTCAGGTTAGCACGAAGTTACATCACTCTACCTAAGTATGTTTAACTATTCTTGTTTATCTTTTTCGATAACCACATTAATTTAATTTTTATTTTCTTCCTTAGAAAATTAACTCATATACTTGGCTGATTTTTAAAGAAAATAATTTTCGAGCAAATATTATCCAATAAAAATGAAGTCTTTTAAAAATTGCAAAAAAAATAAGAAAAGAAAAATTAGATACGTTAGATAGTTTAATTATCTTTATTTAGTTACACTGGGGACAGGTTTTCGTGGCGAGGGATTTGGAAACTTTTAATTTTGAGTTTTCCTTATATTTTATCTTAATACGATATTTACGTTTTATGGGTTTTCTTCTAATTTTACAGATTATTTTAAAATAGTATTAAGCTAAGATCCCACTATCGGCGCAAATAGCACAATTTATGACAATTTGTATTGTGCTGTATCGGCACACATTTAAAAACATTACTCAACTTATTCTTGGTGGTCCCATTATCGTTTCGGTTGATATTCGCCACAATACCAATGCGGCAATAATCGATAAAATGCGGTTACAGTATCGTGCTTTGTTGGGCTAATTAAATGAAGGATGGATTTCACTCAAAAACAGGAAACTGCTGTGGCCGTATAAATTGTGGCGTCAATGTTAAAAAAAGAACAAATAAAAAATAAAGAACACTAAAGATATGTAGCATTTGGGTAAGAGAGTGCACAGTGGGGTGAATGGTAGAGAAAGTGTCGATTAATTCATAGAAGTTGTAATTTAAAGGTGTTATTTTTTATTAATGAATAAAAATAAAAATAAAAAAACCAGCACATAAATTTATTTTTTAATTTTTTACATTTTATGGGCTTTTTGCATTTTGGAGAAAATTTTCTTATTTGACTATTTTTGCTGTAACTTTGGAATGAAAAAAGAGATAAATTAGTAAATTAAATTGTAAATTAGAGATTTGTTTAAATAAAAAAAATAATTGGTTGATTTGATTTTTAGCATCTGGAATTCTCTCACAAAAACCTTCATTACTCAAAAATCGCACAAATGCGGCAATAGGTATTCTGTGATTTATTAGCTAAAGTCTTATATTTTAAGAGCATAAAAGAATTTTTCCCAGCACTCATCCGCAAAGTTGTTGAAACTCAATGTATATATCAAAAATACCACATTTTTAAAGCAATTTAATTTTTTTTTAAATATTTCTAAAACATTTATATAAACAAAAAATAATTTTTTAAATGCTCATATACCTGAAGTTGACGATTCCATTATAAAATTTTTACTTATAGAAGTCTTAACAAAAACTATAATCACTTGAAATATAAAAATTTTCGCTTTTAATCAATGCGCGCAAAAATAACTAAAATTACTGAACTTTGAACACACTCTGCAAATAAAGTATACTACCAAGAACTTTTATTTTTGCAGTTAATGATATAGAATTTTATCTACTTTCATATGGTACGAAATACGGTTGTGAAAGTTAAAATTCATCTTTTGAATTAATCGCCACTTGTGGAGACTTTCACCCCACAGTGGAGTGGTTAGAAAAGAGAAGTGAATGTGGTGCCTATGAGAGTACTTTACGCGAATTTCGTTGAGTCGAAAATCAAAATTTTCTTCTCAAAAACTATGTGCGAATGAGTGAATGAAATTTCTTCGATTTGGTTGAATTAACCACCCCATACATTCAAAAGCAAGACACCACTTTTCGAAAAGCTATTCCAGTTTCTCACCGTTTAGCTCGTACCCTTTGCTATTTGGCCACTGGTAACAACTATAGAAGCCTTTCAGCTTTTTTCTTTGCATTGCTCCAAACACAATATCAAAAATTATTCCGGAAGTTTGCGATGTAATTTTTAGGGTACTTGAAACTAATTATCTAAAGGTAAAGTATTCATGTAGGTACATATGTAAGTACATACATATTTATATTTTACGGAAAACAAAATGTGTTCATTTCTGGCTCGATTATGGATGGCAACCGAACTTTGCTTGCGTTGCTAATTGCCGAAATGGTATTACAGATGGCAACTGGCAACTAACAGCTGGTAATTTCAGTTGCCATATTGGCAACCACAAATTTGTAGTTGCTACATAGTTTAAAAGCAAAAAAATGGAAAAATTAAACCGTAATTGCAATATTATTTTTATTTTCGAATTTCTTCTATGCATATTTGAAGAAAATATGCTTCACAGTTAAAAATGAGATTGTTCAAACTTATTTTAGGCAACAACATTTACTCACAGTAGAGTCGGTAATTCTAAAGAGTCGTCTAATCGATTCAAATTTTGCACTTTCTTCTCTTCACCAATAATTAATTCCACTTAACTAATAATTTTTATGATCAGTGATGTTTTTAAACACTTTTACTCAATAATTTTCTTTTTAGCACTTGTATTTCTTATATTTTAAATATTTGTTTATATTATTTTCAGTTGCCAATATGTCATAATCGTATTTTCGATAACTTTTTGGCAACTGGAGGAAGTTGCCATACACAATACAAATTTTAAGTTCAGTTGCGTTGCTAGTTAACTCGACAACTGAAGTTCGGTTGCCATCCATAATCGAGCCATTCGGGTTAATTTTCAGTTGCCATTTCAGTGGACTGAAGTTGCTTCAAAGTTTGAACTACTGTGGAACGTTCCTCACTGCATAGGAGCAATTGATGGAAAACATTTCAATATGATCGCACCACCAAAATCAGGCAGCACCACCAAAATCAGGAAACACCTTTTATTATTATAAAGGTTTTCACAGCACAGTGTTGTTGATGCTGAATATAAATATTTAACGGGTGTTTTTTTAGAGGTATAGAACTTCAAATTGAAATAAAACACAAGAAAATCGTTTTAATGTCCATCAATTTGGCTTTATTGGAAGGATAATTTTATGCCATTAATGTTTAAATATGACTTTGCGCATGTGGCCGCCGCGGCTGGCTCGAATAAAGCCAATTCTACAGGTCCAATTTTCAACCACTTTTTCGAGCATATGGGGCCGTATGTTGGCAATAACGCCACGAATGTTGGCTTCCAAGTCCCCTAACGTTTCTGGTTTGGTGGCGTAGACGAGCGACTTCACATATCCCCAAAGAAAATAATCCAATGGTGTCAAATCACACGATCTTGGTGGCCAATTGACAGGTCCATTCCGCGAAATTATGCGCTCATCGAATGTTTCCTTCAATAAATCGATTGTGACGTGCGCTGTGGCATGTAGCGCCGTCTTGTTGGAACCACAACTCATCCACATTCATGCCATCCAATTCGGGAACAAAATAGTCGGTTATCATGGCTCTATACCGGTCTCCATTAACGGTAACTGACTCTCCAGCATTATTTCGGAAGAAGTATGGCCCAATGACTCCACCAGCCCATAGAGCACACCAAACAGTCAGTTTTTGTGGATGTAATGGCGTCTCAAGGGTCTCATGTGGATTCTCTTCACTCCAAATGCGGCAATTTTGCTTGTTGACGTAGCCATTCAACCAAAAATGAGCCTCATCACTGAACAAAATTTTGCGATGAAAATCAGCATCGAGATCAATCTCATTTTCGGCCCATACACCAAAATCACGACGCATTGCATGGTCTCGCGGCTTTAATTCTTGCACAAGCTGGATCTTGTAAGGTCGCAAGCCAAGATCTTTGCGCAAAATCTTCCATAAAGTTGATGGACAAAGCTCCAATTGCTGTGCACGGTGGCGAATCGATTCATTCGGGTCCTCTTCAACACTTTGCTCTACAGCGGCAATTGTTTCTTCGGTGCGCACTGTTCGACGTCTCTGCGGATGCGTATTATCACATAGAGTAAACGTAGTGCGAAAACGATCCATGGTTAACCGAATTAATTGCTCTGATGGACGATTATGTCGACCATAAAATGGACCATGAACCAATGAACCATTATTTTCGAAATAAATTTGCACGATTTGCAAGCGTTGTTCTTTTTGTCAACCTGTTCATGATGAAATGGCAAACCAAACTAAATATAGGGTGTTTTTTTAAGAGGTATAGAACTTTGAATTGAAATAAAACACAAGAAAATCGTTTTAATGTCCATCAATTTGACTTTATTGGAAGGATAATTTTATGCCATTAGTGTTTAAATATGATTTCGGGCATGTGGCCGCCGCGGCTGGCTCGAATAAAGCCAATTCTACAGGTCCAATTTTCAACCACTTTTTCGAGCATATGGGGCCGTATGTTGGCAATAACGCCACGAATGTTGGCTTCCAAGTCCCCTAACGTTTCTGGTTTGTTGGCGTAGACGAGCGACTTCACATATCCCCAAAGAAAATAATCCAATGGTGTCAAATCACACGATCTTGGTGGCCAATTGACAGGTCCATCCGCGAAATTATGCGCTCATCGAATGTTTCCTTCAATAAATCGATTGTGACGTGCGCTGTGTGGCATGTAGCGCCGTCTTGTTGGAACCACAACTCATCCACATTCATGCCATCCAATTCGGGAACAAAATAGTCGGTTATCATGGCTCTATACCGGTCTCCATTAACGAATCGATTCATTCGGGTCCTCTTCAACACTTTGCTCTACAGCGGCAATTGTTTCTTCGGTGCGCACTGTTCGACGTCTCTGCGGATGCGTATCATCACATAGAGTAAACGTAGTGCGAAAACGATCCATGGTTAACCGAATTAATTGCTCTGATGGACGATTATGTCGACCATAAAATGGACGGAGCTTGCGGTAAACTTCGCGAACTGAACCATTATTTTCGAAATAAATTTGCACGATTTGCAAGCGTTGTTCTTTTGTCAACCTGTTCATGATGAAATGGCAAACCAAACTAAATATTAATCACTTGACAGCTGACAAAATGGCCGCCAGTTAAAAAAGTGATGCCAACTTAAAGTTCTATACCTCAATAAAAAACACCCTTTATTAATCACTTGACAGCTGGCAAAATGGCCACCAGTTAAAAAAGTGATGCCAACTTAAAGTTCTATACCTCAATAAAAAACACCCTTTATATATAGGTATTGACGTCGGTTGTAACGGCCGCAATTCAGATGGCGGTGTTTTCAGTAAATGTTCTTTACAACATGCTTTGGATAAGAAAGAACTAAATTTACTATCAGCACTTCCTTTACAGGGTCGCGAAGTAAACATACCATTTGTTTTAGTAGCAGACGAATGCAGACGAATGTAAACTAATTTGCTTAAACCATACCCGGGACGTAGTTTATCAGCAGGTCAACCAATTTTCAATTATAGGATATCCAGAGCAAGACGAATAGTTGAGAATGCATTTGAAATTATGATGAAAGCCTTCGAAACCTTCTCTCGGCCCATAAAGCTAACTATAGATAAAGTCACGTGTAACTCTAGGTTGTTGTGCACTAGATAATTTTTTAGTGACAGAAAATCCAAATTATACAGCCACATTGGTAGATCGCTTTGATGAACATGGAAATTTGGTTGTTGAAGCACACGCTAATCATTCCTTATCAATCGCTGCTCCTGCAGTAAAGGAAACTCCAAGTTATTACATATGCATCGAAGCAAAAGCCATTCGACAGGAGTATGAAAACTATTTCATATCACCAACTGGTGAATTGCCCTGGCAATATAAACGTTTACAAACAAGTAAAAGTGCTATATTCGGCTATGCCGAATCTTATATACTCTTTACAAAAGTGCGTATGATACATACAACTTTGTTTTGTGAAAATATTTTTTGCTCTAGTGCAATTTTTAGTAAGTAACCTCTCGGTATTTTTCGATTAAATATTTTTTTTTGATATTAGCAATAAGTTGAATATCGATGCCTTACTTTCTTACAGCCATCCCTAAACAAAAGCGGCAAGCGTTTTTTAGCTGTCAAAAGTTCTCATGTCCATACATTTTGTATGGAGCATACCGAAATAACGCGGCGGCAACGCTTTGCTATTGGAAAATCCGATTTTGACATCGCGTTACACAATGAAGTTAGTTGCAAAAGAAAACAATTGCCTTTTGTTTGCCATCATCAGCGTTACCATATGTGAAGATTTATCTTATTTCCGAAGTTTTTTGGGATGTTAAAAAGACTAAAAGATTTCTTTGTTAAAAATATGATTTTTATGAATATGATACTTGGAACTCTTAATATATTATTTAATGTCCTTTTTACTAAAGTACAGATATATTTCTTCTTTCCGTCGTCAAAAGTATGAATTATGTGCATACATATATGTATTTATCTTATACATGTTCTATTCAGTAAATAAAATTATATTTATATACACATATATACTAGTTGAACCCGGCAAACGTTGTTGTATCCTCAATAATTTATTTTTTAACTATATCACATTTTTCATTTGGCCCTTAATAATGTTATAGAAACTTTGTTCTACGCAATGATGAATACATCCTGCATGACTTACGATCAAATTACCGGTCAATTGACTGATACTACTCTTGTAGGGTTAGTTCATTTGAAACAAAATAAATTTTTCCTAAATAGGAATTCAGTAAGATCAATGCATATTAATATATTTTGAGTAAGATCGCCAAAAAAGATTTTTAATGAGAAAGAGATTTTTTGCTCGACCTGAAGGTTTTTGAGAAAAAAAATATATGGCAACGCTGACCATCATCCTTAACACAAGCAAGTTTTCCAAATCTTCTAAATAACTATTTTTTTTCAAAATTATTTATTATTTAAGAAATTTATTATTCGACATATTGTCAGAACATTATTTTAATTTGAAATTTATTTGCTGGTGGTTCAGCGTTATCTATTTATATGCATTTCATTCTTGCTGTAACAAATCATCAGTAGACTTCAAGTGCACTTTGGACTTAACTGCCTAATATAATAAATTTCTGTCACTATTTTTTATAATCCCATACAAATTCGTTTTTAAGTGCACTTTCTATACCTGCACATTTAATATACATAAGTGCCCTAAAATTTTGGTAATTTTAAAATACTTTCATACAAAAAATCAATGTTAGCTGCACATTGACTTAACTGCACAAAATATATTTTTTCTGTAATTATTGTTCAAAATCCTTTTTAAGTGCACTTTGTATACCTGCGCATTAAACATATTTTTTGGTAGTTTTAAATTATTCTCATATAAATTGAAAAAATGTGGCTACCAACCATGTATGTGTATAAAACTGAAGTCAAAAATTGTATACCTGCCCATTTAGGCAGGTAAGTGCATTTAAGATAACAGCATTTTTGATTTATCTGCACAAAAAGTCGTACAAAGTTGATTGTGCAGCTAAGTCAAAATTACTGTAGTCACAAACCTCTTATCTTATGCACAGACTTTCTTTTGTGATTTTCAAAAATATTATTTGTGAATTCTTAAATAGTTCTTGAAAGTCTGTGCATAAGATAAGAGGTTTGTGACTATTCAAAATGCGTGGAAGTCTACTGATGATTTGCAACAGCAACAATGAAATGTTTAGGTATGGCATTTCAGCGTTAAAGTTCGGCGGTAAAAAACGTTCCGCTTTCCGTCCTTGTTTAGGGGTGGCTGTTAACCTCGCAACTTAAAAAATACAAGTTTTCAGGAGAGCAAAAAACGGTTCTATGTATATTAGTAGTATTAATATACTAATGTTTTTTAGTTTAAATATGAAGCGAGTTCTCGTGGTACCTTCATAGCGAACAGTCGATTAGCGGAATTTTGCTTACATACTTACCAAACAAACAAAAAATTATACAAAAAAATATTCGTAGTACATGTTATTCGTAATAGGTACATACTGACTTTAATAAATAAGCTTTATGCTTTGCTAATATTTTTTACATAGTAAAAATAACAAAAACAAAAAAAATTGCAAACAAAAAAAAACTTAAACAAAGTAACGTTGAGGAATACTCTAACGAGTACCTCAAAAACAAACAAATAATCATAAATAACACAAACAAAAAAAAGACCGCAAACAAAAAAAAACACAAACGAAGTACCCTTGAGGAATTCTATGTATGAGTGCCTCAAATACAAAAAATTTTGAAGTGATTTCTAACGGCAGAAATGCTAATTTTACTGTGAGTTCTGAAACTCTTAATGAAAACAATATTAATAATAAACCTGATGAGTCTTTTTTTAACGGAAGAGCCAATTTTTCGTCAGCGATCAATTGCGCTCTGTCCAATGTCAAATAGTAGTGCTTCCTTCATTAACATTACAGTTGCGTAGTACTTCTTCATATAAGCCAGTAATATCATCCTCTTCAGGCTCGTGTTCATCACTTAACAAAGTTATCACTACAGATAACAGTAGCTCGAAACCCAATTTGCAAGTCGGAATGGACAGATATAAGCGAAGCCCGAATTCCTCAAAAATTTCATCTGCTTCAAAAATGTCAGCGCAGCCAGAACTAATCGCCAAAACTGCCTTAAAATTTTGCAAGATGAGAACGACAAACCCGATGTATCCTCGAATAAAACATCCAAGCCGCCACCAATCTATTTGAGAGAGAAAAATTCAAATGCCCTTATTAAAAAATTAATTTCGGTCATTGGTGAGAATAAATTTCAGCTTGTCCCAATAAAACGTGGCAACATCGATGAAACGAAAATTAAAATTTATGACGAAAAAGATTTCCGCAAAATTGTTTCTGAATTTGAAAAAAATAAAATAAGCTTCTACACATACCAGCTTAAGAGTGCTAAAGGCCTGCAGATCGTATTGAAGGGCATAGATTCCTATGTTGTTCCTGAAGGAATAAAAGATGCACTCGTCCTCCAGGGATTTAAGGTAAAAAATGTATCTAACATAATAAACAGAGAAAAGGTTCCCCAACCACTAGTTCGTGTTGAACTGGAGCCGAATGATATACAGTTGAAAAAAATGAGACTCATCCTATTTGTAGCCTAAAATACCTTTTATACAGAAAATCACAGTTGAAGAGCCACATAAGCGTTCAGGTCCCGCGCAGTGCCATAATTGCCAAGAATATTTTTTTTAATGCATGTATTTATTTATTGTATCTTCATATATGAACTAACAATAAGTATTCAAATCTTACATCTATAAAAAAAATTATTAGGCCCGACCAGTGTCGGACATAAACTTAGTGATAGTTATAAATTATACATTAGTGGTGATAATCAAAAAATGGGAAAAAAGTATTTTCAAGTAGTCGCATCTGGAGTGTTAGGTATAAGAGCCCGTGTGTCCCTATTTTTTAGGCGGATGTGTCCAGTAAAGTTCATAATATTACAGCAAGCGGATTAGGATGTGATTCCAGTTTTGTTAAATATTTGCCTGCGTATTTTGCAATTTCTGCAAACACTAGTGGCATATCTAAATCACGATGTATAATAGAATTTTGGATGTACCATGGAGCCGATGTTATTAACCGTAAAATTTTGTTTTGCCTTCGTTGGATTCATTGGAAGCTGAAGCAGTGCCCCATAACTGAATTCCGCAGCACCATATTGGCTTCAAAAGCGACTTGTATAGTAAAAGTTTGCAGTCTAGACTGACTGTTGAATTTCTACCAATAACCAATATATTTGAGTTAACTTAAGTTTCATCTGAGTTAATTTAGAGTCAATATGATGTTTCCATGTAAGTCTTCGATCAAGGTGTATACCAAGGTATTTCACTTGGGAATGTTGAGGATTGTTGATTCGAATGGGGGAGCAAGTATCTCTTCTTAGGGTGAACGTTATATGGACACACTTTTCTTCATTGACTTTAATTCTCCATAAGATCAACCATATTTCCAGCTGGGTAATATGTTCCTCGAGTTTGCGGGATGCCTCATAAGGGTTTTCGTGTACACTCATACAGGCTGTATCATCGGCAAATGTAGAAATATGGATATTATTGCTCACAGGCGTATCACAAGTATATATTAAATACAAGACAGGACCCAGAATACTACCCTGTGGCACACCAGAAGATATAGATTCAGGCACACTCGTGAACTCTCCTTCCACAACAGTGAACTTTCTATCAATAATATAACTTTCCAAAAGCTTTTGAATGTTTATTGGCAGATATGTCTTCAAATTTAAAATTAGGTCTTCGTGCCATACTTTATCAAACGCCTGAGAAACATCAATAAAGAGAGCAGAACAATACTTCTTTTCTTCAAAAGTTCTTCTTACAACTTGGACCAGTCTATGCGTTTGTTCAATCGTGCTGTGCTGACTTCTAAACCCAAATTGATGGTCCGGGATGCACCCATTATCAGTTAAAATTTTGGACAATTTAGTCAGGAGCAGCTTTTCGAAAAGCTTTGAGATTGTAGATAGTAAGCTAAGTAAGCCTATATGACTCAGTCTTGGTAAGATCTTTGCCCGCCTTTGGAATCATTTTGATCTTGGCAAGTTTCCAGTTATGTGGAAAATACTGCATTCTTAAAATAGCATTAAAAATAAATAGCAGGATTCTTATTGCAATATGAGGCAAGTTGATGAGCATTTTGTTACTAATGCTATCAATACCTGGAGCTTTCTTCGGGTTGAGTTCAGCAATTACTTTTTGTACTTCACGCATCTTAAACCTTAAGGGACGAGGGGGTAGAGAAACTACACTCGGTAAATCAGCAGCACCCGTACATGAATTGGGAGTGAATACAGATTTTAAATGCTCAGAAAATAAGTTACCTTTCTCACTATCGCTTCTTGCCCAGCCTCCGGTCGCAGTACGCAGTGGTGATTTAAGATCAATGGACGGACGTTACATCAAGACCTTCTAAATACTTTTCCAGTAGTGCATTTTTTTCCGACGATAGTAGCTCTTTGAGTCATTTAGAACATTCTTTAAGTCTGATTTTATTTAGGGGTATCTGTCTTGTTGCCATTTTCTTCAAGCATTCCTTTTTTCACATACAAGACGTTCAATTTTCGTAGAATAAATTCTGTTAAAGCCGGTCTGCGGATAGGAGGTAGTGGCGTTTTCAGCAGCCTGTTTAATATTTTCGTTAAGATTGGCAATGTTAAATTCGATATCATCGCATGATCTAAGCTGAATGTTTTCTACGCAGTGACTTCTAAGATATTTTTTGAATGCCAGCCAGTTGATTCCATTAATCATCTTCACATATGAGTTAGTTAAATCACTCCTTAGTGGGTTGAAAATTGTAATTATTGTTGGAGAGTGATCGGAGGATAGATCTAGAGAGGCCTCTACGTGAATTAAGTCCCTATGAATATTTTTCGTGACGGCAAAATCTATAACATCTGGAATTTTTCGTACGTCAGTAGGCCAGTAAGTAGGCTCCCCACTCAAAATGACATATAAGCCCATTTTTGAAATTGTATTCAACAAGGCTCGACCTCTAGGTGTAACAAGACGCGATCCCCAGTACGTATGTTTTGCATTGTAGTCACCAGCTGCCACGAAACAAGATCCAAGCGATTTGTAGAACTTCTCATACTGATCTTCGGTAACTGAAAATCTGGGAGGTGAGTAAATTGATGATATCACGAAATTCGCACAAAAATTTTCTACGAAAATATTTGTTGCTTGCAAATATTCTTCACTAACGTTGTCAAGGACATAGTGCTTGAGTCTTGACTTAATCAGAATTGCTGATCCACCACATGCTCTCTCTCTCTCTCTCGGGTCCTTTGTATCATATAAAGTGTAACCATTTATTTTAAATAAGCTTCTAGAGGTCAAATGAGTCTCAGAAACCAACATTATATCAATATTTTTTTCCATGAGGAAGTGCTCAAGTTCATTTTTATGTTGGCGAATGCCGTTTGCGTTCCAGAAACATATTTTTAACGTGTTCATGGTTTATTAACTAATGCTTGAAGCAGTGTATTCTGCATTCGCAGCATTTCTTGCATCATACTTGTCATATTTGTAGTAAAGTTGTTTATAGTTAGCACCAGATTCTCAATAGTAGCTTCAAGGCGACTAAAGTTAAAGCTTGAGTTTGAATTCGTTGAATTATTTGGCGGTGGAACATTTTGCGTGAGAATTGAACTAGTCTTAGCAGCATCAGTATACGATACACGTGAAGTAACTGGTTGGCTCATTTGAGCAAAAGTGGCGGAGTTCGCGTTTACTGGTTGAGCTGGAGTTAATTTGGGTTTTTGACCCATAGCCTGTTAACGAAATAATATACAGGGCACCCTCTATAGTTAGCTGTGTGATTACCTTCACAATTACTACATTTTTTTTCTGCTTGGTCTTTTGGCTTAGTGCAGCTAGCAGTACCAAGCAATTCAACGCAGATAACACACACTGTAGGTAACTTGCAGCAAGTTTTCGTATGGCCATATTCTTGGCAATTATGGCACTGTACGGGACCTGAACGCTTACGTGGCTCTTCAAGTGTGATTTTTCGATGTAAGAGATACTTTACGCTATAAATTGGATGGGTTTAATTTTTTCTCAATTGTATGTCATTCGGCTCCAGTTCAACCCGAAATAGGGGTTGGGGACCTTTTCTCTATTAATTATGTTGGTAACATTTTTTATCTTAAATCCTTGGTCGACAAGTGCACATTTTACATCTTTGGGTTCAACATATGAATCTATGCCCTTTAATACTATCTGTAGCCCTTTAGCACTCTTAAGTTGGTATGTGTAAAAATTTGTTTTATTTTTTTCGAATTCACTAACAATTTTTCGGAAATCTTTTTCATTATATATTTGGATTTTAGAATTTAGAATTTTTTTCTCTCAGATAAATAGGTGGTGGCATAAAAGACTTTTGCGAGGTCTTGTCGTCAGTGTCGTGCAATAATGAAAAACGATTTTGACGATTGGTAGATGATGCGCTGTTATCCCTACACACCTTTGGTGCAGATGAAATTTTGGAAGAATTTGGGCTTCGCCCAAGCTTTACCTCGGTTATATATCTGTCCATTCCCATTTGTACCTTGGGTTTTGATCTACTGTTATCTGTAGTGATAACTTGGTTTAGTGATGAAGAAGAGCCCGAAGCGGATGATATCGCAGACTTAAATGAAGAAGTGCT
This sequence comes from Tachina grossa, assembly GCA_949987645.1. Taxonomy (NCBI): domain Eukaryota; kingdom Metazoa; phylum Arthropoda; class Insecta; order Diptera; family Tachinidae; genus Tachina; species Tachina grossa. The sequence goes on along the minus strand of OX465274.1, from coordinate 102,478,021 downwards.
AGGCAATGGCAATGTTATAGATTCACTAGTTGGCATTGGACATAGCGAAGTTGATCGATGACGAAAAAGTAGCTTTTCCGTTAGAAAAAGACTTTCATCAGATTTATTGTTTATATTGTTTTCATTAAGAGTTTCAGAACTCACAGTCAAATAAGCATTTCTGCCGTTAGAACTCACTTCAAAATTTTTTTCCTTTGAGGTACTCATACAGAGTATTATTCCTCAAGGGTACTTTGTTTGTATTTACGGTTTTTTTTTGTTTTTGCTATTTCTTACTATGTAAAAAATACTAGTAAAGCCAATAAGCTTATTTATCAAGGTGAATATGTATTACGAATATTTTCAGTATGATTTTTGATTTTGTTGTTTTTTTATATTTGTTTCCTATGTATGTATGTAAAAAAATCCGCTTTAACGTCTCTTCACTATGAAGGTTCAACGAGAACGGCACTGCTAGTTGTACTAAACCAAAAGATCAAGCGGAAAAAAATGCAGTAATTGTGGAGGTAATCACACCACTAGCTACAGAGGTTGTCCTGTGTACTCTTTCGTCAAGCAGGCTATGGTGCAAAAACCTAAATTAGCTCCAGTTCCAACAACAAACGTTTCTTCAGCCACTTTTGCGCAAATGACCCAACCAGTTACTTCCCGTGTATCGTATGCAGATGCCATTAAGACAAATTCAATTCCCACATAAAATGTTTCCCCACCAAATAATTCAACAAATACAAACTCAAACTTTAATTTTAATCGCCTTGAAGCCACTATTGAAAATCTGGTGCAAAATATCAACAACTTTACAACAAATATGACTAGCATGATGCAAGAAATGCTACGAATGCAGAATACACTGCTTCAAGCATTAATTAACAAGCCATGAAAACGTTAAAAATATGTTTCTGGAACGCAAACGGCATTCGCCAACATAAAAATGAACTTGAGCACTTACTTATGGAAAAAACTATAGTTGTAATGTTGGTCTCTGAGACTCATTTGACTTCTAGAAGCCTCTTTAAAATGAATGGCTACACGTTATATGATACAAAGGACCCTAGAGGGGTCAAGACTCAAGCACTATATTCTTGACAACATTTGTGAAGAACATCTACAAGCAGCAAATATCTGCATTGAGAATTTTTGTTAAAATTTCGTGATATCTTCAATTTACTCCCCTCCTAGATTTTCAATCACTGAGGATCAATACGAGAAATTCTACAAATCTCCTGGACCTTGTTTCGTACCAGCTGACGACTACAATGCAAAACATACGTTCTGGGGGTCGCGCCTTATTACACCCAGAGGTCGAGCATTGTTCAACACTATTTCAAAAATGGGCTTGGATGTCATTTTGAGTGGGGAGCCCACTTATTGGCCTACTGACATACAAAAAATTCCGGATGTTATAGATTTCGACGTCATAAAAAATATCTCTAGGGATTTAATTCAAGTTCAAGCTTATCTTGATCTCTCGTCCGACCACTCTCCGACGTTCATTACAATTTGTAGCCCATTAAGAAGCAACTTACCTGAACCATATGTGAAGATGATCAATCGTGTTAATTGTCTGGGGTTCAAAAAATATCTCAGTAGTCATTGTACGGAAAACATAACGCTTAGAGCACCCGATGATATTGAATCTAACATTGTCAATCTCAGCGAGAATATTAAACAGGCTGCTGAACATGCCACTATCTCCCATCCGCAGACTGGGTTTAATAAAATTTATTCTACAGACATTGAACGTCTCGTACGTGAGAAAAGAAGAGGTAGAAGGGAATGCCAACACCACAGATCACCACAAAATAAAATTAGATTTAAAGAGTGCACGCAACGACTCCAAGAGTTGCTTGCATCTGAAAAAACTGCATCTTTTAAAAATTATCTGGAAGGTCTTATGTCACACCAGCATCTAATTACTCTTTGTGGCGCGCTGCTAAAAAGCTTAAAAGACCCGTTGAGTTTAAACCATCTCTGCGCACTTCGACCAGTGATTGGGCAACAAGCGATACTGAAAAAGGTAAAATATTTGCTGAGCATTTAAAATCCGTTTTTACCCCAAATACAGGTACTGGTGTTTCTGATTTGCCGAGTGTAGTTGCTCTACCCCCTCGACCCTTAAAGTTTAAGATGCGTGATGTACATAAACTAATTGTTGAGCTCAACCCGAAGAAAGCTCCAGGTATTGATGGTATTAGTAACAAGATGCTGATGAATCTGCCTGGCACTGCAACTAGAATCTTACTATTTATTTTTAATGCCATATTACGACTAGAGTATTATCCACACAGCTGGAAGCTTGCCAAGGTCAAAATTATTCCAAAGCCGGGCAAAGATCTTACCAAAGCTGAGTCTTACAGGACAATAAGTTTACTATCAACAATATCAAAGCTTTTCGAAAAGCTGCTCATGACAAAATTGTCCCCAATTCTAACTGATAGTGGGTGCATACCGGACCATCAATTTGGTTTTAGAAGTCAGCATAGTACCATTGAACAAACGCATAGATTGGTTCAAGTTATAAGAAGAACATTTGAAGAAAAGAAGTATTGTTCTACTCTCGTTATTGATGTTTCTCAGGCATTTGATAAAGTATGGCATGCAGGCCTTATTTTAAAATTGAAGACATATCTACCAATAAATTGTCTAAAGCTATTGGAAAGTTATATTCTATCCCGGAAATTCATTGTAGTGGAAGGAGACTTCATGAGTGTTCCCGAATCTATCTCTGCCGGTGTGCCACAGGGGAGTATACTGGGACCAGTTTTGTATTTGATTTATACTTGTGATATGCCTGTTAGCACTAAAATCCATACACCTACTTTTGCCAATGATACAGCCTTCTTAAGCATGCGCAAAAACCCTCACGAGGCATCTCGATATCTTCAGGAACATATTACCCAACTGGAACTATGGTTAAAGTTATGCAGAATTAAAGTAAATGAGCAGAAGTGTGCGCAGGTAGCATTTACTCTACGAAAAGATACTTGTTCCCCCCTTTAGAATCAATAATCAAATTGTTCCTCAACATTCACATGTAAAATACCTTTCCATACACCTCGATCGACGGCTTACATGGAAACAACACATTGATTCTAAGCTAACACAAATGAAAATAAAATTAGCTCAGGTACATTGGTTGATTGGTAGAAATTCAACTCTCAGTCTAGATTGCAAACTTTTGATATACAACACACTTTTGAAACCTATATGGTGCTACGGAATTCAACTATGGGGCACTGCTTCAGCTTCCAATGTCAGGAGAATCCAACGAAGGCAAAAAAAAATTTTACGTATGATAACTTCGGCTCCATGGTACATCAAAAATTCAAATATACATCGTGATTTGAATATGCCACTAGTGATTGAAGAAATTGCAAAGTACGCAGGAAAATATTTAACAAAACTCGAATCACATCCTAATCCGCTCTCTCGTAATATTTTGAACTTTACTGGACACATCCGCCTAAAAAAGAGGGACACAAGGGCTCTTATACTCAACACTCCAGCTGGGACTACTTGAAAATACTTTTTTTTTCCTTTTTGATTATCACTACTTATGTATTATTTATAACTATCACTAAGTTTATGTCCGACAGTGGTCGGGCCTAATAATTATATTCTAGATTTAAGATTTGAATACTTATTGTTAGTTCATATTTGAAGATACAATAAATACATACATGCATTAAAATAAAAACTAAAAAAAAAACAAAAAATATGAAGCGCATTTATTGTGATACGATTTTGCTGCATTAAGAGTAATTTTAAATCTTGATACTTGATGCATAAGTTATTCGTTTGTTGCACTCATAGCTATACAAACAAATAACGCCGTTATATTAAAATTATCCAATTAAAACAATATTTAATATCCCATTTGACCTGATACGTTTACCTTCCTTTAAAGTAATTAAAAATAGATCTGTTTCTATATTGTTTTCCTTTGAAAAAAAAACATAAACTTTGAAACTGATTGAATTGTTTGAAGCATGCTACAAATATATAAGGTACTTCCATTCTCTAAGTTTTTCTTGACATTCACCATCTGACAAGTATAAGAATAGGGAAGTTTTTTTTAATGCATGTTTTTTTATTTATTGTATCTTCATATATGAACTAACAATAATTAATCAAATTTTAAATCTAAAATATAATTAGTAGGCCCGGCCAATGTCGGACATAAACTTAGTGATAGTTATTAATAATACATAAGTAGTGATAGGCAAAAAAAAATTATTATCAAGCATCTTCATCTGGAGTGTTTAGTATTAGAGCCCTTGTATCTCTCTTTTTAAGCGGATGTGTCCAGTAAAGTTCAAAATATTACGAGCAAGCGGATTAAGATGTGACTCGAGTTTTGTTAGATATTTGCCTGCGTATTTTGCAATTTCTTCAGTCACTAGTGGCATATTTAAATCACGATGTATATTTGAATTTTTGATGAACCATGGAGCCGATGTTATCAAACGTAAAATTTGGTTTTGTCTCGGTTGGATTTTCTCAATATTTGAAGCTGAAGCAGTGCCCCATAGCTGAATTCCGTAGCACCATATTGGCTTTAAAACCGACTTGTATATTAAAAGTTTGCAGTCTACGCTGAGTGTTGAATTTCCGCCAATAAGCCAATGTACCTGAGTTAATTTTAGTTTCATTTGAGTTAACTTAGAGTCAATATGATGTTTCCATGTAAGCCGTCGATCAAGGTGTATACCGAGATATTTCACATGTGAATGTTAAGGAACAACTTTTTTGCTAATCCGAATGGGGGAACAATGATATCTTCGTAAGGTAAATGTTACTTGAACACACTTTTGTTCATTTGCCTTAATTTTACATAAGTTTAACCATAGTTCCATCTGGCTAATGTGTTCCTGGAGTTTGCGGGGTGCCTCATCAGGGTTTTCGTGCATACTAAGGCAGGCTGTATCGTCGGCAAATGTAGAAGTGTGGATACTACTGCTCACAGGCATATCACAAGTATAAATCAAATATAAAACTGGCCCCAGTATACTCCCTGTGGTACACCGGATGAAATTGTTTCAGGCATACTCATAGTGTCCTTCCACAACTGTAAATTTTCGGGCAAGAATATAACTTTCCAAAAGATTTAGAATGTTTATTGGTAAGTATCTCTTCAATTTCAAAATCAGGCCTTCAGGCGACACTTTATCAAATGCCTGATAAACATCAATAAACAGGGCAGAACAATACTTCTTTTCTTCGAATGTTTTCCTTATAAATTGAACCAATCTATGCGTTTCCTCAATGGTGCTATGCTGGTTTCTAAAACCAAATTGATGGTCCTTGATGCACCCATTATCAGTTAAAATTGAAGACAATTTTGTCATGAGTAGCTTTTCAAAGAGCTTTGACATTGTTGACAGTAAACTTATTGGTTATTTGCTTAAATTTCTTCGATCTTTTTGTTTTTAATGTGTTTTTATATTTATTAAGCTTGAGATCTTATTTTATTATTATTTTTTATAAAAGAATTAACAAATTTTATTTATATTCCAATATTTCGTTGCCACAATGGGTAACTTCTTCAGGGAAATATGTTTGTATAATAATTGACAATGAAAAAATATTTTTTATAAAAAGGCGGTAAATCAAAAAACTCAAAAAATTATAATATGAAGTTTGTTATACATTGAAAAAATAGTTTTTTAACTCAAATAAACACATAACAAAAATTATTTTAAATGTTGGTGTCTGTTACAGTTTGAAAAATGTTTTACATTCTGTTATCTATTAACTAAATGTCTATAACATTGTGCAACATTTAGTGTATCTGTTCTGTAGTTTATTCGTTGTGTTGATGGTACTTTTATAATATGTAACATTTCTAACATATATCTACGTCTGAAATTATTTTCTTTATCCAAAATCAATGTATTATTAAAATCTGGATAATGATTTTTGTCCCTGCAATGTAATGTTAATGCAGGGATGTAATGTAATGGTGTGGGAGTAATGTGCCTGTATTTTTGATCGGACTTGTGTCCAGATATCCTAGTTTTTAATTTATTTTTTGTAGTACCTACATATACCTTATTAAAATTTTCTCTATCATTACCTCCACATGGTATTTTATATACTAAATTTGACATTTCTGATTTGTCTATTCTATCTTTTGTTTTGCTAAATAATCTATTTAATGTGTTATGCATTTTATGTGCTATTATATATTTTTTACTGTCATAAATATTTGCATTTTGAATTCTTTCAGACAAAAGAGGAACATAAGTTAGTGATTTGTAAATCTTTGGCTCAGTAACTGTTCTTCTGTTCAAATTATTGCAGTTTTTATATTGCCGTATTAATCCATATATCAAAGAAATAGGGTAATTATTATTCACTAAAATTTCTTTTATCTTTTATATGTTAATCCTATGAAATTCTATATCACTAATCCTCAAAACTCTTTGAATTAGATTTTTTGCTGTATTGATTATTATCCTCTTTGGGTGTTTAGAGTAATAATTGATAATCCTACCTGATGAAGTTGGTTTCTGATACCAATCTATACATAATCTATTTCCCTTTCTCATTACTAGTGTGTCTAAATAAGGAATTCTAGAATTACATTCCTTTTCAATTGTAAATTATATATCATCATGAGATGAGTTTAGTGTGGCCAACATATTGTCAATGGATTGATCTGAGATTATACAAAACAAATCATCAACGTATTTTGTAACAATCCTTGGTTTTATATTTAATTTATCAATACAACAATCCAATAACTTCTCCATAACAATGTCAATTTGGCTTAAAAAAGCGATACGAACTTTAGCCCGTTCAAATCACAAATATAGAAACAAAATGGAGTTCGAATAATAATTAAAATTAACTAAAAATTAATAGCCATGGGCCTGTGGCAAAAATTAAATAAAAATATACTTAATAGTAACAAACCAAAAAAAAAAGTTTGTCTTAAGTAGAACAAAAAATAAGCAAATTAAGTAACATGTGTATAATTAGTAAAAAAGAACAAAAGCGACAATGGTAAGACTGTTGTAAATATAGTCATGGTAAAATTGAGCTTACAATACAAAAAAGCTTTCAGCAAATTGAAATACGATGAATCAAAACAATTCACATATTCCATTTGCAATAAAATGCTAAGTATATAAAGCAGAAATCTACATCAACTGACACCACACACAGTGGACCAAACACAAAAGAACGCTGATGATGAAGGTTTAGTGGCCTTCGAAAACGGCTGGCTGTTCCGTTCAACTATGTGTTGTTAGTCGGAATATTTACAACAGACTTTGGTGTTATTTGTTCATTAATAATTATCACAAGTAATTTGGCTTAAAAAAGCGATTCGAACTTTAGCCCGTTCAAATCACAAATATAGAAATGTCAGCTATAATTGGAGATGCTGGAGACCCCAAGGAAGTCCTTTTTGTTGGATATATATTTTATTATTATACTTCAAATATCTATTATCTGTTATACAAAATTTAACAATGCGTAGAAATAAATCTTTCTCAGTCTTCGTATAATCCTTAATTATTTCCCATTTTCCTTTAATGTCTAGAGCTATATCTCTTGGTATACTGCGAAATAAAGAAGTTCCTATTGTTTCTCAGAAACCTTTCTCTCATATTAACCTTGTCTAGTATGAATCTATTCGTGTTTGTCAATCTTTCTTTATTTAAGTGGTTGTCAATAATATTTGTGAATCTATTCCTTGCAATCTCCTGTTCTTCTTTTCCTGTCGTCGTTTGTATAAAATCCTCACCGTCTGCTAGTTTTAAAGTCGGGAAATTATTCTTTTTTACTGGAAGTGCATGCTTTCGTCCCAATGAAAGAACCCATTCTACTTCTGTTGGAATGTTAAAATCTGATTTATTCACAAACCACTTTTTGTTTCTCTTAATACCCATATCTCTATTTTGTGAACTAATAAGGCAATTAAACTTTTTAATATGTACCTTTTTTGTCTGCAAACTTAAAATGTTGGCTAGTCTATCTTCATGTTCAATAAATGAGTTGAATTCTTGTCTTGAGAGATATTTTTAATCCATTCCAATTCTCTAGAAACTTGCTTCAGTATTTCATGCTGTTTCTTAATGGCCAAATTCAGGATCTTGTTTTGGAAAAATTGGACATGTTTTGATATTGATTGTTGAAAACTTGGAATCCAATTTGAGTTAAAATAATATTTTTTCAATGTATAACAAACTTCATATTATAATTTTTTGAGTTTTTTGATTTACCGCCTTTTTATAAAAAGTATTTTTTCATTGTAAATTATTATACAAACATATTTCCCTGAAGAAGTTACCCATTGTGGCAACGAAATATTGGAATATAAATAAAATTTGTTAATTCTTTTATAAAAAATAATAATAAAATAAGATCTCAAGCTTAATAAATACATAAACCATTGTAAACTTATTGGCCTATATGACTCACCCTTGGTAAGATCTTTACCTAGGTTTGGAATCATTTTAACCTTGGCAAGCTTCCAGCTGCGTGGATAATACTCCAGTCGAAAAATGGCATTAAAAATTAATAACAGGATTCTAATAGCAGTACGAAGCAACTTAATCAGAATCTGGTTACCAATTCCATTAATACCGGGAGATTTTTTCGGGTGGAGTTAGGCAATTAGCTTTTGTACATCACACATCTTAAACTTTAAGGGTCGAGGGGGTAGAGCAAGTACACTCGGCAAATCAGCAACACCGATACATGTGTTTTGTGTAAATACGGATTTTAAATGCTCAGCAAATATGTTTCCTTTTTCAGTATCGCTTCTTGCCCAACCTCCGGTAGATGTGCACAGAGGTGGTTTAAACTCAACGGGTGTTTTAAGCTTTTTAGCAGCGCGCCACAAAGAGTAATTAGATGCTGATGTGACATCAAGACCTTCCAGATAATTTTTAAAAGATGCAGTTTTTTCAGATGCAAGCAACTCTTGGAGTCGTTTAGTGCACTCTTTAAATCTGATTTTGTATTGGGGTGATATGTGCTGTTGCAATTCCCTTCTAGCTCTTCTTTTTCAACGTACGAGACGTTCAACGTCTGTACAATAAATTCTATTAAACCCAGTATGCAGATGGGAGGTAATGGCAATGTTAGATTCAATATCATCGGGTGTTCTTAGCGTAATATTTTCCGTGCAATGACTACTAAAATATTTTTTGAATCCCAGCCAATTAACTCGATTTATCATCTTGACATATGGGTGATGTAAAGCGCTTCGCAGTGGGCTACAGATTGTAACGATCGTGCGAGAGTGATCGGACGAAAGATCTAGGGAAGCTTCAATGTGAATTAATTCCCTAGAAATACTTTTTATGGCACCAAAATGGATAACATCCGGAATTTTTCCTACGTCAGTAGGCCAGTAAGTAGGCTCCCCACTCGAAATAACATCCAAGCCCATTTTTGAAATTGTGTTGAACAACGGCCTACCTCTAGGCGTAATAAGACGCGAACCCGAGAACGTATGCTTAGCATTGTAGTCGCCAGCTGCTACGAAACAAGGTCCAAGAGATTTGTAGAATTTCTCGTATTGATCGTCAGTGATTGAAAATCTTTTAGGGGAGTAAATTGAAGATATCACGAAATTTCTACAAAAATTTTCAATGCATATATTTGTTGCTTGTAGATGTTCTTCACAAATGTTGTCAAGAATATAGTGCTTGAGTCTTGACTTAATTAGAGTTCCTGATCCACCGCATGCTCTCCCTCTAGGGTCCTTTGTGTCATATATAGTGTAGCCATTCATTTTAAAGAGGCGTCTAGAAGTAAAATGAGTCTCAGAGACCAACATACATCAATATTTTTTCCGTAAGGAAGTGCTCAAGTTCATTTTTATGTTGGCGAATGCCGTTTACGTTCCAAAAACATATTTTTAACGTGTTCATGGCTTGTTAATTAATGCTTGAAGCAGTGCATTCTGCATTCGTAGCATTTCTTGCATCATGCTAGTCATATTTGTTGTAAAATTTTTTATCGTTTGCACCAGATTATCAATAGTGGCTTCAAGGCGACTGAAATTAAAGCTTGTGTTAGCATTTGTTGATATACTTGGAGGGGACACTCTGCGCGGGAATAGAAGTTGTCTTGGCAGCATCGGCATACGATTTACGGGAAGTAACTGGTCATTTGCGCAAAAGTGGCTCAGGAAGCGTTTGATGTTTGAACTGGAGCTAATTTAGGTTTTTGCACCATAGTCTGCTTGACGAAAGAGTACACAGGACAACCTCTGAATACTGAATTTTCTTCTGCTTGATCTTTTGGTTTAGAACTAGCAGTACTGTGCAATTCATTGCAGATAACACACACTGTAGCTTACTGCAGTAAGCTTTTGTATGGCCATATTCTTGGCAATTATGGCACTGAACGGTAACTGAACGCTTTTGTGGCTCTTCAACTCTCTTTTCTGTATAAAAGGTATTTTAGGCTATAAATAGGATGTCTTATTTTTTTTCAACTGTATATCATTCGGCTCCAGTTTAACACGAAATAGGGGTTGGGGTACCTTTTCTCTGTTTATTATGTTAGATACATTTTTTACGTTAAATCCCTGGAGGACGAGTGCATCTTTTATTTCTTCGGGAACAACATAAGAATCTATGCCCTTCAATACGATCTGCAGGCCTTTAGCGCTCTTAAGCTGGTATGTGTAGGAGATTGTTTTATTTTTTTCAAATTCAGAAACCATTTTGCGGAAATCGTTTTCGTCATAAATTTTAATTTTCGTTTCATCGATGTTGCCACGTTTCAATGGGACAATGTGAAATTTATTCTCACCAATGACCGAAATTAATTTTTTAATAAGGGCATTTGAATTTTTTTTTTCTCTCAAATAGATTGGTGGCGGCTTGGATGTTTTATTCGAGGTTTGTCATTGTCATCTTGCAAAATTTTAAAGCGGCTTTGACGATTAGTTGAGGATGCGCTGTTATCCCTAGACATCTTTGGAGCGGATGAAATTTTTGAAAAATTCGGGCTTCGCCCACGCTTTACCACGGTTATATATCTGTCCATTCCGACTTGCACCTTGGGTTTCGAGCTGTTGTTATCTGTAGTGATAACTTTGTTAAGTGATGAACACGAGCCTGAAGGGGATGATATTACTGACTTATATGAAGAAGTACTAGGCAACTGTAATGTTAATGAATCACTACTATTTGACATTGGACAAAGCGAAGTTGATCGCTGACGAAAAATTTGCTTTGCCGTTAAAAAAGACTTTCATCAGATTTATTATTTATATTGTTTTCATCAAGAGTTTCAGAACTCACAGTAAAATAGGCCGTTATAACTGACTTCACAATTATTTGTTTTTGAGGCACTCATTTAGAGTATTCCTCAAGGGCACTTTGTTTGTGATTTTTGTTTGCGGTTTTTATGTTTTTGTTATTTCTACTATGTAAAAATATTAGCAAAGCATAAAGCTTATTTATTAAAGTCAGTATGTACCTATTACGAATAATATGTACTACGAATATTTTTTTTGGTAATTTTTTGTTTGTTTGGTAAGTATGTAAGCAAAATTTCGCTAATCGACTGTTCGCTATGAAGGTACCACGAGAACTCGAGAATAGTGAAGTTTCCTGTAAAATCATGCTAACGTATTAATTTAATATTTCCCCTCTGTTTACTGTTTGGTTGAAAATTTTATTCAAAAATTATTTCAAAATTGTTTTTATAAAATACAGAATTTATTAATTAAACAATGAATGCCCTAATTCTGTTGGACGATTGCATCGTCTTGTCTATGAACGAAAAAAGCCGCATATTCTTTAAAATAATTATTATTTATTGTCTATGCCAGAAGCTTCGTGTATTTGCTTTATGATTTTATTTCAAACATTATATCCAACACATATTTTTTCATATATTTTTCAAAATAATTGTATACTTTAATTAATTTTTTTTATAAAAATATTATTACCATGTTTTTAGGTAATAATATTTTTATTTTTCATTATCAAAGACAACAACCAGTTTTGAAGAAAATAATTTAGAGAATTCAAAAGCAAGAACACAAAAGTATTTTCTTCTTACTGAATGCCCTAATAAGTAAAAAAAATAAGAATGCAGCATTTTTTAATTCCCTTCATTTCCTTGTGTTCGTCAACAGTGGCTAAGAGCCTATAAGATCTGACTAGTTATTAAACCAATTTTTTTAGAAAATGATGTTACAATCAATAAGAAACAAGAAAACCCTTTAATCAACTAATCAATCAACTAAAGACTTAATATTAACTCCATAAAGAAAGATAGGAGGAAGTTTTTTTTAGCTTTTTCGTTACCGGATTAGTTTAAACATTATTAATTACGTTAGGTACAACATTTAACTTTTCTAAAAGAGCAAATCTATTTTGATTAGAACTAGGAGTATTATTATTATTAACAGAACGCAAATTTGCTAAATGTATTTTTACAGCGCCATTCGAATTTCTTTTATATTTCTTATTTTTAAACACTTCAAAATTAATGTTATCACCTGTAAGTTTGCTCATATCAAAATATTCATCTTGAGAAAGAAAATTAGAATGAGTGTATGAGAATTTCAGTAAATGAAACGATTTGAACTTTTTTTTTTTTTTTTATTTTAATTCATTATTTTTTAATTTCTAAATTCATTAAACTTATTTCCTCTAAATTGACTGTGATCTTATAATTCTACTTTTTTATTTCAGTTCTTTTTAAGTTAAACCGTGCATACTTAGTGCAGGCGACAATGTAATGTGTAATAATTTTTCAAAAGCTAAAAGCAATGAGAAGATCATACCATGGATGGTATGGTTTTCTACCTGATGTTTTTTATAATATTATAAGTTTTGTTTTACACGCTAAGTACATAAAAGTTAACTGCTTTTATATTTAAACTTATGTAAATATGATAATGAGAGCAAAATCAATATAATTACTGAGAGAGCGATTCTCAGTTAATATACATTACTACAGGGGTCGAGATTAGGGCAAATAATAATAGTTAAGATATGGGATAGATTGTACAATATGTCCCATACATTTTCCCCCACTAAGAACGATTGTTCTTAATTCCGCTCAAAGCTTTCGTCGGCAATAATAGAATGGTGTGATATGTCATCATTGCTGGGAAGAAAGCAGATTTTAGCTATAGGACGTTTTACGTATTTTCCGTTGAAATATAAAGTGACGACACGAACATGTCCATCTGGACCTGGATGAATTTTTTCCACTCTAGGTAATGGCCATGAACCAGGCGAAAACCGCTCATGTAATACCAGTACAATATCACCAACCTGTGCCTCTCTTTGAATAGCATTCCATTTAAGCCTGGACTGCAGGCGGCAAAGGTACTCCTTTGTCCAGTGCTGCCAAAAGTGTTGTCTTAGTTTTTCAACTTGTTTCCATCTTGTCAAACAGTCGATACTGGTATCGAGCAGATCTTCTTCGGGTATGCAGGTTGTGGGCTCGCCAACCAAAAAATAAGCAGGCGTCAAACACTGAAATCAGATGGGTCGTTTGAAAGCGGGCATATTGGCCTGGAATTCAAGCAGCTTTCAATTTGACACAAAAGAGTTGATAGTTCTTCGTAAGAAAGCAGGAAATCTCGCATTATGCGGCGTAGGTGATGTTTCGTTGCCTTTACGACTGCCTCCCATAAACCCCCGAAATGTGGGGAAGCAGGTGCTATAAAATGCAACTTTGTTCAGTCATTATGTAGGTTTTCAGCCAGGTCATCAGCCAACGATGTTCTAGATCGGTTATGTATAGCATGCAGCTCTTTGGAGGCTCCTAAAAATGTGGTTCCACAATCTGAATATAAGTCAGTGCAAGGTCCTCTCTGAGAGATGAATCGCCTAAAGGCGGCCAAGAAGGCATCGGTAGTGAGACTAGACACGACTTCCAGATGCATTGCTTTGGTGCACATGCATATGAAAGACATATATATCCCTTGCTTGTTGAACTTTTCCGCAAATTTTATTGTTTTAGGGTAATAGGGGCGCATAGTCTAATCCACTATGCTTAAACGGCCTTACGGGCTGTATGCGTGCTGATGGCAGATTACCCATGATTTGCTCTGAAGCTCTCGCAGTATACTTCAAACAGATTACACATTTCCTTTTTACAGCGGTAGCAATAGCTCTTGCAGATATAATCCAATAGTGCGTCAGGACGTATGCTTGCATTAATTGCACACCACCATGAAGGGTTTTGAAATGTGTATCTGTAAAAATAAGAAAAGAAATGGGATCTTTTTTAGGTAATAAAATGGGATATTTTTTATGGAAAGTCGTCTGAATTTTTTATTCTGCCTCCCACACGCAGAATGCCATCATGGTCGAGAAAAGGCTGAAGGTTAGAAATCCCTCTATTACCAGGGATTGGTGTTTTCTTCAAAAGACAATTTACTTCGGTGTGAAATGTAATCTGCTGACACTGCTTAGTAGTAATATCAACTTGACTCTTTTTAATTCTGCCGTCGTGAGGTACTTGGTTGCGCTAAACGCAGTTTCGGAGGTGGCGCTTTCACCGCTTCTCTTCTTTATAATGATGTCTTTCAATTTGTCGTACCACCGAAATATGTATGCTGTTACTCGCAGTAATTTTGAAAAAGATCAAAACTTTGAAAAGAAGTCAGGATAACTTATTTCTTGATCTGTTGTCATTGATAATATGTTCACGTTGATTTCAGTCGAATTTAGTTGCATGGTATTTCTGAACTTTGTTACTGGCCAATTCTCATTAGGATCTGACAGCCAATGAGGACCTTTCCACCAAATGGTATATGATTTAAGTTCTTGTGGCAGCAAACCTCGTGTTGCACAATCCGCAGGATTTTCCTTACTAGGAATATATCTCCAATCACAAACATTTGTCAATCGTTGGATTTGTGAAACACGATTGGCTTCGTAAACTGGTAGACTCGAAGATTGACATCTGATCCAATTAAGAACTGTAGTGCTGTCTGGCCAATATGTGATTTGATTAACCTTGAGGCCAATACTGAGCTTGACTTTATTTGCAAGTTTAGCAGCTAACACAGCGGCGCATAGTTCTAATTTAGAAATTGTGCGTACCTTCAGTGGCGCCACTTTCGTTTTTGTTTGGACAAGATTGACGTGAACAGTACCATTTTCAACTACAGTCCTGATGTATAAGACAGCAGCAAATGCCTGTTTTGAGGAGTCACAGAAGGCTTGCAAATCAGCCGTGGCTGTTGAAATACAGTTGAACCATCTTGGCACACGCATCGTTTCGATATCCTTTAAAGCAATACGAAATTTTGACCATTCGTCACTTAACTCTTTTGGCAAATGATCTGTCCAGTCAAGTCCTTCTCTCCAAAGCCTTTGAAACATAATCTTGGCCAGAATAGTGGTGGGTGCTAACCAACCAAGTACACTACTTTTTGTTATTTTATCAGAAAATGTGTAATTGATTTTGAAGCAAAAGGTATCAGTTTGTGGGTCCCATGATAATCCTAAAGCCTTCACCATGTCATGGTTCTGGAGTTGAAAATCGTTGGCTGTTGCCAAGAATTCGTGGGGAATATGTTTCAAAAGTTGAATTGAGTTCGAATTCCATTTACGCAAATTGAATCCGGCACTATGTAGTAGTGAACGGAGCTGTTTTTGTAGTTGAATTGATTCAGCTATAGTATCAGCTCCTGATATTACATCGTGTACATAGGTATCGGATTGAAGAACTCTGCTGGCCCTAGGATGCGTTGTAACTCCATCTGCAGCGCTTTGTTTTAGCACTCTTACCGTTTTTAATTTGTAAATATTTAAATCGTTGGTATTTTCGTCGCGCCACAAAATACATTGGTATTGTTGGTGCTCTTCACTAATGCTAATCTGTCTAAAAATGCTTTCACGTAGAACACCATGATGTGGGAAAAAGAAACAATTAGTGGGCAAATCTTGAGGATATTTACCAATTTTCTCGATGTGGCTTAGAGCTAAGTATTCTGCAATAAAATCTTTGTATGCCTTTGCATATTGTGGTCGTAACTTAAATGTGGATTCCAAACGTTTAAATCTTTTTAGCGCACTGTAGTCAGTATTATTAAAAACAGGTAAATTGTTTCCGAACAGCAAATTTTAAAAGGTAACTACACAGTGAACCGACCATCACTATCACGCTTGTAAGTTGCTACAAAAAACGCTTCACACAACTCTTTTTCTTGCGACCACTATCTTTCTTCTATCAGCTCCTCTTGTTCCCAGAAAAGTCGTAGTTGATTTTCCAAGTTACAGTTATTTACGTTTACTTGCTGGTCGGTGTAACATTTTCCGGTTGGTCCAGAAACGAGCCATCCGAAACGACTTTCTTGTAAATAGACACTATTAGGAAATTTGTATGAATTATCTAGTAAAATCACCCCATACGCGTCACTACCGTGTAAAATATCAATTTTTGATGGCAGGTAAAAAGTTTGATCCGAAAGAGAATATTGTTGTAAATTTGGCAAATAATTTTTGTTAAGATTTGATGGTTTGTATGAGGTTAATTTGTTTATTACCAGAGCATCAAGTTCTAAACAGAAGTCTGTGTGATACGATGACATTAACTGTAGGAATACATAATAATGAATTAATGTTTTGTTGTTTCCTCGAATACCAGTTACAGCTGTGTCGTTTATTTTTTGTTTGTTTAATTGTAATAAATTACATAGTTCTGTTACGAATGATGCTTGAGAACCTGGATTCACAAGAGCTTTTACGATATGTTTACCTTTTTTGTAGTTTATCAAAACATTTGCTGGAGCTAGCAGTACTTGACTATGTCTGTTAGTTCTGACCGAAGAAATGTTCGAGCTGTAATGTTCGGTTGGAGTAAGTCCCAATTTACACTATGCAAGTCTTATTGCTAAGCTGATTAGTTTGTTAGGGGAGAGAGACGGGGGCAAAAGAAACGTTGCTGTTCCCCTCGTCTCTCTCCCCCTGAAACGAATCAGCTTAGCAATAAGACTTGCATAGTGTGATTTAGGACTAAAGGTCTGCGCTGACTGTTGATTAACATTTTCTCTAGTAGTAGCAGTAGTAGTTTTAACATTCCTAGTTTGATGTATGTTTTGATGTTCTGTTGAGTAAGCAGTATGTAAAATAGTGTGATGAATTTTTTTACATTCTTGGCATTTGCGCAGTGTCCAGTATGTAAACAGTTCGGACACACATTACGTTGATTAATAATCTTCCTTTTTTCTGCTGGAGGCAGCGACGAAAATTTAAAACATTTGTACAGCGGATGCCGACGTTGGCAGCAAGGGCACGAAGCAGTGTCGACAGTCGAAGTATTAGCGTACAAAGGTCTTCTGTATGACTTTTGATTTGGTGGCTTTTTGGCACATGTTGTTTTTTCACGTATTAATGGTGAGGAAGATTCTTCGACCGATTCCAGAGTTCTAAGTCATTTCTAAAAAATTTAACATACTTGTCATTGAAGGAATAGTAGTACTAGAATTGATGGATTGTTCCCATTCCTTTTTTGTTTGTCTGTCTAGTTTTTGGCTGATCAAGAAAATTAGCATTGCATCACCGACCACGACGTTAAGGACTTTTAGTTGTGATATTCTAGTATTGTATTGCGTAGTGTGAAGTAAATCTTTTGTACTTTTAAAAGAACCATCTAACGGTGGGATTCTTACAAATCTCTTGAATATTTGGTCAGTTATTTTTCTCGTGTTGTGATACCTTTCTTCTAGTGCTTTCCACGCCGCTTCATAGTTACCTTCTGATGCCGGATACTGATTTATAATCTCAAGAGGAGATCCCTTACACGACCCTTTAAGGTAAAAATATTTTTGTATTCCTGTGAGGGACTGATTCTGGTGTACCAAAGTCAAAAACATGTCGCGGTAGGGGATCCATTCAATGTAGTCGCCATTAAAAGTTGGTATTTCAATTTTTGGTAGCCTTGCACTTGAAGTAACTGAAGTGTTCGGCGTGTTGGACGAAACAAACGTACTTGTCATTTGACCTTGTGATGTAGTGGGTTCGGTTGATCTAAAAGCTTTGTTTTGAATGTTAAATATAGCTCCAAAAACTCATAATAATAGTCATCCTTCAGATAAGGCACATCTTTTTCAGCGATTGACTTCTCCAGGGCCATTTCACATATTTGTTCGTGCTCTTGTTTGAAGTTTTTGTACGTTTGTTCAACTTCTTCTAGAAGACTAAGGAGATAGGAGTAGACCTTGTCTCGAACGATTCTAACAATCGTTTCAGATGACGAAATGTCTTATGCTGCAATTCGACTATAGTTGAGATGTGCTCCATTTTGTATAAGTGAAAGTAAGTAAAGTTTTGGTTATATTTGTAGAAATATAATTGAACCAATATTTCAAAATTACTACAAATTAAATAAACTGCGTGCTGTAAATATGTTGTAATGACGTATGTAATTATATCCACGTAGCCGGAGTACAGCTTATTAAGTGGTCAAAACGTTTGATAACTTGTCTTGAATTTATAATATTTTTAAACTTATTTCCTCTAAATTTACTGTGATCTTATAATTCTACTTTTTTTATTTCAGTTCTTTTTAAGTTAAACCGTGCATACTTAGTGCAGGCGACAATGTAATGTGTAATAATTTTTCAAAAGCTAAAAGCAATGAGAATATCATACCATGGATGGTATGATTTTCTACCTGCTGTTTTTCATAATATTGTAAGTTTTGTTTTACACGCTAAGTACATAAAAGTTAACTGCTTTTATATTTAAACTTATGTAAATATGATAATGAGAGCAAAATCAATATAATTACTGAGAGAGAGAGAGATTCTGAGTTAATATACATTACTACAGGGGTCGAGATTAGGGCAAATAACAATAGTTAAGATATGGGATAGATTGTACAATATGTCCCATACAATGAGCATCATCATTGTATATTTATTGTTGATTAAGCTGAGCCGAAGAGGAATCTTGAAAATCCATATCTGTGATTGTATCATTGATTGTTGAACAAGCTGAGCCGCAGAGGAATCTTGAAAATCCATATAGTGATTTCACTTGATTATTCCTTTGACTCCAAAATGTGGTCAGAAGAAAATGTAATTTCAGAGGATGTGCCAGAACTATTAATAGGACACTGATTAGAATGAGACTTGGGAATTGTATTGGTGTTGTTAGAAACTGATCCAGAATCAATGGTACATCGATTTGAATAGGCATTTTTTGAACTAATATTGACTTGTCCAAATACGGCGAATTCTTAGGCTTATCCGGTGGTTTTTTAATTTGAGTAAACACAAATACATATAAATATAAATTTTTATTTAATTTTTTATAAAAAGTATAAGAAAATATATATTTAAAATTTTTTAAACGCACTAATAATCCCAAATTAATATTTTACTTATTAAGTAAAATATTTTTTTTTACCCAAAAGTTTCTTAGAACAACTAGAGTTATTATGTTATAAACTTTCATTTAAACAAATGAAAAAAAACAGTAATTATTTTTAATATTTTTTATTGCAGAAAATACGTCTGCCTTCTACGAATTATTCGTAAAAACATTTTCAATACCAATCTTTATCGGACCATTTCTGACACACCAGTCCAAAACCGAAGTCTCTAGCTTTTCTGAGAGCTTCGGAAAACCCATTTCACGTACAGACAGACGAGACAGACGGAAATCGCTTGTTCTTCTTATGCATAAGGATCCAGAATATATATATATATATATATATATATATATATATATATATATATATATATATATATATACTTTATGTTTCTCTTATTAATATTGTGGAAATTACAAACGGAATGACAAACCTATATATACCCTTTTACATTTATTTGGGCAAGGTCGCGCAGCTGCAATGCTAAATACATGCCGACACCATGCCATTTGTCAACATCGGCATCCAAAAACTTTTGTGTGCGTTGCATTACTACGCCTTTTCCAGTTGTAATTCAGAAAGCGTCAATTGTAATTTAGGTTTATCAATTTAAATCCAGAAAGCGTCGCAAATGAAATGCGACGAAAATCGTTGCATTGTGCCGATAGTGGGATCTTAGCTTTAGCACTTACGCCCCTTTTCACAGTGAATGAGTAAAACTTAACGTGAACTTTAACTGACAGTTCTTCATACAAAACTTGCCGTTAAAGTCATTGTTAGATTTCAATTGCACATTGTGAAAAGGGACGTTAATGTGTTTAATTTGCATGTACTAGGATCAAAATTAATAGTGGATGTTGACAGTAAATAATAATAAAACCACATAAAATATTTAAAAACACAACTTTCAAGTTAAAAAATTTAATTTGGTATCGAAACTTTATGTATTTCGTATTATTAAATTTAAATTTATCTGATTTTCAAAGAAAATCTCATGGCAACAAAAATTTCACATTTTATTCACGATAGGGGTGAATTTCTATTTTTGATGGCTACAAATCAAGAACAGTGTTGACAATAGAGCAAAATATGTAAATCAAATTTGTGGTCAGAAAAATTTTTTATTGAAAAATAAAAAGGGAAGTTACAAAATTTTAATACTAATTGCAAATGTAATTATAATTTTATAAAGTGAAAATGTGATAATTCTCGAAAAGTTTCAAAATTAAAATAAACCATAATATTGATTAAGAATCGCGAAAACTGTAAGGAATGCCAAAAATTTGCGAAAATGGCGAATATTTGCAAAAAGTTACTAACAGCGGGATGATAACAAAGTGTAATATTTAGTGTTTTATTTTTGGGAATTGTTACAATTTAAGTTAAAATTTATTAACGCACTAATAATACCAAATTATTATTTTACTTATTCAGTAAAAATTTTTTTTATTGAAAATACATTGAAATTGATTATTGAGGGGTTTAGCTGCATCCTGTGCGCATTTCGCTGTTGCTAATGCAGATCATCAGGGAACCTTTACCCAAAATTTGTTAGAACAACTAGAGTTATTATGTTATAAACTTTCATTTTAACAAATTAGAAGCTTAACAAATAACAACGTTGAAAAAAGAACTCAATATTCAACATGTTTTTTATTTTCTTACTTGACTACAATGACTGACTTTTTTGCAGCTCCAATTGTAGTTGCAAAAAAATATACTTATAAAGAAAATAAATGTAAATAACAACAATAGCTATTTAAGAATAGAGTGTTGCCACACAAGTATTTTTGACTTGATACAGGCAAGTTTATAATTAGTGTTTTATTTTTGGGAATTGTTACAATTTAAGTTAAAGATTAACTGCCTTATTCACAAAAAATATTTCAGGTTTATTAAGCGCTTATTTGACATATTTCTATGGGAAATTTGTCAAATAAACCTGTAATAAACCTAAAATATTTTTTATGAATTAGACCGTTATTAACGCACTAATAATCCCAAATTATTATTTTACTTATTCAGTAAAATAATTTTTTATTGAAAATACATTGAAATTGATTATTGAGGGGGTTTAGCTGGATCCTATGCGCATTTCACTTTTGCTAATGCAGATCATCAGGGAACCTTTACCCAAAGTTTCTTAGAACAACTAGAGTTATTATGTTATAAACTTTCATATAAACAAATGAGAAGCTTAACAAATAACAAAATTGAATTAAGAACTCAATAATCAACACTTTTTTTTATTGTCTTACTTCACTAATTGGGTTTATGGACTATAAGGTAACCTTCCACGTCGACAGCCAGGCAGCGCTAAAAGCTTTGAAGGGACACAATGTCAAATCGAAACTAGTTAGTGACTGTAGGAAAGCCCTCAACTTGCTTATGGATAAGTATAGTGTCAGACTATGTTGGGTTCCTGGCCACAGCAGTGTTGAGGGAAATGAAATTGCCGATGAGCTGGAAAGAATAGGGTCGGCGTTAGATGAGGGAATGTCGGACATATCGGTGAAATTGCCGATAGGTAATTACTAGGGAAATGATATTCATGTAAATACATGTTTTCAGTCGTTGGTCTTAGATCAACGTAAATAAAATATCTTTGCGAATCAACAAATTTGTGACAAAATGGCATCGATTTGTTAGTGCATATTTTTGCATATTTTAAAATAAATACATATTTTTGCATATTTTATTATAAATGTATATTTTTAATACATTTTTAAGTTTTTTCATGTTATAAATCTAATTTTGGTTTTTTTATTAGTTGTAAAGTACTGCAGGTATTTGCGACTGTGCAAGAACAAAAAAAAGAGGAAAACGAGAAAAATTTACGACCGTATTTGTTGTGATATTCCTTGGGTTAAGACAAGAATAACAATACCTTAAAAAATAGCATGGTTTAATATCCCTTTTAAACAGAAAAATGTTTGTGTGATTTTTTTCAGCGCTCTCTATTGGTTCCACATGAATTTCATGTGGATATAAAGTGCTTTTGAAACCACATTGTTTCAGCCTTTAATGAAAAACATCAAATGATATGATACGGATACATCCTATAGTAACTAAATCGGGAACGTGGCAGAAGGCTATCGGAGACTATGGGTCTGTTCATCTAAATGCGAGCAATTGATTCGATCGAATATTTGTATTGAAAACAAAAACAAATATCAGTTTTTTTGTTTTTGTTTCTAATATAAATTTTCAATCGAATCTATCGTTCGCATTTGGGTGAACATGCCCTATATTTCTATTAATAAAATTTAAGAAATTTTAAAGTCAACAAACTTTACCCCATTTACAAAAAAATAACGTGTGCTTGAAGTGTACATTAAATTAAAATTTCCATACAAAAACTGGTTTTAACGTACACTTGAAGCACACGTCATTTTTTGCATATGGGTGCAAGTTTTATTAATAGAAATATAGTATCCGACAGCCTTCTTCCTAATTGATATTTGGGTACACATAGTATTGCTTTCATGTTCACACTATAGGCCAATTAGAGGCTTTCGTTACCTTAACACATCAATTAGAAATAGTTATATAAAAAAAAATTACGAACTTAAAATATATGCAATCAATAGTTTATAGTTCTAAGAACGAAAATTTAGAAACTGAATATTCCAAAAACGAAATAGCAGCATGTAAATACGCACCAATAGCTTCTGCTGACGTGAAAGATTAATTTTTATTACATAAAATTTTTTCAGAAGAAATCTTCAAAGATTTATCTTTGACAATTAAAAAAAACATTTATTCATTCATGTATATACGTAAATAAAAGTTCGACTGAACTTTATTTAGTATTCCATATGATTTGACAAAATATTTATTAAAAAGGCATTGAAGTTGAGCTTTTTGTTTTTTTTTAAGTTTTTAATGACAAAATGTTTGTTAAGAAAGCATTGAAGGTGATTTTTTTAAGTTTTCAATGTTATTAAATGTTGAAAAAACGTAGATAAATGCATATTTTATTAGTTTTAAATATATATTTTTATATTTTTACTGCATATTTTATGTACATAAAACGTGATTTTAAATGCATGAAAATCCTTTCCCTAGTAATTATTATAAAGAAATCAGTAATTTCGTAAAAAGCTGGACAAACAATTCATGGTGAAGTAGGGAGGATTGTAGTCTCGAGCGGTTTTTGGCCAAAACTTGACTCAGGAAGATCTAAACTACTACTGGACATGAACAGGAAGACGATGCGAATTATGATAGGCGTGTTGACAGGTCACTGCTCGGTCAGAGCCAGAACCAGCATTTGGGAGACTGGCACTCCAGATTTTTGTAGGATGTGCGGGGATGAAGAGGAACCAGGGGGTCTACTCTGTATTTCGAACCGAAAGAAAATTCTTTCGAATTTGTATGTTATTAACATTACGATTCGAAAGCAATTGCTTTCGTTTCGAATTACAGAGTAGACCCCCAGAAAACATTGAACATATTATCTGTCATTGCCCGAAGCTGCAACGTTATAGGCTTAGATGGCTGAGCAGACGTTTTCATGAAAGCATTACTGATGTCGGGAAGTGTAAACTAGAGGACATCAGGGGCTTCATCATGGGAATTCTTTGGCTTAGTGATGGATAATAGAGTAGCAGATTTGAAAACCCAAACTGGCTTTGTCACCAGGGCATTACCTAAGTTGTGTCTCCTGCCTATTATATCACCTGAAAGTGAACGAAACTCATACTCTTAAAACCACTAAGTTATTCCCACTCCTCACAATCCTTTACACTTATTCCCAATCATCTATCGTCAGTATACACATATGTCCCCAATTAATAATTTCCTATAGTGTATTTATATTGTTAGATTATTTATTAACAGGCCCTCTAGGAGTCGTAACATCCATATGTGTCTCACTTGCCATCGGTATCACCCATTAAGGTTTTGTAGACGATTTCAAAAGATGGTTATTGAAGAACGTCGGCGTCGTGTTGGACAGCATGGCTATTGCAGGAACTGCCTAGCCAAATCGCACCGTACTGATAACTGCACGTCCACCGATGTTTGTAAGAAATGTGGTTGGTCTCATCACACTATACTCCACCAGCCGAAAAGTAATCTTAAAAGGAGAAAACCAGCACGACAAACGTCCAGTGCATCGCTCCGTCAGCTAAACTCCACCTTAAGGGAACGTCCAACCGTACACAGTCGTAAAACTCATTCCAGACATTGTGCAATCGAACAAACACCAGAACGCAACCGTGCCACTGATCCGAAACGAATCTTAAAACGAGCCGTTAAAGCCCTACAACGTCTACAAAAATCACTGTAATATGTTGGCCAACTTCACCAAGGGGCGCAAAATGATTAAATGATTTAAACCCTTTTTTATTTAATTTTGTATTTTATTGAATTTAAGGAAATTTATATTTATTTATTTATAATACATATTCTACAAAGTAAATTTGCAGAATATGGTTGCACAAAAATGGACGGGTGACCAAGATCATATGTCCATGATGTTATTAACAGTATTCTTAAAAATGTTTTTGTGACTAACTGTACACGGCCTATGCCTTCACGTAGGAAGTAACAGCGTGGTTGTTAAGGAAATTCCACAAAAAACACCGCAAGATGATACGGTAGTCCGTGGCAGATCAGTCAACCAGTGCGAGTGAGACGCAAAACTCTCGAAGGCCAATAAAAAACAGTGGCCTGGTTGCATTTAAGAAATAATTGCCAACGACGCGTAATGTTGACTCGCCCAGAGCTGCTTTACGAGATGCTATTGTGAATTATCGATCTTTTTTAACGAAAATATTAAACTAAGATGGCTTTTTATTGTTATAGCTGTCACTTGCTGTTCAGCTCTCAACATTTTAACAAGCACTTTTTATCCCAACTCTTAACTCAATAAAATACACAGACATAAATACGTACATATATGTACAAAACCATATAAGTTGAATTATCATAGAACAATTTGTTTTTATTTAATCATCCGGTAACCCAACCCGATTGGTGCCCTATCATCAAGGATAAATTCCGTGGTATTTATTTCTAAAGGTAGGTACTCACAATGCAATCTGTTTCCGCAATCAATTTCTCATTAATATTTCATGTTTTAGCACATAATCGGCAATCGACAATGAAATCATAAACGCAATATCAGTTCTGTTTTGTTTGTATTGGCATAAACATCGCTGGAGAAATACGGTTCTATTTTATTCAGGTACACAAATAATTGAATTTTTATGCGGTTGACAAAATCGCATGCGTGTAGGTGTTTACAGTTTGCTGGTTTTCAATGAACTGAACAGGTAAAAACAAGAAATCACGCACCAACAATGCAATCTACATCAGTGCAATCTCAAAATATCAAAATATTTTGATATTGCTTAAAAGTATTATCTTTACTTACAATTCTATTAATATATGTAAATTAAAAGCCTATTAATTCAAGAGAATTAAAATGAATACGAAAATCAACATACCATGTAGACACAAAAATTTTATGCTAACTCATGTGTTTTATTATCACTAGATATATCAAACGTACGACACACTCGTCCGTATTCTAGAATCAAAATGTAAATAATTTAAGATTCAAAGAAAATGTATCTAATAGTACGTTTCCATTATGAGCAAATCAAGTTGATTTGAGAAAATCATGTCGAAGTGTTTCCATTATGTGTTGTAAGTGTTTCTATGTTCTAATTTTCGAAATCAATTTGACGTTTGAATTGTTTATTTATTTTTATAACCTAAAAGAAGCACAAAAATTTGTTTAATAATAATTTGGAACAGCAAAATAAATAAAACATATACATAAGAATGGAAAAGAACATTGACAATAACTTTCTTTTTTTAAATTACTTTTCCTTTTTATAAGCAAATAGAATCTGCCATTTTAATTCGTACTTAAATGTCACTTTTTCGGATTTATAAGTCACCAATAATGGATGATCCAGAGTTGCATTTGAATAATAGCAGCAGCGCAGTGTTGCATTGACAAATTCGACTTAATTTGTAGCAAATTAAGTCATTTGAGATAATTTGCTCATATGAAAAATGTATGGCAAATCACTTCGCAAATTACTTAATTAGGCCAAATCAAATGTATTGACCTAAATCACGTATATGGAAACGTACTATAAATGTCATAAGAAAATTCATTAAAACACAGCCACACACAAACTTACATACATATGCAAGCGTAATTAAATAATACATGAAATTAAAAAAGCATAAACAAAATCCCTTCAACCGACCTAATTCAACTTATTCAACTCTCTTCCTTTAAGTATTATGGCTTTGATACAACATATAAGAGAAAAACAATTGTAAGGTCAAGAGAAATACCACAAACACACAAGCACACTCATGTTTTGTTTCTTTTTTTTTACTTGTAAGCTAATAAATGCGTGCATGTAGTAGTAGCAACTTTAAACGCTTATAGCTCCCAAAATACTAAACCGATTTCAATAAAATATATATATATATATACATCTGTATAAAAAATCCTTTAAAACCATATAAATCTTTTTAAAATCTCTGCGGTGGTACCAGCGTAAAAGGGATTACAAAAAACATGTTTGCCTAATAATTATATAGATATGCTGACATATGATGACTTTAAAAACAGAATACTGTGTAGATGCCTAACATATATATATATATATATATCCGCCAAGGTCGGAGGAGGAGTTGCTCACTGAAGCACATGGCGGCTGGTACGACCCAGATGAGGAAGAGGGGTTCATTTTGTCACAGCCATTATGAATGAACCAGAGAGGAAGCCGGAGGCGATCCTTGACTGCATTAAGGTTAAGTGGTGTTGACGAGGATGTTCTTTCGCTCGGAAGCAGCCTCGGGAGCCTCGAGGAGATAGTGCACCAAGTCCTCCAACAAGAAGCAGAAAAAGACGAAAACAGGATGGATCCAGACCCCACGGGTCGTCGACTGTGTTTCAGGCGGGACGTGAAGAAGAGTTATCGAATTAGTATATCAACAACTGGCCGAGTGGGGGTTCGTCTCCCGGAGAGAAACGGGACAGTGTGAGGACCAAAAGACTTCATGGAATTTTTTGTCACACAAAGGGGAAAATGTATATATGAATACTGTTAAAGAACATACATACATACATTTACTTTCATAAATAAAGTAAATAAAAAGACAACATAGTTTACAATCATACATACATACATTCATACACAACGATATTTTGCTGTTATTAACAAACATACACAATTATAAGTTATTAACATTTAATTAATTGCTTACACATCATAAGGTTCATTAACCATTGCTAAGGAAATTTGCTTATTAATTAATTGTTTAAATACAGAGTGCAGTTACCTCATTTATAAATTAGGTCATGTTATTGTGTTTACTCAAACAATATTAATATTGCATATGTTATTATCTATAAGCTAAGCACTTTTATTAATTCTTAATTTTATAAAAAAGAAAGTAAAAATAAATCATATTTTAAGTCGTTTTCAATAAGCATATCAAGAGTGTTTTATTACTGAACGGCTTCCTTCAAGTTACAAGTGCTTGTAAGGAATAACTATTTGGGAACCTAGTCCTAGTTCAAATTTATGTGTTTGAACTAATCAACACTAGCCCATTCACAAACATTTTGGTGACCCCGACGTGATCTATAATAGGATCAAAATTCAATCAATAACTACATATTAACACTAGGACATCACTAAAGAAGTTGGTATTGCTTAGATTCTCCAATCAGTGGATACCATTTATTCAACTACATCAAAAGTTAAACCAAGTCATCCTCTGCTAACACAACAAGGCGAAGATGGCGAGTCTACAAGCTCTTATGATACAGCAGGAGGAAAGGGCAACTAAAATAGACAAGATTATTGTTAACATCAAGAAGGCCCCACAGGATCGAAGGAATCTAGAATTTTACAAAAGCAAGTCCGATGAGTTAGCGAAACTTTGGAAGAACTTTGAGAAAACAGAGAATACCATTCGTAGAGATCAAACACTTCCTGACAATGATTCGTATATTGTGAGAAATTTGCACGGGTCCCTTGGAGAAAGGTATAGCACTGCTATGGAAAATATCGACCTTCAAATCAAGAAACTAACTGAGGGCACAAAGCCATTGCCAGCAGTAAGAACTTCAGAAACTTCATTGAGTAACCAGAATACATTAGTTCAAGGACTAGCCAGACGAGTGACTGCCCGTATGATTGCCTTAACACGGCTATTACAAACGTTGACACCATTAGAGGAAGATCAACCGCCAGAGTTTTATACAATCAAGGCAGACACAATAAAAAATCTATGGAATCAAGTCCAAACCTTGTATGATGAGGTATGGCAACAGACCGAAGATCCTTCAACATTAGGATTAAATCAAAATGAATATAATGATTTTGAAGACTTAGTGCAATATACATTAATACAACTCGCAGTAAATACAAATAAACAAAAGGAGAGCGGTGTTAGCGGACGTAGCGTATCATGTTCAACACAATTACGAGCAGAGCTATCATCACACAGTTCACTACCGCTTCCAAAAATTGTTATTCCCCACTTCAATGGAGACTATTTGAAGTGGATGCAATTTTATGAACTATTTCAAGAAATGGTACACAAGCAACCGCTTCCAAGCGTACAGAAAATGTGGTATCTCAAAACCAATTTGTCAGGGGAAGCTGGCAAACTGATGTCACTTAGCTTTATCAGAAGAAAACTACACCACAGCGTGGTCGCTACTTTATGAACGGTACAACAACAAAAGAGTACTGGTAGCTACATTGATTGAAAAAAATCTGAATCAGCCCAAGGGAACATTATCTCCTGCATCAATAAAGGCTCTTCATGATACAACAAAAGAATGCTTGCTGGTATTGAACAATTTAAACATCGACACATCGTCATGGGATGCCATACTCATTCAATTATTGCTGAAAAAACTCGAACAAACCATTTACATTCGATTCATGCAATCACTACAAAAGCCAAAAGAAGTGCCTACAATTAGTGAATTATTGTCGTTTCTAGAGAGGCAATTCGAATCAATGGAATCGATTGGGCACAAAGAAAAATTAACCAATCATCAAACTACAAGCAAGGCTATAACTGCTGTAGCATCAGGAGAAGGTAGCATCAAATGTAAGCTGTGCAACAACAGTAACCATCGCATTCACCATTGTAAGCAATTCATTGCAATGAAAGAACATGACCGACTAAAATGGGTACAACAACACGGATTATGTGTGAACTGTTTCAAGGCCAATCATTCAGCAAAGGCATGTCCTCATGGTAATTGCAAGAAATGTAATAATAAACACAACACGTTATTACACTTGCCACCAAAATCACAGCATATAGGTATCTCAAGTTCACCCCTTCAGTTGACTAACCAAAAACAACAAGAGACTACAAGCAACGCAGTTGCAGTCTCTTCAGCCTCGACTGCATCTGAAGCTAGGAACCAGAGCTACGTCATCTTAGCTACGGCAAGAGTCATCATCAAGGCCGCAAATGGCAATTCAAGTGAATTTAGAGCCATACTAGACTCAGGATCACAAGATGGATGCATTGATGGAGTTGAAAGAATCCAGAAAAAAGCACATAAACGCATTAATGTGCAAATGTTATCCAGAGATCATAACGTCTCAACAAACTTGGAAGCCTTCGTGTTACCCAGCATCATCCCAGCGCAACCGAGTCATATTATCGATGTTTCATATTGGAAAATTCCAAAGGGCATTCATCTGGCGGACCCCAAGTTTAACATGCCAGAGAAAATTGATATTCTTCTTGGCGCCGAGTTCTACTTCAGCCTGATACAACCTGGCACGATAAAGTTAAGGGACAGTCTTCCAATACTTCAAAATACGTCACTTGGGTGGGTTGTAGGTGGATCAATAAAAGAGCACACTCCATCTTGCTCATCATCGCCATTGACGTGCGCAGTATTTGGTAATGAAAGGTCATTAGAAGAATCAATAGAACAACTTTGGAAACTCGATGAAGTAGAAACGAACGCGAAAATATTGTCTCCGGCAGAAAATCTGTGTGAAAATAATTTCAACCAACATATAAGGAATAATTCTGATGGGCGCTTCATCGTCAGCTTACCATTTAAAGAGAATCCAACTGCACTTGGCCACTCACACCAATTGGCTTACAATAGATTCATTAGTTTGGAAAATCGGCTCCATAAGAACGAAAATATGAGACGTGAGTACATTAAGTTTATGAGAGAATATGAGCAATTGGGTCATATGGAAAAGGTTAATATACACAATATACCTAATCCAAGATATTTTATCCCACTTCATTGCGTGCTAAAGCCCGAGAGTACATCAACAAAACTTAGAGTAGTGTTCGACGCTTCCGCTAAAACGTCAACAGGATACTCGTTAAATGACTTAATGCATACTGGCCCTACTGTACAAAGTGATTTATTTTCGATTCTACTTAGATTTCGCATGCCTAAATTCGTATTTACAACTGACATCGAGAAAATGTATCGTCAAATACTAATCAACCCAGCCGACCATCAGTATCAGTTGATCATTTGGAGAGAGGACCCTTCATCACCAATTAATTATTACAGGTTGAACACCGTTACCTACGGCACTAGAGCAGCTCCATACTTGGCCACAAGGTGCTTACAACGTATTGCAGAAGAAAATACAGCATGGCTCTCAGATGCTAAGAGACAACTTTTATGTGGATGATGGTCTCGGTGGCTCAGATAGTCTAAATTTGGCGATTGAGACTCAATGGCAACTACAAATGATACTGCAAGAACATGGCTTCATCCTGAAAAAATGGTGCTCAAATAATGAAAGGCTGCTGAAAGATATACCCCACAGTGACAGAGTAGTTGATTTAGATCTTGATGGCAACAGTAATAAAACAATAAAAACTTTGGGTTTACATTTTTGCATCAAAGTAAAACTCAATGAGCTCCAAGTAATCTCAAAACGGACAGTTACATCAGAACTTGCAAAATTATGTGATCCTCTGGGTCTCCTTGCTCCTGTTCTTGTCAAGGCAAAAATCTTTATCCAACAACTGTGGCAGCATTCGTTAGATTGGGATGAACCATTACCTCACAATCTTCAAATGACTTGGGAGAGTTTCCGAAATGATTTGAAAACACTAGATGAGTTCAAAATTGCGAGACATATATTCTATGGTGGCATTCCAGTAAAAACACAGCTTCATATATTCGCAGATGCATCTGAAAAGGCCTATGGTGCAGTTGTATACATTCGCGCAAAACTTAAAGATGGAACAACAATTGTTCGACTGCTATGTGCAAAATCAAGAGTAGCCCCTGTGAAACAACAAACATTACCTCGGTTAGAGCTATGTGCTGCGGTCATAGCAGCCCAACTCGCTCATCGAGTAAAAACGGATCTGTCCCTACAAAATCAATCTATGTTCCTGTGGACTGATTCCGAAATTGTTTTATCATGGATTAACTCACAATCATCTTCTTATAAAACGTTTGTGGCTAATAGAATTTCAACCATTCGGTCATTAACAATAGCAGACCAGTGGCGTCATGTAAAATCAAAAGATAATCCTGCTGACATTTTATCGCGAGGAGTGCAACCAGCCAATCTAACTAACAATGGATTGTGGTTTCAAGGACCAACGTCCTTGGTAATATGGCCATCAAAATTCCCACATCAATTACCCAATACAGACGACATCGAAATGAAAAAGACAATTATAGCAGCCACAACAACATCAAGCACTGACTTCATTTATAGAATCAACCATAAAAATTCATTTCGAACATTGCAAAAAATTCTAGCATATGTCCTCAGATTCATAAAAAAACAGTAGAATGTCTATTGAAAGTCGACCAACACACTCATCAATTACGCCAAAAGAGTTAGACGATTCCCTTCACATCATTGTTAAGGCAATACAGTCTTCAGAATTCGCAACAGAGATAACACAACTACAAAAGGCAGAGATAATTAACAAAAATAGCTCACTCGGCAATATAGGCAATCTATCCCAACCTAGAATCACACCTGCTTGACCATTTATTAATTCAGGTGTGGACTATTGCGGTCCACAACAGAGATAACACAACAGAGATAACACAACTTCAAAAGGCCAAGATAATTAACAAAAATAGCTCACTTAACAGTTTAACACCATTTTTGGATAAGGAAGGTGTTTAAAGAACTTATCGGGTATTTGAAGTTTACTGAATTATATACATACATATTTTTACTCTCGATATTTTTCTTTTCCATGAATTAATATATATATATATATAAATCACAAAGTATATCCTTTTTAGAAGTATTCCCGTCCCTGAATACAATCATTTGAATTTATGTATTTTTATAAACTTGGTTACACTTTGTAGCGCCAAAAGTTTTTCTTAGAGCACTTTTTGCTTTAATTAGTCATTCTGTTGTTAACCTCTCGCTCAGAAACATAAAAAGAACACATCCTACGGCTCCTCACCGTTTCCAATATATTCACTGAAGTATTTATATTTTAAATCTAAAATTTTATCAAATAAAATTCTGAATTCGACATGTAAGTAAAACCATTTGGAAAATTATTATTTGATTTGGAAAAAGCTCAACCCCGTGAATCCAGGTAATCCTTCCTAAACTCTTCCCATGTCAGGCATATACCCTCATATGCTCCCATTGCCCAGTAGATTCGTGAACTTCCATATTCACTCCCTCCATTATTCTTATTTCAAAATTGTAATTATATTTGTACACAATTCCTATAATTTATATGTGACAATAATGGCTCACGTATAAACATGGTCTTTTCGAATCGTGGAAACAGCCTTAAACACATTTTTCAATAATATACAGTCCAAAGCTCTCTTCTGGTCATATACATACATACATACATATACATACATACATAGAAAATATAAAAAACATTAGCAGCAGCAGTCAACAGCAAAATCATCCATCACCTTGCTGACATTTTGAAGTTTAAACGCAAACGAAGTAGTTTGTCACCGGAATACGAGAAAGTGAATTTTCCAGCTATTGATTTAATGTGCATATATGTATAGTGTATATAATAAACATACCTACTTACATTTATAAAATATACATACATAAGTTTAAATATTAAAAGGAAAAAATCAAAAGAATTAAAATACAATAAAAATAAATAAAACTAAAATGTTGTGTGAATGTGTAGAAGCCAGAGACCAGACAAAGCGAATCACCATTCAATCCTCAAACCCACAGGATCACCCCGTATACATTTGTACATACAGACTCAGAGGTACATCCATACATACCAGTAATTGGGAAAGATTTTTTATGCAACAAATTAAAATAATAAACCGTGAGTAGAAACGTTTTATATACATACATACATATCCATGCACCTTTACCCTATGTACATATATTCATATCTACCGGTTTACATACATACATAAATACAAATCTACACCACCGCTCAAATATACAATACAACATATTCCCATACTAAATTTAAAGTTGCTTAAAATCGAATTTTTAGGAAAAAACACAACAAAATACATTAAAAATAAATACCGCAAGTGCAAGGTATTTTGTTGTTGCATGAAACCTCCACCAAATTTGTTGACAAATAAATAAAATGAAGAGAGTGACAATAGACAACGTTTCTCTTTGATAGTTAACACATTCGTCTAAATCTCTTTGTACAAAGACAAAGTTTTAATAATTTCATTTGGTTTTTAAGTAGCATTGCCAGATTTTATAAGCGTAAAACACATAAAATCGCCTAAACCGGGGAAATTAAAATTAACGCAAAATATAGTGAATCTAAAATAAAAAATTAAACAGAAATAAATAAGTGAAACTAAATAAATTTTAGAAGAAGTCGTAAAGGGAAATAAAAATTTTCTCTATATGTGCTTATATTAAAAAATAAAATTTTTTTCTTTTCTACATTAAAGAACCTATTATGGAAATCATCACTAACTTCTAAGTCTACATTAAAACCATTCTCAATAAAAATTGGTTTATCCATGCGAATTGCATACACAAATTGTATTAAAATTAGTAACTTTTTTCAAAGCCCCTATTAAATCCTTGACAATGAAATTGCTGACGGTTTATAAGAGTTATCTTAAAATTTAAAAAATTTTGTTTTATTTTTATATTCAATTCTAGTTCGTGAATCCCAGCGAACATTCAGTTATTCAAATATTTGAAAATTCATATTATCTCGGTTGCAAATCCCTGCGAACATTTAAACATTTTAATACTCAATTCGTGAATACCAGCGAACATTCAGTTATTCAAATATTTAAAAATGTATTTTTTTATCTCGGTTGCAAATCCCTGCGAACATTTAAACATTTTAATACTCAATTCGTGAATCCCAGCGAACATTCAGTTATTCAAATATTTGAAAATTTATTTTTTATCTCGGTTGCAAATCCCTGCAAACATTTAAACATATTAATACTCAATTCGTGAATCCCAGCGAACATTCAGAGTTATTCAAATATTTGAAAATTTATATTATCTCGGTTGCAAATCCCTGCGAACATTTAAACATTTTAATACTCAATTCTAGTTCGTAAATCCCAGCGAACATTCTTTTATCTCGGTTGCAAATCCCTGCGAACATTTTTTAAACATTTTAATACTCAATTCTAGTTCGTAAGTCCCAGCGAACATTCTTTTATCTCGGTTGCAAATCCCTGCGAACATTTTTTAAACATTTTAATACTCAACTCTAGTTCGTGAATCCCAGCGAACATTCAGTTATTCAAATATTTGAAAATTTATTCATATCTCGGAGGCAAATACCTGTGAGCATTAAACATTTTAATACTCAATTCTGGTTCACTAATCCCAGCAAACATCTCTAATTCGAATTTAATAAATTTACAAAAAAATAAATAAATAAAATAAGAAAAATTACAAATTCATCTCTTATACAATTTTATCCCAGAGAACATTTAGAATTCACATACAATTTACGTCGCTCGAATTAAATATCGCTAATCGAAGCGAACATCTCTTTTTTTGATTTTTTTTTTAATATATTCTCATAAAAAATTAATCTCTTATAAAATTTTATTTGCAAACCCTAGCAAACATTTAGATTTTATTAACAGTTTAAATTAAAGTCACCCATCATAATAAATTTCGCAAGGCCCAGCGAACACTTACCTTTATTTGATCTTGTAGCTTGTGTACCATATTCATATATCAAGTTTACCTAATTTTTACGACAATTCAACTCTGAAGTTTCAAAATTGTGGAGACGAGATATTTTAAAAATATCCGAAAAATGGCAGAGGAATTTATTTTTGACTCAGATGATCTGGTCACATTCTGCTCAGAACTTGATCAGGTGAACAGAAGCGAACTCACAGATTCCCTCCTCGAAGTAACACTTCAAGATCTTAACGATAGATGGGGAAGTGTTCAGAGATCATACAAATCCCTCCGCACCGATAAGAATGCAAAAGTCGAAGAAGCCGTTCTGGAATCAGCCGCGGGCAAATATTCGACATGCACAAAAGCATTCCACAAATGCAAGGCAAAAATTTTAGACTTGCAAAAAACGTTTGTATCTGATATCCCAGTACCCATACCTCAATATTCTTTCAATGAAGACAATTTTGCAGACATAAAAGTTCCCCTGTGATACTGACATTTTCTACGGTGGTTATGAAGAATGGCCGTCCTTCCGGGACATGTTCGCCGCCGTATATATAGATAATCCTAAAATACCGCCCGTACAAAAGTTGTACCATCTGAGACTGAAAGCTCATGGTCAGGCAGGAAGTATCATCCGAAAATACAAATTGAGTGCTAACAATTTTCCCCTTGCGTGGGAAGCGTTAAGAGACAAATATGAGAATCAAAGAATACTCGTAGAAAATCAGATTAAAATTCTCCTTAATCTGCCATCTATTACCGTTGAGAGTAGTGAATCCCTTCAAAATATTCAAAGTACTATAAACGACTGTCTCTCTGCGATAAAGGCTCAAGACGTTCCAATAGGCGAGTGGGTCCCCTTCATTATTATTCTGTGCTCCAGTAAGCTCCCAGCGGAAACACTCTCCGTATGGGAACAGTCCTTAGAGTCCCACCGTAATCTCGTCAAATGGGAAAAAATGTATAAATTCCTTTCCCATAGATGTGAAGTTGTAGAAAGATTGGAATCCCGCAATATGGACTTACAACTAAACTCTCAAAAGAAAGGACCCAATGTGAAAATAAATACTTTCAAATCAGAACCCACCCAATACCCATGCAAGGTTTGTAAGGCAAACCATCCTCTCAAAAACTGTTCTCAATTCTTATTTTTTGATCCCCAAACAAGAAATCAATTTGTATCAAATAATAAGATCTGCCTCAATTGCCTAGCCTATAGCCATCTCCGAAAAGATTGTCCGAGTAAATATTCTTGTTCCTACAGTCAAAAGAATCATC
Organism: Tachina grossa; assembly: GCA_949987645.1. NCBI lineage: Eukaryota > Metazoa > Arthropoda > Insecta > Diptera > Tachinidae > Tachina > Tachina grossa. The sequence continues at coordinate 102,441,290 of OX465274.1, read as the reverse complement.
ATACTCTTTTACATTTCCCTAAATCCGAAACTAACAACATAAACCAAATTCACCCAGATAATGAAAAACCTTCGACTTCCAAACAAGCTAGGGAAAGGCTTTCCCTACCTACATCGTCACACGTTCTTCACGCCCAGAATAGGCTCCGTGCTGAGGATACTCTCCTCCCCACTGCAGTAGTACAGATCAATCACAAGGGGGAGAATTTTAAGGCACGAGCCTTCCTTGATCAGGGTTCGGAAAAGACATTTATTTCGAAGAAACTTCAGCAGCAACTCAGACTGCCCACGGAAACGAAACTGTTTCAAATTCATGGTATTGGGGGTGAGACGGTAGCAAATTCTAATGCTTTATGCAGATTAACCTTGTATTCGGAAAAATATGAGCGCCTTATCCCGATCCAAGCAATGGTTGTACCAAAAATAATCTATCAAGATCCAACATACCCTTGGCGGACTTGAAAGACATTGAATTGGCCGATCCAGACTTTCACCTACCCAGTCATGTGGACTTGCTAATTGGTAGTAATGTCCTTCCTTAAATTCTTCTCGAAGGAGTAAAAAATATTGCCCCGTCCCTTATGGCGCAATGTACCATTTTTGGTTGGATAATTAGTGGTCCAATTGGAATTGAAACCAGTTTTTCCTTCTCAATTGGAGTCACCGAAACATCTAACGAGGATCTGAGCAATCAATTAAAAAAGTTTTGGGAGGAAGAAGAAGTCCTTAGTCAACCTTTCATCTCCAAAGAAGACGAATTCTGTGAGACTCTTTACAAGAAGACCACTTGTCGTAATTCCGAAGGGCGATATGTTGTCAAACTTCCGTTTAAGTCAGAATTCCTTCGTGGTATGTGCCTCGGTGTTTCTCGCACTGCAGCTATGGCCCAATATCTCCAGTTGGAAAAATCTCTCAAGAAAAAAAGGGAGTTAGCACAAACTTATCATGAGATTTTGGATGAATACTTATATTTGAATCACATGGAACCCACAGTTTCATCAGAACCTATATCTAGGCAGGGATGCGAGGCCTTTTATCTCCCACATCATGCGGTTTTCAAGCCCGAAAGTCGCAGCACCAAAGTCAGAGTTGTTTTCAACGCTTCAAAAAAAAACTAGCTCAGGACTATCACTCAACGATGTCCTTCATGTAGGCCCCACACTACAATCTGACTTGATGTCCTTGGTTTTAAACTGGCGACTCTATAAGTTTGTTTTTAATGGAGACATACAAAAAATGTATCGTCAAATTCTCGTCCATGACGAAGACATCCAATTTCAGCGAATCCTCTTTCGCCAAAACTCAAATGCACCCGTTCAAGATTTCGCACTGAGAACTGTCACCTTTGGAGTGAATTGTGCTCCTTACTTAGCTATTAGGACGCTCTTTCAACTAGCTGAAGACTCGAAGGACGTCTTTCCCCAGGCAGCACATATTCTAACCAAAGAAACGTATGTTGATGACATTTTATCCGGCGCTCATGATATTCAAACTGCAATCGACTCATTATCACAAGTTATTTTGGCACTAAGATTAATTTCGAATATAAAAATACCCCGATGGATAGAATTCACTCCCACCATACTAACGCAAATTCATGGTTTCTGCGACGCCTCGGAGAAAGCATATTGCGCTGCAGTATACAAATCTTTTTGTGTCCAAAACTAAGGTGGCTCCCATAAATTCAGTTAGTCTCCCGCGACTAGAACTGTGTGGGGCACTATTGTTATCAAAACTTATGAAACAAGTCACAACGCCTCTGCCTTGTCAGAACTATGAAGTCTACCTCTGGTCAGATTCGTCTATTGTGCTCAGCTGCCTAGAAAAACCTCCAAGTACTTGGAAAACTTACGTCGCAAACCGAACTGCGCAAATAATACGAAATGTTGGCAATGTCTCTTGGCGCCACGTTCGATCTTCCGAAAACCCTGCAGATCTGGAGTCCCGGGGTTGCGATTCTGAACAGCTAATGAACAACTCTTTATGGTGGAGTGGGCCAGTTTGGCTTCAAAGGTCCCCCGAAGAATGGCCAAAGCCCATAAACCCTGGCGAAAATTCCCTTGAGAAAAAACGAAAAGTGGAAGTTTTCCACCTTTTTAGTAGTGGTGAAATCATTAGCCGCTTCTCAAGATGGGATAAGGCTATTAGAGTTATGACCTACGTATTGCGGTTTGTAAATATCCTTAAGAACAGATTAAAATCTCATATTAATTCACCAATGACGCTCGTCTCAAAATCTCAAAACTTATCTTCTGCCGAAGCTGTGCCAATTATAATACAGAAATTTCTTCTATTGATCACGATGAATTCGCCAAAACCAAATACACACTGATCCATATTACTCAGCTTTTATACTACAGCCTAGAATTTCACTCCTTAATTAAATTCAAAACCGTCAGCAAGAAAAGTACTCTCTACCCCTTAAATCCGTACCTAGACACAAATAATATTATTCGTACGAATGGAAGATTAACTAACTCTGCCCTCTCGTATAATGAGCGGCACCCAATTATTCTTCCCGTGAGCTCTGCTTTTTGCAAACTTTTCATCGACTATGTGCATAATCTCCTCATGCATGCCCAAACTAATTTAATGCTACGAGCAATCAGAGGAGAATACTTCGTATCTCGATTGAGATCAGCTATTCAGCTCTGCGTTCGGAAATGTATCACCTGTGTCCGCTATAAACAGAACGTAAAGTCCCAATTAATGGGTGCTCTCCCCTCAGAACGATGTTCGTTCTCTCTACCCTTTACTACGACAGGCTTAGATTTCGCAGGACCCTTCTCTATAAAAACCTCCATAATAAGAAATGCTCCATATCATAAGGGATATGTATGCGTCTTTGTGTTTTTGCACTCGAGCAATTCACCCCGAATTATGCTCCGATCTCACCACAAACTCCTTCCTAGCTGCATTTACTCGTTTTATTAGCGTCGCGGCTTACCTAAAAAAGTAATGTCTGATAACGGAACCAATTTCGTGGGTGCAGAGCGATCTCTTCGCATAGAATATGAGCAATTTATAAATACTGCATCTCAGGATATCATAGAGATATATGCATCTTATGGTTTTCAATCGCATTTGATTCCTCCAAATGCCCCACATATGGGAGGATTATGGGAGGCTGGTGTAAAATCGTTCAAAATGCACTTTAGAAAAGTCGCCCAGAACAACAAATATACTTTTGAAGAGTTCACAACTCTTCTATCCCGAATAGAGTCCGTCCTGAACTCGAGACCACTCTCACCCATGTCCGGCGATCCTAATGAACTACTTCCACTCACTCCCGGCCATTTTCTTCGTGGGTCGCCCTTGATATCTTCTCCCGAAAGTTCCATGAATCCTTACCTTACGGGATCGATGGGAGAGATTGAAAGTTTTACACCATCAATTCGCTCAACGATGGAAAGATGAGTACCTAAAGGAACTCCAAAAACGGTACAAATGGCAAAATTCTGAAGACAATCTCTGTGTTGGTCAACTTGAAGACGATTTGCTCCCTCCCAATGAATGGAGGTTAGGTCGCGTTACTAAACTATATTTCGGTAGTGATGGTCTTGTTCGTGTTGCGGATATGAAGACATTGAACGGAGTAATTACTAGACCAATCACCAAACTTTGTGTCCTACCTATAAATACGTTAGAAAACACTTAACACAATTAAACCAGTATTTTTGATTCCTTCCCGAATATTCACATCAACATCAATCTCTCCACCTCATCTAAACACCTTTCACCTAATATTATTTCTCTAGTAATTTCAATTTTATTCCACAGGGCTCCAAGAAATCCCGATGTACATCAATGCCTTGTTTGCTCTCGCTACCATCCCTTAAGATTTTGCAAAACTTTTCTCAATATGAGCATAGAGACTCGGCAACACCAAGTGCGGATCCATAATTATTGTAGAAATTGCTTGGCTAGATCTCATGGCAGTGACGACTGTCATCTGCGGACGTGTGCAAGAAATGTGGATGGGCACACCACACTCTGCTGCATCACCCACCAAGGAGAGCTTCACTACCACGCCAAGCCGGAAATGTCCAACGTACTTCCCGGGATCGTCACGGCAGAGTACTGGATAGGCTTGGCCCATACCGACGTCCAGCACAAACAAGACGTTCACCAATTGATGAATCAACCGATAGCACCAGATGTCCATGCAGGAGAAGAAATTCTATATCAAAGCGCATTCTGCTGAAGGCTGTGCGAGACCTGGAACGTTTAGCAAGAAAATTATAAATATTGACTATACTTGTCAAGGGGCCGCAGGATGTTTAAAGAACTTATCGGGTATTTGAAGTTTACTGAATTATATACATACATATTTTTACTCTGATATTTTTCTTTTCCATGAATTAATATATATATAAATCACAAAGTATATCCTTTTTAGAAGTATTCCCGTCCCTGAATACAATGATTTGAATTTATGTATTTTTATAAACTTGGTTACACTTTGTAGCGCCAAAAGGTTTTCTTATAGCACTTTTTGCTTTAATTAGTCATTCTGTTGTTAACCTCTCGCTCAGAAACATAAAAACACATCCTATGGCTCCTCACCGTTTCCAATATATTCACTGAAGTATTTATATTTTAAATCTAAAATTTTATCAAATAAAATTCTGAATTCGACATGTAAGTAAAACCATTTGGAAAATTATTATTTGGTTTGGAAAAAGCTCAACCCCGTGAATCCAGGTAATCCTTCCTAAACTCTCCCCGTGTCAGGCATATACCCTCATATGCTCCCATTGCCCAGTAGATTCGTGAACTTCCATATTCACTCCCTCCATTATTCTTATTTCAAAATTGTAATTATATTTGTACACAATTCCTATAATTTATATGTGACAAAAATGACTCACGTATAAACAGGAGGCATACTTCGAGTAGGAGGGCGGCTAAAACACACCAACTTACATCCAGATATGAAACATCCAATAATACTACCATACAACGATCCCTTGGCAAGACTCTTGTTTATTATGATACATGAAGACAATAAGCATTGTGGACCGACTGCAATGCTGAATACAATAAGACAAAAATTTTGGTCAATAAAAGGGAAAATAACAGCTCGAGCCGTCATTCAAAAATGTGTAAGATGTACTAGAGCACGGCCACTGCTTTATCAACAAATAATGGGCAATCTACCCCAACCTAGAATCACACCTGCTCGACCATTTATTAATTCAGGTGTGGACTATTGTGGTCCATTCTGGATACACTACAAAGTGCGGGGCAAACGGCCAACGAAAGCTTACATAGCGGTATTTTGCTGCTTTGCCACAAAGGCAGTTCACTTAGAGCTGGTGTCTGATCTATCAACAGAGTCATTCATTGTTGCCCTTAAAAGATTTATAGCTCGTCGTGGTCATTGTCAAAATATTTACTGTGACAACGCAACAAATTTTGTAGGAGCAAAGAACACTTTATCGGAAATATCTGAAGCAATACATGCTGATAAGGCACAAGAGGCAATAATATCCGCTTCAAGCTCTAAGGGGATACACTTTCATTTTATCCCACTAAGAGCTCCTCACTTTGGAGGCTTATGGGAGGCCGCCGTGAAGTCAGCAAAGCACCTTTTGGTACGCAGTGTGTCAACCGAATCATTAACCCATGAAGAGTTGGAGACGATAATCATAGAAGTAGAAGCAATATTGAACTCACGTCCACTAACACCGCTCTCAAATGATCCGGACAATCTCGAAGCTTTAACTCGTGGCCATTTTCTGATTGGCGAAGCACTTACTGCTCAAGTAGATAGCAGAGCAGAAAAGCTGAAGATTTCAGGCGTGTCTCACTGGAAGTTAGTTTCACAATTGAAACACAAATTTTGGAAAAGGTGGTCTACCGAATATTAAAACGAACTTCAACAACGCTACAAATGGAAAACTAAGGCCAACAATCCCAAACCAGGGGATATGGTCATAATCAAAGAAGACAATCTACCTACAATGAAATGGCCACTAGGAAGAATTGTCACTGTTTATGCTGGAGATGACGGCACGGTGAGACTGGCCGAAGTAAAAACAGCAACAGGAATCTTCAAACGACCTATTCACAGATTGGCTCCACTGTGTCAAGAAGAGGAAAGTGAAACAGTGTTGGAACTACCGATGTCAAATAACCAGGAAAAAGATGTCATTCCACTAAAGAGGTTTAAGCGGACAATAAATTCCGTAGCACTCACTATGGTCAAATCCCGTCTTCTCCTTCCTATTGCTCTATGCAACAACTTAGTGATAAAGCTGTTCCAGGATGATCCAGGGTTGTATTTTGAGGGAATAGGTACCGCAAAACTGAATACAGCAGAATGGAAATTAAGGGTGTACTATGACCTTACCCCGTTTTCAGCTGAACTTAATTCATTATCAGTGGGCTTGGAAACTTTGCAGCAACTGTGTCCTGCAATACAAAGATACCCAATGTGCAAGATTTTGGTGAAGAACTTAAGGCAAATCAAAAATGAATTATATCAAGACGATGATTTAGTCAGCCACGGACGTACAAAAAGGTCGCCATTTAATATAGTTGGCAATATTGCCCGGTCACTGTTTGGTGTTCTTAATTCGGAGTATGCAGAAGAAATGTCAAGGACTATTAACACAGCCAAAACAGAGCAGGACCACATTGTAAAATTGTTAAGAAATCAAACATCAATAATTGATTCAACCATAAATGTTATCAAACAAGATGAAATAAACTCGCAGCAGAAGATTACCGAGCTTCTAAAAATGGTTGATGAAAACAAAAATTAATTGTTTAAGGAAGCTTCACAAACCAGTAACTTTCAAATCATTGGACTCCTCTCAACACATTTAACATTAGTAGCAATAAACCTACAAAAAATTGAGGCTGAAATCATAAATGTACTTGCTGACGTTTACAATGGAAAAATTAGTCCTCTTTTGTTATCCCCTCAGCAATTAAAAAGGGAAATGGCTAAAATCAAGATTCACCTTCCAGCAACTTACACGCTTCGAATAACAGAAGATAATTTGATGGATCTATATAAACTGATGAATGCTAAGGGTGCGTAACAAGGAAAGAAGTGATTTTTGAAATTAAAATACCTCTAATTAATCAACAGATCTTTGAGTTATTTAAAATAGTACCAGTTCCGACAGTCAAAAACAATACTTTAATTGCTATTAAACCAGACATGTCATACTTTGCCATAGATGCACACAGAGATGAATATATTCCGTTTACGACATATGATGTATCTAACTGTATCATGACAAAAAACAAAGACTACATTTGCAAAAATAAGCAATCTAAGTTCAAAAGGAATTCTTTGTGAGATCAATATATTCAACAATCGATCCACAGCCAACTGCAACCTCAACAAGATCCCAGGTCCAGCAGCCTGGATTCAATTAAATCAACTAAACAAGTGGATTTTTGCTACTACTGTGAAAATTGAATCATCCATGGTATGTGGCAGGGAAACTACGCTGTTCATAATTAAAAACACTGGACTAATGGAAGTTGGTCCCGACTGCGTAATCAAAAACAATTTTGTAACAATACAAGGACATTTTGGAATTACAAATAGTGTCCATGCATCATATGTTAAATTAAAGCATATTGACTCAATAAGTAGGCCAGAAGAAATAGAAAGGATATTTAATACTACAAGCCATCATTACAATACGCAATTAGACCAGCTAACAAACCTTCAAAAACAATTAAATGACGCAAAAAAAAATCTAGAACATTTACCCGAAGTTATTAACTCTAATAGTCAACATCATCATGCAGTAAGCTACACCGCATTAGTCCTATGCTTAATAACATTACTTATTCTGCTAATATGGAAAGTACACAACAAACAAAGGCAAACCTACCAAAATGCACCGAGGCCCACATTTCGATCAAGACCAGCAACCATAGATACTTCAAGAGTTTGAATCTGTCCCATCAACCGGTAACAGTGCCCAGAACTTATTTGAACTGTGTTCAACGCGGCGGAGAATGTTAAGGAACATACATACATACATTTACTTTCATAAATAAAATAAATAAAAAGACAAAATAGTTTACAATCATACATACATACATTCATACACAACGATATTTTGCTGTTATTAACAAACATACAATCATACACAATTATAAGTTATTAACATTTAATTAATTGCTTACACATCATAAGGTTCATTAACCATTGCTAAGGAAATTTGCTTATTAATTAATTGTTTAAATACAGAGTGCAGTTACCTCATTTATAAATTAGGTCATGTTATTGTGTTTACTCAAACAATATTAATATTGCATATGTTATTATCTATAAGCTAAGCACTTTTATTAATTCTTAATTTTATAAAAAAGAAAGTAAAAATAAATCATATTTTAAGTCGTTTTCAATAAGCATATCAAGAGTGTTTTATTACTGAACGGCTTCCTTCAAGTTACAAGTGCTTGTAAGGAATAACTATTTGGGAACCTAGTGCTAGTTCAAATTTATGTGCTTGAACTAATCAACACTAGCCCATTCACAAACAAATACAATTAAGGACCTAATTTTGTAAAACGCAACGGCAAGCGTTGAAAAAATTTTATATGATGGAAAAAACTTAAATTACAAAAAAAAAATACATACAAAATTTGTGAACGCTAGCGTTATGTTTTACAAAATTGGACTCTAAATTTTTTCTATTCTTTTTTAAAAAATTTTTAAAAATTGCTTCCTGGGATGACATACATATAGAAGTAGGGGGCGAATAAAATTCGCCGTTTTTTATTTCAGATGCCAGGCGTTCACTCGGAGGAAAGATAACTTCTCAAAGTATTAATTCAGCCGAAAGAAAGACAAAAAGAGATAGTATTCCTTCCTCTGTCTTTCACACAGCTAAATTAAGACTTTGCAATGTAAAATTTCCGTGTCTAAAAGGGGTATAAACCAACTTTATCAATTATAATTGCTGAATTCGCTGAGTAAATTCGTCGTTGTTGTGCTTCATATTCCCCTTTTAGACACGCAAAGTTTACTTTGAAAAGTCTTAATTCAGCTGTGTGAAAGACAGAGGGAGGAATAATATCTCGTTCTGTCTTTCTCTCAGCTGAATTGAGACTTTTACCACTTTTAGACACGCAAAGTTTACTTTGCAGTCTCAATTCAGCCGAGTGAGAGACAGATGTAGAAACACTTTCTTTTTCTGTCTTTCTCCAAGCTGAATTAAGACTTTGCATGGTGTTAAAGGGGTGTTTGCAAAGTAAACTTTGCGTGAATTCTTATCGACGAATTGGTTGACGTGGACGAAATTCGTCGTTCGTTCCAGTTTTGTTCCTAGCAAAATGTCAAAATTATACCTAAGTTGCATAGAATAGTTCGAAAAGATTATATTAAAGTTTATATTTACTGACCATTCTTCCTGGTCCCAAACCACGGACTTTAACTCTTATTGTTTTCCATCCCAAATCAATAGCTTGCTGTAATATATTACCATTAAGTATTGCATTTGAACAAAAGTATTTCATATAATTCCATGATTTTGTCTTAAAACTTACGCTTCCTATACTAATTGCTGTAGCTTGGGCAGCGATATTAGTCCCTTTTCTAGTATTTTTAAAGCCTTCAATGCCGCATGATCGAATTAGACGAGGAACACCTAATTGGTTAAACAAGCAATTGTAAAAATGTCTAGAATAAATCAAGTTTGGGAAGGAGCACCTTTCAAAAATTAAAAAAGCATTTAAAAATAATAAAATAAATTAAGGGCCTAATTTTGTAAAACGCAACGCTTAGCGTTGACAAATTTTGTATGTGTTTTGTTTTTGTAACCTAAATTTTTTCCATATAAAATTTGTCAACGCTTGGCGTTGCATTTTACAAAATTAGGCCCTAAATAAAATTCTAGTTCTGAAATACTATTACGAAATTGTAATTATGTTTACGGTATATTTTCCAACAAATATAATCAATTTTAATTTGAAATTTATTTGCTATTGGTTCAGCGTTGCCTATATGCATTTCGTTGTTGTTGTAACAAATCCTCAGTAGACTTTAACCACACATTTTGAACCACAGGTAACTAGCGGGCTCCACTAGCCATGAACTTGGTATGGGCATCATGTCGGACATCGCAAATGGCCAATGGAGACCGCTCATGTCCAACTTTCGTCAATGCTCTGACATCAATGCACGAGCATATGCCTGAGCAAAAATGTTCGCCATGAGATTTGACGTCCGCAACCATTTGCAATAGAAAGAAAAGAGATAGAACAAAATTGGTAAATATTCAATCTTTATTGCACTACCGCAAAATACTTTGATATGAATGAACATGGATATCGCACGTGTTCACCACAACAAGGAAGTTGATGAATTTTTCTGAGTTGCTCTGCCGCCGTCATGTCCATGTCATGTCCAAGTCGATGGCTAGTGGAGACGTAGGGTTAGGCAGATTGGACACGGGGAAATACTGCCACGTAATTTTTCCGAAAAATTGATGAATGGCATCCCAAATGGCAATATCATTTAACCCCTTTTTCATTAAAGGGCAGAATGATATTGTTTTGAATATAACTGTCTATCATTTTCACGGGTTAAACATCAATTGAAATAATTTTATTTTCAATTGAGATTTTCCCACAAAAAATGATGAAAAGGCGCAAATTTATGGAAAAATCTTTTCACGAATGCAGTCCTGCATTCCACCCCAAATTTCATGGCAGCAGCAATTCTTGTGGCCATTGTGTTGCAGTTTATCAAAGAGGTAAGTCATTTTTTTAGTTTTCTTTTATTTTTCTTAATTGTAAAATTCTTTTGCAGATCCCGTATAAGACGAAATTTTAAGGAAAGAAACAGGTAAGTACTTATTTTATACGTATTAATTATCAAACATTAATTTAAGTTACTTATTGCAGGAGCCGCATGTGCATTATGGGTTACCAAGATGTGGAGAAGCCGAAAGGTTAGTTTTTGTGAAATTTTAAGTGTGGTAAAAGATTTATTTATTGAGTGCCAGATACTGTTTGGAACATATTTTCGGTAAACAGTATTGGCACTCAATAAAGGTGTGGCCGGCAGACCCAGAATTGTGTTGTTTACAACACAGTGTTGTGTTTTTATCAAATGCTGTTTGTGGTTATGTTTTCTTTGCAACATACAGACAAATTTCAAAATTTATAAGTGTTCCTATATGTATGTCTGTAGGGAAATAAAGAAAACAAACCCTTTAACAGTCTCTAATCACACATAGTCCGGCCGGCAGACACAAATGTGTGTGTACATACATACATACTTACATAAGTTGATTATGTGTTTTTTATTTGTTTTAATAAAATACGTATATTTTCAGAAAGACGTTATGTTATGTCCCCGTCCAACAGTATTTTTTGTAGAAGGGGTTTGCGGATATAAAAGAAGTCACTAAGGAAACCACTGAAGAATCCAAAAAGGTAAGTGGTTGTGTGATATTGGTGTTTAAAATATTTAACGAGTGCAGATACTGTTTAGAAATGATGTTTGTATGTTAAACAGTATTTGCACTCAATCTTCATTTGACCGGAGGATCCATACGTATATGTATACATATGTACGTATGTATATACATAATTAATGTGTTCTGTGAATACTGTGTGTGGGTTTTTCTTCATCCATTCGGACAAAATCTCTGGTTTTCGTGCAACTTTAAAATAGTTTCTCTTTCTCTGTTTAGAAGATATTAAAACCACCCTTAACCAGTGTTTCTAAAAAAAATAAACTGAATTGTTTCGCCGGCAGACACATAATTATGTATATATGTACATACTTATATATGCAGACTCATCATTTTGCCGGCAGATCTATATTTATTTATGTACATACATACATAGTTAAATTATATCGCTTGTATATTTGTAAATACTGAATGTGAGTTTTTGATATTCCATTCTGTTTGTTCTTTGGAAAGCAGAAAAACTATCCCTTAATCAGTATTTCTAAATACACAACGACATAATTGTCTGGCCGGCAACTAACTAACGAAATGTATGGAGTCCAACATAAATTTTTCTTTGATTATATTTGACGTATTTGAAATTATGATTGGAATACATTTTATATATAAACAAATATAATTTTATATATAAACAATTTAAAATACAAATGGGATAAAAGATTTCCATAATCTTTCGTCACTTTTAGCACAGTTTTTATATAAAACTTGTAAAATACAGTTCAACAAATCCAATTAAATATTTTAATATTTATCTTTTCAGATATTTGTCACATTCCTTTGCACCTTGGAGCTATAGGATCGTTATTGGAACTGTGTTTTGCTTTAAAACGCCAGCAAACCACCGCTGAACTGCCTTGGTGCCTTTCACATCCATGAAGAGTTCCACTTTTGGTTGACAAGTTTGTGACAAGTTTGTACATTGTATGTACACAATGATTCTAATAAATACATTTATCAAATTTTTTATTTTTATACTATGTTATGGAACCCTTACCTTCTTTAAAATTGCTGCTGGCTGCAGGATTTCTGAAAAACACAAATTTTTGTGTGTGCATCAGCTTGTGCCTGTAAGTTAAAAAACATTTTATGCAATATAGACTTATTTAAACATTCTTTCTTGTTTTTTAGCTTATACTTACCATGTCGATGTTCAGCCGACGCGTCAGGACCGATTTCGAATTTCAACTTGAAATTTCATGTATATTTTGTTTGTTTACATTTTTTTGGCAAAATTCTTGGTAATGCAGTTTTTTCTTCTATCACATTGATTTTCAGGATGCCACCTAGAGTTTAACTCTTCGAAATTTGGGGTTAACTAAAATCTGATATGGGCGTTTGACATACGTCAGTGCTGCCATATCTGCTTATATCTGTGTTTTGAACAGTCACAAACCTCTAATCTTATGCAAAGACTTTCAAAAACTATTTGAGAATTCACAAATAATATTTTTGAAAATCACGAAAGAAAAATAAGCGTAATAGGCTTAGAAACTTGTACAAAAACCAACAAATAATAATTTATATTCGATATGAATCTATTCTATTTTTCTACACCTTTAAACAATTAGAAATCCATTGGATAACAATAAAAGTAATTATAAGGCAAAATGAAAAATAAAATCTAAATTTAACATTTAAGAAATTTATTATTCGACATATTGTCAGAAGTTTATTTTAATTTGAAATTTATTTGCTTGTGATTCAGCGTTTCTATTTAAAATGTTGTAAATGAAGTTAGCATAAGTGAAGAAATTAAATTGGGTGTTAACGAGTTCCTCTATACAATTTGACATTAAAAATGGCCGCAATACGTAGTTTTAACCCACTAGCATGATTTATAATGTGAAGTTTCACACTTATGCTAACTTCATGCCAGTTTTTACTTATACATATCGCCGTACGATTTTGCCGCCCTAGGCACAGAATACACAGGCGTGAAGAAAGTGACAGGTAAAAGAAGCTCCAATCAGGTTTTTGTTAAAATTCGTGGAAAAAAGACAAAAGCATAGTGTATTTGATACTGTAGTGTATTACTACTTACCAATTAACACAGCAAATAAAAATTTATTGCACTAGAAAGACGTAGCAAAACAAAAACGACGACAAAATTTGAGGGAAAACGAGACAAACAGAAAAATACGCGTATCTTCCGTCTCGTGACACTTCTGTATGTTTTGTGCCCTAGGCCCGGGCCTATACTTAAACCCAGCACTGTGTATGAATTAGAGACCTGCGTAAGATCTTTAAATGTAAATACGTCATGATTTTTAAATGTATTCACGTCGCATGTATTATACTAAACCAATAATAAATGCTGTCGTACTATAAGCGAAGCACGAAGGATGTATTGGTGTATGTGTATACCAGTGTTAACAAGCGATGACGTCAAGACACCTTGTCTGTAACAAACACTCAAAAGAAGTACTGTTGATTAGTGTATGCTTGTTATTTTTCATATTGTACGTTTGAGTGTGTGTGTAATATGTAGATGGTAAGTTATTATGTGATTAACCGCATACAGCTAATGTTAATGCATGTGTGTGACTTTGCATGTGCGCAGAAAAATAAAAAATCATACACACATACATGAATGACGTTTGTACACGCGCTTATGCGTAGAAAGAAGTAAGTATCACAAATTCTTCCGTCACGAAGTATTTTCTTCTTTACTCTTATACTTACAATACTCAAAAAAATTTCTTGCAAACGGTGTTGTTAACGTTTGTTTTATAAGATTTCGCTGTAGTAAAGCATTTGAAAAATCCCTCACGTCTTGAAATTTCTTATAAGATGTCTTATGCAGGACACTAGTATGAATGTATACGCACACACATATGTATCAGTGATCGAGAATGAATCGTTTTTTCGCTATTCATACTGACTCATGAAATTTTGAATATAAGTGAATAGACATCATTTAAACTCAACTACTCTGATCTACGCATACTCACGATGATATTGAATTATAAGCACGGTTGCCAGAAATGCAGATTTATCTGGATTTTTACCCTCCAAGATTTGAAGATTTTCGGCCTAAAAACGCAGATTTTTCAACCCCAATTAAAGTGCATTTTTTCTAATTTTTCCTAATACTGCTAATAATTTATTTTATGTGTGAACGACTCATAGTTTATAGAGTTAAAATTTTTGAACTTATAAGACATCATTAAAGAAAAAGAAGTTACCTTCGCAATCTTCTGGAAACAAATATGTATCTGATATAAAGCGAGCTTAATCTGATTAACGATTTTGCAGCCCTAAGTTTATTTATAATGTAATGTCTTTACCACATTTATTTGCAAACGTCGAAAGAATTTTCAGTCAAGTGAACTTTATTTTTTTTTTAATGCATGTTTTTTATTTATTGTATCTTCAAATATGAACTAACAATAACTATTCAAATCTGAAATCCAAAATATAATTAGTAGGCCCGACCAATGTCGGACATAACTTAGTGATAGTTATTAATAATACATAAGTAGTGATAGGCAAAAAAAAAGTATTATCAAGCATCTGCATCTGGAGTGTTTAGTATTAGAGCCCTTGTATCTCTCTTTTTTAAGCGTATGTGTCCAGTAAAGTTCAAAATATTACGAGCAAGCGGATTAGGATGTGACTCGAGTTTTGTTAGATATTTGCCTGCGTATTTTGCAATTTCTTCAGTCACTAGTGTCATTTTATATCACGATGTATATTTGAATTTTTGATGAACCATGGAGCCGATGTTATCAAACGTAAAATTTGGTTTTGTCTTCGTTGGATTTTCTCAACATTTTAAGCTGAAGCAGTTCCCCATAGCTGAATTCCGTAGCAGCATATTGGCTTTAAAAGCGACTTTTATATTAAAAGTTTGCAGTCTAGGCTTAGTGTTGAATTTCTGCCTATCCGCCAATGTACCTGAGTTAATTTTAGTTTTATTTGAGTTAACTTAGAGTCAATGTGATGTTTCCATGTAAGCCGTCGATCAAGGTGTATACCAAGATATTTCACATGTGAATGTTGAGGAACAACTTGATTGCTAATCCCAATGGGGGAACAATTATATCTTCGTAAGGTAAATGTTACTTGAACACACTTTTGTTCATTTGCATTAATTCTCCATAAGTTTAACCATAGTTCCATCTGGCTAATGTGTTCCTGGAGTTTGCGGGATGCGTCATCAGGGTTTTCGTGCATACTAAGGCAGGCTGTATCGTCGGCAAATGTAGAAGTGTGGATACTACTGCTCACAGGCATATCACAAGTATAAATCAAATATAAAACTGGCCCCAGTATACTCCCCTGTGGTACACCGGATGAGATTGTTTCAGCCATACTCATAGTGTCCTTCCACAACTGTAAATTTTCGGGCAAGAATTTAACTTTCCAAAAGATTTAGAATGTTTATTGGTAAGTATGTCAATTTCAAAATCAGGCCTTCATGCCACACTTTATCAAATGCCTGAGAAAAATCAATAAACAGGGCAGAACAATACTTCTTTTCTTCGAATGTTTTCCTTATAAATTGAACCAATCTATGCGTTTGCTCAATGGTGCAGTAAACTTATTGGCCTATATGACTCAGCCTTAGTAAGATCTTTACCTAGGTTTGGAATCATTTTAACTTTGGCAAGCTTCCAGCTGTGTGGATAATACTCCAGTCGTAAAATGGCATTAAAAATTAATAACAGGATTCTAATAGCAATACGAAGCAACTTAATCAGCATCTGGTTACTCATTCCATCAATACGGGGGGCTTTTTCGGGTTGAGTTCGGCAATTAGCTTTTGTACATCACACTTCTTAAATTTTAATGGTCGAGGAGGTAGAGCAACTACACTCGGCAAATCAGCAACACCGGTACATGTGTTTGGTGTAAATACGGATTTTAAATGCTCAGCAAATATGTTTCCTTTTTCAGTATCGCTTCTTGACCAACCTCCGGTATATGTGCACAGAGGTGGTTTAAACTCAACGGGTGTTTTCAGCTTTTTAGCAGCGCGCCACAAAGAGTAATTAGATGCTGGTGTGACATCAAGACCTTCCAGATAATTTTTAAAAGATGCAGTTTTTTTCAGATGCAAGCAACTCTTGGAGTCGTTTAGTGCACTCTTTGAATCTGATTTTGTTTTGAGTTGATATGTGCTGTTGCAATTCCCTTTAGCTCTTCTTTTTTAACGTACGAGACGTTCAACGTCTGTACAATAAATTCTATTAAACCCAGTATGCAGATGGGAGGTAGTGGCATGTTCAGCAGCTTGTTTAATATTCTCGTTAAGATTGACAATGTTAGATTCAATATCATCGGGTGTTCTTAGCGTAATATTTTCCGTGCAATGACTACTAAAATATTTTTTGAATCCCAGCCAATTAACTCGATTTATCATCTTTATATATGGGTGATGTAAAGCGCTTCTCAGTGAGCTACAGATTGTAATGATTGTGGGAGAGTGATCGGACGAGAGATCTAGGGAAGCTTCAATGTGAATTAATTCCCTAGAAATACTTTTTATGACGCCAAAGTCTATGACATCCGGAACAACGGCCTACCTCTAGGCGTAATAAGACGCGAACCCCAGAACGTATGCTTAGCATTGTAGTCGCCAGCTGCTACGAAACAAGGTCCAAGAGATTTGTGGAATTTCTCGTATTGATCCTGTGATTGAAAATCTAGGAGGGGAGTAAATTGAAGATATCACGAAATTTGTACAAAAATTTTCAATGCAGATATTTGTTGCTTGTAGATGTTCTTCACAAATGTTGCCAAGAATATAGTGCTTGAGTCTTGACTTTATTAGAATTGCTTATCCACCGCATGCTCTCCCTCTAGGGTCCTTTGTATCATATAACGTGTAGCCACCCATTTTAAAGAGGCTTCTTGAAGTCAAATGAGTCTCAGAGACCAACATTATATTAATATTTTTTTCCGTAAGGAAGTGTTCAAGTTCATTTTTATGTTGTTCGTTTGCATTCCAGAAACATATTTTTAATGTGTTCATGACTTGCTAATTAATGCTTGAAGTAGTGTATTCTTCATTCGTAGAATTTCTTGCTTGTAATATTTGTTGAAAAGTTGTTGATAGTTTGCACAAGATTTTCAATAGTGGCTTCAAGGCGACTGAAATTAAAGCTTGTGTTAGCATTTGTTAAATTACTTGGTGGGGACATTTTCTGCGCGGGAATAGAAGTTGTCTTGACAGCATCGGCATACGATACACGGGAAGTAACTGGTTAGCTCATTTGCGCAAAAGTGGCTGAGGAAGCGTTTGTTGTTTGAACTGGAGCTAATTTAGGTTTTTGCACCATAGTCTTCTTTAAGAAAGAGTACACAGGACAACCTCTGCACTTAGCTGTGTGATTACCTCCACAATTACTGCATTTTTTTCCGTTTGATCTTTTGGTTTAGTACAACAAGCAGTGCCGTGCAATTCACCGCAGATAACACACACTGTAGCTTATTGCAGTAAGCTTTTGAATGGTCATATTCTTAGCAATTATGGCACTGCACGAGACCTGAACGCTTTTGTGGCTCTTCAACTGTAACTTTTCTGTATAAAAGGTGTTTTAGGCTATAAATAGGATGTCTCGTTTTTTTTCAACTGTATATCATTCGGCTCCAGTTCAACACGAAATAGGGGTTGGGCTACCTTTTCTCTGCTTATTATGTTAGATACATTTTTTACCTTAAATCTACGCCCTTCAAAACGATCAGCAGACCTTTAGCGCTCTTAAGCTGGTATGTGTAGAAGCTTGTTTTATTTTTTTAAAATTCAGAAACCATTTTGCGGAAATCTTTTTCGTCATAAATTTGAATTTTCATTTCATCGATGTTGCTACGTTTTAGTGGGACAATGTGAAATTTATTCTCACCAATGACCGAAATTAATTTTTTAATAAGCGAATTTGAATTTTTATCTCTCAAATAGATTGGTGGCGGCTTGGATGTTTTATTCGAAGATACATCGGGTTTGACGTTCTCATCTTGCAAAATTTTAATGCGGTTTTGACGATTAGTTGAAGATGCGCTGTGACAAAATTGGCAATGCCGTAGGTAGAGAAAAAAATAAGCTTTTGATAGAACGCTGAGAAAAAGGAGAAACGAGAAGGAAAATGTCTAGTTCCGGCCTGATGGTAATGATCCTTTCCTTTTTGTTCGGTCCTTCTTTTATCGTGTGGTTTTGAAAGAAGTAAGTCAGAAAGACAAAATTTTAATCGAGTGAATGTGAAGTGATCCTTCTTTTTATGGGTATAAATTGTAATTGGGGGCCATCTGGTTAGAACAAAATAAAGTTAAACCCAAAACTAACCAAAGTTAAATAAAAGGGAGTTTAAATAATACCCTTAAAATAAAAACACGTTTAACAGACCATGAAAGGCCACACCGGCTATGGCTATTAAAGTCTTACGCCGTCTGCATCCATCCAAAGATTCACACCACCACAAATATAAAAGATACACGTCATCTACAACCATTTGAGATTCACACCAATAATTAACAACATATATAGAAGAGTCACCGCAACAACCACAACTTTCATAAAATATTCTCACCGACAGCCAAACCATCCATAGAAGATTCCCGCCAGCACAAATAATAGAAGATTCACATCAAGCACCACAACAACCATAGAAGATTCACCGCAACAACCACAACTTTCATAAAATATTCTCACAGACAGCCACAACATCCATAGAAGATTCCCGCCACCACAAATAAAAGGAGATTCACATCAAGCACCACAACAACCACAGAAGATTCACAGCAATTGTAAAAGCTAAACCTATTTCCAAAAAAAAAGGAGAGAGAGAGGATAATATTTCTTTTGTCAGTGGTCTAAGTATACCTGCGAATAAATAACGTACCTTTTTTTAACCCCCGACTAAAAAAAGGGGTGTTATAAGTCTGTAGTGTGTGTCTGTGTATCTGTGTCTCTGTGTGTCTGTCCGTGTCCACGTACACGCCAAACGGCTGAACCGATTTTCATATAGTTTTTTTCTGTTTGAAAGATGACTTGATTGAGAGGGTTCTTAGCTATGTTTGAAGAAAATCGGTTCAGCCGTTTAGAAGATATAACATCTTTTCTGAAAAAAGTCGGGGGATTTTAAAATTTTTAATTTTTGTTATTTACATAAGACTTCTTAAATATATACTACCTATGTAATAATTTTCTTTTAGATGATGATTCTATATAGCACCTGAAATTTTAACTATTTATCATATATATATATATATATATATAAATATATATATACACATATATTTATAAATATATACCTATATATATACCTATATATATACATATAAATATACAAGATGGAAGGATATTAATCAAAATTCAATTAAGTGGCTAGCTAATAACGTAAACTTTAGTTTGTACCCCTTGATACAGGTAATTTGGAAGCGTGCAAAACGGGTGTATTGAGCTAAATCCATCGTCGCTCCCACGTGTCAACCTATGATAAAGAACAGTCATCATCATCAACATCTCAATACGAGATCACTTAATGTAAGTTCCCTGTCGGAGAATGTGTGGTTGACTACAAAAATAGTTAACTTATAGTTAGCTTTTCTTAGACTGACCAAAAGGTAGCTGCAGTCATCCAGAAAAAAACACAAAATTAATTCTAAAGTTGAGTACGTAATCGAATTTGGTGAGAGCCAAAAAATTTATTCTCAGCTACTTTAAAACTCATTTCAGTTTTATATTAACATTTTGCTGTTGTTATTTTATATGGCAGCTTAGCCGAGTGGTAGCGCATTGAGTACACAACGTGTGATGTTACATGTTCGAGCCCCAGAAATTTTTTTTAATTTACTGACTACCAAGTGATTTAAAAAAGTCAACTTTAAGTTAGCTTAAAGTAGTGCATAGTGAGATAATTGACTACCGCCTAGGACATCGCAATGTTAAAATAGTCAGTTGATTACATTGCAAAGTAATCCAAGTGTAGTCAGTACTAGTTTCGAAATAGTTTAAAGTTAGCCAAATTTCCGATAGGGTTGATTTTTTTTCTATACCTACGCAAAAAAAAATAAATACGGATTTCACAACAACATATGCAACAACAACATTAAATCTTGTCAAATCCTACAAAAAAAAACTATTTGAAAATTCCTTTTTTTTTAAACAAAAAGAGTTGTTGAATACCGGCATTTTTGTTGTGAAACTGGAGATTATTTTTTTTTAGTGTGTACATATACATATGTATATGTATATCTACACACATACGTATAGGTGTGTATATTCTCAACCAAGTTATAATCAAACCTTTATTATTTATTTTGCCTAGGATATACATTTTTTTATTAAACTTTATATATATATATATATATATATATATATATATATATATATATATATAGAAAATAAATGAAACTAATATGCATATAAATGTATATTCAACCAATTAGATCATAAGGTTTATATACACCAAAACAAAAAAGAGAAAGAGCTATATATAAGTATATAGAAACATTTTTGAATTTTTACCCACACAATTTTTGTAATCGACTCTCACCGTAAGAAAGTAATATCTTGCTTGTAATAAAATATAACAAAACTTAAAAATTTTAAAAACCCCCGACTTTTTCCAGAAAAGATGTTATATCTTTTAAACGGCTGGACCGATTTTTTTCAAACATATCTAAGAACCCTCTCGATCAAGTCATCTTTCAAACAGAAAAAACTAAATGAAAATCGGTCCAGCCGTTTGGCCTGTACGTGGACACGGACAGACACACAGACACACACTGCAAACTTATAACACCACTTTTTTTTTTGTCGGGGGTTAAAAATAAAATAAAATAAACATGGATTATAGATATAAAATGATTAGATAAGAGAACCTAGTTTGTTTTGGATGTGTATGGAAAAAGGGGGTGAAAGAAGGGGTAGAGACCAGATATGCAATTTCAACCGGCTCAGCAACTACCAATAGACAAATAAAGAAATTTAAGCACATGTAGCATCGGAAGGTGTGAGTATCAGTTAAGTCCTGGAATGAAAAGTTTCTCTCTTTTTGTTCAGCAGTCGTTACACTCAGTTTGGCCAAGAACCCCTCCAGGTCCGACGAGCTAAGCTAATTTCAACATTCCAAGCCCGGCCAAATGTAGTGTTAAACTAAATAGTCTTTTCTCCATCCGACTGCAACAAAAGATGGTGCCCAACGTATCGCTGTATGTGGTACATTATTATTCTTGAAATTAGCAAGTTAGTCTACTTTACAGTCTGAATTGGTGTTGCAATTTGCATCCAATTCTAATTCATTGCAGGTGTGGGAAATTATAAGAGTTAACGTAGCCACGATATGCAATCTGAAAGTTTTTTTATGTAGTAAGTCAATATGATGAAAGTTAGGAAAACGCAAACATTTTCGACTGCATTACAGACCTTTTTTTTGCTACACATAGTAGTATCAATAGTAGTAGTGAGTAGAGTGAGAGTGAGATACTGCGGAAAATCTAAATTATTTACATATAAAGATGATGTACTTGGCAAAAGAAAAAATTCGATACCCATATTGCCCTATTCAAAAGGAAGGGTTACCACCCCATTGCATTGTTAAAACGCGAAATAGCGCGAATTTCAAAAAAACTGACACCCGTATTAAATTAAATCGACCAAAGATAAAAATATGTAAATTTGGCATTTTTATTACAAATAACCCCGAACAAAAAATTCAAAAACCGTTTTTTTTAACAGAATATCCTTAAAAAAAGGACATGGACGATAGTCCTTGGACAAATTGTATAAACAGTTGGACGCGCCTTAAAAAACATTTCTTATGATACCCATATTGTATATGTTGGTAAGGAAACAGATTCTCAAATTGACAAAACATGAAAAAATAGACCCTTTTTAAAAATGGTCCAGCTCACGAGAGGTCAAAGCTGGAGCCGAACTATTTTAAATGTCATCTTAAAAAAGTCCAAGGTTCATTTTTAGGAGGGTACATCGAGCACTTTTTTTGGTGAGTCGCTCTAATGTACACATATGCATACACTTATATGAATAGAAACGTTAGACTACATTGTTAATTACTAGATAAGGTTTAGATAATTAGACAAATAAACGATCCGGGACAAGGAAATGCCCTCTAGGAAGACGCCCAGAGATGGACAATACGACTTATACAAATTATTTAGTGATAGTGAAGTGAATTTTATCAGGGATAAAAAAAAATTAAAACCCATTTACTAGTCGTTCGAAGTTAAGTAGACGTCCAAACCGCAAAAAGGAGATGCAAGGGAGCCCCGCACTCACTAGAAGTAAAATTAAAGTCAATACTATTACTAGGGATAGTGAGTTACAGCATAGCACCGAATATTCTTTGATTGCAAACACTGACATTAACACAGAAACTTCAGAGTTTCTCGGTTTTGACTTAGATCCTAGTTAATCGAATACGAACTCTACAGTAGTTAATCCAAATTCAAATATTGAAAACACAATAATAACAGGAATGGAATCAGAGGTAAGGGACATGGCTTCAGCAAATGTAAATGGAAGTACCACAAATGCAGGGGAAATTGCACAGTTACTTGAAAGAGTATTGACGGTAAATAATACTGCTTTTGTACGCGAGATTAGTTCCTTAAAAGACATTGTTTGTGGTCATAACCAGAACTCAAGGCCCCGGACAGGACATAGTAAACGCGCAGCTAATGTGCCAAACGATACTTTTTACATACCTCAAAATTTAAATGTTACCCAACTCACCCCACACAATTTATCGGGTCGTAATAGAGGGGTTGATGGGCTGAACCCAATAAAATTAGACAAGTGGAGCATTAGCTGCGATGGTAGCCAAGATATTAACGAATTTTTATTCAAGATATAAACTCTAAGAACCAGATACAATTATGCGCCAGAGCAAGTTGTATCAAGTTTCAATACGTTATTGACAGGTACAGCAGAATCATGGTTCTGGGCATTCTTACGCAAGCAGCCAAATGCCAACTATGACCAGCTACAAACGGCTATAGTTAAAGAATTTTCCAAAGTGGAGAACGACTCTGATAAGATTGTCAACATTATTGAAAGGCATCAGTTACCTAAAGAAGATTTTGACGGTTTCTTTACAGCTATCGTTACCATGAATTCGCGATTAAATCAGCCCATGACAGAAGAGAAATTAAGCGAACTGATAGCAAACAACTCAAGAGAAGCACTAAGTAACCTACTTCTTAAAGACGAGTTTTTTGGACTGGATCATCTAAGGGATCGTGGTAGAAAGGCAGAGAAATTTCTAGAAAAAAGAACAAGTTGAAGTCGGATCGTATCTGAAGTGGAAGTAATAACGGAAAGGGAGTTAGAGGAGGAGGCAGGAGATGTGTCTGCATTGAATTATCGTTTTAACAATGCCAGTGGGAAGAAACATATAGACACGTCTAAATTTAAGTGCTGGAATTGTGATGCTATCGGCCACTCGTTCTAAAGGGTGTTTTTTATTGAGGTATGGAACTTTAAGTTGGCATCATTTTTTTAACTGGCGGCCATTTTATCAGCTGTTAAGTGATTAATATTTAGTTTGGTTTGCCATTTTATCATGAACAGGTTGACAAAAGAACAACGCTTGCAAATCGTGCAAATTTATTTCGAAAATAATGGTTCAGTTCGCGAAGTTTACCGCAAGCTCCGTCCATTTTATGGTCGACATAATCGTCCATCAGAGCAATTAATTCGGTTAACCATGGATCGTTTTCGCACTACGTTTACTCTATGTGATAATACGCATCCGCAGAGACGTCGAACAGTGCGCACCGAAGAAACAATTGCCGCTGTAGAGCAAAGTGTTGAAGAGGACCCGAATGAATCGATTCGCCACCGTGCACAGCAATTGGAGCAGACTAACCGACTATTTTGTTCCCGAATTGGATGGCATGAATGTGGATGAGTTGTGGTTCCAACAAGACGGCGCTACATGCCACACAGCGCACGTCACAATCGATTTATTGAAGGAAACATTCGATGAGCGCATAATTTCGCGGAATGGACCTGTCAATTGGCCACCAAGATCGTGTGATTTGACACCATTGGATTATTTTCTTTGGGGATATGTGAAGTCGCTCGTCTACGCCAACAAACCAGAAACGTTAGGGGACTTGGAAGCCAACATTCGTGGCGTTATTGCCAACATACGGCCCCATATGCTCAAAAAAGTGGTTGAAAATTGGACCTGTAGAATTGGATTTATTCGAGCCAGCCTCGGCGGCCACATGCCCGAAATCATATTTAAACATTAATGGCATAAAATTATCCTTCCAATAAAGCCAAATTGATGGACATTAAAACGATTTTCTTGTGTTTTATTTCAATTCGAAGTTCTATACCTCTTAAAAAAACACCCTATACCACTGTCCGTCTAGGACTCGAAATTTATTTTGCTTTTTGTATGGTGAGAAGAACGTTACCACAGTGGAATGCTCCAAATATTCGGGAAACAAGTTGAGGAACGAGAACATATAGGGGGCAACTCGTTCATAGGTGAAAATCCCTCAAATATTGTTGTTAAGAAAGTAGGAGAATTGAATGATATAGGATCTAGTAGTAAGATAAGAGACTTAGAATTAGAACACATCATTACAGTTGAGGAGAGAAAAACATGTTTAAATGAACAGAGCGTTGTAAGTCCAGTACGATCATTACACGAAAGGAAGCTTAGATACAAAGAGATCAAAGAAGAAAAAAAGACAAGACCAGCAAAATTGGTAAATGTAGATGTAGGTTCCAGAAACGCCGACATTTTGAATCAACTACGATAAGAGACACAGAAGATGATAGAACGTACGCCAATATTATGTTGGGGTCGATGGAAGTCTTCGGACTATTGGACTCAGGAGCATCAGTCAGTGTATTAGGAAATGATTGCGAAAGGTACGTTAGATCCCTGAATATTAATTTTACACCCTTCAAAAGCTCACTGAAAACAGCTGGTACAAGGCAAAGTGTTATAGGCTATGTTGAGGTTCCAGTTACCTATACAGACCATACAGAAAACGTATTATTTTATTTATCGCCGTCGCTACGACAAGATGTTTACTAAGGGGTTAATTTTTGGAAGGCGTTTAATATCGCACCCCAATTATTTGTCGCGGACATAACACTGCAAGACCTGGCTAAAGACGACAGCGTGAAAATGCATAAGTTAACAGGGTCAGAAAAGTTTGCATTGGCTGAGGCTATCGAACAGTTTCCATCATCGACAAAGCTTGGACTAGGAAGGACAACAGTGGAAATTCACAAAATTGATACGGGCGACGCGGCCCCTTTCAAGATTAAACATTACCCTTTATGACCTTTATCGCCAGAAGGAGGCCTATACCGAGCTTGACCGAATGCTAGCATTGGGTGTGATCGAAGTAAGCAATAGTCCATACAATAGCCCCATAGTTTTAGTGAGGAAACCCGGTAAAAACAGAATATGTCTAGATTCGCGCAGACTGAACGAACAAACTAAGAAAAACGTGTATCCACTACCGCACATTAACGGTCTTCTGAGTCGACTACAGGACACCCATTTCATATCAGGTATTGATCTCAAAGACACCTTTTGGCAAATACCTTTAGATGGGAGTTCAAAAGAAAAAACGGCATTCGCAGTACCTGGTCGGCCACTGTATCAATTTACAGTTATGCCTTTCGGGCTGTGTAACGCCGCACAGAGAATGAGTCGCCTAATGGACAAAGTCATTCCGAGTCATCTGAGGGAGAATGTCTTTGCTTATTTAGATGACTTATTGGTTTGTACAGCTAGCTTTGACGGTCATATTAGGATTTTGAAGGAAGTGGCGAATTGTTTGAGAAATGCAAATTTGACGATAAATATAGAAAAAAGCCGGGTTTGTCAACGGGAAATGAAATTTTTGGGATACATAGCTGGGCAAGGCACTTTGAAAACTGATCCAGAGAAAACAAACGCGTTAAAAGATTTTCCTTTACCTTCGTCTCCGAGACAAATACGTAGATTTATTGGTATGACCGGCTGGTATCGGCAATTTATTTCTAATTATGCCGATATTGCAGCCCTACTTACTGACTGTTTGAGGAAAAAGGACAAGTTCAGATTGACCCCTGAAGCAGAAACGGCATTCTCGAAGTTAAAAGAGGCATTAACCTCAGCACCAGTTTTATGTCAATTTTAATAAGCCATTCTGGATACAGTGTGAAGCATCAAGAGTAGGGGTCGGGGGCGTTTTAGTTCAAAAGGCTGGGGAAGATAGAGAACACCCAATAGCTTACGCATCACAGAAATTGAAGAAGTCACAAAGAAATTAATTGTTTAAAATAATAATTTGTTTAAAACGTTTTCGTCCTTATGTTGAAGGGTTACCATTTAAAATAGTCACAGATCACAATAGTTTGCGTTGGCTCATGTCTCAAAAAGATTTATGCGGGAGACTAGGCAGATAGAGTCTTAAGCTTCAAGCTTATGATTTCGAGAGCGAATATGGTCGAGGATCCTATAATCTAGTACCTGACGCATTATCCCGGTTAGACATTGATGAACTGACAGTAGCAGGCAAAATAGACTTAAGGTCAGAACATTTTGATTCTACGGAATACAATGATTTAAAGGATAAGATTAACCAATATCGGGAGAACTTCCCAGATACTTGTATTTCCAATGGGTTTGTGTATCAGCGGGTGAAAGTTCGCGTAGGAGAACTAATAGAAGACGAAGATATGTAGCGTTTAGGTTACCGACAGGATTAAAACAGTTCGTAGTGGAAAATAATCATGATATTGCATCATGTCATGGGGGATTTAGTAAAATGCTAAAACGTAGTCGCGAGAAATATTTTTGGCCAAATATGGGTAAGCATGTGAAAGATTACGTAGACAACTGTGAGATCTGCAGGGCTGTAAAACCAACAAACCACATACTAAGACCTCCTATGGGTAAACAGGTAAAAACAGAAAGACCTTTTCAAAGGCTATATACAGACCTATTAGGGCCATACCCCAGGACGAAAGCCGGAACAATATGCTTTTTATAGCGCTTGATCATTTTTCTAAATATGTATTCCTAAAACCTTTAAAAAAGGATACGACCTCAGCAATTATTGATTATTTGGAGAATGATGTCTTTCATAAATTCGGTATGCCACAATATATACATTCGGATAACGGAAAACAATTTGTTTCTTCACTTATGACCGACTTTTTTAAATTATACGGCATCTCTCACATTAAAAAAGCACTATATTCTCCGCAAGCAAACGCATCTGAGCGCAAGAACAGAGAATTTTTGATCAAGATAAGAGTTTATATCAAGGAAAACCAGGAGCAGTGGGACCGCTATACGTCAAAAATAGCGAATATTTTGAGGTCGGACTATCATGAAGCAATCAAATGCTCACCGTACTTTTGCGTTTTGGATACAATATGGTCCAACAAGGCACAGCCTACCCAATACTGAGAGAATTAAACATGCTACAGGATGGTCAGGGTAATTACATTCCGAACGATATTAAGATGACACTCCTCCATAGTAAAATTCGCAAAAATCTTGTTATAGCACATGACGTATAATACGAGAAGTAAGGATGTTAGCTTCAAGGAAAATCAAGAGGTGTTTAGAAGGAACAGACAATTGAATGATTTCAAAAAAGGAATTAATGCTAAATTGTTACCGCCATGTATTAAAAGTAGAATACGAAAGAGAGTGGGAACATCATATACCAGCTGGAGACATTTAAGGGAAAATACATAGGTCTGTTTCATGCTAAGGACATCAAGGCATTTAAGCGCACGCTTTCGTAATGCTTAGTACGGCTAGATATCTCAGGGAATGGTCGAGCCCCACGGTTATGTTGCTTGCGTTGCTTTGTTCCCTTATTTGCGCCGTTCGTGGACTCAGTCTTCAAAGAAAGTTTGTGACAAAATTGGCAACGCCGTAGGTAGAGAAAAAAATATGCTTTTGATACAACGCTGAGAAAAAGGAGAAAAGAAAACGAAAAGGAAAATGTCTAGTTCCGGCCTGATGGTAATGACCGTTTCCTTTTTGTTCGGTCCTTCTTTTTTCGTGTGGTTTTGAAAGAAGTAAGTCAGAAAGACAAAATTTTAATCGAGTGAATGTGAAGTGATGCTTCCTTTTGTAAAATGCAAGAAATATATAAATTGTAATTGGGGGCCATCTGGTTAGAACAAAATAAAGTTAAACCCAAAACTAACCAAAGTTAAATAAAAGGAAGTTTAAATAAAACCCTTAAAATAAAAACACGTTTAACAGACCATGAAAGGCCACACCGGCTATGTCTATTAAAGTCTTACGCCGTCTGCATCCATCCAAAGATTCACACCACCACAAATATAAAAGATACACGTCGTCTACAACCATTTGAGATTCACACCAATAATTAACAACATATATAGAAGAGTCACCGCAACAACCACAACTTTCATAAAATATTCTCACCGACAGCCACAACATCCATAGAAGATTCCCGCCACCACAAATAAAAGAAGATTCACATCAAGCGCCACAACAACCATAGAAGATTCACAGCAATTGTAAAAGCTAAACCTATTTCCAAAAAAAAAGGAAAGAGAGCATAAGATTTCTTTTGTCAGGGGTCTAAGTATACCTACGAATAAATAATGTACCTTTTTTTACATATTTTAAAAATATACTACCTATGTAATAATTTTCTTTTAGATGATGACCCTATATAGCACTTGAACTTTTAACTATTTATCATATACATATTTATCATATATATAGTATATATATATATATATACATATATATATACATATATATATACATATAAATATACAAGAAAAAAAGAAAAGTAATCAAAATTCAATTAAGTGACTAGCTAATACGTAAACTTTATTTTGTACCCCTTGATACAGGTAATTTGGAAGCGTGCAAAACGGGTGTATTGAGCTCAATCCATCGTCGCTCCCACGTGTCAACCTATGATAAAGAACAGTCATCATCATCAACATCTGAATACGAGATCACTTAATGTAAGTTGAGTTTTTTTCTATACCTACGCAAAAAAAATAAATACGGATTTCACAACAACATATACAACAACAACATTAAATCTTGTCAAATCCTACAAAAAAACTATTTGAAAATTCATTTTTTTTAAACAAAGAGTTGGTGAATACCGGCATTTTTGTTGTGAAACTGGAGATTATTTTTTTAGTGTGTACATATACATATGTATATCTACACACATACGTATAGGTGTGTATATTCGCAACCAAGTTATGATCAAACCTTTATTATTGATTTTGCCTAGGATATACATTTTTTTTTATTCAACTTTAGATAGATGTATATATATATATATATATATATATATATATATAGAAAATAAATTAAACTAATATGTATATAAATGTATATTCAACCAATTAGATCATAAGATTTATATACACCAAAACAAACAAACAAAAAAGAGAAAACTATATATAAGTATATACAAACATTTTTGAATTCTTACCCACACAATTTTTGTAATCGACTCTCACCGTAAGAGAGTAATATATTGCTTGTAAAAATAAAATAAAATATACATGGATTATAGATATAAAATGATTAGATAAGAGAACCTAGTTTGTTTTGGATGTGTATGGAAAAAGGGGGTGAAAGAAGGGGAAGAGACCAGATATGCAATTTCAACCGGCTCAGCAACTACCAATAGACAAATAAAGAAATTTAAGCACATGTAGCTTCGGAAGGTGTGAGTATCAGTAAAGTCTTGGAATGAAAAGTTTCTCTATTTTTGTTCAGCAGTCGTTACACTCAGTTTGGCTAAGAACCCCTCTAGTTCCGACGAGCTAAGCTAATTTCAACATTTTCAAGTACGGCCAAATGTAGTGTTAAACTAAATATTCTTTTCTCCATCCGACTGCAACAGCTGTTATCCCTATACATCGTTAGAGCGGATGAAATTTTTGAATTAAAAAAAAAATTTTTAATAAAACAAAACTTCGAAGTCCTTTGGATATTTATGCAATAAAATAAATGACTTTTTGTATAATTTTATATATAACGGGTGTTTTTTTAGCGGTATAGAACTTCGAATTGAAATAAAACACAAGAAAATCGTTTTAATGTCCATCAATTTGGCTTTATTGGAAGGATAATTTTATGCCATTAATGTTTAAATATGATTTCGGGCATGTGGCCGCCGCGGCTGGCTCGAATAAAGCCAATTCTACAGGTCCAATTTTCAACCACTTTTTCGAGCATATGGGGCCGTATGTTGGCAATAACGCCAGGAATGTTGGCTTCCAAGTCCCCTAACGTTTCTGGTTTGTTGGCGTAGACGAGCGACTTCACATATCTCCAAAGAAAATAATCCAATGGTGTCAAATCACACGATCTTGGTGGCCAATTGACAGGTCCATTCCGCGAAATTATGCGCTCATCGAATGTTTCCTTCAATAAATCGATTGTGACGTGCGCTGTGTGGCATGTAGCGCCGTCTTGTTGGAACCACAACTCATCCACATTCATGCCATCCAATTCGGGAACAAAATAGTCGGTTATCATGGCTCTATACCGGTCTCCATTAACGGTAACTGACTCTCCAGCATTATTTCGGAAGAAGTATGGCCCAATGACTCCACCAGCCCATAGAGCACACCAAATAGTCAGTTTTTGTGGATGTAATGACGTCTCAAGGGTCTCATGTGGATTCTCTTCACTCCAAATGCGGCAATTTTGCTTGTTGACGTAGCCATTCAACCAAAAATGAGCCTCATCACTGAACAAAATTTTGCGATGAAAATCAGCATCGAGATCAATCTCATTTTCGGCCCATACACCAAAATCACGACGCATTGCATGGTCTCGCGGCTTTAATTCTTGCACAAGCTGGATCTTGTAAGGTCGCAAGCCAAGATCTTTGCGCAAAATCTTCCATAAAGTTGATGGACAAAGCTGTGCACGGTGGCGAATCGATTCATTCGGGTCCTCTTCAACACTTTGCTCTACAGCGGCAATTGTTTCTTCGGTGCGCACTGTTCGACATCTCTGCGGATGCGTATTATCACATAGAGTAAACGTAGTGCGTCCATAAAATGGACGGAGCTTGCGGTAAACTTCGCGAACTGAACCATTATTTTCGAAATAAATTTGCACGATTTGCAAGCGTTGTTCTTTTGTCAACCTGTTCATGATGAAATGGCAAACCAAACTAAATATTAATCACTTGACAGCTGACAAAGTGGCCGCCAGTTAGAAAAGTGATGCCAACTTTAAGTTCTATACCTCAATAAAAACACCCATTATGTACCCAGCGATGCCAAATTGGTGCTTTTGGCACTATTTTTAGTGCTTTTTGAAGACTCAAAGCGCCAAATTTTGAGTGTTAGTGCTAAACTAAGAAAAAGCACTAAGTAGTGATTTTAAGAAATTTGCATATTTCTTAAAATTACTTTAATAAAAACTTGGTGTATTTATTTGTTTAGGGTAAAGCATACCTTTTTCGTCTGATATATTTCATTAAAAATGTTGATAATATTGCCGAAATAGAGAATAGCTTAGAAAACATTATTAAACTTCACTCGTTTTTTACGTTAGTGCTTTTTACGCTTTTTATATTTCAAAATTACGCTTTTTAGTGCTTTTTTAAAATTCTGATGTGCTATTAGAGCCAAAAACTCATACGCAGACTTATATATAGCAGGCCTATATTCATAAAAAATAAAAGGTGCTTGAAAGTTATTTTAAGAAAATTTTTTCTAAGAAATTTATACAAAATACATTTTAAGCCGAGTTGAAATTTTATGAAAATAGGTTAATGAAAAAAATATTTGTATTACACATGTACATCCATATTTATGTAAATTTTTTTAATAAAATATATAAAAATTTGTTTCAAAAATTACTTTGAAGATTTTAAAAATAAAATGCAGATTTTGAAGATTTTTTCGTGAAAGATTGTTAAATTTCGCAGATTTTATCCTTAGAAATTCTGGCAACACTGTTTATAAGTATAGGTTGAAATAAATATGAATGCGACGTCGACATCATAGTCATAACACACTCACTCAATAATCACTAATTTCAGGAAAATACTTATGTATACTATTCACATTGATTCACCTCACTCAACTCATGCATGCATGTTTATTTAAAAGTCTAGTCATTAAACAGTTTGCAGGTAGTATACAATAGTAGTAAATAGGGTTGTATTTCAATTCCTGCAAAAAAAAAACAAAGAAAAGCAAGAGAGAAACACATAACCTCGTAATGAGAACTTTAAGCTGAAAGTGCATAACAGCGTTAAGGCCGGGGCACAATGGATCCGTCATACGTTAAACTTCGCCTTTTTCAACTGCCAGCTAAGTTGAAATACATGTTTTCTTATGAGGTCTGTTACATTCAGTACGTGTCCGTCAACGCAAAGTACGAAATTTGCTCAACTTTTAACTTTTTGCGTAGGTTGAGTAGTTTGACAGATATTGGTTGGTTTTTTTTTTTTTGTATGTTTTGATTAAGTTTTTTGTATTTCGTGGCAGCAAAAATAAAATTAAACAAAAAAACGAAATCAATAAAAAAACGTAGAATTTAATAAATAATATGGAAAATTAACCTATTGAAACTGTTGAAATGCTTCCGTCAATAAAGTACTCATTGTGCCAACCTTCTCCGTCGTTGCGTTACTGTCAGTTGAAAAAGGCGAAGTTTAACGTATGAGGAATTCATTGTGTCCCGGCCTTTAGTGCGCCTGCGAGCTGGAGGCATCTGTCAAAAAAGTTGAAATAGTGATTTTGCATACAAGTTAAGGTAGAATTAATAAAATCGTATCCAAGGCGAATTTATTAGGTGACAGCACTGCACCAGGTGACTAATATCATTATACCAATCTAAGGGATAATAAATCAGTAGAAGTTTAAACGCTGTTTTGTTAAACTAAACTCAAATTTATATGTGGTTTAAACGCAACAGCAGTAAATCAGTGAACCATACCTTATGTGTAGTTTAAAAAATAATATTGTGGCAGCACTAGAATAAATGCCAAAAAACAGCCTGCTGCAATGCTATCAATTCTTTTTACAATCAAAAAGGCAAAAAAGTTAAAAAAAAATTCAATTAAATATCGCCAAATTGTACTGAGAGAGAAATTATATTTATGCTTGGCGAAGTAGAATAGTATAAAAGAATAATAGAGTGTAAGCAAATAGGTCGAACAAGATTTGAAGAAAAAAAGTACAGGCTTGGAAAAAAGTTGAGTGCTCTTTTTTTTCTTTTTTGTATTCTGTGTTCCAAATGAGACAAAAATGGCAAAAGCACGTAGCCAAAAAGCCAGGGTATCCCACGTGTAGAAGCTTCCTTCGGTTGTTGCGAATAGGAAGTAGGAGTTTCCAAGATCCACTCCTAGAGTTTTTTATGGTCTCCACCAGTGAAATCTTATTAAAAACGTTTGCACTTGATAATGGAAAATTCCACAAAAAAACTAACTGTAAGCGATACAGTTAGTTGCGGTAACCATTAACAAGTGCGAGTGAGACGCAAAACTCGAAGGCCAATAAACAACAGTGCCCTGGTTGAATTTAAGAAATAATTGCCAACGACGCGTGATGTTGACTCGCCCAGAGCTGCTTTACAACTGTTGAGTGCTCTTTCAATGCAAAACATATGGTCTGTATTGGTAGTTTAAACGCCCAATTTTATGCGTTTATAGATGGTTTAAATACTGTATTTATAGTTTTGCTAGTTTAAACATATTTTAAGCCAAAAGCACTGATTTATTAGCCCTAAATGCCAAATTTGGATTGTGTAGGTACAAAGCATATCAAACAGGTACACGTATCAGGCATATTGCTCAACCGCTGATTTTTTTAACGAGTTTATAAGGAAGAATTCGTTTGACAATTACTTTTGTACTTTGTTTGATGCATACAATTTTTCGACAATTACTTTATAAAACTATGTGAGAAGCAGAGAGTTCCCTCAGGGTTGTATTTTGGTGTAGGTATAAGCCTAAAAGCATGCTTTTGTTTGGGTATCATAAAAACCTTTCGAATATTCAGCTTTGTATGGTGTTTGACATTTCCTATAAAAAACATACAATCTGACGATGCTACCCTGTTTTGAAAAGTAAGAAGGTAATTTATACCAACAAAGTACACGTGGATGTTGCTGTTGTAATATTTGTTGTAGTATCGCGGGTACCTGATTGATGTGCCTTGATCGTATCATTCTACTTTACAGCTTGCCGTATCGTTCAACTTTGTGCACAAGTTATAGAAAATGTACAGTTTGCACAGCACATTTTTTTTGTCTGGCATTAAATGCGGCGTTTTTTACATTCGCTACAGAAAAATCTGTTTTCTGCAGATTCAAGGCGCATTTATTAGGTGGCAGCACTACACCAGGTGACTAATGTCATTATACCAATCTAAATGTCAAATTTGGATTAGGTAGGTGTAAGCCCAAAAACATGCTTTTATTTGGGTATGCATAACCACCTTTCGAATATTCAGTTTTGTATGGTGTTTGACATGTCCTATAAGAAACATGAAATCTGACGATGTTACCCTGTTTTGATAAGAAGGTAATTTATACCAACAAAGTACATGTGGCTGTTGCTGTTGTAATATTTGTTCTAGAATCGCGGGTACTTGATTGATGCCCATTGTGCAGATTCCTACGTCAGCAGTGCTACCACCACATATTTTATAACCAGTAACATGCATTGTATATGGTACGGTTTTTGTCAGCTGACACGCAACATCACGATAGGATTTTACTAATTCTACCTTTACATCCGAAACTCTTTGACGCGTTTGCCGCAGAAAGTTGGTTAACTTTCAACTTTTTAACGCGTTGTATTGTTTTGACAACTAATCAGCCGACAATAAATAAGAAAAAATTTTAAAAAATTGGAATCATGGAGTAAAAACTTATTGAAGCGTTTGAAAACCATAAAGTATTGGATAAAAAAGGATTTGAAAATGTTACAAGATCAATTTAAAAAATGTAAAAATAATACAACCCATGAAAGTTAAAGAATGTACGCGCGTCGCAAACTTCTCTATGAAACTGGCCTTATGAAAACACACTATTTCAACTTTTTTGACAGCCGCGTGTATCGCATTGAAAGCGTGTTATGTACTTTCACCTTATATCAGAACATACAAAAAACCAACCAAAATCTGTCCAACTACTCAACGTACGCAAAAAGTTGAAAGTTGACCAAATTTTGTACTTTGCGTTGACGGACACGTAAGTCCTATTTTAGATGGGCGAACATTTTCAAGGAAAACATCTGGAATGATCTTTTGTTTCCTTCGCTTTCACATGCACGAAAATGTTGCCGGCGACATTCCATTATTGGATAAAAGCAAGCATATTTGTACATGTGTATATGTAGCAAAGAATATGAAAACAAAGTGTGTCGCTCCCCTTCCAAATGTTTTCGTGTCTAAACACGATCTCAGACCTCATAAGAAACCACGTATTTCAGCTTAACTTTCAGTTAAAAAAGGCGAAGTTTAATGCATGGCGGATTCATTGTGCCCGGCTTTTAAGGAGTCGAAATAAACCATAAGGAGTCGATGCGCACTTCAAACTTTAGAGTGAATATGGTTCATAGACAACATTGCAATAATTATGAGTGCAAAAGTACAATTTATTATACAAGTAATTCATGATTCAACTCTATTCACTATTTCACTACTCATTGCTGATCTCTGGACATGTATACAGGGGCCTAATTCCTGCATTCGTGATCGGAATTGCATTCGAATAGAAATTAATTTCTATTTAAAATTTTTAAACGCACTAATAATCCCAAATTAATATTTTACTTATTAAGTAAAATATTTTTTATTAAAAATACATTGAAATTGATTATTGAGGGGTTTAGCTGGATCCTATGCGCATTTCACTGTTGCTAAAGCAGATCATCAGGGAACCTTTACCCAAAGTTTCTTAGAACAACTAGAGTTAATATGTTATAAACTTTCTTTTAAACAAATGAGAAGTTTAAAACAAATAACAAAGTTGAAACAAGAACTCAATAATCAACATGTTTTTTATTTTCTTTACCATTACTACATTGGCTGACTTTTTTTCAGCTTCAAATTGTAGTTGTAAAAGTATGTAAACAGAAAATAAATGTAAATTTATAATTGTGCTGGCATAACATGCCAGTTTGTAGGTGAGAGAGGCAAAGAGAGTGGGTTTGCGGTTGGCATAACTTTTCAACCAGCTACAACCCCGCATTAGCAGCATAAAACCAATACACACACAAATTAAAAAACAGCAAGTCTTAAATGAATACGATAAACACTAATACACACACAAAGCTGTGTATACGTATACATTTTGTGCTAGATGAATTAGTCTCGTGTAATTTGGAAAAGAACAAAAATTGTGCGGCTTAAAAATTGTTCTCGTCTAAACTACCTCAATAATCAACATGTTTTTTTATTTTCTTACTTTACTATTGCTACATTGGCTGACTTTTTTTCAGCTTAGTCGTAAGAGTATGCGAAAGAAAATAAATGTAAATAACAACAACAGCTATTTAAGTATAGAGTGTTGCCACACAAGTATTTTTGTGACCAGTTGCAGTCAATTTAATAATTAGTTGTTTTTTTATGGGAATTGTTAAAATTTAAGTTTAAAATTTTTAAACGCACTAATAATCCCAAATTAATATTTTACTTATTAAGTAAAATATTTTTTATTAAAAATACATTGAAATTGATTATTGAGGGGTTTAACTGGATCCTATGTGCCAAAAAGGCATGAATAAAAAAGGCTGAATGTAAATGTGTGTGACTTTTCGTAGAGGTTTCAAAAGAAAATTGTCAATACAAGGCAGGCTATAAAGGCATAGCGAATGTGTGCACAAAGCGACTATGTGTGCACAAAGAAGTTTTTTGATTGTGTCGAAAACACGACACGTTTTTAAGCATTATAAAGCGCTCAAACGTTTACATTTACCTTACATCTGCGATTTCTACTCGGCTAGGCTAAGAACACGAACGGTCGCATTCGAATGTATGCACGTTATCGAATGCTGTCATTAGAAATTTCGATGTGTTATTCGAAACCGAAAATCCCAAAAGTTAAAAAACTCGCTCGCAATCGAATGCGGGAATTAGGCCCCAGGTTTACAAACCGAACACCATCTCAGTTGCTATTCCAGATTATTTTAGACAATGATAGACGCTATGTTAACACTGTCTTAGGTACTTCACTTTAGTATAGTTATGAAGTAAAACAAAACGAATTTACGAAACATTTTAGTATTTCCTTAGAGATCCTAAAAGGCTTTTAATACCAATATTGAATAACATTCGTTGGAAAATACATCACAATTTTGTACTACAATTTCAAAGGCCCATAACTCGATGGCATTTATTTTTTTGAGAAGTACCCCTAAACTTGATTTGTTCTAAATTTTTAACAAAACAAGACTTAAAAAAGTACCTTTGGTATCAGTAAAACAAATAATAGTGTTATTAGGAGAAACTCTCACGTTAGCGACTGGAAGTTCATTGAATGTCATCCCATTAAATAGACGAAAGGCTGTAGCGACATCCGGAAAAAACTTTTCTTTTCTGAAAGTAGGTATGGTGTATACAATTAAAATATATAAGTTTTTGTAGTAGCTTCTTATGTATTACTTTCCCAATAAAGTATCGATATCAACAGATTTTTCACCGACTGTTCCTTCGTCTTTAGCTGGCAACGAGGCCAACATCTCCTTGCGATCTTCAGCCTTATTTAAACTTCCACTGACATGCAGTGATCTTACACACCGATTTTGAACATTACGTCTAGCATGAGATGCAAATGCATTAAAAAAAAAATTTAGAAACATGTTCTTGAAGAAATCCGTTTTTCCAGTAAAGCTGCAAATCTATCGATAGTACTATCGATAGTTTTGTTATAAATGAAATATCGATAGTTTTTTCCACTACTATCGGCACAAAAAAAAACAAGTAATTAAAAGAGTAAAAATAATCGACATAAATAAACAACATATTTTTACTAACACATTTGCAACAATTTTACATTCAATTCAACAGTTATTATAGTTGCTCTACTCTAACATATATGCTAGAGTGGAACGACTAATGTACATATGTCAGAATTTTTAAAATATTGAATTTTATTGAAAATAATTCATAGTTCGTTCATTTTGTAAAATTAATATGTAAATATAAAAGTGGTAAAAAAATTATGGTGTTTGTGAAAAAGGTAAGATAAAAACAATAATGAACAAAAGGAATTTTATACAATTTAATTGAAAATATACATACATATGTATGTAT
Source organism: Tachina grossa (assembly GCA_949987645.1). Taxonomy (NCBI): domain Eukaryota; kingdom Metazoa; phylum Arthropoda; class Insecta; order Diptera; family Tachinidae; genus Tachina; species Tachina grossa. Next base: position 102,402,588 of record OX465274.1, on the reverse strand, counting down.
GTATGTATTTGTTTAATTTTCAATTTTTAGATATTTGGAAAGATCAAGATGTGTTGGGAGTTGAAGAAGGCGGTAATGCAATGCATTCTGCTTGTGAAAAATTTACAAAAGTGTTAAAAAGATAAGTAAGATAGCGAATAAAAGGATTCACATTAATTTAATATGTATATGTATTTATTTTCAATTTTTCAGATATTTGTCAAGAGCTAGGTGCGTTGTAGATGAAAAGGTGTGAAGAGGGCTAGATACCGCTGAAGTTATTTTGTGTTTTTATTTGTATTTTTTGTTTTAAATATGCATGTTATTTATTTATTTGTGTAATTTAATTATTTTTTATAATAAAAAGCCAATAAAATAAAAATTATATTTGCTGTCAATGTATCAATCATAAATGAATACTCAATTGTGGGGGATATATTATTCAATTATGAACAGTCAAACTTGAGTAATATTTATGCTATCATTGATTAGTAAAAGGCACTGGAGTGAGCAGTTCAACTATATGTTATATTCATTGGTTAGAAAAAGATGCAACATCACACGTACACAAAAGTTTTCATCACATTTTTCATTTTGCCTTTAACAATGTGATAGAAACTTTGTTCTACGCATTGATGGATATATCGTGCATGACTTCCGATCAAATGAGCAGTCGATTGACTGGAAGTGTTCTTGTAGGGAAATTATCCGTAGTTGATTTAAGCTTTTGTACAGCGATGGAAAAGTTGGTACAATTGTATAATTTCGCGCTATTTGAATGCCAAAAGTACCGTAGCACCGCAATGACCCATTTAGCACTACTGGAATCTCTTTATATTATATTACATGCCAAAAATAGCATTAAAATATATTAACCCCCTTATGCAAAAAATAATGCGTGCTTGAAGTGTACATTAAAAAAAATTTCCATAGAAAAACCGGTTTTAACGTTCACTTATTTTTTTGCACAAGGGGGTTAATCTTTAGCTCGAAAGTATTAGAAAATTAAGTAAATCAAACGATGTTTTCCGGTACTTAAAGAATTGCTGGAGGAATGTTATTTATTCCAAATTCATCTGCAAATGTGGAAATTTTATTTTCGTACCAAGGAGAGAAGCCTACTATTTGCATCGACTGTGAACAATCGAATAAAAACAGGTTCTAAGCGTAGTATATCGTAAATGTTACTTTTATATTCAGATCCCAGCAACTAATATTCCTTGTGCACCTTCTGGCGTTTTGTTAATTAAAAAGTACAAGTATTAAAATAATAATAATAAAGTATTAGGTATAATCGTACTGAAAAAATTTAAATTTTTTTGAAAGTTAGTACAATTTGTAAATATGACATCGCATCCCTGCTTCTGTATACATAAGTACTTAAATACATATGTATGTATATGAATTTATTTATAAATCCAATTGTTATTCGACAAATAGTAGTCACAAGTATCTTAATAAATTCAACATCGTCGACACAAAGATAAATTTTGGTGGTACCGATACCGCGACGGCCGCCAATCGTCTCTTACCATAAAACTTTACATTTAGTGTCTTAAAAGTTATCTACAATTTTCGCATTTTGATAATTCTAAACCATGGGTAGGCCCAAGGCATATAACACAGGTACACGTGTCAGGCATATTGCTCATCCGCTGATTTTTTTGTTTACAAGCTTATAACGAAGAATTCGTTTGACAATTACTTTTGTGCTTCGTTGATGCATACAAATTTTTGACAATTACTTTGTAAAGCTATGTGAGAAGCACAGAGTTGCCACTGAGTTTTTCCTAATGCATATACCTGTAGTAAATGTGCCTTGGGTAGGCCCATAAAATTTTAAGTTCAATAAAAAAGTATATTTTCGATAATGTGCCGCTTATGATTAAATCGAAAAAAGGATTGATATATATTTTTACCCAGCGTTTACACAAGGAAGTGCATTGCATGCAAGCTCTGTGTACGTATTATCAACGAAAATTTCTCACAAATGCCCAACTGTCTTGCAACTTGCATGTTTGCCTTTTAGTGCAGAGTTGTCCATAACATAAAAAATTTTAATTTTAAGGGAACCAGATGGTGTTGAACTTTATCCGTATTGTTTCCATGTTATTTATTTCTAAAAAATTAACAAACTGCTGGATTTATGAATATTTAGAATAAAAATTAAACTAGCTTTTAAATGTATTTAAAATGAGTAAAAACTCATATAACATTTCACTGAAATCAATGTTATTTGTGCTATACTATTAATAGGGCAACTCTGTTAGCTAAATTTCCATTTACTTGCTACAAGTTCAACAAGTCACTGTCTTGTAAAATTCCTTGGCAGTTGAGTTGGAAGTAGACTGCAAGTGCCGAAAGTGTAAATGTGTTAGTAAAAGAGTTTGAGTGTATTGAATTTTTCGAACCTGTACTTGCACGTGTAAACCCTAGGTTATATACTAATGAAAATCATGGCATATCAAACAGGTACACGTATCAGGCATATTGCCCATCCGCTGATTTTTTGTTTACAAGTCTATAATGAAGAATTCGTTTGACTATTACTTTTGTGCCTTGTTTGATGCGTAACAATTTTTGACAATTACTTTGTAAAGCTATGTGAGAAGCACTGAGTTGCCACAGTTTTTCCTAATGCATGTACCTGTAGTAAATGTGCCTTGATGAAAATGTTGAGGACTCTGGATTTTTTTCGAGTCAAATGTAGTTTATGTGGCAACTTTTATAAAACTATTCAATACTATTTTTATGTAAAACTATCTAAACTATATTCATGTAAAACTATCGAAACTATCGAGTGGAGTGACTATCGATAGTCTTACAGCTCTAATTTCCAGCAGTGACCTGCGCCGAGCAATTTCGTCGGCGGCGGCTCATTTAAATTGTTTCGGCGGCGGCTGTAATTCGGCTGGGTCGGCTGAGTCGGTTTCACAATTTTTGTCAAAGCAAATTCACAAAATTTTTAAAAATGATTTATTTTTACCAGCTAAATTTCAGGGAAAAAGTGATTTAATTAGCGTTGTTACGTTCGTTTTATTTTGTACCACAAACACAGCGGAAAAATTGTCATATATCAAAAAAGAACCACTTCTTATGAGACATTAAATCATTGCAAAATTGAATTTGTTTTTGTTATATAACAATTTTCTAGCGATCTTTTTCGCTTTGTTTGTGGTACAAAATCAGAATGTGGCAAGGCGGACTACAGCAGGTTTTCTCTGAAATTAGTCGTTAGGTCCCGGTTCAGACTTACATTTTTGTATATTATATACGATAAAGTTTTCCACTTTTATTTGCAAATAAGAAGTGCTTATAATCGGGATATACATATTGTCGGGTGATTGTTGGTTTGCGGCACAGATTATTTAAAATTCACCATGTCTGCAGCAAACCATTAACCAACCGACGGTATGTCAATTGGAAAGAACATTTGGTAACTAATTTGTATAAAAATTTAAAAGTATGAATGTATTAGTGAAAAAACCTTAAAACCTCAAGTAAAATATAAAAAAGAATCATCAATCGGCGGCTAATCTTAGCCGATTTTGAGCCGAAAACAATTCGGTGGCGGCGGCTGACATAAAGCCTTCGGCGGCTTGGCTTAGCCGGCTGTCAGCCGGCCGGCGCAGGTCTATAGTATCCGGCTATTTACTATTATTATAGACTACTGTTTTAAAATACACTCCCCAGGATAATAACACCGAATTGTGATAATAATAATAATTAGTATTCTATGACAGAGTTACATACCGAGGCCTTTTGATTGGTGACGGCGGCGCGGTTAATACTGAACTGCGGCGGCGGCGTTTAAATTATTGTCGCGGCGGTGGCAAATGTGTCGGTCTGCTGAACATAACCAAGGCGATTCCAGTATCAGGTGACCTTATCAGTACAACAATTTTACAACACAAAAAACAACATGTTGTTTGCTATGCTACAAAACCAATCTGTCAGAATATTTCTGAGCAAATTTTGACATTTTGATTCAAATTGCTCAATTTTGCATCATTTTAATCACCTGATACTGAAACGCCTTGAACATAACATTCAAGGCACATCACTCAGGTACCCTCGATTCTACAACATATATTACAACAGCAACAAACAACATTTCAAAAAACGGTAGCATCGTCAGATTGCATGTTTCTTATAGAAAATGTCATCCACCATACAAAACTTAATATTCGGAAGGTGTTTATGGAAACCCAAACAAAAGCATGCATTTAGGCATATACCTACACAATCCAAATTTGATATTTAGATTGGTAAATATAATGACAAATGTTTTGGTAATTTTTTTCACCAAGCTCCTAATAAACTAACTGGGGACTGTGACCGAAGTGTCGGCTATCGCTACTAGCAGGATAGGAAAAAATTCTGCTCGCAAATGCTATTTTATTTTTTTCGTTCGTTTTAAAATTTGTATTCGGAATTTTAAAAATAAAATTCGGAAAAGAATTCTATTTTAAAATCTTTGTTTTTTCGTTCTCCTCGTAAACGAAAAAAATAAACAAAAGTTGATGTAATTCGTTTGCGAGAAGAACGAAAAAAACTAAGAATTCAAAATAGAATTCTTTCCGAATTTTATTTTATAATTCTTAAGAACGAATGCAAATGAATTATTCGTATAAATATTTGAGGTAGGCGGCAAATTGAGTTCTTTTTGACATATCATCACCAAGCCCAAACCACTATAGCTACAGAGCTGATATTCGGTGCGTAGATTCCTATTCCGATGTATAGAACCACTAAGAAGGAATTTTTGAAAATTCGAACGCGAAAAGGGGAAAAAAGGGGCAAAAAAGTGAAAATTGATATCACAATGTCTCAGAAATTACGTTGGTGTGATGGCACCCTGTGGGTCGGTAATGCGGTAATGATAGTGGCAACTAGGGATTGCCGTTCGGTTTTAACCGAAAACGAAACCGCAGTTTTTAGCTCATAAGAGTAGTAGGGGAATGTTCATCCTGGACCAATTAAAATTGTGAAATTGTTGCTGAAATTGTTAAATTGTGGGCTGAAATTGTTAAATTGTTGCTGAAATTGTTAAATTTGGGTAATTAAAATTTGAAAATTGTTAAATTCTTGGAAATTTGTGTTTTTTTGTTTACATAAGGAGTTTTTTGTTTATATAAGGAGTTTTTTTGTTTACATTAGGAGTTTTTTGTTTACATTAGGAGTTTTTGTTTACATTAAGTGTATGTCTGTCTGTCGGTCTGTCTGTCTGCCTGCCTGACCGTGGGAAGTTTGTGTGTGGAATATTTTGTGTGAATGTATTAAGGCGGTTCATAGTTTGGCGGTTTTTATGTGTGTATGTGACGACGGGGAAAATCATGAAAATGGTTTTTCCTAATGCTGACGGAAAATCATCTAATGATTTTTCGTAATTCCGAAGGCAAAACATGATAATTTTTCGTAATACCGAAGGCAAAACATGATAATTTTTCCTAATGCCTACTGCAATACATGATAATTTTTCCTAATGCCTACTGCAATACATGATTATTATTTTTTTCAAATGCCGACGGCAAAAAATGAAGATAATTTTTTCAAATGCCGACGGGAAAATGATTTTTCCTAATGACGACGGGAAAACGTGAAAGTTATTTTTTCTAATGCTAATGTAGGTGTTGCTAGACTGTGGGAATTTAAGGCTGACCGTGATTTGAGTGGGCGGCGTTGTTGCCGTAATATGTAACCATAGGAATTTGTGGATGTGTCTGTCTGTCTGTGAGAATTTAGGTGAAGGTTTGATTGGCAGGGGGCGGGGTGTAGTTGAGGTAGATCGATTGCGTGTGTAGTTGTGTGTGAATGTGTGTGTATGTGTGTGTGTGTGTGTGTGTGTGTATGTTTGTAGGAATTTCAATGTGTGGATTTCTGTAGGAGCTTAAGGCTGATTGTGATTTATGAGGGGTGAGGTGTTCTAGTAATATGTAACCGGGGGAATATGTGTGTTTGTATGTCTGTAGGAGTTTAAGGCTGACCATGATTTGGGTGGGCAGGGTTGTTGACGTAATATGTATCCATGGGGATTTGTGGATGTGTCTGTCTATAGTAGTTTAAGGCTGATCGTGATTTGAGGTGGGTGAGGATGTTGTTGAGGTAAATTGGTTATGTGTATGTATGTATATATGTATTTTTGTAAGAATTTAAGATGATTGTGATTTATTAGGGCCGAGGTGTTCTTGTAATATGTAGCCGTGAGAATCTATGTGTATAGACGTCTGTAGAAGTTTAAGACTATCTGTAATTTCAGGTAGGTGAGAGTGTTGTGTTGTTGAGATTAATCTTATATATTGTATATGTATGTATGATCATGGGAATTTGTGTATGTATATCTGAGGGAGAATTTAAGGCTCGTCATGATTTGCAAAAGGTGGGGTGTTGTTGAAATTTTCTTGGATATTTCTTATATGAATTCTGCTATGTGTGTGTATTTGAGCTGGTATTTATGTGTAGGTAGAAATAAATTGTTTTCAATATCGACATATGGTACTATAAAATACTATCATATATCTGGACTTCCCTAATCCTAGTATGCTTTTATACTTACGATTGCTTTATATTTTCTCATGCTTAAATTTGTCTCGCGTTGAAGTCAGTCAGTCTGTGTGAAATTTGTTTATATTACAGATTTTGTTTATTTAACTACATTCGTCTTCTTTGACTGAAAGAGTTATCTACACACAGAGAAAAACCAACTTGAAATCAGTAAGAACCATGCTGAATTAATAAGAACCATTAGCGAAGGTTTAGTCATATTGAAATTTCTTATTTCAATATGGATAAAATATTAATTTACAGTATTCATTTATTAAACTCATTAGTTTGTAGATATCTCAATATACATTTTCTATTACATTAAAAATTATTGAATTAATGTGATGAATTCTTATTTTTAAGCTGCAGATTTTCCCTGAGTGTATGGATTGTTTATATTTGCATTGTGCTTTAACTAAACGACGCTTCATATATTTTCATGATGTAGGTCTAATAAATACTTAAGCATTGATAAGAAATTTGATATGTATACATACATATCTACAAATTGATTTTATGTATGTATGTATGTATGTACATATATATGTACATACAAATAAGTGTTCAATTCAATCTTTGAATACATTTTTTATTTTATTTTTTGTCATGTGATGTCTGTTGTTGGTGAAATTAAAAACATTTTAATTTTTATCTGCGTTTACTTAAAAGTTTGTGAGGATTTTCTGTTGTAAGTAAAACTGAATTCTTGAAGATATGTGCTTACATACTCTATAGTAATAGTAACTATAATAGAAATATTTCTTATACTTAATTTACAGTTTTTTAAAGTATAGGGTATAAAATTTTTTCTAGCTATAGCCTTCTACATTTATTTTGGAAAGCTTGCTTTGCTTTTTGAAAATGTATAAACATTTTTAAATGAAACTGATCCGGCACTCCAGCTTAGGTACTGATAGTTTTTTTTGTTGTTAGTTAACTTACTTATTTTTTATTTTTTATTGATAAACATTGGAAATCAAAAGGGAGTTTTATATTGTAATTATTATTTTCATAATTGTTGAAAACAATCGCTGCTTTTTGTTTGTTTTTTGCGATGAAATCATTTGAATTACTTTTGCAACTTTACGCGTTTATAAAAATTATGTTATTTTCTATATTTCTTAATTTATAAGACTTTTAGACTTTGTCCTTTAGGGGTTATATATTCTATTATACGATTATGAATAAGAATGCAGTAAGCTGATGTATTTGCTTACTGCTTCAAATTAAAATTTTATTAAATTGAATAAAAGGAGTTTTTTTTCTTAAACTCTGATGCAGTTAGAAGCGCTGGAGATTCTTTCATATAACAGCTTTTTTGAAATTTTTGATACATAGTATAATATAGAATTGGACAACATTTATTTTTAATTTTTATGTTAAGAAGTACGGGTATGAGACTGAATTTAAATGTACTTTTAAATTAGTTAAATCATAATGAACAAACATATTTTCTTCTTTAATAGCGATCAACAGAAAACGAACTCGTTTTCATATAATTTAGGTATACCCTATCGACGGCTCCTCTAGGATACAAGATGACTTTGTATGACGAAATTTCTGTTGCTTTATACTGATAATATGTTTACATTAATAAGATACATATACATATGTTTATTTTATGAACGGTGAGCACCTATGGCTTTTATTTAATGTTCTATATGACTTTTTTTTTCATTTTCTTTAATAATTTTCTCCCCATAATAGCATTCTAAATATTTCAAGGGCTCAAATGCTGTGTAGTCTTCTTCTGCAAACTTAACTAAACGTCTAACTTCTTCCAATGCTTCTTTATAAGAAGATATTTTGTTATGGTCTTCTTCTACGATACGTGCCCATCGGGCAGAGTGTACGTATTAGTTGGTCAGTCAGTCTCTATTTTTATTTATTTTTTTTCTTCTAATGTGCCACTCCTTTTTTTAGATTTTACTACTTGGAATAGAGAATTTTTGTCTAATTTTTTGGTGGGTATATACATTAGGTATGTAGAAATTAGTTTAGATACAAAGAAATGCATGTTTAATATACAACTATTGTATCAAATCGATCTCAAATAACTCAGTTACCTCTACCAGCAATTCACCGTTGGTGTATTCATAAAGTGTTAGAAACAATGAAATATCTATGTTTTGAGAGAATTTTTCCCCTCAAGTATTTCTACATGAGGTTTGAGGGGTCAATCACTGTCGCATTCATATGTAATGATTATTCACTTAAAAAACGTCATCATCACCATCAATCATCTCCGTATACAATACATTCATGAGTTGGGTTGATCCAGATACAATTGCTGTCTCATCACCTTCTAACAGCTTTATATATTTTGCTAGTATGCATGCCTTAGCATGCTTCTATCGATAGTGACGTAAGAGTCCGAGATGTAGAGTGTTACAATTGAAAATCTTTACTATTAGAATATACCAGTTCGCTCTTTTGAATTTTTACAAAGTAGATACATATGTATGTATTTCATTGACCACAAAATCATAAAATTTCTTTGCTTACAAAATTGTATGACGTGAGGATTTTTTTTTTTTTTTTTTTTTTTTTTTTTTTAATTATACATGCTTCGGCATGCTTTCATTTTTTTTTCTATAAATTTATGTAATACTCATACAGATACAGATATAAAGTAAGATCTGTTTACTGTACATTTTAAAATTTATGCATGCTTCAGCATGATTCTAGTTGAAGCGTATATTCATTCACTAAGTTTGTTTGATACTTATTCATACACATGTACATTCTTAAAGATTGGATATCAAAGTCCAATTTCCGTAGTTTATCTATATTTTCTAAAGATCTGATAGCTAAAGAAATAAATAGAGTGAAGATCTTCTATAATAATCCCATTTTCATATTGTAAAATTTTGCGTGCTAGCGCTTTCGATGGGAAAATATACATACAACTTTATAAAAAGTGATAATATGATGTGCTGCTGAATATGCACTATGTTATAGTTCATTTTAAACACTGAAGTTTTAGCAATATTTCATTCCGACCAGAATTCCACTACATTTAGTTAATTATCTTTCTTAAGACTCATCATTCCTAATCAATCCTGCAAAAACAACACAAACTAGATTTTTCGTTTTAATTTTATTTTTTTTAAATTCAACATTCATTCTTCAAATTACTTTATACTATATTAAGTAGCTTTTCCTCATTTGTTGAGTTGACTTTAATAGGAGACATTTTAATGGTACGATGAACTTTTCTATTGCATGCATTGAGTAAATCTTTATACATACCAATCCACTTATATGAACCATTAAAGCTAATTCTTTTCACATCATACCTTTCAATGATCTATTAAATCATTCTAATATTGATGCTTTCATATTAAGTAATCTTTAATCTTCTATTTATGTATGAGTTTTCCCAAGTATTTATTAAAAAATTCTTTAGAATCATCTGTTTGTAAGTTTTTTGGTACCCGTACCACTTCAAAAATATTTTCCATTGCCTTGGTTTTTAGAGTGCAGCTTTTATTTTCAGCTGTACTTTGAGAATGTGTCAATTACAGTCTTCAAAAATCAACAATTTCTATTTTCTGTAGAATAGTTCTACATTTCACCTAACTTAGCTCCATAAAACATCATATATTCCTGTCATTACATCTCTACAAGCACAAACAGTTGTTGAAATTTAATATGGACTTCGTTAACTAAATTCCTTTTTAAAGACATTGAATTGTTTCACAGATTTTTTCGAAAGTGTTGTGATCTACATCTTGCACTTTCAGCTATTTATACTAACATGTAGTTAATTTTCTAATCTATATATTTAACCGTAAACTCTTCAATTTGTTTTTAATTATTTACTTTTTAGAATTGCTTTTTCAATTTTATAACTGTCTTCTTTCTCTAATTTTATTTCACGTTGTAGTTCCTCAATTTGCATTTAAATATATTCTTGAATATTAATGCTTTAAGCTATATTATTAATTTGTCTTGTATTTTATCTTCATTCAGTTTAATGTAACTATCAACAATAGTCTGTATCTAATTCATTTATGCCTTCCAATACTGATAAGTCAGTATAAATGTCTTCAGAATTGGAAGTCTATGAGTAAAATCATCGTCATCATCATTCTCAGTATTAGCATCATTAAATATGATGGTATTATCAAATATTGTTCCTTCTACTAGTTTCTTTTGGGGTACTTGTCTATATCTTGAGTGAAGGTTTCTCAGGCTTTAAACTTGTATATTTTCAACTTCTGTCTTGATTTTACTTTCTTCTTTCATAAGAATTCTTTTAATATTTTTAGAACTATTTATGAATTCTTCTGCTATAGGTTTAAATGTATCTTTTAGTTGTTCACTTGTATCTATTTCACCAGTTTTTATACTACGAAGCTTTTTCTTCAACACATTTCTTGTCAACACCAACTGTTTTAAAATTTTCTCATCCAGGGCAAATAACAGGTATCAGCAATCATATCAGCTTTTCAGGAGCTGGTCTGGTTTTCAGATCAGCTTTTCAGGACCTGGTCTGGTTTTCAGATCAGCTTATCAGGACCTGGTCTGGTTTTCAGATCAGCTTTTCAGGACCTGGTCTGGTTTTCAGATCAGCTTATCAGGACCTGGTCTGGTTTTCAGATCAGCTTATCAGGAGCTGGTCTGGTTTTCAGATCAGCTTATCAGGAGCTGGTCTGGTTATCAGATCAGCTTATCAGGAGCTGGTCTGGTTTTCAGATCAGCTTATCAGGAGCTGATCTGATTTTTAGATCAGCTTATCAGGTAACAGATCAGGCTATCAGGAGCTATTCAGATTTTCATTTCAAGATATCTGAGTTAGATTTAGTTATCAGTGTACAAGTAGCTAGCCATTTATAACATTTATATACATGAAGTTTAAAGTCAGATGAAATACGAAAAAGTAAAGTTTTATCTAGTAAAATTATTTTCTATAACGATCATCGTTTAATTCACTATCTTTGTTTATAATCAAAAATCCATATTTATCCTTTCAACATGCTTTTTATTTTTCTCACCTAACTTAAACATTAAATATACATTATGATGATCTCTTATTAAATGTTTGGTGATTCTGGTGTAAGTTTTACATAAGTAGAATGAATCAACATTCTTATCTCTCCCCATACAAAAATATGCTTCCCACACGCATCATCGTTAAATATCATATTGGAACTACTTTGGACTGAAATAACAGATTCACTATCGGTAAATTTTGTAATATATTATTATTTTAATTGATGTAATTAATTTCTTCAGATATTTATATCTGAGGTGATATAAAGATTTTGAGTATAAATAAATGTTCTCAAAATTTAAGTCCATTAGGACTTTCTAGCAAGCCAATCATAGCGTTTTTTTTTCGTAATTTGACAGGTCAACTTTGCACGAATAGAATTTGATATAAAGGAACTATGATTTATTTTTGAACTATCGTTCGATGATTCATCAATATTTCGTACCAAGGTATTTTAGGTTGTTTTACTAACCGCATTTATGTAGCTAAATACATTTTATAAATATTATCTCTTATTATAAAAAAATAAACTAATACAGCTATACCATATCAGAAAATATTTTCTGAAATCGTATAGCTGCATTAGTTTATTTTTTCTATAATAAGAGATAATGATCCACACTCATAATCAAAACAGCATAAAAATATCCTTTTTTTGACTATGAGTATGCATCAATATTTATGAAATGCGTTTAGTTACAAAAATGTGGTTAGTAAAACAAAGTATATTTTAACAGCCTTATTTATAACACTTATTAGGGCTTTATAAAGACTTTTTAAGAAAAAATTTTTATAAAAAATTTGTTTTAAAAAGCCTTTCCAAAGCCTTAATAAGTATTATAAATAAGGCTGTAAGAGTTTAAAATCAGTATTTTTTTTTTATGATAATACTGATTTGAAACTCTTAAAATATTCTTTGTTTTGACTATGAGTAGGGGCCATTATCTCTTATTATAGGACAAATAAAATAATATAGCTATACGATTTCAGAAAATATTTTCTGATATCGTATAGCTACATTTTTAATTTTTCTATAATAAGAGATAATATTTATGAAATACATTTCATAAATATTGGCGCATACTCATAGTAAAAACAACCTAAAAATACCTTGGTACGAAATATTGATGAATCATCAAAATTTCATACCATCCTATATTTATGTTGTTTTACTAATCGCATTTTGTAAATAAATGCATTTCATAAATATTATCTATTATTATAGAAAGAATCAAATAGTATGGTTATATGATATTAGAAAACATGATTTCTGATATCATATAATCATATTATTTTATTTTTCTATAATAAGAGATAATGACTCATACTCATAGTCAAAACAAAGGATATTTATATGCTGTTTTGATTATGAGTATGCGTCAATATTTATGAAATGCATTTAGTTATAAAATGCGGTTAGTAAAACAAAGTATATTTTAAGTGTTTAAGACCACCATTTTATGGTAATACCGGTTTTAAACACTTAAAGCATACTTTGTTTTGACTATGAGCATGAGCTGATATTTATGAAATGGATTTTATAAATATTGACTCATACCCTTAGTCAAAACAACATAAATAATTCTTGGTACGAAATATTGATGAATCATCGAACGATAGTTCAAAAATAAATCATAGTTCCTTTATATCAAATTCTATTCGTGCAAAGTTGACCTGTCAAATTACGAAAAAAAAAACGCTATGATTGGCTTGCTAGAAAGTCCTAATGGACTTAAATTTTGAGAACATTTATTTATACTCAAAATCTTTATATCACCTCAGATATAAATATCTGAAGAAATTAATTACATCAATTAAAATAATAATATATTACAAAATTTACCGATAGTAAATCTGTTATTTCAGTCCAAAGTAGTTCCAATATGATATTTAACGATGATGCGTGTGGGAAGCATATTTTTGTATGGGGAGAGATAAGAATGTTGATTCATTCTACTTATGTAAAACTTACACCAGAATCACCAAACATTTAATAAGAGATCATCATAATGTATATTTAATGTTTAAGTTAGGTGAGAAAAATAAAAAGCATGTTGAAAGGATAAATATGGATTTTTGATTATAAACAAAGATAGTGAATTAAACGATGATCGTTATAGAAAATAATTTTACTAGATAAAACTTTACTTTTTCGTATTTCATCTGACTTTAAACTTCATGTATATAAATGTTATAAATGGCTAGCTACTTGTACACTGATAACTAAATCTAACTCAGATATCTTGAAATGAAAATCTGAATAGCTCCTGATAGCCTGATCTGTTACCTGATAAGCTGATCTAAAAATCAGATCAGCTCCTGATAAGCTGATCTGAAAACCAGACCAGCTCCTGATAAGCTGATCTGATAACCAGACCAGCTCCTGATAAGCTGATCTGAAAACCAGACCAGGTCCTGATAAGCTGATCTGAAAACCAGACCAGGTCCTGAAAAGCTGATCTGAAAACCAGACCAGGTCCTGAAAAGCTGATCTGAAAACCAGACCAGGTCCTGAAAAGCTGATCTGAAAACCAGACCAGGTCCTGAAAAGCTGATCTGAAAACCAGACCAGGTCCTGATAAGCTGATCTGAAAACCAGACCAGGTCCTGAAAAGCTGATCTGAAAACCAGACCAGCTCCTGAAAAGCTGATATGATTGCTGATACCTGTTATTTGCCCTGGATGAGAAAATTTTAAAACAGTTGGTGTTGACAAGAAATGTGTTGAAGAAAAAGCTTCGTAGTATAAAAACTGGTGAAATAGATACAAGTGAACAACTAAAAGATACATTTAAACCTATAGCAGAAGAATTCATAAATAGTTCTAAAAATATTAAAAGAATTCTTATGAAAGAAGAAAGTAAAATCAAGACAGAAGTTGAAAATATACAAGTTTAAAGCCTGAGAAACCTTCACTCAAGATATAGACAAGTACCCCAAAAGAAACTAGTAGAAGGAACAATATTTGATAATACCATCATATTTAATGATGCTAATACTGAGAATGATGATGACGATGATTTTACTCATAGACTTCCAATTCTGAAGACATTTATACTGACTTATCAGTATTGGAAGGCATAAATGAATTAGATACAGACTATTGTTGATAGTTACATTAAACTGAATGAAGATAAAATACAAGACAAATTAATAATATAGCTTAAAGCATTAATATTCAAGAATATATTTAAATGCAAATTGAGGAACTACAACGTGAAATAAAATTAGAGAAAGAAGACAGTTATAAAATTGAAAAAGCAATTCTAAAAAGTAAATAATTAAAAACAAATTGAAGAGTTTACGGTTAAATATATAGATTAGAAAATTAACTACATGTTAGTATAAATAGCTGAAAGTGCAAGATGTAGATCACAACACTTTCGAAAAAATCTGTGAAACAATTCAATGTCTTTAAAAAGGAATTTAGTTAACGAAGTCCATATTAAATTTCAACAACTGTTTGTGCTTGTAGAGATGTAATGACAGGAATATATGATGTTTTATGGAGCTAAGTTAGGTGAAATGTAGAACTATTCTACAGAAAATAGAAATTGTTGATTTTTGAAGACTGTAATTGACACATTCTCAAAGTACAGCTGAAAATAAAAGCTGCACTCTAAAAACCAAGGCAATGGAAAATATTTTTGAAGTGGTACGGGTACCAAAAAACTTACAAACAGATGATTCTAAAGAATTTTTTAATAAATACTTGGGAAAACTCATACATAAATAGAAGATTAAAGATTACTTAATATGAAAGCATCAATATTAGAATGATTTAATAGATCATTGAAAGGTATGATGTGAAAAGAATTAGCTTTAATGGTTCATATAAGTGGATTGGTATGTATAAAGATTTACTCAATGCATGCAATAGAAAAGTTCATCGTACCATTAAAATGTCTCCTATTAAAGTCAACTCAACAAATGAGGAAAAGCTACTTAATATAGTATAAAGTAATTTGAAGAATGAATGTTGAATTTAAAAAAAATAAAATTAAAACGAAAAATCTAGTTTGTGTTGTTTTTGCAGGATTGATTAGGAATGATGAGTCTTAAGAAAGATAATTAACTAAATGTAGTGGAATTCTGGTCGGAATGAAATATTGCTAAAACTTCAGTGTTTAAAATGAACTATAACATAGTGCATATTCAGCAGCACATCATATTATCACTTTTTATAAAGTTGTATGTATATTTTCCCATCGAAAGCGCTAGCACGCAAAATTTTACAATATGAAAATGGGATTATTATAGAAGATCTTCACTCTATTTATTTCTTTAGCTATCAGATCTTTAGAAAATATAGATAAACTACGGAAATTGGACTTTGATATCCAATCTTTAAGAATGTACATGTGTATGAATAAGTATCAAACAAACTTAGTGAATGAATATACGCTTCAACTAGAATCATGCTGAAGCATGCATAAATTTTAAAATGTACAGTAAACAGATCTTACTTTATATCTGTATCTGTATGAGTATTACATAAATTTATAGAAAAAAAAATGAAAGCATGCCGAAGCATGTATAATTAAAAAAAAAAAAAAAAAAAAAAAAAAAAAAAAAAAAAAAAATCCTCACGTCATACAATTTTGTAAGCAAAGAAATTTTATGATTTTGTGGTCAATGAAATACATACATATGTATCTACTTTGTAAAAATTCAAAAGAGCGAACTGGTATATTCTAATAGTAAAGATTTTCAATTGTAACACTCTACATCTCGGACTCTTACGTCACTATCGATAGAAGCATGCTAAGGCATGCATACTAGCAAAATATATAAAGCTGTTAGAAGGTGATGAGACAGCAATTGTATCTGGATCAACCCAACTCATGAATGTATTGTATACGGAGATGATTGATGGTGATGATGACGTTTTTTAAGTGAATAATCATTACATATGAATGCGACAGTGATTGACCCCTCAAACCTCATGTAGAAATACTTGAGGGGAAAAATTCTCTCAAAACATAGATATTTCATTGTTTCTAACACTTTATGAATACACCAACGGTGAATTGCTGGTAGAGGTAACTGAGTTATTTGAGATCGATTTGATACAATAGTTGT
This sequence comes from Tachina grossa, assembly GCA_949987645.1. Taxonomy (NCBI): domain Eukaryota; kingdom Metazoa; phylum Arthropoda; class Insecta; order Diptera; family Tachinidae; genus Tachina; species Tachina grossa. Next base: position 102,385,986 of record OX465274.1, on the reverse strand, counting down.
ATATTAAACATGCATTTCTTTGTATCTAAACTAATTTCTACATACCTAATGTATATACCCACCAAAAAATTAGACAAAAATTCTCTATTCCAAGTAGTAAAATCTAAAAAAAGGAGTGGCACATTAGAAGAAAAAAAATAAATAAAAATAGAGACTGACTGACCAACTAATACGTACACTCTGCCCGATGGGCACGTATCGTAGAAGAAGACCATAACAAAATATCTTCTTATAAAGAAGCATTGGAAGAAGTTAGACGTTTAGTTAAGTTTGCAGAAGAAGACTACACAGCATTTGAGCCCTTGAAATATTTAGAATGCTATTATGGGGAGAAAATTATTAAAGAAAATGAAAAAAAAGTCATATAGAACATTAAATAAAAGCCATAGGTGCTCACCGTTCATAAAATAAACATATGTATATGTATCTTATTAATGTAAACATATTATCAGTATAAAGCAACAGAAATTTCGTCATACAAAGTCATCTTGTATCCTAGAGGAGCCGTCGATAGGGTATACCTAAATTATATGAAAACGAGTTCGTTTTCTGTTGATCGCTATTAAAGAAGAAAATATGTTTGTTCATTATGATTTAACTAATTTAAAAGTACATTTAAATTCAGTCTCATACCCGTACTTCTTAACATAAAAATTAAAAATAAATGTTATCCAATTCTATATTATACTATGTATCAAAAATTTCAAAAAAGCTGTTATATGAAAGAATCTCCAGCGCTTCTAACTGCATCAGAGTTTAAGAAAAAAAACTCCTTTTATTCAATTTAATAAAATTTTAATTTGAAGCAGTAAGCAAATACATCAGCTTACTGCATTCTTATTCATAATCGTATAATAGAATATATAACCCCTAAAGGACAAAGTCTAAAAGTCTTATAAATTAAGAAATATAGAAAATAACATAATTTTTATAAACGCGTAAAGTTGCAAAAGTAATTCAAATGATTTCATCGCAAAAAACAAACAAAAAGCAGCGATTGTTTTCAACAATTATGAAAATAATAATTACAATATAAAACTCCCTTTTGATTTCCAATGTTTATCAATAAAAAATAAAAAATAAGTAAGTTAACTAACAACAAAAAAAACTATCAGTACCTAAGCTGGAGTGCCGGATCAGTTTCATTTAAAAATGTTTATACATTTTCAAAAAGCAAAGCAAGCTTTCCAAAATAAATGTAGAAGGCTATAGCTAGAAAAAATTTTATACCCTATACTTTAAAAAACTGTAAATTAAGTATAAGAAATATTTCTATTATAGTTACTATTACTATAGAGTATGTAAGCACATATCTTCAAGAATTCAGTTTTACTTACAACAGAAAATCCTCACAAACTTTTAAGTAAACGCAGATAAAAATTAAAATGTTTTTAATTTCACCAACAACAGACATCACATGACAAAAAATAAAATAAAAAATGTATTCAAAGATTGAATTGAACACTTATTTGTATGTACATATATATGTACATACATACATACATACATACATACATAAAATCAATTTGTAGATATGTATGTATACATATCAAATTTCTTATCAATGCTTAAGTATTTATTAGACCTACATCATGAAAATATATGAAGCGTCGTTTAGTTAAAGCACAATGCAAATATAAACAATCCATACACTCAGGGAAAATCTGCAGCTTAAAAATAAGAATTCATCACATTAATTCAATAATTTTTAATGTAATAGAAAATGTATATTGAGATATCTACAAACTAATGAGTTTAATAAATGAATACTGTAAATTAATATTTTATCCATATTGAAATAAGAAATTTCAATATGACTAAACCTTCGCTAATGGTTCTTATTAATTCAGCATGGTTCTTACTGATTTCAAGTTGGTTTTTCTCTGTGTGTAGATAACTCTTTCAGTCAAAGAAGACGAATGTAGTTAAATAAACAAAATCTGTAATATAAACAAATTTCACACAGACTGACTGACTTCAACGCGAGACAAATTTAAGCATGAGAAAATATAAAGCAATCGTAAGTATAAAAGCATACTAGGATTAGGGAAGTCCAGATATATGATAGTATTTTATAGTACCATATGTCGATATTGAAAACAATTTATTTCTACCTACACATAAATACCAGCTCAAATACACACACATAGCAGAATTCATATAAGAAATATCCAAGAAAATTTCAACAACACCCCACCTTTTGCAAATCATGACGAGCCTTAAATTCTCCCTCAGATATACATACACAAATTCCCATGATCATACATACATATACAATATATAAGATTAATCTCAACAACACAACACTCTCACCTACCTGAAATTACAGATAGTCTTAAGCTTCTACAGACGTCTATACACATAGATTCTCACGGCTACATATTACAAGAACACCTCGGCCCTAATAAATCACAATCATCTTAAATTCTTACAAAAATACATATATACATACATACACATAACCAATTTACCTCAACAACATCCTCACCCACCTCAAATCACGATCAGCCTTAAACTACTATAGACAGACACATCCACAAATCCCCATGGATACATATTACGTCAACAACCCTGCCCACCCAAATCATGGTCAGCCTTAAACTCCTACAGACATACAAACACACATATTCCCCCGGTTACATATTACTAGAACACCTCACCCCTCATAAATCACAATCAGCCTTAAGCTCCTACAGAAATCCACACATTGAAATTCCTACAAACATACACACACACACACACACACACACATACACACACATTCACACACAACTACACACGCAATCGATCTACCTCAACTACACCCCGCCCCCTGCCAATCAAACCTTCACCTAAATTCTCACAGACAGACAGACACATCCACAAATTCCTATGGTTACATATTACGGCAACAACGCCGCCCACTCAAATCACGGTCAGCCTTAAATTCCCACAGTCTAGCAACACCTACATTAGCATTAGAAAAAATAACTTTCACGTTTTCCCGTCGTCATTAGGAAAAATCATTTTCCCGTCGGCATTTGAAAAAATTATCTTCATTTTTTGCCGTCGGCATTTGAAAAAAATAATAATCATGTATTGCAGTAGGCATTAGGAAAAATTATCATGTATTGCAGTAGGCATTAGGAAAAATTATCATGTTTTGCCTTCGGTATTACGAAAAATTATCATGTTTTGCCTTCGGAATTACGAAAAATCATTAGATGATTTTCCGTCAGCATTAGGAAAAACCATTTTCATGATTTTCCCCGTCGTCACATACACACATAAAAACCGCCAAACTATGAACCGCCTTAATACATTCACACAAAATATTCCACACACAAACTTCCCACGGTCAGGCAGGCAGACAGACAGACCGACAGACAGACATACACTTAATGTAAACAAAAACTCCTAATGTAAACAAAAAACTCCTAATGTAAACAAAAAAACTCCTTATATAAACAAAAAACTCCTTATGTAAACAAAAAAACACAAATTTCCAAGAATTTAACAATTTTCAAATTTTAATTACCCAAATTTAACAATTTCAGCAACAATTTAACAATTTCAGCCCACAATTTAACAATTTCAGCAACAATTTCACAATTTTAATTGGTCCAGGATGAACATTCCCCTACTACTCATAAGAACCGAAACCGACAAAAAAACCGTCGGTTTTTAAGTTTTGCTTTAACATGATTATATTGTTTAAAAATACAGCAAATACTTTACATTGAAGACTTTTATAAGAAAATTGTAAAATTTTAAGAAAATTATAACAATTCTTTGCAGGAAGAATTGTAATTTGTTATCAAAAAACTCTAGCAGATGTAAAGAAAAAAACGATAATTTTAACGTTCTTAGACAAGAATTTATACTTTATACAAAATTTGTACTTTGTACAAAACAACCAACCAATAACACAATAAACTCCTCCTCAACTGAATGCGAAATAATGTTTTCTGGTAACTTCTGCACAAAAATAAGATTTCGTTTAAGCGACTCTGCATTGAGCGCTTGAACGTTTCTGAAATTTTGTTACTTGAATAATTAAATATTAATTTTTTATTCTTAAGCTTTTTATACACATACTCACTACTAAATGTTCCTTTTCTAATATAATTACCTGAATTGAATACAAACTAGAGAAACTCTATCACCCCTATAGTAACAATTTTTTTCCCTCGAAAATTTTTTCCCAGAAATATTTTCCCTTTTTTTGTTCCTGTTAACTTGAATAAGGCAGAATATTTTTCACGTGAATTTTTTCAGTTTTCCCTTGGTTTTATATACTTTATTTTTGCAGGCCAACTGAATTATTACATCGAATAATTTCGATACTTTTCTTCGAATTATATATTGAAAGTTATAATTATTTATTTTTAGGACAATAATTTCATACAACACATTTTTTCATAGAGTATGAATCTCTTTGGTTCATAGACAGTAAATTTTATGGTGGTGCACCACGGTGGTATACTTAATGAAAAATAGCTAAACCAACAGAAGCACCTCCATGAGTACAACTTTAAAGTAAATAAGTTTCGTTTATAACCTAAAATTTGTTTTATTTATTTGTTTATTCAACTTAAATTTATCCGATTTTCAATTAATATTTAAGCTTTACAAAAATTCTTCCCTTTTTTACATTCACAGGATATTCAAGATAGCATTTTTCTCTTTGAGGGGAATGAAAATTTCACATGAAGAAAAATTCCATTTGTTTTTCACGATAGAGATGATAATTTTTAAATCATCATTTATCTTTCCAGCATACATACCTACTTATATGCATATTTTTAAAACCGAACCGAAACCGACTGGTTTTAGTAGCTTAAAATCGGAAACCGCGGTTTTCTAATTTTCACGGTTTTTGACAAACCCTAGTGACAAACTCTTATAAAACAGCTGTTCGTCAAATTTTTGCATCAGCTGTGAAAAATTTATACACAAAAACAAATATTATTGAAAAAAAAATTATGGAAGAAAATGGCCAGAAAAGTTCTGGAAAAGATAGAGTTGGGGGAAAGAAAAAAAGATGGACGACTTCGGTCGACTTTTGGCGGGCTTGTAGTGGAGGTAGGTCGAAGAGGACAATTTTTTAATTAATTACGGTTTGGTCTTGAACAAGGAAGGATGAAGTGGCTGGCGACCGGAGCGAAATGGTGAAACAACTTGTGAGTAATTTGAAAAATAGAAAAGTGCCAGTGAATTTTTGAATTAAAATAAAAAAAGGTTATGTTCAAGGAATAAAAAAAAATTTAATTAAAAATTGGAAAAAAGGTCTAAAACTAGATAACAAAAATTTGTGAACGAAATGCATGTAGACAATTGCTCAACCATAAAAACAAGCCAATTTTTTTTGATATTTGTGAAAATTTTAGGATCAGTGAACAAAAAAAATTTAATTTAGTGGCCAAAACATAAAATCGCATAAAATAGTATACAAACACCCAAAGAAACAATTTAAAATTAGATAACAAAGGTATACCAAAGCTTAAAATTATTGCACAAAAATAAACCAGGAAGTGAATGGACAAAAACCTTAATTGCCTAAGTGCACCAAGAATTAAATGAATTGTGGAGCCAGCTCACAAAATTTACGTAACAAGACTTAACCTAATTAACTAAAATCAACGAGGCTTAAAACATAACGAGAGTATTAGAAGTGTATAAAACTTAAAACTAATCAACAAAATTAAAATCGTATAAAACGTAAAACTAAACAAAATTAAAATTTCATAAAACGTAAAACTAATCAACAAGACTTATAACTACTAAACAAAATTATAATAATTTTAATATATATATATACACACATATATATATATATATATATATATATATATATATATATATATATATATATATATATATATTTAATTGAGCATACTTATATTGTGAAATAATTGTCGATTGAGATCATTATAAGAATATATAAATACACCTTTTTATCCAGAATAGGGAAAACACTTATTCTTTTTTTTTTTTGTTACTAGTGCCAGTACTTAGTCGCACTTCGTCAGGCGCAGTTTCGAGCTCAAACCTGCCCCAATTGGAGTCGAAATAATAAGCCCTTTTGCTTAAAATAGGAGGTGTTTGCCCTAGCAAAAATATAAAAGAAAAATAGCTAAAAGAAATTTTGAAAATTTTAAATTTTATAAAGTTTTTTTTGTAATTTATTTAAGTTATTTACTTTTCGATTTCTTCGATTTTGTAATTTTTTTTCTCTATTAAATTCAAAAATTATATTTTAATGAATTTTTGATGTATACTTTTCTTTGTTAGTTTTTATTTCTTTTTATTAAATAAAACAAAAATGTTATTTTTATTTTTCAATCTGATTTGAAATTTTTTTATTTTAATAATTTTATTACCCAAAATGATGGGTTAAGGTAAATTTTACAGGCTGTAGGGACTAGTGGTAAGTAGCCATCATAAAGGTTTGGGATAACCTAAAGAAATTTAGGCCAGGTTATCAGGGTGAAATCCAGTAGGATTTCAGAGGGAGGGAGGCCACGGTTAGCCAAAAAGACCGGCTAACTCGACATTTGTATTGAGAGAGCAGACTTGTAGGTATGTGTGGTTTGTGGCATAAATTTTGTGTTTTTTTTATTTTTCAATAGTTTTTTTCAAGTCAAAATTTCACTTTCGGGATCCAAATTATATCAGCCGTATTCATAAAAATTTTAAACCGCGTTTCAAATATTGTTTAAGCAAAATTCGCTAAAATTGTATTCATAATAGAATTTTAGCTTAAAAAACTGTTTTTAATCCTTACGTAAATCAGCAAATTTTAAAATTGACTGCCCCCATGTTTAAACCAATTTTAAGGTGACATTGTTGTAATTTTGCTTCGTTTTTGCTTACCTTTTGAACTTTACCTGTATGTACATATGTGTGTATGTATGTATGTACTTATGTATGCATGTATGTATGCATATGCCAGTGTTATTAAGAAGAAAACAATGTAATTTTTTTATGGAAACTATTGCCGAAATAACAAATATACTCCAAAGAATATTTAAAAGAAAAGGAGCGATTCAGTTTCCATTCCCAGTCATTGTTTTCTCATTTTATGTGTTAACAAAAATAGTATAATTGTAGAAAATTAACTAGTGATGTATAAACCCTCAAAACAAACAAAATAAAGCTCGTTATTCTAGTGCTTCTTTATCTGCAATAAAATAAATAATATAAAAAGCACTTTTAACAAAGATTTGTTGTGAACTTTGTTTATTATTTTATTAAATACAAGTTGGAACATATCTTTTATTTTATAGAAACAATATTTCTCTGAAAACCGACAAATAAACAAAATAGACACGAGTACTTTGTGACTTAACAATCGTTGTTTTGCAGAAATAATATGCAAGTGACAAATAAAGAATACAGTGTTGCCACGATATTTTAAAAAAATCTAGTTTTTAGTTAAAAAACTGATTATGAATACCAATATTTAAAAAACGTTATTTAGCCTTAAAACGTTTTTTAACTAATATGAATTTTAAACCTCAATCAACTTTTTTTTATGAATACGGCTGTATATATTTATAAACATATTTTTTTTCTTGGTTTTACATCATTCCAAGCGCAGCTGCTTATTGTTGCTTATTGCCCGAAGGTCGGCAAGAACACCCCCCAAGATGGCGAGCTCAGCCGGAGCAGAACGCCAGCATGCCAGCGAGGCCGACAAATCTGGCAACCATACAAAATGATGCACCGACAGAAATGTTTAAACCAACACCATAGGCAACCCGGTAACAGCAACGTTAATAACAAAAATGGCGCCCAACGTGGGCCCGAAAGTGGAAAATTCAAATTCATATTCGATTAGATTCTCGCGTGTGTTCAGCTAATGTAAGGCCCGTTGAGTCAATAAAGAGTCCTCAACGAGAAGCGACATTAGTTGAATCACAAACGTAGATTTTAAAATTTTGTTTTTGTTTAAAATCCGTAATTTGTTTTTCCACAGCACACTATAGTTTCTTTTGATTCATAAATATTTCTTAGAACGACAATATGACATAAGTCCCGGAAGGCAAAATTTATTATCAAGCTAGATAAATTGTTACCGAATGTAATCAAATCAGTTTTTGCTACATATCGCACCAAAGTTTATGAATATCATCCAATAATTAAAGTTTTAGTTACAATAGACGAAATTCTACTTCTACTCCGAAACCAATTGACAAAATAAAGCAAATACTTTTATTATTGTGAAGTTAGGGAGTAGCCCTGACAACGTAAAAGGCGATGTACCTCAGTGTCAGTTGCCTCTCTAACCGAGAAATATAGTACGACTGGAGATTAAAAATTAATTTTTGTTATTAACATTGCTGTTACTGGGTTGCCTATGATGCAAGTGCGACTAAAAACAAGGTTACAAGTGCGACTAAAAACTGTCACTAATAACAACCCCCTACCCCTATTTCGGGTTGAACTGGAGCCGAATGACATACAATTGAAAAAAAATGAAGCCCATCCAGTTTATAACGTAAAGTATCTCTTGCATCGAAAAATCACAGTTGAAGAGCCACGTAAGCGTTCAGGTCCCGTACAGTGCCATAATTGCCAAGAATATGCCCATACGAAAACTTACTGCAAGTTACCTACAGTGTGTGTTATCTGCGGTGAATTGCATGGTACTGCTAGCTGCACTAAGCCAAAAGATCAAGCAGAAAAAAATGTAGTAATATTGGAGGTAATCACACAGCTAACTATAGAGGGTGCCCTGTATTTTCTTTCGTTAAACAGGCTATGGGTCAAAAACCCAAGTTAAATCCAGCTCTACAAGTAAACGCGAACTCCGACACTTTTGCTCAAATGAGCCAGCCAGTTTCTTCACGTGTATCGTATGCTGATGCTGCTAAGACTAGTTAAATTCCCAGACAAAATGTTCCACCGCCACATAATTCAAGGAATTCAAACTCAAGCTTTAACTTTAGTAGCCTTGAAGCTACTATTGAGAATCTGGTGCTAACTATAAGCAACTTTACTAAAAATATGACAAGTATGATGCAAGAAATGCTGCGAATGCAGAATACACTGCTTCAAGCATTAGTTAATAAACCATGAACACGTTAAAAATATGTTTCTGGAACGCAAACGGCATTCGCCAACATAAAAATGAACTTGAGCACTTCCTCATGGAAAAAAATATTGATATAATGATGGTTTTTGAGACTCATTTGATCTCAAGAAGCTTATTTAAAATAAATGTTTACACTTTATATGATACAAAGGACCCGAGAGAGAGAGCATGTGGTGGATCAGCAATTCTGATTAAGTCAATACTCAAGCACTATGTCCTTGACAACGTTAGTGAAGAATATTTGCAAGCAACGAATATTTTCGTAGAAAATTTTTGTGCGAATTTCGTGATATCATCAATTTACTCACCTCCCAGATTTTCAGTTACCGAAGATCAGTATGAGAAGCTCTACAAATCGCTTGGATCTTGTTTCGTGGCAGCTGGTGACTACAATGCAAAACATACGTACTGGGGATCGCGTCTTGTTACACCTAGAGGTCGAGCCTTGTTCAATACAATTTCAAAAAAAAAGATGTCATTTTGAGTGGGGAGCCTACTTACTGGCCTACTGACTTACGAAAAATTCCAGATGTTATAGATTTTGCCGTCACGAAAAATGTTCATAGGGACTTAATTCACGTAGAGGCCTCTCTAGATCTGTCCTCCGATCACTCTCCAACAATAATTACAATTTTCAACCCACTAAGGAGTCATTTAACTAACTCATATGTGAAGATGATTAATGGAATCAACTGGCTGGCATTCAAAAAATATCTTAGAAGTCACTGCGTAGAAAACATTCAGCTTAGATCATGCGATGATATGGAATTTAACATTGCCAATCTTAACGAAAATATTAAACAGGCTGCTGAACACGCCACTACCTCCTATCCGCAGACCGGCTTTAACAGAATTTATTCTACGAAAATTGAACGTCTTGTATGTGAAAAAAGGAGAGCTTGAAGAGAATGGCAATAAGACAGATCACCCCTAAATAAAATCAGACTTAAAGGATGTACTAAATGACTCAAAGAGCTACTATCGTCGGAAAAAAATGCACTACTGGAAAAGTATTTAGAAGGTCTTGATGTAACGTCCGTCCATTGATCTTAAATCACCACTGCGTACTGCGACCGGAGGCTGGGCAAGAAGCGATAGTGAGAAAGGTAACTTATTTTCTGAGCACTCCCAATTCATGTACGGGTGCTGCTGATTTACCGAGTGTAGTTTCTCTACCCCCTCGTCCCTTAAGGTTTAAGATGCGTGAAGTACAAAAAGTAATTGCTGAACTCAACCCGAAGAAAGCTCCAGGTATTGATAGCACTAGTAACAAAATGCTCATGAACTTGCCTCATATTGCAATAAGAATCCTGCTATTTATTTTTAATGCTATTTTAAGAATGCAGTATTTTCCACATAACTGGAAACTTGCCAAGATCAAAATGATTCCAAAGGAGGGCAAATATCTTACCAAGACTGAGTCATATAGGGCTATAAGCTTACTATCTACAATCTCAAAGCTTTTCGAAAAGCTGCTCATGACTAAATTGTCCAAAATTTTAACTGATAATGGGTGCATCCCGGACCATCAATTTGGCTTTAGAAGTCAGGACAGTACGATTGAACAAACGCATAGACTAGTCCAAGTTGTACGAAGAGCATTTGAAGAAAAGAAGTATTGTTCTGCTCTCTTTATTGATGTTTCTCAGGCGTTTGATAAAGTATGGCACGAAGACCTAATTTTAAATTTGAAGACATATCTGCCAATAAACATTCAAAAGCTTTTGGAAAGTTATATTATTGATAGGAAGTTCACTGTTGTGGAAGGAGAGTTCACGAGTGTGCCCGAAACTATATCTTCTGGTGTGCCCCAGGGTAGTATTCTGGGTCCTGTCTTGTATTTAATATATACTTGTGATACGCCTGTGAATAATAGTATCCATATTTCTACATTTGCCGATGATACAGCCTGTATGAGTGTGCACGAAAACCCTTATGAGGCATCCCGCAAACTCCAGGAACATATTACCCAACTGGAAATATGGTTGATCTTATGGAGAATTAAAGTCAATGAACAAAAGTGTGTCCATATAACGTTCACCCTAAGAAGAGATACTTGCTCCCCCATTCGAATCAACAATCAAAATATTCCTCAACATTCCCTAAGTGAAATACCTTGGTATACACCTTGATCAAAGCTTACATGGAAACATCATATTGACTCTAAGTTAGCTCAGATGAAACTTAAGTTAACTCAAATATATTGGTTGATTGGCAGAAACTCAACACTCAGCCTAGACTGCAAACTTTTATTATACAAGTCGCTTTTGAAGCCAATATGGCGCTACGGAATTCAGTTATGGGGCACTGCTTCAGCTTCCAATTTCGAGAGAATCCAACGAAGGCAAAACAAAATTTTACGGTTAATAACATCGGCTCCATGATACATCCGAAATTCTATTATACATCGTGATTTAAATATGCCACTAGTGACTGAAGAAATTGCAAAATACGCAGGCAAATATTTAACAAAACTCGAATCACATCCTAATCCGCTTGCTCGTAATATTTTGAACTTTACTGGGCACGTCCTCTTAAAAAAGAGGGACACATGGGCTCTTATACCTAACACTCCAGATGGGACTACTTGAAAATACTTCCCCCCCCCCCCCCTTTTTTTGATTATCACTACTAATGTATTATTTATAACTACCACTAAGTTTATGTCCGACACTGGTCGGGCCTTATAATTTTTTTTATAGATTTAAGATTTGAATACTTATTGTTAGTTCATATATGAAGATACAATAAATAAATACATGCATTACAAAAAAAAAGTAACAAAAAAAAATAAGTGTTTTCCCTATTCTGGATAAAAAGATGTATTTATATATTCTTATAATGATCTCAATCGACAATTATTTCACAATATAAGTATGCTCAATTAAATATATAAACATATAAATGGGAATAAATAAAAAACTTAATAATATAAATAACGTTTTGATTTTGTTAGTCGTCCGTACGTCCGTGGTCAGATGACAGGTACCTGGCGCCTCTAAAAACATTTCTTGTTGCTTCTCCTGGCACGGGTTTTGACCAGTTCCCTCGTTGGAAGTGGCGTGTTAAAGGCGAGTTATATTCTCTTTCTTAGGGTCTTAAATTTAAAATTTTATTTTTGTAGTCATAAGTCTTGTTGATTAGTTTTACGTTTTATGCAATTTTAATTTTGTTTAGTTTTACGTTTTATACGATTTTAATTATGTTGATTAGTTTTACGCTTTATGAAATTTTAATTTTGTTTAGTTTTACGTTCTGCGATTTTAATTTTGTTGATTAGTTTTAAGTTTTATACACTTTTAATACTCTCGTTATGTCTTAAGCCTCGTTGATTTTAGTTACTTAGGTTAAGTTTTTTTTGTAATTTATTTAAGTTATTTACTTTTCGATTTCTTCGATTTTGTAATTTTTTTTCTCTATTAAATTCAAAAATTATATTTTAATGAATTTTTGATGTATACTTTTCTTTGTTAGTTTTTATTTCTTTTTATTAAATAAAACAAAAATGTTATTTTTATTTTTCAATCTGATTTGAAATTTTTTTATTTTAATAATTTTATTACCCAAAATGATGGGTTAAGGTAAATTTTACAGGCTGTAGGGACTAGTGGTAAGTAGCCATCATAAAGGTTTGGGATAACCTAAAGAAATTTAGGCCAGGTTATCAGGGTGAAATCCAGTAGGATTTCAGAGGGAGGGAGGCCACGGTTAGCCAAAAAGACCGGCTAACTCGACATTTGTATTGAGAGAGCAGACTTGTAGGTATGTGTGGTTTGTGGCATAAATTTTGTGTTTTTTTTATTTTTCAATAGTTTTTTTCAAGTCAAAATTTCACTTTCGGGATCCAAATTATATCAGCCGTATTCATAAAAATTTTAAACCGCGTTTCAAATATTGTTTAAGCAAAATTCGCTAAAATTGTATTCATAATAGAATTTTAGCTTAAAAAACTGTTTTTAATCCTTACGTAAATCAGCAAATTTTAAAATTGACTGCCCCCATGTTTAAACCAATTTTAAGGTGACATTGTTGTAATTTTGCTTCGTTTTTGCTTACCTTTTGAACTTTACCTGTATGTACATATGTGTGTATGTATGTATGTACTTATGTATGCATGTATGTATGCATATGCCAGTGTTATTAAGAAGAAAACAATGTAATTTTTTTATGGAAACTATTGCCGAAATAACAAATATACTCCAAAGAATATTTAAAAGAAAAGGAGCGATCCAGTTTCCATTCCCAGTCATTGTTTTCTCATTTTATGTGTTAACAAAAATAGTATAATTGTAGAAAATTAACTAGTGATGTATAAACCCTCAAAACAAACAAAATAAAGCTCGTTATTCTAGTGCTTCTTTATCTGCAATAAAATAAATAATATAAAAAGCACTTTTAACAAAGATTTGTTGTGAACTTTGTTTATTATTTTATTAAATACAAGTTGGAACATATCTTTTATTTTATAGAAACAATATTTCTCTGAAAACCGACAAATAAACAAAATAGACACGAGTACTTTGTGACTTAACAATCGTTGTTTTGCAGAAATAATATGCAAGTGACAAATAAAGAATACAGTGTTGCCACGATATTTTAAAAAAATCTAGTTTTTAGTTAAAAAACTGATTATGAATACCAATATTTAAAAAACGTTATTTAGCCTTAAAACGTTTTTTAACTAATATGAATTTTAAACCTCAATCAACTTTTTTTTATGAATACGGCTGTATATATTTATAAACATATTTTTTTTCTTGGTTTTACATCATTCCAAGCGCAGCTGCTTATTGTTGCTTATTGCCCGAAGGTCGGCAAGAACACCCCCCAAGATGGCGAGCTCAGCCGGAGCAGAACGCCAGCATGCCAGCGAGGCCGACAAATCTGGCAACCATACAAAATGATGCACCGACAGAAATGTTTAAACCAACACCATAGGCAACCCGGTAACAGCAACGTTAATAACAAAAATGGCGCCCAACGTGGGCCCGAAAGTGGAAAATTCAAATTCATATTCGATTAGATTCTCGCGTGTGTTCAGCTAATGTAAGGCCCGTTGAGTCAATAAAGAGTCCTCAACGAGAAGCGACATTAGTTGAATCACAAACGTAGATTTTAAAATTTTGTTTTTGTTTAAAATCCGTAATTTGTTTTTCCACAGCACACTATAGTTTCTTTTGATTCATAAATATTTCTTAGAACGACAATATGACATAAGTCCCGGAAGGCAAAATTTATTATCAAGCTAGATAAATTGTTACCGAATGTAATCAAATCAGTTTTTGCTACATATCGCACCAAAGTTTATGAATATCATCCAATAATTAAAGTTTTAGTTACAATAGACGAAATTCTACTTCTACTCCGAAACCAATTGACAAAATAAAGCAAATACTTTTATTATTGTGAAGTTAGGGAGTAGCCCTGACAACGTAAAAGGCGATGTACCTCAGTGTCAGTTGCCTCTCTAACCGAGAAATATAGTACGACTGGAGATTAAAAATTAATTTTTGTTATTAACATTGCTGTTACTGGCTTGCCTATGATGCAAGTGCGACTAAAAACAAGGTTACAAGTGCGACTAAAAACTGTCACTAATAACAACCCCCTACCCCTATTTCGGGTTGAACTGGAGCCGAATGACATACAATTGAAAAAAAATGAAGCCCATCCAGTTTATAACGTAAAGTATCTCTTGCATCGAAAAATCACAGTTGAAGAGCCACGTAAGCGTTCAGGTCCCGTACAGTGCCATAATTGCCAAGAATATGCCCATACGAAAACTTACTGCAAGTTACCTACAGTGTGTGTTATCTGCGGTGAATTGCATGGTACTGCTAGCTGCACTAAGCCAAAAGATCAAGCAGAAAAAAATGTAGTAATATTGGAGGTAATCACACAGCTAACTATAGAGGGTGCCCTGTATTTTCTTTCGTTAAACAGGCTATGGGTCAAAAACCCAAGTTAAATCCAGCTCTACAAGTAAACGCGAACTCCGACACTTTTGCTCAAATGAGCCAGCCAGTTTCTTCACGTGTATCGTATGCTGATGCTGCTAAGACTAGTTAAATTCCCAGACAAAATGTTCCACCGCCACATAATTCAAGGAATTCAAACTCAAGCTTTAACTTTAGTAGCCTTGAAGCTACTATTGAGAATCTGGTGCTAACTATAAGCAACTTTACTAAAAATATGACAAGTATGATGCAAGAAATGCTGCGAATGCAGAATACACTGCTTCAAGCATTAGTTAATAAACCATGAACACGTTAAAAATATGTTTCTGGAACGCAAACGGCATTCGCCAACATAAAAATGAACTTGAGCACTTCCTCATGGAAAACAATATTGATATAATGATGGTTTTTGAGACTCATTTGATCTCAAGAAGCTTATTTAAAATAAATGTTTACACTTTATATGATACAAAGGACCCGAGAGAGAGAGCATGTGGTGGATCAGCAATTCTGATTAAGTCAATACTCAAGCACTATGTCCTTGACAACGTTAGTGAAGAATATTTGCAAGCAACGAATATTTTCGTAGAAAATTTTTGTGCGAATTTCGTGATATCATCAATTTACTCACCTCCCAGATTTTCAGTTACCGAAGATCAGTATGAGAAGCTCTACAAATCGCTTGGATCTTGTTTCGTGGCAGCTGGTGACTACAATGCAAAACATACGTACTGGGGATCGCGTCTTGTTACACCTAGAGGTCGAGCCTTGTTCAATACAATTTCAAAAAAAAAGATGTCATTTTGAGTGGGGAGCCTACTTACTGGCCTACTGACGTACGAAAAATTCCAGATGTTATAGATTTTGCCGTCACGAAAAATGTTCATAGGGACTTAATTCACGTAGAGGCCTCTCTAGATCTGTCCTCCGATCACTCTCCAACAATAATTACAATTTTCAACCCACTAAGGAGTCATTTAACTAACTCATATGTGAAGATGATTAATGGAATCAACTGGCTGGCATTCAAAAAATATCTTAGAAGTCACTGCGTAGAAAACATTCAGCTTAGATCATGCGATGATATGGAATTTAACATTGCCAATCTTAACGAAAATATTAAACAGGCTGCTGAACACGCCACTACCTCCTATCCGCAGACCGGCTTTAACAGAATTTATTCTACGAAAATTGAACGTCTTGTATGTGAAAAAAGGAGAGCTTGAAGAGAATGGCAACAAGACAGATCACCCCTAAATAAAATCAGACTTAAAGGATGTACTAAATGACTCAAAGAGCTACTATCGTCGGAAAAAAATGCACTACTGGAAAAGTATTTAGAAGGTCTTGATGTAACGTCCGTCCATTGATCTTAAATCACCACTGCGTAATGCGACCGGAGGCTGGGCAAGAAGCGATAGTGAGAAAGGTAACTTATTTTCTGAGCACTCCCAATTCATGTACGGGTGCTGCTGATTTACCGAGTGTAGTTTCTCTACCCCCTCGTCCCTTAAGGTTTAAGATGCGTGAAGTACAAAAAGTAATTGCTGAACTCAACCCGAAGAAAGCTCCAGGTATTGATAGCACTAGTAACAAAATGCTCATGAACTTGCCTCATATTGCAATAAGAATCCTGCTATTTATTTTTAATGCTATTTTAAGAATGCAGTATTTTCCACATAACTGGAAACTTGCCAAGATCAAAATGATTCCAAAGGAGGGCAAATATCTTACCAAGACTGAGTCATATAGGGCTATAAGCTTACTATCTACAATCTCAAAGCTTTTCGAAAAGCTGCTCATGACTAAATTGTCCAAAATTTTAACTGATAATGGGTGCATCCCGGACCATCAATTTGGCTTTAGAAGTCAGCACAGTACGATTGAACAAACGCATAGACTAGTCCAAGTTGTACGAAGAGCATTTGAAGAAAAGAAGTATTGTTCTGCTCTCTTTATTGATGTTTCTCAGGCGTTTGATAAAGTATGGCACGAAGACCTAATTTTAAATTTGAAGACATATCTGCCAATAAACATTCAAAAGCTTTTGGAAAGTTATATTATTGATAGGAAGTTCACTGTTGTGGAAGGAGAGTTCACGAGTGTGCCCGAAACTATATCTTCTGGTGTGCCCCAGGGTAGTATTCTGGGTCCTGTCTTGTATTTAATATATACTTGTGATACGCCTGTGAATAATAGTATCCATATTTCTACATTTGCCGATGATACAGCCTGTATGAGTGTGCACGAAAACCCTTATGAGGCATCCCGCAAACTCCAGAAACATATTACCCAACTGGAAATATGGTTGATCTTATGGAGAATTAAAGTCAATGAACAAAAGTGTGTCCATATAACGTTCACCCTAAGAAGAGATACTTGCTCCCCCATTCGAATCAACAATCAAAATATTCCTCAACATTCCCTAAGTGAAATACCTTGGTATACACCTTGATCAAAGCTTACATGGAAACATCATATTGACTCTAAGTTAGCTCAGATGAAACTTAAGTTAACTCAAATATATTGGTTGATTGGCAGAAACTCAACACTCAGCCTAGACTGCAAACTTTTATTATACAAGTCGCTTTTGAAGCCAATATGGCGCTACGGAATTCAGTTATGGGGCACTGCTTCAGCTTCCAATTTCGAGAGAATCCAACGAAGGCAAAACAAAATTTTACGGTTAATAACATCGGCTCCATGATACATCCGAAATTCTATTATACATCGTGATTTAAATATGCCACTAGTGACTGAAGAAATTGCAAAATACGCAGGCAAATATTTAACAAAACTCGAATCACATCCTAATCCGCTTGCTCGTAATATTTTGAACTTTACTGGGCACGTCCTCTTAAAAAAGAGGGACACATGGGCTCTTATACCTAACACTCCAGATGGGACTACTTGAAAATACTTCCCCCCCCCCTTTTTTTGATTATCACTACTAATGTATTATTTATAACTACCACTAAGTTTATGTCCGACACTGGTCGGGCCTTATAATTTTTTTTATAGATTTAAGATTTGAATACTTATTGTTAGTTCATATATGAAGATACAATAAATAAATACATGCATTACAAAAAAAAGTAACAAAAAAAAATAAGTGTTTTCCCTATTCTGGATAAAAAGATGTATTTATATATTCTTATAATGATCTCAATCGACAATTATTTCACAATATAAGTATGCTCAATTAAATATATAAACATATAAATGGGAATAAATAAAAAACTTAATAATATAAATAACGTTTTGATTTTGTTAGTCGTCCGTACGTCCGTGGTCAGATGACAGGTACCTGGCGCCTCTAAAAACATTTCTTGTTGCTTCTCGTGGCACGGGTTTTGACCAGTTCCCTCGTTGGAAGTGGCGTGTTAAAGGCGAGTTATATTCTCTTTCTTAGGGTCTTAAATTTAAAATTTTAATTTTGTTGAGTAGTCATAAGTCTTGTTGATTAGTTTTACGTTTTATGCAATTTTAATTTTGTTTAGTTTTACGTTTTATACGATTTTAATTATGTTGATTAGTTTTACGCTTTATGAAATTTTAATTTTGTTTAGTTTTACGTTCTGCGATTTTAATTTTGTTGATTAGTTTTAAGTTTTATACACTTTTAATACTCTCGTTATGTCTTAAGCCTCGTTGATTTTAGTTACTTAGGTTAAGTTTTTTTTGTAATTTATTTAAGTTATTTACTTTTCGATTTCTTCGATTTTGTAATTTTTTTTCTCTATTAAATTCAAAAATTATATTTTAATGAATTTTTGATGTATACTTTTCTTTGTTAGTTTTTATTTCTTTTTATTAAATAAAACAAAAATGTTATTTTTATTTTTCAATCTGATTTGAAATTTTTTTATTTTAATAATTTTATTACCCAAAATGATGGGTTAAGGTAAATTTTACAGGCTGTAGGGACTAGTGGTAAGTAGCCATCATAAAGGTTTGGGATAACCTAAAGAAATTTAGGCCAGGTTATCAGGGTGAAATCCAGTAGGATTTCAGAGGGAGGGAGGCCACGGTTAGCCAAAAAGACCGGCTAACTCGACATTTGTATTGAGAGAGCAGACTTGTAGGTATGTGTGGTTTGTGGCATAAATTTTGTGTTTTTTTTATTTTTCAATAGTTTTTTTCAAGTCAAAATTTCACTTTCGGGATCCAAATTATATCAGCCGTATTCATAAAAATTTTAAACCGCGTTTCAAATATTGTTTAAGCAAAATTCGCTAAAATTGTATTCATAATAGAATTTTAGCTTAAAAAACTGTTTTTAATCCTTACGTAAATCAGCAAATTTTAAAATTGACTGCCCCCATGTTTAAACCAATTTTAAGGTGACATTGTTGTAATTTTGCTTCGTTTTTGCTTACCTTTTGAACTTTACCTGTATGTACATATGTGTGTATGTATGTATGTACTTATGTATGCATGTATGTATGCATATGCCAGTGTTATTAAGAAGAAAACAATGTAATTTTTTTATGGAAACTATTGCCGAAATAACAAATATACTCCAAAGAATATTTAAAAGAAAAGGAGCGATCCAGTTTCCATTCCCAGTCATTGTTTTCTCATTTTATGTGTTAACAAAAATAGTATAATTGTAGAAAATTAACTAGTGATGTATAAACCCTCAAAACAAACAAAATAAAGCTCGTTATTCTAGTGCTTCTTTATCTGCAATAAAATAAATAATATAAAAAGCACTTTTAACAAAGATTTGTTGTGAACTTTGTTTATTATTTTATTAAATACAAGTTGGAACATATCTTTTATTTTATAGAAACAATATTTCTCTGAAAACCGACAAATAAACAAAATAGACACGAGTACTTTGTGACTTAACAATCGTTGTTTTGCAGAAATAATATGCAAGTGACAAATAAAGAATACAGTGTTGCCACGATATTTTAAAAAAATCTAGTTTTTAGTTAAAAAACTGATTATGAATACCAATATTTAAAAAACGTTATTTAGCCTTAAAACGTTTTTTAACTAATATGAATTTTAAACCTCAATCAACTTTTTTTTATGAATACGGCTGTATATATTTATAAACATATTTTTTTCTTGGTTTTACATCATTCCAAGCGCAGCTGCTTATTGTTGCTTATTGCCCGAAGGTCGGCAAGAACACCCCCCAAGATGGCGAGCTCAGCCGGAGCAGAACGCCAGCATGCCAGCGAGGCCGACAAATCTGGCAACCATACAAAATGATGCACCGACAGAAATGTTTAAACCAACACCATAGGCAACCCGGTAACAGCAACGTTAATAATAAAAATGGCGCCCAACGTGGGCCCGAAAGTGGAAAATTCAAATTCATATTCGATTAGATTCTCGCGTGTGTTCAGCTAATGTAAGGCCCGTTGAGTCAATAAAGAGTCCTCAACGAGAACCGACATTAGTTGAATCACAAACGTAGATTTTAAAATTTTGTTTTTGTTTAAAATCCGTAATTTGTTTTTCCACAGCACACTATAGTTTCTTTTGATTCATAAATATTTCTTAGAACGACAATATGACATAAGTCCCGGAAGGCAAAATTTATTATCAAGCTAGATAAATTGTTACCGAATGTAATCAAATCAGTTTTTGCTACATATCGCACCAAAGTTTATGAATATCATCCAATAATTAAAGTTTTAGTTACAATAGACGAAATTCTACTTCTACTCCGAAACCAATTGACAAAATAAAGCAAATACTTTTATTATTGTGAAGTTAGGGAGTAGCCCTGACAACGTAAAAGGCGATGTACCTCAGTGTCAGTTGCCTCTCTAACCGAGAAATATAGTACGACTGGAGATTAAAAATTAATTTTTGTTATTAACATTGCTGTTACTGGGTTGCCTATGATGCAAGTGCGACTAAAAACAAGGTTACAAGTGCGACTAAAAACTGTCACTAATAACAACCCCCTACCCCTATTTCGGGTTGAACTGGAGCCGAATGACATACAATTGAAAAAAAATGAAGCCCATCCAGTTTATAACGTAAAGTATCTCTTGCATCGAAAAATCACAGTTGAAGAGCCACGTAAGCGTTCAGGTCCCGTACAGTGCCATAATTGCCAAGAATATGCCCATACGAAAACTTACTGCAAGTTACCTACAGTGTGTGTTATCTGCGGTGAATTGCATGGTACTGCTAGCTGCACTAAGCCAAAAGATCAAGCAGAAAAAAATGTAGTAATATTGGAGGTAATCACACAGCTAACTATAGAGGGTGCCCTGTATTTTCTTTCGTTAAACAGGCTATGGGTCAAAAACCCAAGTTAAATCCAGCTCTACAAGTAAACGCGAACTCCGACACTTTTGCTCAAATGAGCCAACCAGTTTCTTCACGTGTATCGTATGCTGATGCTGCTAAGACTAGTTAAATTCCCACACAAAATGTTCCACCGCCACATAATTCAAGGAATTCAAACTCAAGCTTTAACTTTAGTAGCCTTGAAGCTACTATTGAGAATCTGGTGCTAACTATAAGCAACTTTACTAAAAATATGACAAGTATGATGCAAGAAATGCTGCGAATGCAGAATACACTGCTTCAAGCATTAGTTAATAAACCATGAACACGTTAAAAATATGTTTCTGGAACGCAAACGGCATTCGCCAACATAAAAATGAACTTGAGCACTTCCTCATGGAAAAAAATATTGATATAATGTTGGTTTTTGAGACTCATTTGATCTCAAGAAGCTTATTTAAAATAAATGTTTACACTTTATATGATACAAAGGACCCGAGAGAGAGAGCATGTGGTGGATCAGCAATTCTGATTAAGTCAATACTCAAGCACTATGTCCTTGACAACGTTAGTGAAGAATATTTGCAAGCAACGAATATTTTCGTAGAAAATTTTTGTGCGAATTTCGTGATATCATCAATTTACTCACCTCCCAGATTTTCAGTTACCGAAGATCAGTATGAGAAGCTCTACAAATCGCTTGGATCTTGTTTCGTGGCAGCTGGTGACTACAATGCAAAACATACGTACTGGGGATCGCGTCTTGTTACACCTAGAGGTCGAGCCTTGTTCAATACAATTTCAAAAAAAAAGATGTCATTTTGAGTGGGGAGCCTACTTACTGGCCTACTGACGTACGAAAAATTCCAGATGTTATAGATTTTGCCGTCACGAAAAATATTCATAGGGACTTAATTCACGTAGAGGCCTCTCTAGATCTGTCCTCCGATCACTCTCCAACAATAATTACAATTTTCAACCCACTAAAGAGTGATTTAACTAACTCATATGTGAAGATGATTAATGGAATCAACTGGCTGGCATTCAAAAAATATCTTAGAAGTCACTGCGTAGAAAACATTCAGCTTAGATCATGCGATGATATGGAATTTAACATTGCCAATCTTAACGAAAATATTAAACAGGCTGCTGAACACGCCACTACCTCCTATCCGCAGACCGGCTTTAACAGAATTTATTCTACGAAAATTGAACGTCTTGTATGTGAAAAAAGGAGAGCTTGAAGAGAATGGCAACAAGACAGATCACCCCTAAATAAAATCAGACTTAAAGGATGTACTAAATGACTCAAAGAGCTACTATCGTCGGAAAAAAATGCACTACTGGAAAAGTATTTAGAAGGTCTTGATGTAACGTCCGTCCATTGATCTTAAATCACCACTGCGTAATGCGACCGGAGGCTGGGCAAGAAGCGATAGTGAGAAAGGTAACTTATTTTCTGAGCACTCCCAATTCATGTACGGGTGCTGCTGATTTACCGAGTGTAGTTTCTCTACCCCCTCGTCCCTTAAGGTTTAAGATGCGTGAAGTACAAAAAGTAATTGCTGAACTCAACCCGAAGAAAGCTCCAGGTATTGATAGCACTAGTAACAAAATGCTCATGAACTTGCCTCATATTGCAATAAGAATCCTGCTATTTATTTTTAATGCTATTTTAAGAATGCAGTATTTTCCACATAACTGGAAACTTGCCAAGATCAAAATGATTCCACAGGAGGGCAAATATCTTACCAAGACTGAGTCATATAGGGCTATAAGCTTACTATCTACAATCTCAAAGCTTTTCCAAAAGCTGCTCATGACTAAATTGTCCAAAATTTTAACTGATAATGGGTGCATCCCGGACCATCAATTTGGCTTTAGAAGTCAGCACAGTACGATTGAACAAACGCATAGACTAGTCCAAGTTGTACGAAGAGCATTTGAAGAAAAGAAGTATTGTTCTGCTCTCTTTATTGATGTTTCTCAGGCGTTTGATAAAGTATGGCACGAAGACCTAATTTTAAATTTGAAGACATATCTGCCAATAAACATTCAAAAGCTTTTGGAAAGTTATATTATTGATAGGAAGTTCACTGTTGTGGAAGGAGAGTTCACGAGTGTGCCCGAAACTATATCTTCTGGTGTGCCCCAGGGTAGTATTCTGGGTCCTGTCTTGTATTTAATATATACTTGTGATACGCCTGTGAATAATAGTATCCATATTTCTACATTTGCCGATGATACAGCCTGTATGAGTGTGCACGAAACCCCTTATGAGGCATCCCGCAAACTCCAGGAACATATTACCCAGCTGGAAATATGGTTGATCTTATGGAGAATTAAAGTCAATGAACAAAAGTATGTCCATATAACATTCACCCTAAGAAGAGATACTTGCTCCCCCATTCGAATCAACAATCAAAATATTCCTCAACATTCCCTAAGTGAAATACCTTGGTATACACCTTGATCAAAGCTTACATGGAAACATCATATTGACTCTAAGTTAGCTCAGATGAAACTTAAGTTAACTCAAATATATTGGTTGATTGGCAGAAACTCAACACTCTGCCTAGACTGCAAACTTTTATTATACAAGTCGCTTTTGAAGCCAATATGGCGTTACGGAATTCAGTTATGGGGCACTGCTTCAGCTTCCAATGTCGAGAGAATCCAACGAAGGTAAAACGAAATTTTACGGTTAATAACATCGGCTCCATGATACATCCGAAATTCTATTATACATCGTGATTTAAATATGCCACTAGTGACTGAAGAAATTGCAAAATACGCAGGCAAATATTTAACAAAACTCGAATCACATCCTAATCCGCTTGCTCGTAATATTTTGAACTTTACTGGGCACGTCCTCTTAAAAAAGAGGGACACATGGGCTCTTATACCTAACACTCCAGATGTGACTACTTGAAAATACTTTCCCCCCCTTTTTTTTGATTATCACTACTAATGTATTATTTATAACTACCACTGAGTTTATGTCCGACACTGGTCGGGCCTTATAATTTTTTTATAGATTTAAGATTTGAATACTTATTGTTAGTTCATATATGAAGATACAATAAATAAATACATGCATTACAAAAAAAAGTAACAAAAAAAATAAGTGTTTTCCCTATTCTGGATAAAAAGATGTATTTATATATTCTTATAATGATCTCAATCGACAATTATTTCACAATATAGTATGCTCAATTAAATATATATATATATATATATATATATATATATATATGTATATATATATATATACATATAAATGGGAATAAATAAAAAACTTAATAATATAAATAACGTTTTGATTTTGTTAGTCGTTTGTGCGTCCGTGGTCAGATGACAGGTACCTGGCGCCTCTAAAAACATTTCTTGTTGCTTCTCCTGACACGGGTTTTACCAGTTCCCTCGTTGGAAGTGGCGTGTTAAAGGCGAGTTATATTCTCTTTCTTAGGGTCTTAAATTTAAAATTTTAATTTTGTTGAGTAGTCATAAGTCTTGTTGATTAGTTTTACGTTTTATGCAATTTTAATTTTGTTTAGTTTTACGTTTTATACGATTTTAATTTTGTTGATTAGTTTTACGTTTTATGAAATTTTAATTTTGTTTAGTTTTACGTTCTGCGATTTTAATTTTGTTGATTAGTTTTAAGTTTTATACACTTTTAATACTCTCGTTATGTTTTAAGCCTCGTTGATTTTAGTTACTTAGGTTAAGTCTTGTAACGTAAATTTTGTTAGCTGCTTTCACAATTTATTTAATTCTTGGTGCACTTTTGCAATTAACGTTTTTGTCCATTCACTTCCTGGTTTATTTTTGTGCAATAATTTTAAGCTTTGGTATACCTTTGTTATTTAGTTTTAAATTTTTTCTTTGGGCTTTTGTATACTATTTTATGCGATTTTATATTTCGGCCACTAAATTAAATTTTTTTTTGTTTATTGATCCTAAAATTTTTACAAATATCAAAAAAATTGGCTTGTTTTTATGGTTAAGCAATTGTCTATATGCATTTCGTTCACAAATATTTGTTATCTTGTTTTAGACCTTTGTTTTCTCAATTTTTAATTAATTTTTTTTTTATTCCTTGAACATAACCTTTTTTTTTGTTTTATTTTAATTCAAAAATTCACTGGCACTTTTCTATTTTTCAAATTACTCACACAAGTTGTTTCACCATTTCGCTCCGGTCGCCAGCCACTTCATCCTTCCTTGTTCAAGACCAAACCGTAATTAATTAAAAAATTGTCCTCTTCGACCTACCTCCACTAAAAGCCCGCCAAAAGTCGACCAAAGTCGACCATCTTTTTTTTCTTTCCCCCAACTCTATCTTTTCCAGAACTTTTCTGGCCATATTCTTCCATAAATTTTTTTTTTCAATAATTTTTGTTTTTGTTTATACATTTTTCACAGTTGATGCAAAAATTTGACGACCAGCTGTTTTATAAGAGGTTGCCGCTATCATTACCGCATTACCGACCTGCAGGGTGCCGTCACAAACCCAACCATTCTCGGATCGATCAGTGGGCTTAGAACAGGAGGGCGATGGAAAAAACAAAAATATATATGCAGTTGTTTTTGGTCTTTGTACGAAATTCCCTAAAAAAACGTGTTGGCATCTCGGTTTTTCATATTCACCACGCATGATGTAGTCACGGCCATTAAATAAATACTGCAACTCTGCTCTTTGCAACTGGTGTCCTCCCTGTGATTATGCTTTTGCACTAGTACTGTCAAATCGCGCTAAATTTGTGTATAGTACCTCAATTCAATATAGAGTTTGACACTGGTTATTTATTTGCAGGTTCGGTCACCTACCTTGTGAGAATTTTGAAACTTAACGAAAGCTTGGTTTAAGTTTTGATCTCACACAGGATACAATTATACCAGGTACATGCACAATCCCAGCCTGTTATTGTGTACAATATAAAGTCAAACTTTGTTTACAAGCTGCAAAAATGTTAGTGTATGTGTGTGCATAAAATGATTACAGTGCTGCCAATGAATTTACACATGGCTGTGTCTCCAATTACACTTCGAAGCAAATTACACTACACATCTTTTGTGTAGGTTAAAATTAAAACAAAAATAAATAAAAATAAAACCCAAAGTATAATTACACACAGATTATACAAGAATTTAATTACATGGCCTACACATGTGAGTACAAATTACACACTGTCTAACTACACACAGATTGGCAACACTGAATAACTATAATCATTCAGGAATGCCGCGTCTGCAATTGTACTTTAGTTACCCTGTAATTGTTATTTTTATAAACAAAAGGCATCTGTTTCTGACAATTATACGTTTGTTTATACCAACAAAATGCATGTGTTTTTTGGTGTTGTAATTTTGTTGTAGTCGTGCATGTACCTAGTATAATTGTACCTTGATCTCACAAGTGTGAATATAGTGAAAAAAACAAGCAAAAATAAGATTTAAAAAAAATTTCTTCGATGCGCATATTTGGAGTGGGGACACGTTGATTGACAAAAGGTAAGTGGAAAAGGATAATATAAAGAAAACAATATAACAATATGAGAACTTGGTGTATATATTGCATGTGATAAAGTGTCTTAATCTGTGTATTATTTTCTTCAAATTATGTATATCAAATTAATTTTCTATAATTGAATAATTCGTACAACTTTTTAAATTTTCATTTCAGGTCTTCCAGGGAAGACCTGACCGTGCTTAACGGGTTAACACATACACATATATAACAATTGACAGCAAGCATGCCAAAAATCAAAATTTTTTGATTTTCCATCAAGCATCGTTGGTGTCACACATACTATCAAATTTTCACTCATACCATAACCAATCTCATCAAGCATTTTGACCGTGTCTAAACCCCTTAAGAAGAATTAATTTCCTTTTTGTTGGTGGTGTTTGTTTTTATTTTTGTGGCAGGTCGGTAAATCGTTATCGATAAAGCTTACCGCCGCCGTTAATTTATTAGTTATCGCCGCCGTTAACCTTAGTCGCCGCGTAGTAAAAAAAACCGGGTGTCACAATAGTAAGCCGCCTTTTACACTTAGCCGGTTTATTTCAATATTTAATTATACATATTAATCCCTAACGAAAATGTTAAGTTTATTCAAAATAACAGTGATGTTTTATTAAATAAACGAAATAATAAATATGTACAAATTAAGTGCAATAAAAAACGAAGAAAAATTAAAACGTTAAGTTTGTTTGGCTCGAATTTAAATTTTCAAATTATTGATGTTTCTTTCTGAAAAAGAAAAAAGAACCAATGGAAATAACGATAAAATAAACAATTCGATTTATATTCACCAAATAGAATTTAAATAATGAGTGTGAAGAACTAATAAAACAAATCAGATAAACATTTTAATAAACTGAGTAAATATTACTTGGGCGTTTTGGTGTAATATAGTATTAAAGAAATACAACTAATATGAACTTCTCTTTCAGATTAGAAGCCAATCATGAAGCTTAGAAAACCACTGACCATCCAGTGCCCACAGGGAAAAGGTAAGTGGAAAGCTAAATTAAACTGTTTTATTCTTATTACTTCATTACTAATGATTTTTATGTTTATTTATGTAGGTATTACGAACGGAAATCGCTTTTAGTGTATGACAACAAATTCGACAGGAGTCAATTTGTTTGAAACATAAATACAAAAATATATATGACTGCTACGTTGCGGCAACTATCGAATGTTTTTGGCAAGTCTTAATGCTTTAAGATATTTTTGTTTGTGCTTATCTAAATGTTAATAGTTTGCGTTACACTAGCAAGTCGTTTCTTTTCAAGCAATTTAAAAATATTTTCTCCTTTTCTTTCGCGAGGAATAAAAAAAATAAATAAAAAAAAACAACTGCATCTTGTATAAATTTACACAAAAACTTTTTACACCATATGTTTATATACCTAAAACAAATTAATATGTATCTGCACTCAATTTTAAGAACATTTTGTGGGTAATATTTTGTTCAAAATACCTCTCAAAAACTTGGAATCTTTTGACTTATTCGAATTTTATCGGTAGACAAATATAATTGAAATTTTGCGACAATGTTTCGGGTGGTTTTGATTCAAAGTGCGTACGCGTATTGTTCGCTCTTGTGGTAGGATTTGAAATAATCCAAATTTTTCGGTAATTGCTTATAACTTCGGGACTGTCTGTACCTGCTGGGTAATGTTCAGTTGCTCTTATACTTCGTGAAAGTCGTGTAAGAAAAACATAAACAAAATTTGAAAGTTTTTGGCTGATAGTAGCTAATTAAGCTTTCCAATATAAGAGCTTGTCAAAATGAATATTTATCAGTTGTGAGAAGCAAATTTTGCCTCCCAGTCAACTAGATAATTCGAAATGTAAGCGCTTTAAATCCTTTTATGGGCCACAAGGGTCTTCAACTACAACTTACATTTATTGACGTAAATTCTCTTTGTACGTATAATACAAACTTAAGCGGGTAAATTTAAGAAAAACTTGTTATGACTTAAAATCCTTTACTTTATAGCCTTTTGCTTTGGTTTATGAGAGACTCGAGTAAACTTTATTCGGTAACGGCTATTACATTAATTAATAAGTATGTATACATAAAACAAAAAAAAAACAAAAAAAAAAAACAAAAATAGATATTGTTAAGGTCAACAACTGAATTTAATTGTCACGATGAGCTATCAATGTTTGTTCCAAATCATTGGTTTCTAAAATCAACAAATTTTGCTTCAACTCGCCGTAAGAACGGTGTCAGACTCATGTTATCGCTCTAGGTGACTAACAGCCTTTAGCTCTTAATAGCATAGTAGTAGTAGGGAACTATCGCTCCGGGGACAATTAAAATTGTTAAATTGTGGCTGAAATTGTTAAATTGTTGCTGAAATTGTTAAATTTGGGTAATTAAAATTTGAAAATTGTTATATTCTTGGAAATTTGTGTTTTTTTGTTTACATAAGGAGTTTTTTGTTTATATAAGGAGTTTTTTGTTTACATTAGGAGTTTTTTGTTTACATTAGGAGTTTTTGTTTACATTAAGTGTATGTCTGTCTGTCGGTCTGTCTGTCTGCCTGCCTGACCGTGGGAAGTTTGTGTGTGGAATATTTTGTGTGAATGTATTAAGGCGGTTTATAGTTTGGCGGTTTTTATGTGTGTATGTGACGACGGGGAAAATCATGAAAATGGTTTTTCCTAATGCTGACGGAAAATCATCTAATGATTTTTCGTAATTCCGAAGGCAAAACATGATAATTTTTCGTAATACCGAAGGCAAAACATGATAATTTTTCCTAATGCCTACTGCAATACATGATAATTTTTCCTAATGCCGGGCAATACATGAATATTGTTTTTTCAAATGCCGACGGCAAAAAATGAATATAATTTTTTCAAATGCCGACGGCAAAACATGAATATAATTTTTTCAAATGCCGACGGGAAAATGATTTTTCCTAATGACGACGGGAAAACGTGAAAGTTATTTTTTCTAATGCTAATGTAGGTGTTGCTAGACTGTGGGAATTTAAGGCTGACCGTGATTTGAGTGGGCGGCGTTGTTGCCGTAATATGTAACCATAGGAATTTGTGGATGTGTCTGTCTGTCTGTGAGAATTCAGGTGAAGGTTTGATTGGCAGGGGGCGGGGTGTAGTTGAGGTAGATCGATTGCGTGTGTAGTTGTGTGTGAATGTATGTGTATGTGTGTGTGTGTGTGTGTGTGTGTGTGTGTGTGTGTGTATGTTTGTAGAAATTTCAATGTGTGTATTTCTGTAGGAGCTTAAGGCTGATTGTGATTTATGAGGGGTGAGGTGTTCTTGTAATATGCAACCGGGGGACTCTTTGTGAATGTGTCTCTCTATAGTAGTTTAAGGTTGATCGTGATTTGAGGTGGGTGAGGATGTTGTTGAGGTAAATTGGTTATGCGTTTGTATGTATGTATGTATTTTTGTAAGAATTTAAGATGATTGTGATTTATTAGGGGCGAGGTGTTCTTGTAATATGTAGCCGTGAGAATCTATGTGTATAGACGTCTGTAGAAGTTTAAGACTATCTGTAATTTCAGGTAGGTGAGAGTGTTGTGTTGTTGTTGTTGTATATGTATGTATGATCATGGGAATTTGTGTATGTATATCTGAGGGAGAATTTAAGGCTCGTCATGATTTGCAAAAGGTGGGGTGTTGTTGAAATTTTCTTGGATATTTCTTATATGAATTCTGCTATGTGTGTGTATTTGAGCTGGTATTTATATGTAGGTAGAAATAAATTGTTTTCAACATCGACATTTGGTACTATAAAATACTATCATATATCTGGACTTCCCTAATCCTAGTATGCTTTTATACTTACGATTGCTTTATATTTTCTCATGCTTAAATTTGTCTCGCGTTGAAGTCGGTCTGTGTGAAATTTGTTTATATTACAGATTTTGTTTATTTAACTACATTCGTCTTCTTTGACTGAAAGAGTTATCTACACACAGAGAAAAACCAACTTGAAATCAGTAAGAACCATGCTGAATTAATAAGAACCATTAGCGAAGGTTTACTCATATTGAAATTTCTTATTTCAATATGGACAAAATATTAATTTACAGTATTCATTTATTAAACTCATTAGTTTGTAGATATCTCAATATACATTTTCTATTATATTAAAAATTATTGAATTAATGTGACGAATTCTTATTTTTAAGCTGCAGATTTTCCCTGAGTGTATGGATTGTTTATAATTGCAATGTGATTTAACTAAACGACGATTCATACATTTTCATGATGTAGATCTAAAAAATGCTTAAGCATTGATGAGAAATTTGACATATCTACAAATTGATTTTATGTATGTATGTATGTATGTATGTATGTACATACAAATAAGTGTTTAACTCAATCTTTGAATACATTTTTTTTTTTGTCTTGTGATATCTTTTTGTTGTGTATTATCTGAAATTAAAAACGATGTTTTATCTGCATTTACTTAAAAGTTTGTGAAGATTTTCTGTTTTAAGTAAAACTGAATTTCTGAAGATACATACTCCATAGTAATAGTAACTATAATAGAAATATTTCTTATACTTAATTTACATTTTTTTAAAGTTGACGCAACGTTAGTTAGTCAACGTTTGACATTTTTGGGGGTATGCAATTTTTTCTAACTGTAGCCTTTTTTCTTCACTTTCTACATTTATTTTGGAAAACTTGCTTTGCTTTTTAAAAATGTATAAACATTTTTAAATGAAACTGATCCGGCACTCCAGCTTAGGTACTGATAGTTTTTTTTTGTTGTTAGTTAACTTACTTATTTTTTATTTTTTATTGATAAACATTGGAAATCAAAAGGGAGTTTTATATTGTAATTATTATTTTCATAATTGTTGAAAACAATCGCTACTTCTTTTGCGATGAAATCATTTGAATTACTTTTGCAACTTTACGCGTTTATAAAAATTATGTTATTTTCTATATTTCTTAATTTATAAGACTTTTAGACTTTGTCCTTTAGGGGTTATATATTCTATTATACGATTATGAATAAGAATGCAGTAAGCTGATGTATTTGCTTACTGCTTCAAATTAAAATTTTATTAAATTGAATAAAAGGAGTTTTTTTTTTCTTAAACTCTAATGCAGTTAGAAGCGCTGGAGATTCTTTCATATAACAGCTTTTTTGAAATTTTTGATACATAGTATAATATAGAATTGGATAACATTTATTTTTAATTTTTATGTTAAGAAGTACGGGTATGAGACTGAATTTAAATGTACTTTTAAATTAGTTAAATCATAATGAACAAACATATTTTCTTCTTTAATAGCGATCAACAGAAAACGAACTCGTTTTCATATAATTTAGGTATACCCTATCGACGGCTCCTCTAGGATACAAGATGACTTTGTATGACGAAATTTCTGTTGCTTTATACTGATAATATGTTTACATTAATAAGATACATATACATATGTTTATTTTATGAACGGTGAGCACCTATGGCTTTTATTTAATGTTCTATATGAATTTTTTTTCATTTTATTAAAGTTCAGCGTATTGTATATATATTTCTGAAATGTTTAAGTGTGTTTTGTGTGCCCATCGGGCAGAGTGTACGTATTAGTTGGTCAGTCAGTCTCTATTTTTATTTATTTTTTTTTCTTCTAATGTGCCACTCCTTTTTCAGATTTTACTACTTGGAATAGAGAATTTTTGTCTAATTTTTTGGTGGGTATATACATTAGGTATGTAGAAATTAGTTTAGATACAAAGAAATGCATGTTTAATATACAACTATTGTATCAAATCGATCTCAAATAACTCAGTTACCTCTACCAGCAATTCACCGTTGGTGTATTCATAAAGTGTTAGAAACAATGAAATATCTATGTTTTGAGAGAATTTTTCCCCTCAAGTATTTCTACATGAGGTTTGAGGGGTCAATCACTGTCGCATTCATATGTAATGATTATTCACTTAAAAAACGTCATCATCACCATCAATCATCTCCGTATACAATACATTCATGAGTTGGGTTGATCCAGATACAATTGCTGTCTCATCACCTTCTAACAGCTTTATATATTTTGCTAGTATGCATGCCTTAGCATACTTCTATCGATAGTGACGTAAGAGTCCGAGATGTAGTAGTGTTACAATTAAAAATCTTTGCTATTAGAATTTACCAGTTCGCTCTTTTGAATTTTTGCAAAGTAGATACATATGTATGTATTTCATTGACCACAAAATCATAAAATTTCTTTGCTTACAAAATTGTATGACGTGAGGATTTTTTTTTTTTTTTTTTTAATTATACATGCTTCGGCATGCTTTCATTTTTTTCTATAAATTTATGTAATACTCATACAGATACAGATATAAAGTAAGATCTGTTTACTGTACATTTTAAAATTTATGCATGCTTCAGCATGATTCTAGTTGAAGCGTATATTCATTCACTAAGTTTGTTTGATACTTATTCATACACATGTACATTCTTAAAGATTGGATATCAAAGTCCAATTTCCGTAGTTTATCTATATTTTCTAAAGATCTGATAGCTAAAGAAATAAATAGAGTGAAGATCTTCTATAATAATCCCATTTTCATATTGTAAAATTTTGCGTGCTAGCGCTTTCGATGGGAAAATATACATACAACTTTATAAAAAGTGATAATATGATGTGCTGCTGAATATTGCACTATGTTATAGTTCATTTTAAACACTGAAGTTTTAGCAATATTTCATTCAGACCAACAAGTTTAGAGAGAATTCCACTACATTTAGTTAATTATCTTTCTTAAGACTCATCATTCCTAATCAATCCTGCAAAAACAACACAAACTAGATTTTTCGTTTTAATTTTATTTTTTTTAAATTCAACATTCATTCTTCAAATTACTTTATACTATATTAAGTAGCTTTTCCTCATTTGTTGAGTTGACTTTAATAGGAGACATTTTAATGGTACGATGAACTTTTCTATTGCATGCATTGAGTAAATCTTTATACATACCAATCCACTTATATGAACCATTAAAGCTAATTCTTTTCACATCATACCTTTCAATGATCTATTAAATCATTCTAATATTGATGCTTTCATATTAAGTAATCTTTAATCTTCTATTTATGTATGAGTTTTCCCAAGTATTTATTAAAAAATTCTTTAGAATCATCTGTTTGTAAGTTTTTTGGTACCCGTACCACTTCAAAAATATTTTCCATTGCCTTGGTTTTTAGAGTGCAGCTTTTATTTTCAGCTGTACTTTGAGAATGTGTCAATTACAGTCTTCAAAAATCAACAATTTCTATTTTCTGTAGAATAGTTCTACATTTCACCTAACTTAGCTCCATAAAACATCATATATTCCTGTCATTACATCTCTACAAGCACAAACAGTTGTTGAAATTTAATATGGACTTCGTTAACTAAATTCCTTTTTAAAGACATTGAATTGTTTCACAGATTTTTTCGAAAGTGTTGTGATCTACATCTTGCACTTTCAGCTATTTATACTAACATGTAGTTAATTTTCTAATCTATATATTTAACCGTAAACTCTTCAATTTGTTTTTAATTATTTACTTTTTAGAATTGCTTTTTCAATTTTATAACTGTCTTCTTTCTCTAATTTTATTTCACGTTGTTGTTCCTCAATTTGCATTTAAATATATTCTTGAATATTAATGCTTTAAGCTATATTATTAATTTGTCTTGTATTTTATCTTCATTCAGTTTAATGTAACTATCAACAATAGTTTGTATCTAATTCATTTATGCCTTCCAATACTGATAAGTCAGTATAAATGTCTTCAGAATTGGAAGTCTATGAGTAAAATCATCGTCATCATCATTCTCAGTATTAGCATCATTAAATATGATGGTATTATCAAATATTGTTCCTTCTACTAGTTTCTTTTGGGGTACTTGTCTATATCTTGAGTGAAGGTTTCTCAGGCTTTAAACTTGTATATTTTCAACTTCTGTCTTGATTTTACTTTCTTCTTTCATAAGAATTCTTTTAATATTTTTAGAACTATTTATGAATTCTTCTGCTATAGGTTTAAATGTATCTTTTAGTTGTTCACTTGTATCTATTTCACCAGTTTTTATACTGCGAAGCTTTTTCTTCAACACATTTCTTGTCAACACCAACTGTTTTAAAATTTTCTCATCCAGGGCAAATAACAGGTATCAGCAATCATATCAGCTTTTCAGGAGCTGGTCTGGTTTTCAGATCAGCTTTTCAGGACCTGGTCTGGTTTTCAGATCAGCTTATCAGGACCTGGTCTGGTTTTCAGATCAGCTTTTCAGGACCTGGTCTGGTTTTCAGATCAGCTTTTCAGGACCTGGTCTGGTTTTCAGATCAGCTTTTCAGGACCTGGTCTGGTTTTCAGATCAGCTTATCAGGACCTGGTCGGTTTTCAGATCAGCTTATCAGGAGCTGGTCTGGTTTTCAGATCAGCTTATCAGGAGCTGGTCTGGTTATCAGATCAGCTTATCAGGAGCTGGTCTGGTTTTCAGATCAGCTTATCAGGAGCTGATCTGATTTTTAGATCAGCTTATCAGGTAACAGATCAGGCTATCAGGAGCTATTCAGATTTTCATTTCAAGATATCTGAGTTAGATTTAGTTATCAGTGTACAAGTAGCTAGCCATTTATAACATTTATATACATGAAGTTTAAAGTCAGATGAAATACGAAAAAGTAAAGTTTTATCTAGTAAAATTATTTTCTATAACGATCATCGTTTAATTCACTATCTTTGCTTATAATCAAAAATCCATATTTATCCTTTCAACATGCTTTTTATTTTTCTCACCTAACTTAAACATTAAATATACATTATGATGATCTCTTATTAAATGTTTGGTGATTCTGGTGTAAGTTTTACATAAGTAGAATGAATCAACATTCTTATCTCTCCCCATACAAAAATATGCTTCCCATACGCATCATCGTTAAATATCATATTAGAATTACTTTGGACTGAAATAACAGATTCACTATCGGTAAATTTTGTAATATATTATTATTTTAATTGATGTAATTAATTTCTTCAGATATTTATATCTGGGGTGATATAAAGATTTTGAGTATAAATAAACGTTCTCAAAATTTAAGTCCATTAGGACTTTCTAGCAAGCCAATCATAGCGTTTTTTTTTTCGTAATTTGACAGGTCAACTATTGTTGCACGAATAGAATTTGATATAAAGGAACTATGATTTATTTTTGAACTATCGTTCGATGATTCATCAATATTTCGTACCAAGAATTATTTATGTTGTTTTGACTAAGGGTATGAGTCAATATTTATAAAATCCATTTCATAAATATCAGCTCATGCTCATAGTCAAAACAAAGTATGCTTTAAGTGTTTAAAACCGGTATTACCATAAAATGGTGGTCTTAAACACTTAAAATATACTTTGTTTTACTAACCGCATTTTATAACTAAATGCATTTCATAAATATTGACGCATACTCATAATCAAAACAGCATATAAATATCCTTTGTTTTGACTATGAGTATGAGTCATTATCTCTTATTATAGAAAAATAAAATAGTATGATTATATGATATCAGAAATCATGTTTTCTAATATCATATAACCATACTATTTGATTCTTTCTATAATAATAGATAATATTTATGAAATGCATTTATTTACAAAATGCAATTAGTAAAACAACATAAATATAGGATGGTATGAAATTTTGATGATTCATCAATATTTCGTACCAAGGTATTTTTAGGTTGTTTTTACTATGAGTTTGCGCCAATATTTATGAAATGTATTTCATAAATATTATCTTTTATTATAGAAAAATTAAAAATGTAGCTATACGATATCAGAAAATATTTTCTGAAATCGTATAGCTATATTATTTTATTTGTCCTATAATAAGAGATAATGGCCCCTACTCATAGTCAAAACAAAGAATATTTTAAGAGTTTCAAATCAGTATTATCATAAAAAATACTGATTTTAAACTCTTACAGCCTTATTTATAATACTTATTAAGGCTTTGGAAAGGCTTTTTAAAACAAATTTTTTATAAAAATTTTTTCTTAAAAAGTCTTTATAAAGCCCTAATAAGTGTTATAAATAAGGCTGTTAAAATATACTTTGTTTTACTAACCACATTTTTGTAACTAAACGCATTTCATAAATATTGATGCATACTCATAGTCAAAAAAAGGATATTTTTATGCTGTTTTGATTATGAGTGTGGATCATTATCTCTTATTATAGAAAAAATAAACTAATGCAGCTATACGATTTCAGAAAATATTTTCTGATATGGTATAGCTGTATTAGTTTATTTTTTTATAATAAGAGATAATATTTATAAAATGTATTTAGCTACATAAATGCGGTTAGTAAAACAACCTAAAATACCTTGGTACGAAATATTGATGAATCATCGAACGATAGTTCAAAAATAAATCATAGTTCCTTTATATCAAATTCTATTCGTGCAACAATAGTTGACCTGTCAAATTACGAAAAAAAAAACGCTATGATTGGCTTGCTAGAAAGTCCTAATGGACTTAAATTTTGAGAACGTTTATTTATACTCAAAATCTTTATATCACCCCAGATATAAATATCTGAAGAAATTAATTACATCAATTAAAATAATAATATATTACAAAATTTACCGATAGTGAATCTGTTATTTCAGTCCAAAGTAATTCTAATATGATATTTAACGATGATGCGTATGGGAAGCATATTTTTGTATGGGGAGAGATAAGAATGTTGATTCATTCTACTTATGTAAAACTTACACCAGAATCACCAAACATTTAATAAGAGATCATCATAATGTATATTTAATGTTTAAGTTAGGTGAGAAAAATAAAAAGCATGTTGAAAGGATAAATATGGATTTTTGATTATAAGCAAAGATAGTGAATTAAACGATGATCGTTATAGAAAATAATTTTACTAGATAAAACTTTACTTTTTCGTATTTCATCTGACTTTAAACTTCATGTATATAAATGTTATAAATGGCTAGCTACTTGTACACTGATAACTAAATCTAACTCAGATATCTTGAAATGAAAATCTGAATAGCTCCTGATAGCCTGATCTGTTACCTGATAAGCTGATCTAAAAATCAGATCAGCTCCTGATAAGCTGATCTGAAAACCAGACCAGCTCCTGATAAGCTGATCTGATAACCAGACCAGCTCCTGATAAGCTGATCTGAAAACCAGACCAGCTCCTGATAAGCTGATCTGAAAACCGACCAGGTCCTGATAAGCTGATCTGAAAACCAGACCAGGTCCTGAAAAGCTGATCTGAAAACCAGACCAGGTCCTGAAAAGCTGATCTGAAAACCAGACCAGGTCCTGAAAAGCTGATCTGAAAACCAGACCAGGTCCTGATAAGCTGATCTGAAAACCAGACCAGGTCCTGAAAAGCTGATCTGAAAACCAGACCAGCTCCTGAAAAGCTGATATGATTGCTGATACCTGTTATTTGCCCTGGATGAGAAAATTTTAAAACAGTTGGTGTTGACAAGAAATGTGTTGAAGAAAAAGCTTCGCAGTATAAAAACTGGTGAAATAGATACAAGTGAACAACTAAAAGATACATTTAAACCTATAGCAGAAGAATTCATAAATAGTTCTAAAAATATTAAAAGAATTCTTATGAAAGAAGAAAGTAAAATCAAGACAGAAGTTGAAAATATACAAGTTTAAAGCCTGAGAAACCTTCACTCAAGATATAGACAAGTACCCCAAAAGAAACTAGTAGAAGGAACAATATTTGATAATACCATCATATTTAATGATGCTAATACTGAGAATGATGATGACGATGATTTTACTCATAGACTTCCAATTCTGAAGACATTTATACTGACTTATCAGTATTGGAAGGCATAAATGAATTAGATACAAACTATTGTTGATAGTTACATTAAACTGAATGAAGATAAAATACAAGACAAATTAATAATATAGCTTAAAGCATTAATATTCAAGAATATATTTAAATGCAAATTGAGGAACAACAACGTGAAATAAAATTAGAGAAAGAAGACAGTTATAAAATTGAAAAAGCAATTCTAAAAAGTAAATAATTAAAAACAAATTGAAGAGTTTATGGTTAAATATATAGATTAGAAAATTAACTACATGTTAGTATAAATAGCTGAAAGTGCAAGATGTAGATCACAACACTTTCGAAAAAATCTGTGAAACAATTCAATGTCTTTAAAAAGGAATTTAGTTAACGAAGTCCATATTAAATTTCAACAACTGTTTGTGCTTGTAGAGATGTAATGACAGGAATATATGATGTTTTATGGAGCTAAGTTAGGTGAAATGTAGAACTATTCTACAGAAAATAGAAATTGTTGATTTTTGAAGACTGTAATTGACACATTCTCAAAGTACAGCTGAAAATAAAAGCTGCACTCTAAAAACCAAGGCAATGGAAAATATTTTTGAAGTGGTACGGGTACCAAAAAACTTACAAACAGATGATTCTAAAGAATTTTTTAATAAATACTTGGGAAAACTCATACATAAATAGAAGATTAAAGATTACTTAATATGAAAGCATCAATATTAGAATGATTTAATAGATCATTGAAAGGTATGATGTGAAAAGAATTAGCTTTAATGGTTCATATAAGTGGATTGGTATGTATAAAGATTTACTCAATGCATGCAATAGAAAAGTTCATCGTACCATTAAAATGTCTCCTATTAAAGTCAACTCAACAAATGAGGAAAAGCTACTTAATATAGTATAAAGTAATTTGAAGAATGAATGTTGAATTTAAAAAAAATAAAATTAAAACGAAAAATCTAGTTTGTGTTGTTTTTGCAGGATTGATTAGGAATGATGAGTCTTAAGAAAGATAATTAACTAAATGTAGTGGAATTCTCTCTAAACTTGTTGGTCTGAATGAAATATTGCTAAAACTTCAGTGTTTAAAATGAACTATAACATAGTGCAATATTCAGCAGCACATCATATTATCACTTTTTATAAAGTTGTATGTATATTTTCCCATCGAAAGCGCTAGCACGCAAAATTTTACAATATGAAAATGGGATTATTATAGAAGATCTTCACTCTATTTATTTCTTTAGCTATCAGATCTTTAGAAAATATAGATAAACTACGGAAATTGGACTTTGATATCCAATCTTTAAGAATGTACATGTGTATGAATAAGTATCAAACAAACTTAGTGAATGAATATACGCTTCAACTAGAATCATGCTGAAGCATGCATAAATTTTAAAATGTACAGTAAACAGATCTTACTTTATATCTGTATCTGTATGAGTATTACATAAATTTATAGAAAAAAATGAAAGCATGCCGAAGCATGTATAATTAAAAAAAAAAAAAAAAAAAATCCTCACGTCATACAATTTTGTAAGCAAAGAAATTTTATGATTTTGTGGTCAATGAAATACATACATATGTATCTACTTTGCAAAAATTCAAAAGAGCGAACTGGTAAATTCTAATAGCAAAGATTTTTAATTGTAACACTACTACATCTCGGACTCTTACGTCACTATCGATAGAAGCATGCTAAGGCATGCATACTAGCAAAATATATAAAGCTGTTAGAAGGTGATGAGACAGCAATTGTATCTGGATCAACCCAACTCATGAATGTATTGTATACGGAGATGATTGATGGTGATGATGACGTTTTTTAAGTGAATAATCATTACATATGAATGCGACAGTGATTGACCCCTCAAACCTCATGTAGAAATACTTGAGGGGAAAAATTCTCTCAAAACATAGATATTTCATTGTTTCTAACACTTTATGAATACACCAACGGTGAATTGCTGGTAGAGGTAACTGAGTTATTTGAGATCGATTTGATACAATAGTTGTATATTAAACATGCATTTCTTTGTATCTAAACTAATTTCTACATACCTAATGTATATACCCACCAAAAAATTAGACAAAAATTCTCTATTCCAAGTAGTAAAATCTGAAAAAGGAGTGGCACATTAGAAGAAAAAAAAATAAATAAAAATAGAGACTGACTGACCAACTAATACGTACACTCTGCCCGATGGGCACACAAAACACACTTAAACATTTCAGAAATATATATACAATACGCTGAACTTTAATAAAATGAAAAAAAAAGTCATATAGAACATTAAATAAAAGCCATAGGTGCTCACCGTTCATAAAATAAACATATGTATATGTATCTTATTAATGTAAACATATTATCAGTATAAAGCAACAGAAATTTCGTCATACAAAGTCATCTTGTATCCTAGAGGAGCCGTCGATAGGGTATACCTAAATTATATGAAAACGAGTTCGTTTTCTGTTGATCGCTATTAAAGAAGAAAATATGTTTGTTCATTATGATTTAACTAATTTAAAAGTACATTTAAATTCAGTCTCATACCCGTACTTCTTAACATAAAAATTAAAAATAAATGTTATCCAATTCTATATTATACTATGTATCAAAAATTTCAAAAAAGCTGTTATATGAAAGAATCTCCAGCGCTTCTAACTGCATTAGAGTTTAAGAAAAAAAAAACTCCTTTTATTCAATTTAATAAAATTTTAATTTGAAGCAGTAAGCAAATACATCAGCTTACTGCATTCTTATTCATAATCGTATAATAGAATATATAACCCCTAAAGGACAAAGTCTAAAAGTCTTATAAATTAAGAAATATAGAAAATAACATAATTTTTATAAACGCGTAAAGTTGCAAAAGTAATTCAAATGATTTCATCGCAAAAGAAGTAGCGATTGTTTTCAACAATTATGAAAATAATAATTACAATATAAAACTCCCTTTTGATTTCCAATGTTTATCAATAAAAAATAAAAAATAAGTAAGTTAACTAACAACAAAAAAAACTATCAGTACCTAAGCTGGAGTGCCGGATCAGTTTCATTTAAAAATGTTTATACATTTTTAAAAAGCAAAGCAAGTTTTCCAAAATAAATGTAGAAAGTGAAGAAAAAAGGCTACAGTTAGAAAAAATTGCATACCCCCAAAAATGTCAAACGTTGACTAACTAACGTTGCGTCAACTTTAAAAAAATGTAAATTAAGTATAAGAAATATTTCTATTATAGTTACTATTACTATGGAGTATGTATCTTCAGAAATTCAGTTTTACTTAAAACAGAAAATCTTCACAAACTTTTAAGTAAATGCAGATAAAACATCGTTTTTAATTTCAGATAATACACAACAAAAAGATATCACAAGACAAAAAAAAAAAATGTATTCAAAGATTGAGTTAAACACTTATTTGTATGTACATACATACATACATACATACATACATAAAATCAATTTGTAGATATGTCAAATTTCTCATCAATGCTTAAGCATTTTTTAGATCTACATCATGAAAATGTATGAATCGTCGTTTAGTTAAATCACATTGCAATTATAAACAATCCATACACTCAGGGAAAATCTGCAGCTTAAAAATAAGAATTCGTCACATTAATTCAATAATTTTTAATATAATAGAAAATGTATATTGAGATATCTACAAACTAATGAGTTTAATAAATGAATACTGTAAATTAATATTTTGTCCATATTGAAATAAGAAATTTCAATATGAGTAAACCTTCGCTAATGGTTCTTATTAATTCAGCATGGTTCTTACTGATTTCAAGTTGGTTTTTCTCTGTGTGTAGATAACTCTTTCAGTCAAAGAAGACGAATGTAGTTAAATAAACAAAATCTGTAATATAAACAAATTTCACACAGACCGACTTCAACGCGAGACAAATTTAATCATGAGAAAATATAAAGCAATCGTAAGTATAAAAGCATACTAGGATTAGGGAAGTCCAGATATATGATAGTATTTTATAGTACCAAATGTCGATGTTGAAAACAATTTATTTCTACCTACATATAAATACCAGCTCAAATACACACACATAGCAGAATTCATATAAGAAATATCCAAGAAAATTTCAACAACACCCCACCTTTTGCAAATCATGACGAGCCTTAAATTCTCCCTCAGATATACATACACAAATTCCCATGATCATACATACATATACAATATATAAGATTAATCTCAACAACACAACACTCTCACCTACCTGAAATTACAGATAGTCTTAAACTTCTACAGACGTCTATACACATAGATTCTCACGGCTACATATTACAAGAACACCTCGCCCCTAATAAATCACAATCATCTTAAATTCTTACAAAAATACATACATACATACATACGCATAACCAATTTACCTCAACAACATCCTCACCCACCTCAAATCACGATCAACCTTAAACTACTATAGAGAGACACATTCACAAAGATTCTCCCGGTTGCATATTACAAGAACACCTCACCCCTCATAAATCACAATCAGCCTTAAGCTCCTACAGAAATACACACATTGAAATTCCTACAAACATACACACACACACACACACACACACACACACACACACACACATATACACATACATTCACACACAACTACACACGCAATCGATCTACCTCAACTACACCCCGCCCCCTGCCAATCAAACCTTCACCTGAATTCTCACAGACAGACAGACACATCCACAAATTCCTATGGTTACATATTACGGCAACAACGCCGCCCACTCAAATCACGGTCAGCCTTAAGTTCCCACAGTCTAGCAACACCTACATTAGCATTAGAAAAAATAACTTTCACGTTTTCCCGTCGTCATTAGGAAAAATCATTTTCCCGTCGGCATTTGAAAAAATTATATTCATGTTTTGCCGTCGGCATTTGAAAAAATTATATTCATTTTTTGCCGTCGGCATTTGAAAAAACAATATTCATGTATTGCCCGGCATTAGGAAAAATTATCATGTATTGCAGTAGGCATTAGGAAAAATTATCATGTTTTGCCTTCGGTATTACGAAAAATTATCATGTTTTGCCTTCGGAATTACGAAAAATCATTAGATGATTTTCCGTCAGCATTAGGAAAAACCATTTTCATG
This sequence comes from Tachina grossa, assembly GCA_949987645.1. Classification (NCBI taxonomy): domain Eukaryota; kingdom Metazoa; phylum Arthropoda; class Insecta; order Diptera; family Tachinidae; genus Tachina; species Tachina grossa. The sequence goes on along the minus strand of OX465274.1, from coordinate 102,342,190 downwards.
ATTTTCCCCGTCGTCACATACACACATAAAAACCGCCAAACTATAAACCGCCTTAATACATTCACACAAAATATTCCACACACAAACTTCCCACGGTCAGGCAGGCAGACAGACAGACCGACAGACAGACATACACTTAATGTAAACAAAAACTCCTAATGTAAACAAAAAACTCCTAATGTAAACAAAAAACTCCTTATATAAACAAAAAACTCCTTATGTAAACAAAAAAACACAAATTTCCAAGAATTTAACAATTTTCAAATTTTAATTACCCAAATTTAACAATTTCAGCAACAATTTAACAATTTCAGCCACAATTTAACAATTTTAATTGTCCCCGGAGCGATAGTCCCCTACTACTCATAGTTCTCCAGAGTGATTATAGGGCTGCACCATTGGAGCGATAACGATTATACTAAGTAGTCAGCTTAGAAACCTAGGCTTAAGTTAATAGCAAATTTGTTGATTTATTCGTTGTGTACGAAAAGCAAAAAGAAATAAATATATCAGATTTATGACAATATCTATATAGATATGTAAGGGCTAATTTTTCTGGCTTTTTGTCAGAAAAAGAAATTTTTTGCATATATAAACTTTTTGTAGAAAAATGCTTATTTTGGATCACCTTGCATAAACAAGCTTATTTTTCACTCTGGCAACGCGATTAATATATAACGACTCATATAACTCAAACTGGTGTAAAAGAAATTCACAAAAAATATATTTCTTTCCTCTACTTGCACATACGTCTCCACGAGCCATCAACTTGGACATGACATGAACATGACGCCCGCAGAGCAACTGTGAAAAATTCATGAACTTCTTTGTTGTGGTGAACACGGGCGATGTCCATGTTCAGGCATATGAAAGTCTTTTGCTGTAGCGCAACATGGCGAACATCGTTGCTCAGACATATGTTCGGATATCCATGTCAGAGCATTGACGAAACATGGACATGAGCGGTCTCCATTAGCCATTTGCGATGTCCGACATGATGACCATACCAAGTTCGTGGCTAGTGGAGACCGCTAGTTATGTACAGATTTTGAGTTATAAAACATTGTGGGTCTTGTAAACATCGGAGACATGATTCGTAACAAAGTCTGCGGTGCTTAGACTCAGTGTTCGAAAATAAACATTATTTAATGTACTTTAATGTTCTGTAAGGTACAACCTCACATACACAAGCGCTAATAATGTAGGCATACCGAATACACTAAAATTATAAGTATTTATAATTTTAGTTAACTTGTGCACAAGAATAATTATGTTAAGCTACTCAAAATGATGATGATCAACACTTCGTATGGTTAAATACATTATTATTAAAGTACATATATTTAATGCATATATGTACACTCAAAAAAGTTTTACAATAACTGAATACGAGAAATTTCTCTTAACTAAAATTAAAGTAAATTTTATAGTTAGGTATAGTTTTACCAAGGTATTTGTATGTGAAGTCTTTGTGTTTATTGTTTAATAAACTGAAACAATTTCATCTGAAATTATTTTTCGTACAATTTTTACTTAAGCGATTAGTACACTACATGTAAAATGACACATACGAATGTGGCTGTGCCATGACGACAATTTTCAGATTGTTGGTTTAATTTTTTTTAAATAAGTAGTGGTGGCTACATGACGTTAAATTTTTATAGTATTTTTGTTCAAAATCTAAAGGTAAAACATTTAGACTAGTCGGGCACATTTTCAGAAGCAGTATGTGTGTAAAGACGTGAATTTCTACATTAAAATGTGCTACTAGTACACGGCATGTATCCAATTTAGCTTCATGGTGACGTCAAAATTATATCGGAACCATGCGCGAATGTAAAATTCTCATGCCGTATACTATTTGCTTTATATTATTTTCTTTCATTGTAAAATTCAAAAATATTTTAATAACAACAAAATTAGATTTAAACTTAAGTGTATACGAGTAGTTCAAAAATTAAAATAGTTTTGCGTAAATTTAAACATAGATATGTACATATGTATGTGCATACATATTTACATACATATGTATATGGATGTAAAAAATTCATTACTGTCGAATATAAAAGTATTAAAGTGGTAAGCTACATATGTACATGAAATTGGTATGTATCATGTTGTGGCATATGCATCTAAGTATGTATGTATTTAAGTATGAACATATGTGCATGTATACATATGCGTGTGCATATGTACGTAAGTTTCGTAGAAAACGAGTAATGGGAAATACGCCTTTTTTCGATTAAATCGTAAACGACAAAAACGAAAGTTTTTAGGAGAATTTTTTTTAAGTGGGCCTTATTTTCGGTTTTATCGTAAGCGACAAAAATTAAAGTTTTCAGGAAAAGGTTTTTGTAATATTCAAATATGTAAAAAAATGTTCGCTTACGTTAAAATCGAACAACCTATATCTTAAAAGTTATAGACAATTTTGTCAGTTTGATAATTCTAAACTATGGATAGGCACACTTTCGATAACATGTCGCTTGCGGTAGAATCGCAAATATGGCTCGATAGTCAAATATGTTTCACATGCTTGAATTGTCCCTTACAATACAATTTTACAGCATGAATGTTAAAAGTTATCAAGAATTTTGGCATTTTGATAACTCTAAACAATGGATTGGCCCTCAAAATCTCAGTTTCAATAAAAATGTTAATTTTTTACTACATGTCGTTTATTATTAAATCGAAAATAGAGCTCGATATGTACGTGTATAAAAAACTTAAAACGTTAAATTTGATAAGGCAAAAAACATGGAAATAGATGGTTGAAGTTTTGTTACATGATATTTAACATCTAAGGGCTCTGTTTTGACGAAGATGAGGAAAGAGCATCTGTTTTCCTATTATTTTGTACGAATATAAAAAAAATTATGTTATTAGATTACTCACAGATATATTTTTCCATATTACCTAATTATCTCAGCAATATGTACTTTACATATTTATAAACAATAAAAATGATTTATAAAAAACATTCTTTAAAATTATATTTATTTAATTTACAAGCCTTGTTGTATTGTATTTGAAAAGAAAGTTTAATTAAAATACTTCTAAATGAAAACAAGTTATTTCTATTTTATTTGAAGTCGTTTTTTCAAATTCGAATCAAGCAATTGTAATTATTCTAACTTGTGTTTAAATTGGTCAGGTAGGTAATTTGTTGTCCGTTAAAATAAGTGTAACACAATTTTTATAGTTTTATATACGGTATGTGATAGCTTCTGAGTCGTTCCACGTGTTGTCTTGATGTGAATTCTGCTGTTAAAAGATATGCCACACCTGCTTAAGTTGAAATTTTGAATACACAAATTAATAGTATGTGTTCCAAATTAGAAGAAAAATATTTTGAAACAAACGATTTAAAATCAGTAGTTTTAAATATGTGTGTGTTGGTGTTGAAAATAAAAAAACTAATATTCAAAAATAACTAAAAAATCATTCGCTTCACATGAAAAATAAAGCCTGTGCGCATGTGGCTTGGGCGTAATATTGACGTCACTATGAAGGTGCATATGGTACATACCACGTAGTAGGGCCGATTTCAGCCCTTAAAATTTAACCAATTTACATAAGGCTGTTAATTTGTAAGTGCAAAGTAAATCAAAATGTTCACATCTACAACAAAACGTAGGTAAATTTGTATTCAACTCACAAGGGTAGTTAAATTTTAAGGGCCCATGTATACATACATTTTAAGTGCTGCTTATAAAAATATGTGTTACATTTGTAGCCGCTACTGCTTACTTAACAAAATGCAAGCAACATCCTGGAAATTCTCTTAACGTCATTATGTGTCTTTCTACATGTCATGTACCATATTGTTTGAAATGATGTTTCATTTGAATTTACTAACAGCATATTTTGAGTGTAAAAGAAAAGAAAGTGAGAAAACAAGCAAAATATCAAAGCTCTGTAAAAATTTAAAAAAATATAAAATAAAGGTGTTATTATAACATATAAACACTTTTAAAACAAATAATATTAAGCTGATAATTAGTGAAAACAAAAAAAAAACAATAAAACTAATTATTCGTGGACGAAAAACAATAATATGGCTGAATGCAATAAATGCAGATCAGCAATAAGGGGTGAAAGTGGAATAAGTTGCAATGGAGTGTGTGGCAAAGTATTCCATATCACAAAAAAATGTGCGGGAATAGACCAATACTCGGCGAAAATTATGGATGAAAATAGATTTATAAGATATATTTGTGATGATTGCATGCAATATATACAAAACATTGATTTGGTAATAAAAGAAATTCAAGATGGAGTTCTCGAAAATAAACAACACCTAATAGACTATAAACATGAATTTAAAACATCACTAAAACCGAATGAAACCAAAATTAAAAAATTATTAGAAGCTATTGAGACACCGTATGAAGAAAGAATTAATAAAATGATTAAATTACAAAAATCTTGTGAAAAAAATTTTGAAAATGTTAAAAAATTATTTGGTAATGTAAACGAAATTGAAAACAACGACGAAAAACTGTATCAAACAATAGAAGAAAAAAATGAAAATATATGTAAAGAGATAAAAAAAGCGATAAATGAGGCAAGTACAAAAACAACATATGCAGAAGCAGTTAGAAACAAAGTGTTACCAGGTACGACCAAACAAGTACCCCTAATTGTAAAACCAAGGGAAAAGCAATCAGCGGTTAAAACAAAAGAAGAGTTAAATAAAATTAATACAGTTGATTTAAAAATAACAAACGTTATAAGTAAGAGAAACGGAACAATAGTGATACAGAGTGAAAATGGCGAAGAACGGGAAAAAATTAAGAGTACGATTCAAGATAAAATATCGGAACAGTACGAAATTAAGGTTCCTAATACATCAGAGTACAAAATAAAAATTACAGGCATGACTTTTGAATATAGTGAGAATGAAATTATTGAGAAAATAAACAAACAAAATTACAATTTGGCTAACTCTAATTTTAAATTTATCGAAAAATATAATGTAAAGAGAAATAATAAAACAGTATATACTGTAAAATTAAAAGTTGATAGCGAATCATATAACAAAATTATAGAAGAAGGAAGAGTAAATATTGGTTGGGAAAAATGCAGAGTATATGATGGAACAGAAATCACACAATGTTTAAAATGTAGAGGATACAATCATCAAGCAAGGGAATGTAAGAACCAGGAAATATGTTTAAAATGCCATGGACAGCATAGAACTAAAGATTGTGAAAGCCAAGACCGAATAATGAAATGCATCAATTGCATAAAGGTAAACAGCAAACTAAACATGGGATTGGACGAAAATCACTTTACAAATGATAGAGAATGTCCGGTGTATCAAAACAAAATAAAAAACAAAATGAGAAATATTGGCCTACTATAACAATTAAAGGAGTTTCGCATAATGTATACAAATATACAAGGGCTTATTAATAACTATAACCAACTTGAAATTATTGTAGCAGAAGAAGGACCGGAGTTTTTTATTTTATCGGAAACTCATATAACTGAAGAAATTGAGGAATCAGAATTACAATTGCAAGGATATAAATATATCAATGTGTTATCTACATCTTCTAGAACTGGAGGTGTCATAATATATTTTAGGAGTCACTGGAATATTATTAAATTAATTGAAAAGGTGGATAATATGAAGTACTGGATTTTATTTTGCAGAGCCACATTTGGAAACTTTAGCTTTATAATTGGGGTAATTTATAGATCACCTAGTCATTGCGAATCTGTATTTTGTACTGCATTTGAAGAAATAATAGAGGAAATCTGTGATAATTACTTAAACAACTGTGATATTCTAATAACGGGTAATTTTAATATAGATTGGATGAAAAACTATACGTATAAAAATAGAATTAAGAGTCTGCTCCATGACAACGGTCTAAAGCAATTAGTAAATGAATGCACACGTGTAACAGAAAATTCAAAAACAATAATAGACTACGTAATATCGAATAACTTTAATACGTTAGTAAATAATAATGAAAAAAATAAGATCTCAGACCATGAAATTATAAATATAACTGTCCCAAATATGAATAAAGAAATACAAAATGAAAGAAAAATAATCGAAATATTTAAATATAATAAAGAAATTTTCAATAATGAATTATATAATAACTTAAAATACGATATCGACAGAGATATAAATAAAAATGTAGAGGCTTTTGATGAATGCTTTAAAAATACTGCTAAAAAAATGCACGTTTAAAAAACAGATTCGTGAAAATAAAAATGTTTACAATTGGTTTACTGATGAACTACGGTTGATGAAAAGAGAAAAAATAATGAGATATTTGCAAGCTAAAACAGAAAACACTAATCAAAAATGGGCAGAATATAAAATAAGTAGAAATAAATATAAACAACAAATTTAAAACAGTAAAAATAATTATATAAACAGAAAAATTAGTAACTCAAGGGACCAGAAACAAATGTGGAAGGAAATGAAAAATCTAGTACTTCATGATAATAAAAGTATGATCAAATCTGTGATATTTGACAATGTAGAATACAATGATAGTTATAACATCGCTAATAAATTTAACTCTTATTTTATACACAGCATTAGTAATATACGGGAATCGATAGGCAATGTGCAATATGTAAACAGAATAGCAACCAATGTAACTGATTTTTTTACATTTCGTATAATAAATAATTTAGAACTATATAATATAGTGAAACAAATGAAAAATAAAACTGATTACGAAAAAATATCAAATAAGATTATATTGGACAACTGGAATGCAATTGGTAGCGTATTGTTAAAAATAGTAAATACATCGTTGCAGACTGGCTGTTTTCCGGACAATTGGAAAAAAACAATGGTTACGCCAATTAGAAAAATTGCAAACACAAATAAATGCGAAGAATATCGGCCTATTAACACCTTAAAAACATGTGAAAAGAAAAGAAACAGCTGTAAAAATACAATTGGAGATATATATAGAGGAACATAATATACTATCCAAATATCAATCAGGATTCCGTAAAAAACACTCATGTGAAACGACCGTTAACTATGTCATTAGTAAATGGAAAGAGATAGGAAATGATAAGAAAATGATTGCGATTTTTTTTGATTTCAAAAGAGCATTTGAAACCATTGATAGGGAAATAATGCTAGAAAAGCTATATATGTATGGAATAAGAGGAAAAGAGATGAATTGGTTCAAATCGTACATGGAAAACAGAATACAGACAACTAAAGTAAATAATTCAGGATCGGAGGAATTAGTGAATGACTTTGGAGTTCCACAAGACTCAATACTGGGCGCACTGCTATTTATTATTTATATTAATGACTTGCCAAATATATTAGAAAGATGTAACATAGTCCTATACGCAGATGATACCTTAATATATACCATTGCAGACAAGGAAGAAGAATGTCGAGAAATTATAACTTATAATATAGATAAAATAAATAACTGGTTAAAAATGAATAAACTTAAACTTAATGAAAACAAAACGAAGATAATAGAAATTAACATCAATTCGAACGAAACATTTGAAATAAATAACTCGGTAATTGAAAAAGTCGAGCACATAAAATACCTCGGGTTTATAATTGATAAAAAATTAAAATTTAATGAACATATTGAGCACATATGCAGAAAAATCGGTAAAAAAATCAGTTTTCTTGGAAGAATCAGAAACAAAATATCGAAAACTACCGCAATAAATATATATAATACCATAATAAAACCACACTTCGAGTACGGGTCTACTATTTTATATACATGTAGCAACACACTCCAATTAGAAAGAATGCAGAAACTTCAAAATAAAGCTATGAGAATAATATTAAAATGTGATAGATATACTGAAATAAATACAATGGTTAAATGTGAAACAGAGACTTCAATTCAATACCCTTAGATTTATTAAAAAGATGAAACAAGGCGACACAGGGGTTATGTCAACGCAGATGCAGAGATCACTGTTTTACAAGGGCTTACAACTGTATAATACACTACCAAATAATATGAAAAATTAAAATAACGAGAATGTATTTAGAAAAAAATGTATTAATTTTGTAAGATTTAATGTTGATTTATAATGATAGGAAGTTTAAATCATGTACATATGTATATTGTAAAAGTATTTTTAATACTAATAATAATAATAATAAAAAAAAAAAAAAAAGAACTGTTTTGTCCACACATATACTATCTTATTCTTTAGTAGTGTGTGTGCTTCGTGACTATCATACACAGCGTACGTGTGTTGATGTTAAAAAGTAACAGCCCAGCGGTAAAACTCAGAAGACCTTCTTGGTGCAGGCCTTATTAAAGGACTGAGAAGGGAGAAAAGAAGGAGTAACATGTTTTGTTTGGTTTTTTTACCAAAGCAAAATAAAAATCTATTAGTTTGAAGGCCTTCCAGAATCTCTGGCGAAAGAAGCAAGAACAGAAGGCCTGCTCCACAATGACAACGCGTGTACAAAAGATATGAGTATGGAATGGAGCAAGCAGGCCTTCTACATCCAAAAGAAGGCGTACAGAGGCCTTCTAGAAGGCATCCCTACTCCTTCTAGTTCCCGCTGGGAGATTATACTCGCCTTGAATGCTGTCACCTCTTGAAATTTTAAACGCGGAAAAATATGAAGATAGTGCTTTTTAAATTTATTTATTTTTTTTCGTGGAAGTGTCCTAAACTAAAAATTTCAAATCTATTTTATTTCGAGCAATCCTGTCATTTAAAAACTTAAATTGAACATTTCAAGATATTTGTTTGCATTATTATAAGACTGATTCAAGGAATACGCGCTCTATTAAACTCTAACTTTAATATTTAATTTAATTAATGTAAAAAATTGTTTTGTCTAACAAGAGGGAATCATTATGTCATCAGCATTCCAAATATAATCGAATAGCGAAATTTGTATTATATATGGAAAATGATTCACTCAATGCAATTGTGAAACATTTGAGTCCATTTTAGAGTTTTAGGAAGAATTGAAATCTTATATAGATTGAGTTGATATAAGCCTGTTTTACAAACCAGAAAAAAGTTCTGTCACATCCATATTTAAAGGCAGAAATAGAAAGAGATTTGGCTTTGATGTATTTCTTTAAGTTTAAAACATATGCCACAATATTCTTACACGCGTTTAACGCTGAAGCAATAAAATTTGTTGTGTGAAAGCAATAAAATACCAAAGGATGGTGATTTTCATATAAATAGCAATGACGTGTAAATAACTTTTCATACATACATATGTATATACAATTGTTTTTTATCTTCTCTTACATTTTATATGGGTTTGAATGATACATGAATAGTTGAAAAAATAATTTTAAAAATATTATAGAAAAATACTAAATAATAGGTGTAAAACTACTTACTGCCAGTTTATAGAAGCCATGTGAAAATTCTCGTCTGCCTATTTATATTAAAAACAAAAACAAAGCACTCAAATTTTTTTTGTTTTCAATATAAATACACAGACGAGAATTTTTACATGGCTTCTATAAACAGGCAGTTAAATTGTGTTCAAATTACATATATGTTTTTGTCTTGTGGAATATCACTTTTACATGGTACATGTAGTCTGAAAACCTTTAAATACTGTCATGTGATATGTTTCAGTGCAAACATCAATTTTTATATAGAGCGTCTGACATCTGCTGGTTTTAAACAAATCAAGTCCTTGTTTCAATAAAAACTTACTTATTGTTTAGGTTTTATTATGGATTTTTAAAACAAATTTTCATACAAAATTCTTTGCATTAAGCCTTAATAATTTTTATAAATAAGGCTGTTACTATTTATTAATTTGTGTGTTAAATGAATTTTGTTTTCGTATAGGAAAGTTTGTTTTTTAATATACATATGTGCTTTAATAATATGTTCTTTAGTATATGATTTTGTTTTTTTATATATAAGATTAGTTTTAATAAAAGTAAAACATATTCTGCCGTATTCATAAAACACATTTAAAGTTTATTAAAGATTTATTTGACATATTCCTATGGGAAATTTGTCAAATAAACCTTAAATATTTTTTATGAATACGGCATATTATAATTAGTACCTTTTTATTCAACTCAAGTGTTTTCCTGGTTGCATTGCTTTTTGAAATATAAATATTGACAACATTGTCCCCCATTATAGAAAATGGAGAGTGTGGCAACCGCCAGTGCTGCCAGATGTAGATATTTGTTACTAAAGACTTCGTTTTTAACGATGAAAATTTTGAAGTATTTTTTGGCAATTTGCTTCGCAATATTTTAATTCCTTGGCGATATTTTTAGCTATATCCATATATGCAATTTCAATAATATGGGTTAGTGTTTAAAATATAGCAAATTTTGCGATGGAATTTTTCTACAACATAAAATAATTAATGCAAAAGAGAGTTATTTTCTATACCGTATGTTTACCAGTGAGGATGTAAATATCTGAATATAATGACTAGTAAAACAATTTGTACTTAAATTTATTCTTAAGTAAATGTTAATTGTATGTTATCACGAGACTTCAATATTTATTTTGATCCCGATGTTCAAGTTTAATTTTTCTTATTAAGATTCATCTTTTGGTATAAGTAATTTTTATTATGTTTTATACGACAGTATTTTTATGTTATGGTAAGCTAATGTATGTCTTATAAATTAACTTTTGTTAATGTAAAAACTTATTTTATTTAAATTTAACAATATTTGTTAAATAAAAACATGTAAATTTTTTTAGCTCATATATAATATTACTCATGTTTTAGACTCGGCAGTTTTTCTTGAAGCAAGTCTGATTTTATTGGAGAGGGTTGAAAGAAGAAAGAAGAGGGGAACTGACTTGGTTGTACGGAAAGTTACTTTAATTCTCTTTTGTGCTTTCATTCGCAGCATTAAAACAATAGGAAAATTGAACAAGAAACCGTCTGAGTGTAAACAAACGAGCAGTTTTAAAAGAGAATTGAAGATAATTGCTTCAAGAAAAACTGCCAAGTCTAAAACATGACTTATATTGGCGATATTCGACAACTAATTTAGCGAGGAGGCTACAAATAAATCTGACATCACTGGCTAGCATTGATCAGGAATGATATGCATATAATATGTGTATTTATGTATACACTACCGCGTGACGTAATGTTTTGCTATTGGCTGATAATTTTAAGTCACAAAAAAGCAAAAAAAAAATTTGTAAACATTACAGTGGAACATATTATAATTTTTCTATCTAAATTTTGGAAGCGAACCATTTTAATTTTTGTCTAAATTTATATATGCTAATGAGATCATTGATAAAACTTTAAGCCATAAGCGGGTGCTAGACACATCAATACTCAGCTTCAATAAGTGGTTGTGTGCGTTTTTTTATAAAAAAATATTCACACCAATAGTATATGTGTGACAATTTTTGGAAAACAAACGCACACAACCACACATATTGAAGCTGAATATTGATGTCTCTGGCACTCGCTATACATGAAGAAAAATATAAAACTTTTAACTTTAAAGAACTTTATGGTTTACTTAATCCTCCAGCCAAGAAGTGGTGTAACCCACATCTAGTTTTTTTTTGATTATTTAATTGCTTAATACTTTGATCTGTACAAAAACTGTTTTCCAGCTCCATTTTTTTAAGAATACCAAAATGCGGTTTACTCTAACTTCGTTTGATAGTTGTTAACATATATTATGTATTTATCAGCAACCAAAAATCTAATGTGCGGTGCGCTGATAGCCTCATACATATACACTTAATATATATCATAGGTAAAATAAATGAAAAAATGTGGTTCATTTTACGAATATATTCGTCATTTTTACATTACAAAATCCTTCGTAGATAGGAGAAATGGTATTTGTTTATTTGTAAGTAAGAACATTTTGTATTTTTACAAATATTTTATTATTAGATTTACGAAAAATTATGTTTATATTACAAAAGAAATTCATGACTCATGAAAAACAATTTCGTGTTATATACGAAATTTTGTATAAAAAGCTTAAAATATTAAAATCTGCAAGTAAATTATTTTGTCTTGCATTTGAAAAATAAGTTTGTAGAATAATCTGTAATTTTTGGAACTGAAGTTTGTAATAATCATAAAAAATATAATTTTAGTGGAACTGTTACAGCCTCTGCATTTCCCATACATTACATTACATATTTTGCACTGAAACTCAGAAATCAAACTGGCTATTAAAAGTTGCACAATGACATGAAGGAAAAATTAAAAAATTTAACAAAACAGCAATTTTTATTTTTATATTTCAATATTTTGTTTATTTTTGGAAATTTCCAAGTTTATAAAAATGTTTTATTTTCTTCTAAATTCAATAAAATAAACGAAAAATATGGTACTATATATAATTTTTCTAACACAACGAAACTCGTATAATTACGAAATCTGTTTCCTTGCACCAGCTAAACTTTTCGTAAAATTTACAAAATTTTGGTTTATTGCACATATAGTAAACTTTTTTTCATATTTTCAAGCATGAAATATTTTGAGTGTAGCATATATTACCAAGATAACCACAAAGATATTAAAAATTGTGTTTGCTTATATGTGCCGGCTATACATATTATGAACATCTCAATAGGGTGCATTATCAGTAGTAGTGAAATGGCGGTTCGGGGGCAATTAAAATTGTTAAATTGTGGGTGAAATTGTTAAATTTGGGTAATTAAAATTTGAAAATTGTTAAATTCTTGGAAATTTGTGTTTTTTTTGTTTACATAAGGAGTTTTTTGTTTATATAAGGAGTTTTTTGTTTACATTATGAGTTTTTTGTTTACATTAGGAGGTTTTGTTTACATTAAGTGTATGTCTATCTGTCTGTCTGTCTGTCCGTCTGTCGGTCTGCCTGACCGTGGTTGTTTGTGTGTGGAATATTTTGTGTGAATGTATTAAGGCGGTTCATAGTTTGGCGGTTTTTATGTGCGTATATACAGACGAGGAAAATCATGAAAATGATTTTTCCTAATACCAATGGTGAAATAGTGATTAATTTTTCCTAATGCCTACGGCATTACATAATTATTATTATTTTTATTTTTTTTTTCAAATGCCGACGGTAAAACATGATTATTATTTTTTTCAAATGCCGACGGCAATGCATGATAATTTTTCCTAATGCCTACGGCATTGCATGATAATTTTTCCTAATGCCTACGGCAATGCATGATAATTTTTCCTAATGTCTACGGCAAAACATGATTATTATTTTTTTCAAATGCCGACGGCAAAACATGATTATTATTTTTTTCAAATGCCGACGGCAAAACATGATTATTATTTTTTTCAAATGCCTACGGCATTGCATGATAATTTTTCCTAATGCCTACGGCAATGCATGATAATTTTTCCTAATGCCTACCGCAAAACATGATTATTATTTTTTTCAAATGCCGACGGCAAAACATGATTATTATTTTTTTCAAATGCCGACGGCAAAACATGATTATTATTTTCTAATGCTCCCAGTATTGCCAGACAGTAGAAATTTGTTATCGTAATACTATATCAGTAATATCAGAGAAAATAGGTTTGATGACTACTAGACGATTCTCATATGAATCATGGGAATGTGCTTGTGTGATTTCCTCACGCTAATAAATTCTTATAAAATAAAATAATTAAATAAATGAATAAAATAATTAAATATATTATTTTATTTATTTATAAAACGTTCTCATGTATGTGAACCTCCCTAATGCTTGTGTGTGGGGGGTCCAGCTTGTTTGTCGCTGGTAAGCTTATATTCTGTTTATTTGTTTAAGAAATATATTTGTATGTATGTATGTATGTGTGTATGATGCATGCATGCATGTATGTATGTATGTATGTATGTATGTGTGTATGATGTTTGTATGTATGTATGTATGTATGTATGTGCGATCGAAAGAACTTGTGCGTGGAATATTTTGTGGCTGTGTAGAATACATTTATATTTTGCAACGTAATCATTTTCTTTGTCTGCGATTATTTTAAAGCAGCAAAGTTTCAACTAACTACAGTCATAAGCAGAGAAACAAAAAGTAAAAATTTGCAAGTTAGCAAAAATGCTAACTTTTCCTCCTCCTTCCCAATCCCTTCTCTTTCCTTTATGTAGTTTGTATTTGAAATAAGAAAACACTTGTAGATTTTTTATTTTTCTATACATTTATTGTTTAAAGTTTTTTAAAATTTTATAATAATACATACATTAATATTTTAAAAAGTGAAAAAGTTCATTTAAAGCAAGATATTTCTTTTGTTAGTAAAATAGCATTTTTTAATGCGCAAACACCAAGTTTATGATAATTACAATAAAAATATTCTGGATACTTAATCTCCATTTGTTTAAAGTTGATACAGCCTATATCCTCAACGTTAAAAATTTTTCGGCATAAAATTTTTTCCAACCATCGTCTTTTCTCTTCGCCTTTTACATAAATTTTAGAACATCTTGCGTTGGCTTTTAAAAAATTGCAAACGCTTTCAAAAGAAACTGATCCAGCAGTCCAGCTGAGGTGATGATAGTTTTTCGTTAGCCACTTTACTTCTCTTTGCTTTTTTATTGATAAGCATTTAAAATCAAATGGTGGTTTTATAATGAAATTGTTATATTCATAATTGTTGAAAACAATCGCTACTTCTTTTGCGATGAAATCATTTGAATTACTTTTGAAACCTTGTACGTCTATAAAAATTGTGTTATTTTCCATATTACTCAATTTATAAGACTTTTCGAACTTGTCCTTTGATGGGTATATATTCTATTATGCGATCATGAATAAGAATGCAGTAAGCTGATGTCTTTGCTGCAATATTAGTTGCTGTTTCAAATGCTATTTTTATATCAATCGGTCCATTATTGAGTGATTCATTCTGATGACTGACATCTACTACAATAATAGGAGCTTTTTTCTTAAATTCTGATGCAGTTAAGATCGGATATGAGACTGAATTTAAATGTACTTTTAAATTAGTCATAATGAACAAACTTATTTTCTTGTTGAAAAGCGATCATCAGAAAACGAAGTGGTTTTCAGAGACCTTAGGTATACCCTTTCGACGGTTCCTCTAGGATACAAGATGACTTTGTTTGACGAAATTTCTGTTGCTTTATACTGATAATATTTTTACATTAATAAGGTACATATATGTTTGTTTTATGAAGGGTGAGCACCTTTCACTTTTATTTGTTGTCATATATGATTTTTTTTTAATTTTATTAAAGTTCAGCGTATTGTGTATATATATCTGAAATGTTTAAGTGTGTTTTGTGTTCCCATCGGACAGAGTGTACGTATTAGTTGGTCAGTCAGTCTATATTTTTATTTATTTTTTTCTTCTAATGTGCCACTCTTTTTTCAGATTTTACTACTTGAAATAGAGTATTTTTGTCTAATTTTTTGCTGGGTATATACATTAGGTATGTAGAAATTAGTTTACTTACAAAGAAATGTATGTTTAATAAACAACTATTGTAGCAAATCGATCTCAAATAACTCAGTTACTTCTACCAGCAATTCACCGTCGGTGTTTTCATAAAGTGTTAAAAACAATGAAATATCTATGTTTGGGAGAATTTTTTTGCCTCAAGTAGGTATTTCTACATGAGGTTTGCTGGTTGACTCCTATCGCATTCATATGTAATGATAATCCACTTAAAAAAGGTCATCATCACCATCAATTACTCCCGTATACAATACATTCATGAGTTGGGTTGATCCAGATACAATTGCTGTCTCATCACTTTCTAACAGCCTTATATATTTTGCTAGTATGCATGCCTTAGCATGCTTCTATCGATAGTGACGTAAGAGTCCGAGATGTAGTAGTGTTACAATTAAAAATCTTTACTATTAGAATTTACCAGATCGCTCTTTTGAATTTTTGCAAAGTAGATACATATGTATGTATGTATTTAAGTGACCACAAAATCATAAAATTTCTTTGCTTACAAAATTGTATGACGTGAGGATTTTTTTTTTGAAATTATTCATGCTTCGGCATGCTTTCATTTTTTTTCTGTAAATTTATTTAATACTCATACAGATACAGATATAAAGTAAGATCTGTTTGCAGTATGCATGCTTCAGCATGATTCTAGTTGAAGCGTATATTCATTCACTAAGTTTGCTTGATACTTATTCATACACATGTACATTCTTAAAGATTGGATATCAAAGTCCAAATTCCGTAGTTTATCTATATTTTCTAAATATCTGATAGCTAAAGAAATAAATAGAGCGAAGATCTTCTATAATAATCCCATTTTCATATTGTAAAATTTTGCGTTCTAACGCTTTCGATGGGAAAATGTACATACAACTTTATAAAAAGTGATAATAGGATGTGCTGCTGAATATTGCACTATGTTATAGTTTATTTTAAACACTGAAGTTTTAGCAAATTTCATTCAGACCAACAAGTTTAGGGAATTCCACTACATTTAGCTAATTATCTAATTCCACTACATTTAGTTAATTACCTTTCTTAAGACCCATCATTCCTAATCAATCCTACAAAAAACTAGATTTTTCGTTTTAATTTAATTTTTATTTTTATTAAATTCAACATTCATTCTTCAAATTACTTTATACTGTATTAAGCAGCTTTTTCTCATTTGTTTAGTTAACTTTAATCGTAAACATTTTAATGTTGAGATAAATTTTTCTATTTTATGCACTAAGTAATTCTATATATATGTATACCAATCCTTTTATATGAACCATTAAAGCTAATTCTTTTCACATCATTCCTTTTAATGCTGAATTAAATCATTGTACTATTGATGCTTTCATATTAAGTAATGTTTAATCTTCCATTTATGTATGAGTTTTCCAAAGTATTTATTAAAAAATTCCTTAGGATCATCTGTTTGTAAGTTTTTTGTTTTTTTTTGGTACCCGTACCACTTCAAAAATATTTTCCATTCCTTGGTTTTTTGAGTGCAGCTTTTATTTTCAGCTGTACTACAATTTGAGAATGTGTCAATTACAGTCTTCAAAAATCAACAATTTCTATTTTCTGTATAATAGTTCTCCATTTCACCTAACTTAGCTCCATAAAACTTCATATATTCCTGTCATTGCATCTCTACAAGCACAAACAATTTTCGAGTTTTAAAATGGAGTTCGTTTACTAAATTTCTTTTTAAAGACATTGAGTTGTTTTACAGATTTTTTCGATAGTGTGGTGATCTACATGTTGCACTTTCAGCTATTTATACTAACATGTAGTTAATTTTCTAATCTATATATTTAATCGTACAACTCTTCAATTTATTTTTAATTATTTAATTTTTAGAATTCCTTTACAATTTTATAACTCTCTTCCTTCTCTAATTTTATTTCACGTTGTAGTCCACCAATATGCATTTGAATATATTCTTGAATTATATCAATGCCTTAAGCTATATTATTAATTTGTTCTTTAGTTTGTCGATTTCAGTTTTCAGAAAAATTAACTTATATCATCGTTCTCTAACGGAGAACGATGATGATTCTGTATGCATACATTAGTAGTAATTAAAATCTTTTTATAGATTTCGAGTTCAAATTTATCATAATTTTTTGGTATTTTATCAAACATTAGAGAAAATAGTCCTAGTGTTAGAGCCCATATTTGACCACCAACTTGTATTTTATCTTCATTCAGTTTGAGGTTACTATCACCATTAATTTGTATCTAATTCATTTCCTCCTTCCAATACTGATAAGTCTTCGGAATTGGAAGTCTTTGAGTACAAATCATCGTCATCATCATTCTCAGTATTAGCATCATTAAATAAGATGGTATTATCAAATATTGTTCCTTCTGCTAGTTTCTTTGGTGTACTTGTCTCTATCTTGACTGATGAATTCTCATGCTTTAAACTTGTATATTTTCAACTTCTGTCTTGATTTTACTTTTTTCTTTCATAAGAATTCTTTTAATATTTTTAGAACTATTTATGAATTCTTCTGTTATAGGTTTAAATGCATCTCTTAGTTGTTCATTTGTATCTATTTCACTAGTTTTTATACTACGAAGCTTTTTCTTAATCACATTTGTTCTCAACACCAAATGCTTTAAAACTTTCTCATCCATGTTTGCTAACAGCAAATTCAGGTATCGGCTACTAGATCAGCTTATCAGGAGCTGATCTGGTTTTCAGATCAGCTTATCAAGAGCTGGTCTGGTTATCAGATCATCTTATCAGGAGCTGGTCTGGTTATCAGATCAGCTTATCAGGAGCTGATCTGGTTATCAGATCAGCTTATCAGGAGCTGGTCTGGTTATCAGATCAGCTTATCAGGACCTGATCTGGTTTTCAGATCAGCTTATCAGGAGCTGGTCTGGTTATCAGATCAGCTTATCAAGACCTGATCTGGTTTTCAGATCAGCTTATCAGGAGCTGGTCTGGTTATCAGATCAGCTTATCAGGACCTGATCTGGTTATCAGATCAGCTTATCAGGAGCTGGTCTGGTTATCAGATCAGCTTATCAGGAGCTGGTCTGGTTATCAGATCAGCTTATCAGGAGTATCCAGAATATTTTTATTGTAATTATCATAAACTTGGTGTTTGCGCATTAAAAAATGCTATTTTACTAACAAAAGAAATATCTTGCTTTAAATGAACTTTTGCACTCTTTAAAATATTAATGTATGTATTATTATAAAATTTTAAAAAACTTTAAACAATAAATGTATAGAAAAATAAAAAATCTACAAGTGTTTTCTTATTTCAAAAACAAACTACATAAAGGAAAAAGAAGGAAGGAGGAGGAGAAGTTAGCATTTTTGCTAACTTGCAAATTTTTACTTTTTGTTTCTCTGCTTATGACTGTAGTTAGTTGAAACTTGCTGCTTTAAAATAATCGCAGCCAAAGAAAATGATTACGTTGCAAAATATAAATGTATTCTACACAGCCACAAAATATTCCACGCACAAGTTCTTTCGATCGCACATACATACATACATACATACATACAAACATCATACACACATACATACATACATACATACATACATGCATGCATGCATCATACACACATACATACATACATACAAATATATTTCTTAAACAAATAAACAGAATATAAGCTTACCAGCGACAAACAAGCTGGACCCCCCACACACAAGCATTAGGGAGGTTCACATACATGAGAACGTTTTATAAATAAATAAAATAATATATTTAATTATTTTATTCATTTATTTAATTATTTTATTTTATAAGAATTTATTAGCGTGAGGAAATCACACAAGCACATTCCCATGATTCATATGAGAATCGTATAGTAGTCATCAAACCTATTTTCTCTGATATTACTGATATAGTATTACGATAACAAATTTCTACAGTCTGGCAATACTGGGAGCATTAGAAAATAATAATCATGTTTTGCCGTCGGCATTTGAAAAAAATAATAATCATGTTTTGCCGTCGGCATTTGAAAAAAATAATATTCATGTTTTGCGGTAGGCATTAGGAAAAATTATCATGCATTGCCGTAGGCATTAGGAAAAATTATCATGTAATGCCGTAGGCATTTGAAAAAAATAATAATCATGTTTTGCCGTCGGCATTTGAAAAAAAAATAATAATCATGTTTTGCCGTCGGCATTTGAAAAAAATAATAATCATGTTTTGCCGTAGACATTAGGAAAAATTATCATGCATTGCCGTAGGCATTAGGAAAAATTATCATGCAATGCCGTAGGCATTAGGAAAAATTATCATGCATTGCCGTCGGCATTTGAAAAAAATAATAATCATGTTTTACCGTCGGCATTTGAAAAAAAAAATAAAAATAATAATAATTATGTAATGCCGTAGGCATTAGGAAAAATTAATAATCACTATTTCACCATTGGTATTAGGAAAAATCATTTTCATGATTTTCCTCGTCTGTATATACGCACATAAAAACCGCCAAACTATGAACCGCCTTAATACATTCACACAAAATATTCCACACACAAACATCCACGGTCAGGCAGACCGACAGACGGACAGACAGACAGACAGATAGACATACACTTAATGTAAACAAAACCTCCTAATGTAAACAAAAAACTCATAATGTAAACAAAAAACTCCTTATATAAACAAAAAACTCCTTATGTAAACAAAAAAAAACACAAATTTCCAAGAATTTAACAATTTTCAAATTTTAATTACCCAAATTTAACAATTTCACCCACAATTTAACAATTTTAATTGCCCCCGAACCGCAATTTCACTACTACTATTATCAATTATGACTTTTGAACTAGAACTTAAAATTCCAAAAAAAAAAAAATAAAATTAAATAAAATTATTTTTAAATTTACAATTTGAAATTTCTTTATGCATGCTGAAAATTTAAAAAAAAATTATGTAATTTTTAATAAAATACTGCATTATTTTGATTGCAATACGAGTATGCTCTTTGCTCCTTATTTTTCGGAAAACAATAGAAGTAAAAAAAATTTTTGGTGTTATTATGCTTGCAACTGCCCACTGCACACTTCATATTTAAGTATGTATTTTTTTTAACTACAGGACTGCCAACTTTTACGCAAGTAATGTTTTCCCATACTTTTCTTGCTAAGTTCTGTAAAATGGGAAGACAAAAATTAATCCTGCTTTCATACTCTTTTGTATTCAGACTTTCTATGATTTCATCGGTAATTATGTAATTAAAGTCTATGGATTTGAAAATTACGGTCAGTGGATTCTTAACGAGTTTCAATTTCTACTACATACATATGTATTATGGTTAGAGTGTAAAGTATTATTAATCAATTTTTGCCATGAAAAATGTCAAATTCCACTCATACAAATGCGTATTTTGAGCAATTTGAAGTTACAAAGCAAACAATATTATGAATTTTCAAGTATTTTTTTTATTAAAAATTTGGAAGTCTTATAAGTTTGTAAAGCACAATGTTATTATTTTACTCAAAAGTATTGCAATATTAAACCTAAGATCCAAGGGTAAATTCAAGAAAACCCATATTTTTTTATTACGCACATATGAACTTGCAAAAGTTAAAAAGTGATGTAGATTTTTGTCCTCAATTTATTGCCAAACTTAATACAAGAAGAATGGTTTCACATTACATGTGTAAAAGTTGGCAATCCTGGCTTAAAATTATCAACAGATAAGTATAGAGTGCATGGCGTCGTCCGTCTGCAATGTTCTTGGGTTGGTTTAATCTCATATTCTATTCAGTGTTGCCGGAATCCCAATTCTGTTTTACAGGGATAAAACTTCAAACTAATCCAAATTTTAAATATTACGTAAACAAAATTTTTTGTAAATATATTTACGGTGCTCTATTCCTATATACATATGTACATAAGTATGTACATTACTTGTATGTATATATATAAATCACGATAGCAGTGACTTTTGACAAATAACACCGTGCGGCTTTAGTATCTGAAGTAAAAAACAAGCAAATCGCTCAATGATTACTGAAAATTACATAAAAAATTGGATTGAGTTCCAAAACTATTTCTTTGCATTGTCTAGTGAGAAAAAAAACTTCTTGCTTGAATGGAACAGAACAAAACTCGTCCTTTGCAGCCATAACCACCGTAATGTGCACCTTTTATTGGTTTGTGTAGTTGTAGTACTTTCCGTTGCCGATAAATTCAAAAAATTCTAAAAAAATAATTGCTGGGTGGAGCACTATTGCTTAAGAGTAGCTCCCAAAGGTATTAGAAAAATATTATAAATTATTAAAACCCGAAAAAAACATAGTGTTAATTTTGGTGTAGATTTGCGAGTAATAGAAAATTTAAATTTTTAATCTTATGTTTTAGAAAGCATCATAGTAATAATAAAAATAATATTGATCCATTCTGCTCTTTAACGCCCTTAGACCGAGAAGTAGAACAAACTAAAACAATTTGCGAGAAACACAATTTGCTACTTGAAGAAAATTTAATTCCAAAACACTGCAATAAGTGCGTAGTTTAAAAACTCGCTCCTGCTACACATGTTTTAAGCTGCTGTACATATGTTTTAAGTAAAATATTTTTTTTTCTGCAAAAATTTACTATCTTTCTATCCAACAAAATAACGAAAGGACATAAACTGTATATGGCACACTTACTTTATTAAACGTTTTTTAACGTTGCATGTAGCGAGTTTTGAAATTCAATTCTACGTACCGATATGTATAAGATAAACAATTATTCAAATACATAATAAGCATGTACATATAATAACTTTATTTGGACGTCATTCTCCCAATGATCTATCTTACGGTCAATATTATTTAAAGAATCAAAACAAAATGAAAAAAGTTATGACCCTAATGTACATGCACATGTATACACGTTTAATTATTATTAAATTAATTAATTGTGTATGTTCTCACACATACATATAGATTTATACATACATATATAAGAAATATTCATAATGAATTTTCAACATGTGTACTTTTCGAATCTTAACCAAGAAAGAAGCGTCGGGTTAAGTGTCCCAGAATCGCTTATTTTGTCCATTACTTTGGTGACTTTTTGGCGAGATTGTCAAAGTAGCGTCTACATTTTAAGTTTGTTTTTGATACGAAGAAAACATTTTGCCAGGTACACATAACTACATATGTATGTAGCCTTCTTCTTAATGTTTCATTAGTTTTTAAATAAAAGTGGCTTAAAGTAACATATAAGTTTTTATAGAAATTAGTTTAAGAAATCCCTGTAAAATGTTAATATAAATGTATTAAACAATATTTCAAAATATTAAAAAAATGCAAAATTGTATAAAAATAACAAATTTGAAAACTTAACAATTCTACTTATGTGGAAGTGTAATTTATGAAATTTTGATGAGCCTGTGGAAGATTTTATGCCATCAGTTAAAGGTTTGCCACACGTTTAGTTACATACTTAAGTGTTTGACTTTACTAATTCAGCGAAACATTAATTTTTGATTTACATGTATTTAATATAAATGACAAACAAAATACCTTTTATATAATATTTAAATGTAACACGAAATGTGAACAAAATATGTATGCAACTTTATAAGGTGTATTACTTGAGTTGAAAAATCATTGTGATTCCTATCGTGTAGTGTATATGTAAACATACACAAAGTAGATATATGTCATATCTTACCCCGTGTAAATTACATTAAATAATGTACAGTTTATTTTCGTACACTGCTTAGACTAACCAATGATCGCCTTCGCGATTGTCCAACTGTTTATTGAAAATACTCTGCTCAAGCATCACCCGACTAGAAACTAAAGGACTTCCTATTAGTGAAAGTTTAGCTGTTATAGAACGTGTGAAAGAAAATATTGAAAATACAAACCAAAATGTATTCATTGATAAATTTTACAAAGTTTTGAACAGAAACACAGGTCTGAAGACTTTAATCAAAATTAAAAATTATATATATTTCAATAAAACGGAAACCGATGAATATATTGAAAATTTGTCCCTATCTGAAATACTCGCATTTAAATACGCTCCTGTTACATCTACTGATGTTGAACGCATATTTTCCATGTTTTATGTGACAATAGAAGATCATTTCTGTTTGAAAATTTAAAAAAACATGATTTTTCATTGTAATAAAGATCTCTTTGAATAAAAATACTTTGAAGTAACAAAATTGTTGATTTTATTCTTGTTTTATCCTTGCATATTTTGCATATTTGTGCATATAACCGTGCATATTTTGAAATTCGTTCGTGCTATTTCTGGCGCATATTTTGAATTTTTTTTTCATATTTTAATTATCTATATAAATGAATGTGCACACATAAATATTAATTAAATACAAACTGGTATCGTTTCCGTTTTAAGAAGTTGTTAATCGTAAGCAAAAGCAAACTTATATAAGTTTAAATAAATAAAAAAAAATTTAAAATGAAATGTAATTTGTCTTAAAAAGCAATACGAACCTTAGCCCGTTCAAATCACAAATATTGAAATGTATTGGTTTGGATGGTTTGGGAAACGTTGGGACTAAGACCACCAAGGATATTAGAGCCTATGGCTTTAAGTCCTTGGAGTGAAATACCCCCAACGATTTTCCTTGCAGATCTTCGATCTCATACAAGCTATTACCAATTGGACGTACTATTCTGCATTTTAGAAATTTTCGACCGAGTTTCGCGTTGTAGCTAGCTTTGAAGTCACTTTATTGAAAGTTTCTTCTATACACTTCTTGCCCTGGGATGAATCTGACTTGTCTGCATCTTATATTATAATTTTTCGCTCATTTTTCATAGGCTTTATGTAGACTTTCTCGAATTTTCTCACGAATACCCTCCATGTATACGGACTTAGGCAAAACATTAAGTTCAGGATCGTTGAGCATCTGAAGTTTTCTCGCAAGTTTGTATACGCTACCGTGGCCAATCATATTTGTTCCGAATAATGCAAAATACGGTGTCACTCCTATTGAGCCATGCAGAGAGGATCTTAATGAACATTCAATTTCGGATAAATATTTATCCCAATTAGAATGATCATCTTTCACATATGCTCTTATGGCGGACAAAATCGACTGATTCACCCTCTCTGAGGCATTTGCCTGTGGTGAATAAAATGCGGTCTTTATGTGATTTATGCCGAAATGTGCCATGGTGTCCATAAACTCTTGGCTCAAAAATTGTTTTCCATTATCGGATACTACGGTTTCTGGCGTTCCAAATTTGTGGAAAACTTCTGAAATTAAAAACTTCACTATTTGTTTGCTGCTTTCTTTGTTTAAGGCCTTTAATAAAACATATTTCGTAAAATGGTCTAGTACAATAAATATGTAGCAGTTTCCTACTTTAGACCGAGGGTAGGGTCCTAAAAAATTTATATATAGCCGTTAAAAAGGGCGTTCGGTCAAGGTTTCATTCCGCATTGGTGGACGCAAAGTGGTATTTGGCGCTTTTGACTCCTTACAAGTTTGACAAATTTTAACAAAGTTCCTAATTTGGACATTCTGATTTGGCCAATAGAAATATTCTAGTATTCTTTTAAGAGTCTTGACGAAACCTCCATGAGCGGCTTGTTGTGGCTCATGCGCATTTCTTATTATGCTTTCGGTAAGCTCGGGTGGGACTCAAAGCTTCCAGGCGAAATCTTTGTTGAGAGCAATACCATCATAGTGTGCGGTACGTTTATACACAAGGTTGTCAATAACCTTGATGTCTGGTAATTGGTCAGAGTTTTTTGAAATTTTGGCAATTAAGTCGACATAGGAATCGGTTTTAAAAGCGTCCGATTATATATCGACAAAATTACCAAAACTTACAGAAACCTCTTCCATGTCGTAACGAGACAAAGTGTCTGGTACTTTATTTTTCGGTCCAGGGCGATGCTCTATCGAAAACGCGTAGACTTGCAAATGAAGACTCCAGCGAGCAAGGCGGTCGCTCAGGTCCTTGTGAGACATGAGCCATTTAAGACTACTGTGGTCTATAATCACAGTAAATGGCATCAATTCTATATAAGGCCTGAATTTTTTGATGGCAAGCACCACGGCCAAGCGTTCCCTCTCAGTTACGGAATAATTCCTTTGAGCATTGGTTAGCTTATGAAAAAGAACTGCGCCTATTCCTATGTCGGAAGCATCACACTGGACGAAAAAGTGTTTGTCGAAATTTGGGTATGTCAGGATAGGACTGGTGGTGAGCGCTGTTTTCAAATAATCGAAAGCGTTTTTGGCCTCATCGGTAAAAGTAAATGTTTTCCCTTTTTTCAGGGTATTAAAAATTGGAGCTGAAATTGTGGCATAATTTGGAATGGAACGACGATACCAACCGGTAGCACCCATAAAACTTCGCACCTGGTTAGCAGTTTTTGGATACGTGTACTTTAAAATGGTACTTACTTTCTCTGGGTCGGGTCTAAGTTGTCCTTTTCCTACTATGTACCCTAAGTATCGAAGCTCTTTAAAGCAGAATCTGAACTTAGAGACATTTATCGTCAAACCTGCCTGTTCCAACTGCTTTGACACCAGCTATAGCAACTTCAAGTGCGTCGAGAAATCTGGAGTTACCACAAAAAAGTCATCCAGATAGACAAAAACTCTATCACGAAGTGCAGCTGGGATCACCTTATCCATTAAACGGCATAACCTTTGAGCTGCCTTGCACAACCCTAAAGGCATGACCGTGAAATGGTAAAGTGGTCTACCTGGCACAGTGAAAGCAGTTTTTTCTTTACTGGATTTTTCTAGCGGTATTTGCCAGAATGCATCCTTCAAGTCGACGCTGGGGATAAAATACATATCTTCCAACCGGCTGAGGAGACCTTCAATGAGCGGGACAGGGTAGGCATCCTTGATCGTGAGAGCATTGAGTTTACGAGCGTTCAAGCACAGCCGGTTTTTCTCGCCTTTGCGGACGAGAGTAACAGGGTGGCTCCAAGGACTTTCGCTTTCCTCAATAACCCCAAGATCAAGCATCCTATACAGCTCCGCGTACATTAACTTCTGCACTGCCGGGGAGACCGGATAATGTCTATCCTTAACAGGAGTTGCCTCACGGGTGTCAATGGAGTGGGTTTCGAGGTGGGTTTTACCTAGTTCACGCTTCGAGTAGCAAGGAAACCTAGACACGACCTCATTTAAATGTTGCTGCTGCACAGGTGTTAAGGAATGAGTTTCTACCTGGTCAGTACCATCGTTCCCTTCCTCGCATAAGTTCACTCCATTGATGGACAAACTGCTGACTGATGCGAATAAGCCGAACACACGCATAAAGTCAACGCCTAAAAATAGTTCTCGATTTAAAGTTGGTACTAAGTAAAAGGTTACTTCATGGGGGATTTTGTTATAAGTAAGATTTACTTTAACAAATCGCAGAATTTTGTGTGGGCTTCTATCAGCAGTCTTGATATAGGAGAAAAATTTATGTATGTGCATTCCAGCATTCTGTACTAACTCCATAAAATTTTTCCCTAGGCACGTGACTGTTGCACCACTATCTAACAGACCTTCTACTTCAGTACCACTCAAACGAATTCTTCCGTACAAACGCGTTTCTTCGCCTTCGTATAAGGTGGCTGCCATGATTTCATTTCTTTTTTGCTTTCTGCGTTTATAACGCTCTCTAGCCTTCTTTATCCTATTTGACACTTCTCCAAAAATCCTTTTTCTAGCTTGGTTGTATTCTAATAAACGTACATGCAAGGGCTTAATGCACCGAACTTCCAGCTGTGTTGTTTCAACTGGCTTTCTTTCAATATTTTTCAAAATTATTATATTTTGCCTAGGTTCGGTGGGTAATAATGATTTTCCTACTGGGTCTGGGTGTGTCTCGAACAAGCCTCCCCAGTTGGAGACGCGTTCGATGTCTGGTTTCCCCGACATTTTGGGCATTGCGGCGTGACCACATTATCAAATCCACACCTGTAGCAAAAGATTCTGCGAGTAGGTAATGGACAATCTGTAAAACCATGACCAACACACGGCCAAGGCCTCTATTTCGTTGACAGGTTCAGGTAGCTCTTGATAATCTAGCTCATGGACTCGAGGTGGAATATAATGTCTGGGTGCATACTGTTGCCTTTGACTCGACACGAGGCTTTCGGCTCTTTTGGCCTGTTGGCAGAAATCATTCAGATTTTGTATTCTTGCCAAAAACAGTAATTGAGATAACGAGGGTTTCCCCCTCATTATCTCTATGAGGTCAGACTCCGAGTAAGGAGTACGTTGCTGATTTCGCAGACTTATAACAGCATTGAAGAAATCTTCAAATAACTCCTGTGCCCCTTGCCTGCGGTCCATAATTCTCTTCTGAATCTGAAATTGAAATATTGCGTCAAAAACGAGCCTATTAAATCGTCCCAGGATTGGAATGGGTTAAGTTTTTTGACATTCCAATACCACTCTAGGGGTTGGCCTCCGAGTAAGGTATGGAAGCTACGTTTGATTTCTGCAATAGACATATTGTAGTTTTGCCTTAACGTTTCCAATCTGAAAACGAAGTCTTCGGCACTCATTGACTTGGATGTTCCATCAAACTTGAGGCCCCATTTAGACAAGTCAGCTTTAACTACTGGGTAAGTACTGTCAGCTGGTCTGTGAGCCTGCGTACTAAAATGAGCTGGTGACGGCTGTAAGGGCGCCGGTTGTGGTTGCATACCTGGAAGAGAATAAGGAACTGATGGAAACGCATGGACTGGTGATCTCTGAAATGCAGGTATGTTTAAATTATTTCGCTGATTTGTATTTATATTTAAATTTGGTTACTTCCTGCTCCAAATAGATGTGGCGTACGAGCAGTTATTTCAGCTTGAGGTGTATTTGGTGCAGCTAAATTAATAAGCTGACCACCTGAAGCTGGACTCGATTGTGGTCGAATTGCTTGGCGAACTGCCTGACTAATTCCCTGCTGCATCGTCACTTGCAATTGTTGCATTTGCCGGGACAACTCTACCCGGATCAAACCTGCGATATCACCCCATAATTCAACAACTGGCCTCTGGTGAGATGGTTGTCCAGTAAGTCTGTTGATGTGAAATTCACCCTGTCTCGTTCTAGAGGTGATACTACTATACTCAGAAGTGGGTATAGTACTAGACGAATGGTGGGCTTCTTGTACAAAGCTGTTATTAGCATTGCCCTGTGCCATAGCTAAAAATTGCTGTACTGCCGGGGCAACAGTTTCTGTTGTATTCGTCGCGTTTCCTGTCGAAACAGCGACTTTGGGAACAGGAGGTGGCGCCATTAACTCCCCTGATGTTATTGGGAGTTTGTCTTGATTCATCACGGAATTTACGTCAACACCGGCTGCGATTAAACGATTCCTCTCCGAACGACTTAAAACCATCAAAAGAAACAATTCAAAAACAATTTTATATATCTAGCCTTTAACAAAGGCCTAGCAAAACCAAAATTATATCTGTGTAAATTGTAATACGCAAACAGCGAAGTAAAAGAAAATATAAAAAAAAAAACAAAATATAAAAATGTATAGATATATAATATAAACTATATATATACCTATGTACATAAAAAAATTTAATATATAAAAAGAGAAATGTAAATTCAAAATAAGTAGAAAGCAAAACTCCAATATGCTTTCAATTGCGATATTATTTTTATAATATCTTTCTATAAAGTATAAAATTATACTCAAAAAAACTATATACAAAGAAATGAAAACTATGTTTTCAAAAAGAAAAATATATATATAAAAAATTCAAATAAGAAAAAGTAAAAAAAAATATATTTATGTTTTCAAATAGAAAAATTATATATATACAAAGAAATCCTATAAGGATAAATTAAAAAAAATATATTTGTTCTCTTTTGCAAAAAGTTAAGAAAACGAAAATGTTAAATTAAATTTAAGTTTGTTAGTCGGCTGTAGGATTTAGCGACAACGATGTAACCACCATTAAAGGCATTCATTTGAATCCAATTAAATTAGATTCATCGATTCATTTATATTTAGAACCAAAAAAAAAAAATACAAGTATTTTCATAATTTCTGTAACTTTTTTTTCTTGTAACTAAGTCGTGTTGGTTTGTGGTAGAATAAAAAGTATGGAATAAATTTTCAATCTCCTGTTCTACTATATTGCTCGGTTAGAGAGGCAACTGACACTGAGGTACATCGCCTTTTACGTTGCCAGGACTACTCCCTAAATTCACAATAATAAAAGTATTTGCTTTATTTTGTCAATGGGTTTCGGACTAGAAGTAGAGTTTTATCTATTGTGACTAAAACTTTAATTATTGGATGATATTCATAAATTTTGGTGTGATATGTAGCAAAAACTAATTTGATTACATTCGGTAACAATTTATCTAGCTTGACTCATACCACTACCAGAAGATAAATACTCCCCAAAATTTAAGTATGCCGTCGCAACGCGGAAGAAATTTAAGAAATTTTGCCTTCCGGGACTTACGTCATACTGTCGTTCTAAGAAATATTTATGAATCAAAAGAAACTATAGTGTGCTGTGGAAAAACAAATTACGGAATTTAAACAAAAAAAATTTTAAAATATACTTTTGTGAGTCAACTAATGTCGCTTCTCGTTGAGGACTCTTTATTGACTCAAAGGGCCTTACATTAGCTGAACACACGCGAGAATCTAATCGTATATGAATTTGAATTTTCCACTTTCGGGCTCCACGTTGGGCGCAATTTTTGTTAGTAACGTTGCTGTTACCGGGTTGCTTATGATGTTGGTTTAGACATTTCTGTCGGTGCATCATTTTGTATGGTTGCGAGATTTGTCGGCATCGCTGGCATACTGGCGTTCTGCTCGGGCTGAGCTCGCCACCTTGGAGGGTGTTCTTGCCAACCTTCGGGCAATAAGCAAGAATAAACCAAAAAAAATCATGCCAGCTGCGCTTGGAATGATGTAAAACCAAGAAAAAAAATATGTTTATAAATAGGTCAGTTCTCGTTGAACCTTCATAGTGAAGAGACATTAAAGCGGATTTTTTTTTACATACATACATACGAAACAAATATAAAAAACAACAAAATCAAAAATCATACAAAAAATATTCGTAAAACATATTCACCTTGATAAATAAGCTTATTGGCTTTACTAATATTTTTTACATAGCAAGAAATAGCAAAAACAAAAAAAAAAACCGTAAACACAAACAAAGTTCCCTTCAGGAATAATACTCTGTATGAGTACCTCAAAGGAAAAAAATTTTGAAGTGAGTTCTAACGGCAGAAATGCTTATTTTACTGTGAGTTCTGAAACTCTTAATGAAAAAAATATAAATAATATATCTGATGAAAATCTTTTTTAACGGCAAAGCCAATTTTTCGTCAGCGATCAACTTCGCTTTGTCCAATGCCAACTAGTGAATCGGTAATATTACCATTGCCTAGTACTTCTTCATTTAAGTCTGCGATATCATCCGCATCGGGCTCGCCTTCATCACTAAACCAAGTTATCACTACAGATAACAGTAGCTCAAAACCCAAGGTACAAGTGGGAATGGACAGATATATAACAGTGGTAAAGCGTGGGCGAAGCCCAAATTCTTCAAAAATTTCATCTGCTCCAAAGATGTCTAGGGATAACAGCGCATCATCTACCAATCGTCAAAATCGTTTTTCATTATTGCAAGACACCGACGACAAGCCCTCTACATCATCGCAAAAGTCTTTTAAGCCACCACCTATTTATCTGAGAGAAAAAAATTCTAACGCGCTTATAAAAAAACTACTGTCGACCATTGGTGAAAATACTTTTCACATCATTCCAATTAAACGAGGTAATATTGATGAAACTAAAATCCAAATATATAATGAAAAAGATTTCCGAAAAATTGTTAGTGATTTCGAAAAAAATAAAACAAATTTTTACACATACCAACTTAAGAGTGCTAAAGGCCTACAGATAGTATTAAAGGGCATAGATTCATATGTTGAACCCGAAGAAGTAAAATGTGCACTTGTCGACCAAGGATTCAAGGTAAAAAATGTTACCAAAATATTTAATAGAGAAAAGGTCCCCCAACCCCTATTTCGGGTTGAACTGGAGCCGAATGACATACAATTGAAAAAAAATGAAGCCCATCCAGTTTATAACGTAAAGTATCTCTTGCATCGAAAAATCACAGTTGAAGAGCCACGTAAGCGTTCAGGTCCCGTACAGTGCCATAATTGCCAAGAATATGCCCATACGAAAACTTACTGCAAGTTACCTACAGTGTGTGTTATCTGCGGTGAATTGCATGGTACTGCTAGCTGCACTAAGCCAAAAGATCAAGCAGAAAAAAATGTAGTAATATTGGAGGTAATCACACAGCTAACTATAGAGGGTGCCCTGTATTTTCTTTCGTTAAACAGGCTATGGGTCAAAAACCCAAGTTAAATCCAGCTCTACAAGTAAACGTGAACTCCGACACTTTTGCTCAAATCAGCCAACCAGTTACTTCACGTGTATCGTATGCTGATGCTGCGAAGACTAGTTCAATTCCCACGCAAAATGTTCCACCGCCAAATAATTCAACGAATTCAAACTCAAGCTTTAACTTTAGTCGCCTTGAAGCTACTATTGAGAATCTGGTGCTAACTATAAACAACTTTACTACAAATATGACAAGTATGATGCAAGAAATGCTGCGAATGCAGAATACACTGCTTCAAGCATTAGTTAATAAACCACGAACACGTTAAAAATATGTTTCTGGAACGCAAACGGCATTCGCCAACATAAAAATGAACTTGAGCACTTCCTCATGGAAAAAAATATTGATATAATGTTGGTTTCTGAGACTCATTTGACCTCAAGAAGCTTATTTAAAATAAAAGGTTACACTTTATATGATACAAAGGACCCGAGAGAGAGAGCATGCGGTGGATCAGAAATTCTGATTAAGTCAAGACTCAAGCACTATGTCCTTGACAACGTTAGTGAAGAATATTTGCAAGCAACGACGATTTTCGTAGAAAAGTTTTGTGCGAATTTCGTGATATCATCAATTTACTCACTTCCCAGATTTTCAGTTACCGAAGATCAGTATGAGAAGTTCTACAAATCGCTTGGATCTTGTTTCGTGGCAGCTGGTGACTACAATGCAAAACATACGTACTGGGGATCGCGTCTTGTTACACCTAGAGGTCGAGCCTTGTTCAATACAATTTCAAAAATGGGCTTAGATGTCATTTCGAGTGGGGAGCCTACTTACTGGCCTACTGACGTAAGAAAAATTCCAGATGTTATAGATTTTGCCGTCACGAAAAATATTCATAGGGACCTAATTCATGTAGAGGCCTCTCTAGA